>LR738712.1:23217383-23271746 GCA_902687465.1 Secale cereale
GGGATGATTTTAAAAGGACCAGACGGAGATAAAAGACTGCAGCAGGGGTATTTCCGGGACACGAAGTAAGGGCACTTCGGACCCACACGGACAACGGAGGGAAAAGTCAACGGAGTCCAAACGAGACGAGATTTGAGAGGCAGGTTGCACACAACAAAACAACAACACACAACACAACCTCGCGGCACACCGGTAACGAAAAACGCCCGAACAACAAAGAAGGCCTACGGGATGTCACGAACACGTGAGGGAGCTCCGGAACACGAAACGGACAACGGGAAGAAACGCCACGAACCGGATGCAACCCACAACACAAACAAAATGCAATGCACATGTCTACATGATATGAATGAATGCCACACACTCACACACAAAACGACGAAAGCCCGAAAGACAAGGAGCCCGAAATGGAAATAGATGAAGCCGGAGATTTATTATAAGCCCAAAAGGGAAAGTATTACATCCGGGGCATTACACCAACTGAGACGATGAAGAAGACTGAACAGCATCTCGAATTCTCTTCTTAGAAGCCTCCATCTTAAGCTGAGCTGCTTCTTGTTTCAAAGCCATGTTATAGAACTTGTCGAATTCATCGGGCTCGAACAAAGTGAGAGCAAGCTGAAGTTCATCTTTGAGACCTCCACGGAACTGGTAGATTTTGCTCTTGGCATCAGGAATGTCTTGCTTAGCATAGCGAGCGAGGTTTTGGAACTTGACATTATACTGATAGACTGTCATGGAGCCCTGCTTCAGGTTGCGGAATTGCTCACGCATACCCTCGATGACACTTGTAGGAATGTGGTGCGAACGGAAATCCTTGCAGAAATTCTCCCAAGAGATCAGTTGACCCGGCCTGGAGTCTTTGTACTGCTGCCACCAGTCAGCTGCTTGATCTTTCAGTTGGAAGGCTGCAAACTTCACATAATCATCTTCCTTCACGTTACTGCACTCAAAATGCTTCTTTATGTCGGTTAACCAATCTTCAGCATCAAGAGGGTTGACACAGTAACTGAAAGCTTTAGGATTGTTGGCCAAGAACTGGTTAAGAGTAGCATGGTGCTGCTGGAAGAAGTTGCCTTGATTCCCTGGAATACCCTGATTAGCTTGATTAGCTTGCATCTGCTGCATCATCTGCATCATCAGCTGGGTGTTGTGAGCTGTAGTCTGCATAATTGCTCTCCAAGCCTCAGGCGGAGGAGGAGGGGAAGGAGGATGATTTGGGACCTCTTCCACCTCTGGGTTAGCGTTGGGAACCTTTTTCGGAGCCATCCTGTAAGAGATGACCACGAATCAGCAATTGATTGACAAAAGGAATAAGCTGAATCAATGGCATGAATTGCATCAAGTCTTCACAATAATCATTCGAACAATAAGAACGAATGAAAACATCCGAACAAGAGGAACGGATGAAATTCTGAGTTAAATGATAACATCAATCTTCACGAGAAGCCACATAGGGGACAAAAGGATAAAATAAGAAAACAACAAGGTACAGACGGGAACAAACACAAGAGAGGAGTTTCGTTCTAACATCTTTGTGCTGAAAGCATATGAACGCGTTACGAAAAGGTTTTGCAATCCCCGGATCAGCATAGCCAAGGACCCTTTAAGATGCAACTCCTGATAGTAACATTGGTCATATAACCCCTTCACTCAATGTCGAACCCCGAACTCACTAACCTGCATTCGTTGGAAGAATGCCTACGATCTACTGGATAAAACCCACCTATAGATTTCCGAAAGATTCTAGTTACGCAATCAGGTGTTGGGGATACACGGGAAGCACCGCGCAATCAACTCTAAACCTACATCCAGGTGTATCCATCCTTCAACACATAACCAGTCGTTCTCGAAAACTGTGTACCTCGGACCTTTTTAAAGCATCCACTATAACAAACTAAGGCAATACTCCCGAACTACCTCCCCAGTACTGGGTGATGTCGGGGTTATCTTGCCACTGGCCGTATAGGAGAGATTTTCGATGTCGGACGTCTTAAGTATTTAGTACTGCCGCGATATGCTTGTGACAACAATACCCCGAAGCTCAACTACTCGGTAACAGGAGGCATCGAGAACAATATCCTTGTCACAAGAACATCGAAACAATCCCAGAATACTCGCGGGATTCCTAAAAAAAATTTGTGCAATTTTTGAAGATAGGAGAGACAAGAGTAGCCGTCAGGATTCCTCACCAGAGAGAAAGGGGGTGAGAAGCAAAGAAATCCTACTCTCCGATATAATATAGGACTCAAAAAGTTTTCAGTGTGTGCCTAGACTCGACCGTCAACGATTCGATCAAACAGTGGGGGCTCCTAGGTCAGAGAAGGCTCTGAATACCAACTTGTAATGCCCAGGATGGAGTTATACCTCCTACGTGTCGAGGCACGACTTAAAGGCATAAATCCATCCTAGAATGATCTCAAGTTCGGTAATCTTTGCACATCTCATGTAAAAGAGGGGATTGTAAACAGAAAATAGTTGGCTTACACTCGCCACGTCACACAATTACATATCATGTCTCAATCATCATACATAAAGAAAATCACAACCCTCTAAGGGCAAAATCCAAATGTCAAAGTACCAAACTTAGATAAATAAACCACAGGCGGATCGAATCCTAGTAAGAGTCTCCACTACTGATCATCCGGATATCGCACATAGTATCGACTACGCTCCTCGTCGTACTCCCAATCCAGCTCGGTGCCATCACCTGGATAGCTCACAGCTGGACCTGCATCTGGTGTGTGAAGTAACTGTGAGCCACAGAGGACTCAGCAATCCCGTCTCCGGGTAACAAGACTATTTAAGCCTTTGGGTGAGGATAGGGCTGAAGAAAAGAATAAATGTGTGCAGCAGCAACTAGCATCTAGCTTACGTGAGTTAGAGCGAGAAGATAAAGCCTCGGCGAGAAGTGATCACGAAGTGATCCTAGCTACAAGCTCCACAATCATAACCCCTCCGTGTTCAACTCCCGAATCCCTATTCGGAAATTGACAGTCACGGAACACACGCTGGTAGTGTATTAGAAACATTGTGTCAAGTTATCTACAACCGGAATTAACAAGCTCCCATATGCCACATAACCGCAGGCACGGCTTTCGAAAGTTCAAACCCTGCAGGGGTGTTCCAACTTGACCCATTACAAGCCCACGATCCGCGGAGTCGCAACTCCAAAGTGGGAAGACCCGAGTATCCTCGGAATCCCATGCTCAAGATATACCGAACTAAGGTAAGGCTAATCCAGCAAATCCTCCCGGCGTGTCGACACCCTGATAGTAGCCGCGCGTATCTAAGTCTCAGGACACGACCGGATGGGTGATGCTACGGGTTTTTACCAAACCTCAAGTTTCCTTGAGGTGGCCCCGCAGGACCCCCAGTTCGGACCAACACTCATGTGGAGCACTGGCCCGGGGTTGTTGATTAAGAAAAAGGGTTTATAACTCCCTATGCAAGTTTAGTTTGTTATTAGGCAAATAGTACCAATGTTGGGACTTGCTGGAAAAGACTTAGCACTTAGCGGTTTATCGAGGGGGTCCCATACACCCCAACCGTGTTAGGAACGCATAATCAAGGAACATAACACCGGCTTATACGGATCCTAACGGCATGAGTGGAACAAATCACCAAGCAAAAGGCTTAGCCTTCCACCCTTGCCAATATATAGATGATTTCATTTAAAGCATTTATATAGTGTGATATAACCCAACCAAACTTCAACATGAAGCAAGCATCTTCAATCTTCACCTGCAACTAGCAATGCTATAAGAAGGGCTGAGCGAAGCGTACTTAGCCAAGCAACGATTTGCATAGGTAGGTTGGTTAAACATGGCAATGGTTTACAAGTAGGAGGCTGACAAGAAGAACATGGGCATCGAGGCAAAGCTATAGATCGAGACTACTAGCAATAGGCAAAGATAGTAATGTTATCGGGGTTCGGTCATCTTGCTTGAAGAGAAGTCGTTCGGATCGTAAGAAGGGTCCTCGTGCTCAACCTCGTTGGAAACCTCGTGCTCGTACTCGAACTCAGACTCTACTTCCGGATCTAAACAAAACAATCACACCAAGCACCAATCAACAATCAACAAGATGCAATGCGCACTCGAAAAAGATGAATGCATGATGGATGCACTAAGGATGCACACGGAGCACGGAAAATATCACTCAAGCAAATCACCTCAAAACATGATAACAATCTGATATTATTAATCTACACAGAAAATCAATCAAGTTTGATATAAGATTCGCTGAAATCGGAGTTACGGGCTAAAAGTTATGCCCGAAACAAGAATTGAGCGAAAGCTGAAAATTACAGCAACATAGCAACTTCGGAGCTCAAAATAATTGATCTACAGCATTCAAATAACATGGCAAAGGGCATGAACACAAACTAGACATATACTACAGCAACTAAGTCCAAAGGTGCACCCCCAACGGAGCCACGGATCAATAGCAATGATCTTGGACATATTGAACTTGACAATAAAATCCTGGCAGCAGAATTTTATTGAAACTTTGGAGAAAAAGATAAACATGCTACAGCCACTCAAATAGACATGTGAGGACATGGATGGAAAGACAACAATATATACTACAAGGAACAATCAAGATCCAATCCAAAACTATCATGCTTTGTCCTAGAACATCACACGAACATGGCATCGGAACGTTACAGATTTCAGACTTAGTGGAAAACCACTAAGTCCTAAAACAACAATATCATCATTGCATCGAAAAGAGCATGTTTAAGTCACCTCGAAACTAAACATGGCAAAGGGTAAGCACCTCATCAAAGTACACATGAAGGTGATCCCGAAACACACAAGCATGCTTCATGTAGGTAAACACAACGATAGCAACGAGTTCAACAAGATGGCATTTCATAACAAGTGAAATAACATCACAGCCACATGGCACTTTGCAACGAAGATAACAAGGCAATAATAAATCTATCATGCAACCTATCACATACAACATGTAGATCATGGCAAGACGAACACGTGGACATGTCATTTGCATCATTCGGACAAACGAGCTAAAAGATATCACATGGCAAAGGTGGCACAAAAATATCACATAACAGCAGTTTATATCATGATGCACTCTTGCAACAGCAAAACAAGCACCTAGATGACTTCTAACATGCATGACAACAACAGGTAAAACGTAGAGCAAGATCCCACGAACGTCTGGACATATTATACGCGCGAATCGGAGCTACACACACAAAGTTAGAGCAGTTGAAAGATTGCATCACAGATTAACAGATCTGGGACTTAGAGATAAAAGAGGGGAAGTCAACCTGATCTGGGAAAAAAACAACAAACGGACCGGGCGGATCTGGCCCGATCCGGCTGGAGGCAGAGTGCGGCCTGGCGGGGAGCCGCGGCGGCCTAGGAGCGGCGGCTCGGTGGAGGACGGGGACGGGCCGAGGGCGTCGGCCCAGGTGAGGAAGCGGCCCGGCCGGCGATCCGGCGGACGGGGCGGCCCGGCTCGGCTGGAGACACTGCGCGGCCTGGCCCGCGGGGCGGTGCGGTCGGGCCTGGCCTCGGTCGGCCCAGGTGAGGAACCGGAGGGAGCTGGCGATGGCGCGCGGGAGGCTGCGGCCCGGTGCTGCGATGCGGGCGACGCCCAGTGGCGAAGGCGAGGTGAAGGCCCAGTCGGGGCGCGGTCGGAGGGAGTGGTGACCGGGCCGCCTGGCTCGGGGCCCAGGAGAGCGATCGACGAGGGAGGCCGGAGGGAGCGCGGAGAAGAGGGCCTGCGGCGGCGATGATGTGGTCCAGGCACTGGATCCCTCGATCCAGTGGGGCTGAACCGGCGGCTCGAAGGAGGGGAGGCACGGAAGGAGCGCTCGATCGAGGCCAGCGCTGGAAGCTGCGTTGACCCGATCGGGGAACGGAGGGATCTGGTCGGACGGTGGCTGGTTCCTCGGGAGCCTGGCCAGGCACGGAATAAAATGAGGGGGAGGGATCTAGAGGTAGGTGGAGGAAGGTAGGATGCCAAAAATGGACCTAGGGGGGGTCTATAAATAGCAGATTTTAGGGTTTGGGGGATTTGGGGGTGCTAGGAGCCCTCCGATCGCGATCCGACGGATCCGATCGCGAGGGTAGTTTAGAAGGCCTAGGAGAAGGCAGTAGACTGCAGTGGGGGTGTCTCTGGGTCACGAAGTGAAGGCACTTTGGACCCACACGAACAACGGATGGGATAGCCAACGGAGTCCAAAGGAGACGAGATTTGAGAGGCGGGTTGCACACAACAAAACAACAACACACACAACAACCTCGCGGCACACCGGTAACGTTACACGCCCAAACAACAAAGTAGGCCTACGGGACGTCACGGACACGTGAGGGAGCTCCGGAACGTGAAACGGACAACGGGAAGGAACGCGTGGAACCGGATGCAACCGACAACACAAATGCAATGCGATGCACATGTCTACATGATATGAATGAATGCCACACACTCACACAACAAAACGACGAAAACCCGAAAGACAAAGAACCCGGAATGGAAATAGATGAAGCCGGAGATATATTATACACCCAAAAGGGAAAGTATTACATCCGGGGCATTACAGTAGCCCTACATAATTCTCGTCCTCTCTTGACCACGAAGGAATGACCTCCGAGTGTGTCCCCTTTGCATGTTTTATGGGAAATATCTTGATATTCGATTATGTTAATGTTGTTGGGAGTTGCCACTAGTGAAAGTAAGAACCCTAGGCCTTGTTTCCACCATTGCAATACCGTTTGTGCTCACATTCACTACTTGTTTGCTTGCTGCACTTTTTATTACATATTTATATTACCTTGTTTAGCCATCCATATCACTGGCCATTTAACCTCTCTTCGCCGAACTAGTGCACCTATACATCTGACAAGTGTATTGGGTGTGTTGGGGACACAAGAGACTTCTTGTATCTTAGTTGCAGGGTTGCTTGACAGAGACCATCTTCAACCTCTACTTCCCTGAGTTCGATAAACCTTAGGTCAACCACTTGAGGGAAATTTGCTGCTGTCCTACAAACCTCCGCGCTTGGAGGCCCAACATAGTCTACAAGAGTAGAAGTGTGTGTAGACATCAAGCTATTTCTAGCGCCGTTGCCGGGGAGGTGAGCGCTTGAAGGTATATCTTTAGATCTTGCAATTAAATCTTTTTGTTTCTTGTTTTTATTTCACTAGTTATGTTTATGGAAAACCTTGCTATTGGATCGTTGCTTGCGGGAGGACGCCCCACACCTGTGGTGGTTGCTCCTCCTCCTACTGAAATTGTGCCCTATAAAATACCGGCTGGTATTATCGATCATGTTTTGGCTAATCGTTATGCAGGAGACAGACATCCCGATGAACACTTGCTATATCTGTCACAACTATGTTCATTATTTAAGCTTGCAGGTGTATCGAGGGAGTTTGTCATGAGGAAATTATTTGCCTTGTCACTGAAAGGAAAAGCATTGGAATGGTATAGGCTACTAAATAACTCTCACCTGCTGGAGTGGGAAGAGATCCAGTCTCTCTTTTACTCCAAATTTTATCCTCTTCATGAAGTCCATAAGAATAGGAATTATTTTTATAATTTTTATCCTCATGACGGAGAGAGCATAGCTCAAGCTTGGGGGAGACTGAAAACGTTAATGCTAAAATGTCCTAACCATGGGCTCCCCAAAGATATTATTATTACTAACTTCTATGCGAGGCTCTCTCGACAGGATAAAGATTTGCTCGATGCTTCCTCTATGGGTTCTTTCACAAACAAAAAGATTGATGCTAAATGGGAACTCCTTGAAAGAATTCAACGCAACACTGAAGATTGGGAGATCGACAAAGGTAAAGAGTCGGGTATAATTTATGAGTATGATTGCATTAAGTCTTTTGTTGAAACTACAAGTTTTAATAAGTTTAGTGCTAAGTTTGGGCTTGATTCTCAACTCCTTGTTGATTTCCTCAAATCTTTTGCTTCACATCTTAATATGCCTAAGGAGGATTGGATCAAGCATCATAAACCTTTTAAAGAGACTTGCAAAGAAAATGAAATTGTTCATGATGACTGCAACATGCATGACCCAATTCCTAAAAATGAAGTTTTATATAAGCATGTTAAATTTTGTGGAGTGGATAAACCTTGTGAAAGGCCTATGATTGAAGATGAGAAGTATTGTAAGCAACATAAGCATGAAAGAACAATCACTTGGGTCAGAGATTTAAATGAAATTGCTAGAGAATTGTGTGACCTTTATCCTTTTACTTGTGAACTTTGCCATATAGAGGGTCACTTTAATTTTCAATGCATGGACTTTCAAAACATAACTGTCAACCGGTTGTGTGATGACATGATCACCTCTGATCTTTATGATGAGCTTATGTTATTTTTGATGTGTGTAGAGTTATCAGAAAAGACTTCTTGGCTGGATGATAATGCCATAGGAATAAAAAAACACTTTGCAAAATTGCCATCTCTATTGTGTTGTTAATTGCCATGAAAATGATTACATAAGTAAGATTAGAAAGGAGGGAACTTTACCAAAGTATAAAAATGTCTCTTATATTTCTGCTAATAAAAAGGAGAGTTTCTCCCAAGTTTCCCCTATTGTTTCTAATGATAAACCAGGATATGTGAAGAAGCTTCATCTCCAACCACCCCCTCCTAAGGTGAAGAAGAAGAAAAGGAAGAGGAGGAGGAGGAGGAGCAAGAAGGAAGAAGAATGGGCATCAACCTGGCCTGAGCATATTCCTCCTATCAACTTTTATCCTAACGGTTGTAAGTTTAAAGAAGAAGGTGAAGTTTATTGCCTTAATTATCATCTTGATGATACGTCCGTAGGTACTATTGAAGATGATTTTGATTATGATATGCATGTTACTTATTGTGATTGGGAAAATGATAATGCTACTTATGATCTTGAAAATCTTTTTGTTACCAACTCTGAGAGTGATGATATGGGAAGCTCTAAGCTTGGGGATGATAGGATTGCAAATCCTATCCCCACTAGTGATGTGATGATTGATAATTCTCTTGCTAGTAAGAATAAAGACAACATGTTTACAAATATAGTTGCTACCAATGATAATGCTCTTCCCTACCATGATGATGTTATAACTCCAATCTATAGTGATTATAAAGGTACCTATGACATAAGGAGAAATTATCCTTATGAAACTTGTCATAATCATGAAGGGAATTACTCCCTTGTTGAACACCACCCTCCTAATATACAACTAATCTATAGTGTTCAAGTTGTTTATGATAGTCCTACTCCCACTATTACCAATGAGAAAAATTATGCTTATGTGGGGAGTGAGAGTACCTTTTTGCATGTGGATCATGGTAACAATGCTTTATGTGATGCTTATATTGTTGAGTTCATCCATGATGACACTGAAATTTATAATGATAGAGGGAGGCTTGGTTCTAAATATCTTAATAATAAGAAGTTTCCTCTCTTTATGTTGAAGGTTTTGAAGCTGCACTTGTTTTGTCTTCCTATGCTTATTGCTTTGTGCCTCAATGAATTATTCTATTGCAATATTCCTATGCATAGGAAGCATGTTAGGCTTAAATGTATTTAGCATTTGCTTCTTGATGCCTCTTTTGTTCTTCAGCTCTTATTCTTACGAGAGCATCATTAAAGTCCTATGCCTAGCTTAAAGGCATAAAAGAAAGCGCTTTTGGGAGGCAGCCCACATGAATAAAAAATTTATTTTTATTTTATTGTGTCTTGATGTTGTTTACTGCTGTAGCATCATCATTGTATATTTGCTTTTAATATTTGTGCCAAGTATAGCCTCCGATTGCTAGAAAGTTCAAAAGTTGTGAGGTGCTGTCGAGGAAACAGATTTTGTCCTTGGATAGAAAAATTCGAATAAAATCACCAGATCATCTTTTTGGTCTGAATTTTTTCGACAGCGTTCTCTATATAATTGTATTTCGTGCGTCTATTCTGAGTTTTTTGATTTGAGTTTCAGAAGTATCCGGAACAGATCAATTACTACCTGCTGTTCTGTTTTTCACAGATTCTGTCCTGTTTTGCCTTTCCTTCACTTTGTAAATCAAGAACTTGCTTTTTCTTTGAAAAAACCTTTTGGCAATCTTGAGAAACAGTAGAACTCCAAGAATATCTTTATTTTCAGCAAGATATAATTATTTTATTAAGGGTACTAACCTCGCTAATCAGATTATGATGAGTTATGTATGAAGGGAGTTTTCAAGTGTGCGAGGGAAGATGATAAAAAAGATTCAGGAGTGTCAAGCGCTCAAGCTTGGGGATGCCCCCGTGCACCCCCAAGAAATATTCAAGAAGACTCAAGCGTCTAAGCTTGGGGATGCCCCCGTGCACCCCCAAGAAATATTCAAGAAGACTCAAGCGTCTAAGCTTGGGGATGCCCCCGTGCATCCCCTTCTCCATCAACATTATCAGTTCGTCTTTCGTTCCGCTATATTTTTATCACTTCATGTGTTATGTGCTATGCTTGGAGCGTCTTGCTTTTAGTTTTCTCCTTAGTTTTTCATAACGAGTCGGAACCCAGCATTCCTTTATGTGGGAGAGAAACACGCTCCACCTCTACCTAGAACATTACATAGAATTTTCATGTCTATCTATGTTGTGTGTGTTCTTTGTCTTTTAATAGCTACTATCATACTCTGCTCTTAGTATTCATGCTTATCTTTTCAAGAGCTTTTATTTAGATGGTTGCTTGAACTCTCTTTAATTACCATGCTCACCTTATTAAGAGAGTTTGCTTCCGTTGCAAGGGTTAATGTGTCTATGATAAAGATGCTACTTTCATGATGGTGCTTAGTAGTTCCGGTTTTCTTTTGGTTAATCTCAAATAGCTGGGGGGTTCCCAATGTGTTATTGGAGTACCAACTTGGTTTGTTTGCCTATGATGTGGTATGGTTTAGTAATATCTTCCTTCGAGAATTTATTTTGATTGACTTGGCGTATGCTCACGCATATTCAAGACTGTAAAGAAAGTCTGTCAAGCCTTGATGATCTTTTATTTCTAAGTAGCGATATAACTACCATGCCTGATTCAATATTGCTTTGTCGCTCTGCATGATTATGACCGTCATTTCTCTCTTAGTTGGTCGCTCCCAGTCTTTTTGCTAACCTCCACCTGTACTAAGCAAACTAACCATGCAATACATAGCTCATGGGAAAGTAGCCTAAAAACTATTGTGGTAAAGAATATGTTGTTTATGTATCTTATTTCTTATAAGTTGCTTGCTGAGCGGTAACCATGTTTCTGGGGACGCCATCAACTGTCACACTTTTGTTGAATATCATGTGAGTTGCTATAAATGTTCGTCTTGTCTGAAGTAAGGGTGATTTACCGTGGGTTGAATAACTATGCATATTGTTAGAGAAGAACATTGGGCCGCCAACCAAAGCCATGCATCATGGTGGAAGTTTTAGCTTGGACCTTAATCCTCAATCTCTCATGAGAATATGCCTATGCATTAAAGAGGAGTCCATCATCTATTTTCTATGTTGTCCGGGTATGGATGTCCTCAAGTTGAGATCTATCAAAAACGAGAAATCAAATGCGATCTATCTCCTTGGACCTTTGTACAGGTGGCATAGAGGTACCCCTTTGTGACACTTGGTTAAAACATATGTAATGCAGTGATAACCCATGGGGATCCAAGCTAATTAGGACAAGGAGCGGGCACTATTAGTATTCGATGCATGAGGCTTGCAACTTATAGGATGTTTTATACATGACACATATGAAGTACTACTACCGTTGACACAATTGCTTCCATGTTTCCAAATAAAAAGCTCTAGCACTTAACCTTTCTTTTACCTTTATGTTGAAGCACCAAAGTAACACATCTGAGAGCATGATTGTCATTCTGAGTGTAATGTGCATTGTCCCAAAGTAGCATTGTCTTTTGCATGATTGTGATATCGTTTATTCTGAAATGATTGTATCTAGTCATCACTTAAACCTTGAAGGTGCCCCTGCATTTATGTTTTGCATCACTAAAGGGGGTCAAGCTAGATATCACTTTATCATATTTGCCATTGTTCGGGAATTCGGTAACTGGTAACTGCTCGGTCGACTACTGATTAGCGATTAATCGGTTAATCGGCCATTTAACTGAATTAATCAGTCGATCATTAATCGGCTACACATGAGAATATATTGGCAACATTTAACTAGTTTTTCATGTATTGTACACCACATAATCCAATCCTCACAGCTGCACATGAGATGAATCTTAGCGGAATTGTACCTTGTTGGTTGGTGAATCCTTGGGGACCTGGTTCGAGGGGTCGCCGGCGCTGCTGCGTGGCCTAGGTTGCCGGCACTGCTGCCTGGCCTAGGTCGATGCTGCTGCCTATCCTATGCCGCCGCTGTTGCAGCCTACAGGTAGGGGCTGGGGGAGAGACGGAGAGAATAGGATGGGAGGGGATGGGGGTCAGAGAAGGAGGCTAGAGCCGGCGACGGGAGCAGGGCGATCGCCCGTGGTGTCTAGGGCCGGCGAGGAGAAGCCATGGTCGTGACTCATGAGGAGTCAGGAGAGGAAGGGGCGCTGCAATTTGGGCGAGGGAGGATGCAGCGCCGGAGGTTACGGGGCCAAATAATGTCCTGGATTACCGCTTCGGTACCCCCTTTTTTCATGGATGCCGCTTCAGTTACCTGGCCCATCACCGATTAATCGGTTTGACAACCAGTTAATCGTCTGACAACCGATTAAATGCCAGTTAATCGGCTTGACCATTTAATGAGTCGATTATGCGCTATTCGCCTCAGTTAGGCACTGAGTAGCGATTAAATGGCCATTTAAATGGTAACTCGGCCGAGTTCTTGAACAATGATATTTGCACATCATGTTCATTGCAAATCTTTTTGATGTTTCAATTTCATGTTGTAAAACTTTCAGTCATTTGTGATTTTCTCTTGAGACAACTTAATTACTATAGAATCATTGTCTCAGTAAGCTTTTGTCATATGACTATGAGAAAGTCCTATATGGTTAATAGCATGTCACCACAGAAATTATTCTTGTTATCATTTACCTACTCGAGGACGAGCAGGAATTAAGCTTGGGGATGTTGATACGTCCAAAACGTATCTATAATTTTTGCTTGCTCCATGCCACTCTAGGGTGATATTGCTATGATATTCATACACTTCCATACACTTTTGATCATATTTGGACTAACCTACTAATCCAGTGCACCCCGGTGCCAGTTTCTGTTTTCGGCTGTTTTTGTATTCCAGGTTTTCACATTACGAGAACTGCCAGGAAAAATCCAGAAAAAATATATAAAAAATCAGCGTTCCAGGAGCTACCATGCGGCCAAAGTACAGCCGGGGGGACCCACAGGGGCTCCAGGCGGCCTGTGGGCGCGGCCCCCCCCCTGGGCCGCGCCGGGGGGGGGGGGGCCTGGGCACCCCTGACCCCCTCCGGTGGCCCCCTTTGGCATATATTTAAAGCGTGTCGAGGAAACCCTGATTCCGAAACCCTTTTCTCCAGACGTGATTCCGATCTCTGCCGCCATCGCCATCAAGCTTCGGGAGACCAGAATTCCTGTGCCGGCACCCTGCCGGGACGGGGAAGTGCTCCCGGATTCATCTCCATCGACGTTGCTTCCTCCCTCCATGATGCGGGAGTAGTTCCTCTTCGGGGCTGAGGTTCTTACCAGTAGCTATGTGGTCAATTCTCTCTCCCATGATGTGATCTTCGTTGTGATCATAGGCTATGTTAATCTAGGGTGTTTCCCCTTCCTCTATGTATTGGATTGATGTACTCACTTGTCTTTATCTAGTATAATCCCCGAGACCAAGGTGACAGCGGTCTATTGGACATGGATTAGAAAAGTATTTACATGAGTGATTTCCTCTCTTGTGTGTTGATTGAAGATTGAGAGTCTATAGGTGCTTGTCTTTGACTATCCTTTAGATATGTTGTGGTGATTGTGGGACTCTCTTTGGATTGCCGCGGTGACATTGGGAAATCCTTAGATTGAGAACTACGAACTTTGAGGTGTGCTTTTGTAGCTCTACATAATTCTCGTCCTCTCTTGACCACGAAGGAATGACCTCCGAGTGTGTCCCCTTTGCATGTTTTATGGGAAATATCTTGAGATTCGATTATGTTAATGTTGTTGGGAGTTGCCACTAGTGAAAGTAAGAACCCTAGGCCTTGTTTCCACCATTGCAATACCGTTTGTGCTCACGTTCACTACTTGTTTGCTTGCTGCACTTTTTATTACATATTTATATTACCTTGTTTAGCCATCCATATCACTTGCCATTTAACCTCTCTTCGCCGAACTAGTGCACCTATACATCTGACAAGTGTATTGGGTGTGTTGGGGACACAAGAGACTTCTTGTATCTTAGTTGCAGGGTTTATTAAGAGAGACCATCTTCAACCTCTACTTCCCTGAGTTCGATAAACCTTAGGTCATCCACTTGAGGGAAATTTGCTGCTGTCCTACAAACCTCTGCGCTTGGAGGCCCAACATAGTCTACAAGAGTAGAAGCGTGTGTAGACATCAGTGTGCATCCAACTTTCTCACTCATGAAGACCTAGGGCATTTGAGGAAGCCCATCGTTGGAATATACAAGCCAAGTTCTATAATGAAAATTCCCACTAGTATATGAAAGTGCCAAAACAAGAGACTCTCTATCATGAAGATCATGGTGCTACTTTGAAGCACAAGTGTGGAAAAGGGGTAGTAACATGGTCCCTTCTCTCTTTTTCTCTCTTTTTTTTCTTTTTTCTTTGGGCCTTCTCTTTTTTTCCCCTTTTTTTATGGCCTCCCTTTTTTCTCTTTTTTTTCGTCCGGAGTCTCATCCCGACTTGTGGGGAAATCATAGTCTCCATCATCCTTTCCTCACTGGGACAATGCTCTTAATAATGATGATCATCACACTTTTATTTACTTACAACTCGAAGCTAGAACAAAATATGACTCTATGTGAATGATAAGAGTTAATTACACGATAGTACCACATTTGGGGCGGTGGTGGCGGATTGGTATCAAGTTTGGTAATTTTTACGTGTCAGTACCAAGTTTCGGGCAAGCCGTTGCAAATCAGACTAAACTACGTATTGACAACATATCTGACCGGCGGGGCCCATATGTCAGGTGCCGATGTGGCATATTTTTTGCAAAAAGCCCCCTTACTTTATATGTAATCACGTAAAGGCACATTATTTTTGCGGGTAAAGGGTTTCCTTTAGAGTTTTTTTTGTTCGGACTTGTTTCGAAGTTTCCGTCGAAATGGAAAAATAAATAAAATAAATGAAAAACCACTTGCAGGCAGGTTTCGAACCCGCGACCAGCGGTACGCCACCGACACGAGCTGGCCACGGCGCCAGTCGACCGTTTGTGTTAGGATTCGTGCGGGCTTTCTTGTATACTAGACTTGCCATGCTGGGCCGGCTGTTAGGCCCAGCGCGGCCGCGTGCCCTTAGTTACTCGTTTTTTAATCATAAATAATATTAATACTTTACAATTATTGCGTATCCTCATTCTATTATTCAACTACGCAAACAATAAACATATTATATGCCGAACACATTTTTTTACTTACTCGTATATTGATTATATTTTTGTAAATGCACAATTATTAAAATGTTGACAACATGTATTAAAAATAAAATTGTAAACATAATAAATTGTATAAATGCATTAAAACTTTTTTAACTTTTATTAAGAAAATCTATGCGTTACTAGAAATGCTAGAATGAGTTTACGCAATAAGTTTATAATACATGCTGAACATTTTTTGAAATACACATTGTCAAAAATATTCATCATGTATTAAGAAAATGTTCAACATAAGTGACAAAAATGTTTATCGTATATTAAGAAAACTGTTCAACATATATTACAAAAATGTACAATTTGCATTTAAAATTTGTTCAACGTATGTTACCAAAAGTTCAATATATTAAACAATATTCACCGTTTTTAAAGAAAAGTTCATCGTGCATTAAAAACATGTTCATCATATATTAAAGCCTATGTATAAAATTATTCAGTCAGTATGTCAGAAGAAACACTAACCCAATTAAAGAGAAACAAAGAAGGAAAAAAAAAGAAACCTAAAAATAAGCCAAAACCAGAAACAAAAATAAAGTATAACAAAACGAAACGAAAAGAAACCTGGGCGAACGGGGGCAATTCCTATTTGACGCGCGCGGGCGGCAAGCTGTCGAGGAAACGCTCGCAGCTGTTTTCGTTTGCATGCATGTTGGGCCGGCCCACTATGGGTTCGCGTGCTTCTTTTTCGTTCGCTGCTGTTTCTTTTGTTAGTTTTTATTTTTCTTCCACGTTTTGGTTTTCTCTCTTGTTTTTTTCTTCGGTTTTGTTCCGGTTTTCTTCTAGTTTTGTTTATGTTTCTTTTGGGTTGGTTTTCCCCTGTTTCTCTTCTGGGTTTTTGGTTTTTGTCCTGTTTTCTTCTTTTGGTTTTGGTTTTTCTCTTTCTGTTTTGTTTTTTTTAACGAATATACAAATGTTCAATATGTTTCTTAATTTTGTTCACTGTATATATTACACAATGTTCAATGTGTATTCATAAATTGTTCAACGTTCTTTTACAAATGTTCAGTGCTTATCCGGAAATTGTTCAGCGCGTATATTCATATTTTCAAAAATGTTCATAGTATATTCAAAAAAGTCCATCATGTATTATTTAAAATATTCAACTTATTTTAAGAAAATGTTCAACGGATATGCAAATATGAGCTCCCGCGAACGGGCCCCAGCACTCGCGGCAGTAAAACGCGAAAAAAAAAATTTACAGGCCTCCTTTGGGCCAACAGCCGGCCCAGCGTTCGCTCCTTCGTATAAATTTCATACCGCGTGCAACCTATCGCGAACGTTTGGGTGGCGTGGTGGCTAGCTCGTGTCGTTGGCCTGCGGCGGGTCGCGAGTTCGAAACCTGTCCGCCGGAAACTTTCAAACATGTCCGAACGAAAAAAAGACTCACGGAAACCCTTTACCCGCAAAAATAATGTGCCTTTACGTGATTACATATAAAGTAAGGGGGCTTTCTGGAAAAAATATGCCACATCGACACCTGACATATGGGCCCCGCCGGTCAGATACGCTGTCAATACGTAGTTTAGCCTGATTTGCAACGGCTTGCCCGAAACTTGGTACTGACACGTAAAAATTACCAAACTTGGTACCAATCCGCCACCACCGCCTCAAATGTGGTACTATCGTGTAATTAACTCGAATGATAATGAAGCATGTCATCTGAACAGAACGGTGGAAAGTTGCATGGCAATATATCTCGGAATGGCTATGGAAATGCCATGATAAGTTGGTATGGTGGCTGTTTTGAGGAAGGTATATGGTGGGTGTATGGTACAGGCGAAAGTTGCGCGATACAAGATAGGCTAGCAATGGTGGAAGGGTAAGAGTGCGTATAATCCATGGACTCAACATTAGTCATAAAGAACTCATATACTTATTGCAAAAATCTACGAGTCATCAAAACAAAGTATTCAACGCATGCTCCTACGGGAAATGTCGTGGAATTAACACGTCAGATGTCCGGTTTACGGACTTAGTGGTGAGGCCGCGCATCTATGTAGTAGCTTGAGAGGGGTTGAGCGGAATCGAGAGACGCGATGCAAGACACGGCTTTAGACAGCTTCGGGCCCCGGGAAACATCATCCGGTAATAACCCTACATGCTGTTTGAGGCTAGGTCTCATTATGATCCTTGAGGTGTCGCCGGTAAACCGGCTCTTTGTAACTGTCGTGGAATTAACACGTCAGATGACCGGTTTACGGACTTAGTGGTGAGGCCGCGCATCTATGTAGTAGCTTGAGAGGGGTTCAGCGGAATCGAGAGACGCGATGCAAGACACAGCTTTATACAGCTTCGGGCCCCGGGAAACATCATCCGGTAATAACCCTACATGCTGTTTGACGCTAGGTCTCATTATGATCCTCGTGGTGTCGCCGGTAAACCGGCTCTTTGTGTCTAACCCTAGAAACTTGTCTAAACTTCTCCTCTAAAACTTGTAACTTCTCACTTGTCACTTTGGGGAGCCCTGCCCCTCCTTATATATGTTGAAGGGGCGGTTTACATGACTAGTCCTAGTAGGACTAGGATTGATTACAAGGAGTCCTAGTCTTGCTTCCTTTGTATGAGAATATTCCTTGCACTTTATTCATAAACCGGCCCACCGTAATATGAACCGGCCTTCTGGGCCTTGGGCCTTGTCATCCATGATCCGTCTCCCGGGTTACCAGTAACTTGCCAAATGTAAACCGTCTTAACTAAAATACCAAGTCCGGCCGGGTTATAATTCCGGCCGGTTCATACAGCGGGGTATATCCCCGACAGGAAGGGTGTTGGGGAACGTAGTATTTTATAATTTTCCTATGATCACGCAAGATCTATCTACCAGATGCATAGCAAAGAGAGGGGAGAGTGTGTCTACGTACCCTTGTAGACCGGGAGCGGAAGCGTCAAGTGATGCGGTTGATGTAGTCGAACTTCTTCGCGATCCAACCGATCAAGCACCGAACGTACGACACCTCCGCGTTCAGCACACGTTCAGCTTGATGACGTCCCACGAGCTCTTGATCCAGTTGAGCTTCACGGGAGAGTTTCCTCAGCACGACGGCGTGGTGACGGATTTGATGTATCTACCGGCGCAGGGCTTTGCCTAAGCACTGCAACGGTATGACCGAGGTGTGTTTCTGTGGAGGGGGCACCGCACAGGGCTAAAACAATTCAACTTGTGTGTCTTTGGGTGCCCCCTGCCCCCGTATATAAAGGATCAAGGGGGGAGGCCGGCCGGCCCTCTATGGTGCGGCTAGAGAGGCAATCCTACTAGGAATAGGATTGCAATCCTATTCCTAGTAGGAGTCCACCAAGAAGGAGAGGGGGGAGGAAGGAGAGGGAGAGGGAGAGGGAAAGAAGGGCCGCGCCCCCCTCCCCTAGTCCTATTCGGACTGCCCCTAGGGAGGGGGCGCGCCACCTCCTGGCTGCTGCCCTCTCTCTCCCCTATAGCCCACCAGGGCCCATTATTCCCCCGGGGTGTTCCGGTAACCCCCCCGCCACTCCGGTAAATTCCGAAACTTTCCAGAACACTTCCGGTGTCCGAATATAGTCGTCCAATATATCAATCTTTATGTCTCGGACATTCCGAGACTGCTCGTCATGTCCGTGATCTCATCCGGGACTCCAAACTACCTTTGGTACATCAGAACTCATAAACTCATAATACCGATCATCATCAAACGTTAAGCGTGCGGACCCTATGGGTTCGAGAACTATGTAGACATGACCAAGACTCATCTCCGGTCAATAACCAATAGCGGAACCTGGATGCTCATATTGGCTCCTACATATTATACGAAGATCTTTATCGGTCAAACCGCATAACAACATACGTTGTTCCTTTTGTCATCGGCATGTTACTTGTCCGAGATTCGATCGTCGGTATCTCTAAACCTAGTTCAATCTCGTTACCCGCAAGTCTCTTTACTCGTTCCGTAATACATCATCTCGTGACTAACTCATTAGTCTTTTGCTTGCAAGGCTTATTATGATGTGTGTTACCGAGAGGGCCGAGAGATACCTCTCCGACACTCGGAGTGACAAATCCTAGTCTTGATCTATGCCAACACCACGAATACTTTCGGAGACACCTGTAGAGCATCTTTATGATCACCCAGTTACGTTGTGACGTTTGATAGCACACAAGGTGTTCCTACGATATTCGGGAGTTGCATAATCTCATAGTCATAGGAACATGTATAAGTCATGAAGAAAGCAATAGCAGTAAAACAAAACGATCATAGTGCTATGCTAACGGATGGGTCTAGTCCATCACATCATTCTCCTAATGATGTGATCCCGTTGATCAAATGACAACTCATGTCTATGGCTAGGAAACATAGCCATCTTTGATCAATGAGCTAGTCTAGTAGAGGCATACTAGGGACATACTGTTTTGTCTATGTATTCACACATGTACTAAGTTTCCGGTTAATACAATTCTAGCATGAATAATAAACATTTATCATGATATAAGGAAATCTTTACCTAATAATAAAGAAAATAGGGTTTCAGCCCGTCCGTCAGATCATTTTGCAAAAAAGCCCCTATACTTTCTTGAAATCAACCCGCAGTCCACATATAAGTCAGCCGAACCGTTATTTTACCGTTTTACAAAAACGCCCCTGTATTTTCCTAAAATCAACCCGCACTCCGGACTTAAGTCACCCGAACCGTTATTTTATATTTTTTCGAAAACACCCCTGACCTTTTATGTAATTCATCTGCGGCTCATATTTAACTCAAACAAATGATTTTCTAAATCATTCATATCTTTTAGACCGTAACCCCGATTTAAACATGTTATATATGAAATTAGATTAGAAAAATATGTAGAATATGAATATGAGATTATTTTAATCTGTTATGTATTTCTAAATATTATTTTAGCATATATTAAAGTCAAACAAATGGTTTTCTAAATTATCCGTATCTTTTAAACCGTAATTCCGATTTTACCATGTTATATATGAATTTTTATTAGAAAAATATGTAGAATATGAATATGAGATTATTTTAACTTGTTAAATTTTTCTAAATATTAGTATAGAATATATTATAGTCAAACAAATTGTTTTCTAAATCATCCGTATCTTTTAAACCGTAACTCCGATTTTAACATGTTATATACGCAATTTGATTAGAAAAACGTGTGAAATCTGAATATGATGTTAAATTTACCTGTTGGTTATTTTTAAATGCTTTTTGAAAAAGAAAATACGTGTTTTTTCAAAAGGTGAACTTGCATTTCAAAAGTTTGTATTGTTCAAAAAAGAATTCATGTATTGAAATATTGTGCATATTTTTTAAATGCCCTTCTAAAAAATATGTTCATGTAATTCTAAAAGTGTGTGCATGTTAAATTATTTTCTTTATCGTGTTCAGGAAAGAAAGGCACCGCGTCCTTCCGTGACGAAGTAACATGAGGCGGCCAACCATGCGGGAAAGGAGGTAAGGCACCAGGGCGACGACACTGGTGTTGCTCCTCCGGCGAGATAAGCTGGCGGAGGGGTTGGAGCGCGCAGGCGCGCGAGCTCGGGCTCCTAGGTACGCACCTCACAGCGCCGAGGCTAGCAGGTACGCAATACATCTCTCAGTGCTGCCTCACATCATGATGAGTGGATAAACTTTAAAGTGACAGCCGCTTGACAGTGTGATAGACAAATAGAATGCGGCTGCTCGCTTGAACTACACATGAATGTACATGGCGTCAACTGGATTCCAACGAGTTGGCATATATTTTTAAATTCTTTTCTTTATCGTGGTTAGCTCTATAGCATCTACATGATTGTTTAATTTCGATCTCAAACTTATAAACTATAGCGCACGATCCGTTTTTTTTCGTACCCGCGGCGATTCGGATTGCAAATAAACACTCACTATAACCATATAGGAAAAAAAAACATCGATAACTACACATGCATAACTCTGAAAACGTCGCAGGGGAAAACAAGAAATTTATCATGGCGAGTGTGAGAGAAAGCGAGAGAGAGAGGGAGAGGGAGGAGAGAGGGAGAGAGCGACGCCTTAAGATTAATCATATTCAAACATGTTTTGATTTTGTGTGAACACTGAGTCCATCATCAGCGAGGGTGTGAGGATAATCGACATCACAAATATGATGCCTCGCTAAAATAAAGGAGATGGACATATTTGTGGTCTTAAGTGATGGTTGTTGGGTTAAGAGTGTGTGTTGTGTTTTTTCTCCCGTTGCAACGCACGGGCTCTTTTGCTAGTAAATAATAACTTTATTATTGTCTCTAGGGCATATTTCCTTCAGTCTCCCACTTGCACTAGAGTCAATAATCTAGTTCACATCTCCATGTGATTTAATACCGATAGTTCAAATCATTATGTGAATAACACCCATAGTTCACATCGCCATGTGACCAATACCCAAAGGGTTTACTAGAGTCAATAATCTAGTTCACGTCGCTATGTGATTAACACCCAAGAGTAGTAAGGTGTGATCATGTATTGCTTGTGAGAGAAGTTTAGTCGACGGGTCTAACACATTCAGATCCGTATGTATTTCGCAAATTTCTATGTCTACAATGCTCTGCATGGAGCTACTCTAGCTAATTGCTCCAACTTCCAATATGCATCCAGATTGATACTTAGAGTCATCTGGATTAGTGTAACGCTTGCATCAGTGTAACTCTTTACGACGAACTCTTTATCACCTCCATAATCGAGAAAACATTTCCTTAGTTATCCAGTAACTAAGGATAATTTTGACCGCTGTCCAGTGATCTACTCCTGGATCACTTTTGTACCTCCTTGCCAAACTCATGGTAAGATACACAACAGGTTTGGTACACAGCATGGCATACTTTATAGAACCTATGGCTGAGGCATAGGGAATGACTTTCATTCTTTCTCTATCTTCTGCCGAGGTCGGGCTTTGAGTCTTACTCAACTTTATACCTTACAACTCAGGCAAGAACTCCTTCTCTGACTGATCCATTTTGAACTACTTCAAAAACATGTCAAGGTATGTACTCATTGAAAAAACTTATGAAGCGTCTCGATCTATCTCTATAGATCATGTTGCTCAATATGTAAGCAGCTTCACCGAGGTCTTTCTTTGAAAAACTCCTTTCAAACACTCCTTCATGCTTTCCAGAAAATTCTACATCATTTCCGATCGACAATATGTCATTCACATATACTTATCAGAAAGGCTGTAGTGCTCCCACTCACTATCTTGTAAATACAGGCTTCTCCAAAAGTCTGTATAAAACCATATGCTTTGATTACCTTATCAAAGCGTATATTCCAACTCCGAGATGCTTGCACCAGTCCATAGATGGATCGCTGGAGCTTGCATACTTTGTTAGCACGTTTTGGATCGACAAAACCTTCTGGTTGCATCATATACAACTCTTCTTTGAGATATCCATTTAGGAATGCAGTTTTGACATCCATTTGCCAGATTTCATAATCATAAAATGCGGCAATTGCTAACATGATTCGGACAGACTTAAGCATCGCTACAGGTGAGAAAGTCTCCTCGTAGTCAACTCCTTGAACTTGTCGAAACCCTTTCGCAACAAGTCGAGCTTTGTAAACAGTAACATTACCGTCTGCGTCGGTCTTCCTCTTGAAGATCCATTTATTTTCGATGGCTTGCTGATCATCGGGCAAGTCAACCAAAGTCCACACTTTGTTCTCATACATGGATCCCATCTCAGATTTCATGGCCTCAAGCCATTTTGTGGAATCTGGGCTCATCATCGCTTCCTCATAGTTCGTAGGTTCATCATGGTCTAGTAAAATGACTTCCAGAACTGGGTTGCCATACCACTCTGGTGCGGAACGTACTCTGGTTGATCTACGACGTTCAGCGGAAACTTGTTCTGAAGTTTCATGATCATCGTCATTAGCTTCCTCACTAATTGGTGTAGGAATCACTGGAACCATTTTCAGTGATGTACTACTTTCCAATTCAGGAGAAGGTACAATTACCTCATCAAGTTCTACTTTCCTCCCACTCACTTCTTTCAAGAGAAACTCCTTTTCTAGAAAGGATCCATTCTTAGCAACGAATATCTTGCCTTCGAATCTGTGATAGAAGGTGTACCCAACAGTCTCTTTTGGGTATCCTATGAAGACACATTTCTCCGACTTGGGTTCGAGCTTATCAGGTTGAAGCTTTTTTACATAAGCATCGCAGCCCCAAACTTTAAGAAATGACAACTTTGGTTTCTTGCCAAACCATAGTTCATAAGGTGTCGTCTCAACGGATTTAGATGGTGCCCTATTTAACGTGAATGCAGTTGTCTCTAAAGCATAACCCCAAAACGATAGTGGTAAATCGGTAAGAGACATCATAGATCGCACCGTATCCAATAAAGTACGGTTACGACGTTCGGACACACCATTACACTATGGTGTTCCAGGTGGCGTGAGTTGTGAAACTATTCCACATTGTTTCAAATGAAGACCAAACTCGCAACTCAAATATTCTCCTCCACGATCAGATCGTAGAAACTTTATTTTCTTGTTACGATGATTCTCTACTTCACTCTGAAATTCTTTGAACTTTTCAAATGTTTCAGACTTGTGCTTCATTAAGTAGATATACCCATATCTGCTTAAATCATCAGTGAAGGTCAGAAAATAACGATACCCGCCGCGAGCTTCAACACTCATTGGCCCACATACATCAGTATGTCTGATTTCCAACAAATCTGTTGCTCGCTCCATAGTTCAGGAGAACGGAGTTTTAGTCATCTTGCCCATGAGGCATGGTTCGCAAGCACCAAGTGATTCATAATCAAGTGATTCCAAAAGTCCATCACCATGGAGTTTCTTCATGCGCTTTACACCAATATGACCTAAACGGCAGTGCCACAAATAAGTTGCACTATCATTATTAACCTTGCATCTTTTAGCTTCAACATTATGAATATGTGTATCACACGACCGAGATCCAACAAACCATTTTCATTGGGTGTATGACCATAGAAGGTTTTATTCATGTAAACAGAATAACATTTATTCTATGACTTTAAATGAATAACCGTATTGCAACAAACATGACCAAATCATATTCATGCTTAACGCAAATGCCAAATAACATTTATTTAGGTTCTACACTAATCCCGAAAGTATAGGGAGTGTGCGATGATGATCATATCAATCTTGGAACCACTTTCAACACACATCGTCGCTTCACCTTTAACTAGTCTTTGTTCATTCTGCAACTCTTGTTTCGAGTTACTAATTTTAGCAACTGAACTGGTATCAAATACCCAAGGGTTGCTATGAACACTAGTAAAGTACACATCAATAATCTGTATATCAAATATACCTTTGTTCACTTTGCCATCCTTCTTATCCACCAAGTATCTAGGGCAGTTCCACTTCCAGTGACCATTTCCTTTGCAGTAGAAGCACTTAGTTTCAGGCTTGAGTTTAGCTTTGGGTTTCTTCATGGGAGTGACAACTTGCTTGTCATGTTTCTTGAAGTTCCCCTTCTATCCCTTTTCCCTTTACTTGAAACAAGTGTTCTTATTAACCATCAACACTTGATGCTCTTTCTTGATTTCTACCTTCACCGATTTCAGGATCGCGAAGAGCTCGAGAATTACCTTCGTCATCCCTTGCATATTATAGTTCATCACGAGGTTCTACTAACTTGGTGATAGTGACTAGAGAACTTTGTCAATTACTATCTTATCTGGAAGATTAACTCCCACTTGATTCATGTAATTGTAGTACCCAGACAATCTGAGCACATGCTCACTGGTTGAACTATTCTCCTCCATCTTGTAGGCAAAGTACTATCAGAGGTCTTATACCTCTCGACATGGGCATGAGTATGAAATACTAATTTCAACTCTTGGAACATCTTATATGCTCCGTGGCGTTCAAAAAGTTTTTGAAGTCCCGGTTCTAAGCCATAAAGCATGGTGCACTTAAACTATCAAGTATTCATCATACCGAGCTTTTGTCAAAAACGTTCATAACGTCTACATCTGCTCCTGCAATAGGTCTGTCACCTAGCGGTGCATCAAGGACATAATTCTTCTGTGCAGCAATGAGGATAATCCTCAGATCACGGAACAATTCCGCATCATTGCTACTAACATCTTTCAACTTGGTTTTCTCTAGGAACATATAAAAAATAAACGTGGAGCAACATCGCGAGCAATAGGTCTGTCACCTAACGGTGCATCAAGGACATAATGTTGGGTAACGTAGTATTTTAAAATTTTCCTACGATCACGCAAGATCTATCTACCAGATGCATAGCAACGAGAGGGGAGAGTGTGTCTACGTACCCTCGTAGACCGGGAGCGGAAGCGTCAAGTGACGCGGTTGATGTAGTCGAACTTCTTCGCGATCCAACCGATCAAGCACTGAACGTACGACACCTCCGCGTTCAGCACACGTTCAGCTTGATGATGTCCCACGAGCTCTTGATCCAGTTGAGCTTCACGGGAGAGTTTCGTCAGCACGACGGCGTGGTGACGGATATGATGTATCTACCGGCGCAGGGCTTCGCCTAAGCACTGCAACGGTATGACCGAGGTCTGTTTCTTTGGAGGGGGGCACCGCACACGGCTAAAACAATTCAACTTGTGTGTCTTTGGGTGCCCCCCTACCCCCGTATATAAAGGAGCAAGGGGGGAGGCCGGCCAGCCCTCTATGGTGCGCCTAGAGAGGCAATCCTACTAGGAATAGGATTGCAATCCTATTCCTAGTAGGAGTCCACCAAGAAGGAGAGGGGGAAGGAAGGAGAGGGAGAGGGAGTGGGAAAGAGGGGCCGCGCTCCCCTCCCCTAGTCCTATTCGGACTGCCCCTAGGGAGGGTGTGTGCCACCTCCTGGCTGCTGCCCTCTTTCTCCCCTATGGCCCACTAGGGCCCACTATTCCCCCGGGGGTTCCGGTAACCCCCCCGGCACTCCGGTAAATTCCGAAACTTTCCAGAACATTTCTGGTGTCCGAATATATTCGTCCAATATATCAATCTTTACGTCTCGGACATTCCGAGACTCCTCGTCATGTCCGTGATCTCATCCGGGACTCCGAACTACCTTCGGTACATCAAAACTCATAAACTCATAATACCGATCGTCATCAAACGTTAAGCGTGCGGACCCTACGGGTTCGAGAACTATGTAGACATGACCGAGACTCATCTCCGGTAAATAACCAATAGCGGAACCTAAATGCACATATTGTCTCCTACATATTCTACGAAGATCTTTATCGGTCAAACCGCATAACAACATACGTTGTACTTTTTGTCATCGGTATGTTACTTGTCCGAGATTCGATCGTCGGTATCTCTATACCTAGTATAATCTCGTTACCGGCAAGTCTCTTTACTTGTTCTGTAATACATTGTAACATCCCAATTTTCCTAATTTGGATGTTAATAGATCATTCACTTGCATATCATATTTTTATTGCATTATTTGTCTTTCTGCAATATTCTTTTCATTATGCAACTAAAGGCAATTTATTGGAGTGGAGATAACATGACTTCGCCCTGTTTTGAAAATGTTCATAATGTGCAGAATAATGTTTCCAGTTGATTTGTTATGTTCTGGTAATTTTTGCAATCTTCAAAGTATTTTATTTGTGATTTTATTTGCTGTTTGAGTGGCCAAATGCATCAAAATCATTTTACAAAAATTGCAATAGCTTGGAACTAGTGTTCCTGTAGTTTATAGCTGTAGGGCTATTTTTACTGGTCTTCTAGATATTTTATTTTAGATTTTATATTAGGTGTTGGTATTTTATTTATTTTGTTTTGCTGCTGGTTTGAAAAAAAAGAAGGAGAAGAAGCGAGCCAGCAGCGCAGAGCAGTGCAGCCGCAGCGCGGCCCAGCAAGCCAGCCGGCCCGCAGCCAGCCAGCCACCGCGCGGCCCAGCCACCCCACGCGAAGCGGCACCAGCGACCGCACCCGACCCGCGCCACCAGCCCGACCCGCCGTTCCCCTCACTGCCAGTGGGCCCCGCCCCTGTTCACCATCACCTTCCCTAGCCGGACACCGTCGCACACCGCGCGCTCGACGCCGAGCCGGATCGAGTTCGAGCACCCGGGCCACCCTGTCCACGTCCGACTCGCCAGGCGCGAGCTAAAACCCTAGGGAGATCCTGCAGCCCCTTCTGCCCTTCTCCTATTGCCGCACGCAGGCGACCGCGCGAAGTGGATCTCGGGAGGAGCTCCGTCGACCGTCGCCGTTCGCCGGAGGAATCCGCCGCCGTAAGGACACGCCGGGCCACTCCATTTGTTCCCCCAGAACCCCCTCTGTCCTGCACAGCCGTTTTAAACGGTTTCCTCGGCAGGAGATCACCGGAGGGCCTCCACGGCCGACGTCCGCCGCCGCCGGAGTTCACGAACTCACCGCCGCCGCTACATCCCTCCCCACCGCCGTCTGACTCCACCAACGCCTCCGCCACTCCACGCCGCACCCGTCCGCCACCTCGCCTTCACCGGAGACCCGCCGGAGACGCCCCGCCGCCGACGCCCGAGCCGCCGCCGCCGGAGACGCCCCGCCGCCGACGCCCGAGCCGCCGCCGCCGTCCTCTGCTTTCGGTGAGCACGCACGCGCAGGGGTTTTTCAGCCAATGGGAAACTGCCATGTGGCAATTCGCTAGAGCGCCAGAACAGGAGTTTCAACAGGAGATGCCACAGTGCAGGCGATTTCTGTTGTTTTTTTGTCTTTTCTAGTTTTTCCTCAAAACTTTAAATAGTTGTAGTTTTTATTCTGTAAATCCAATTTAGGTAATTCTTTTTCCTATGCACTCACAAAAATCACCTCTTCATCATAGTACCAATTTTACACATGTTTGCACTGTTCAAATTTGCATTCGTTTGAATTTGAATTAAACCTTCCGGAGGCCGTATCTTTTAGACCGTTTATCGGAATCGAGCGATTCTTTTTGCATTGTGACCGTAGTGCAATATAGATGATCTGTACGTGTTGTTTTTCTGCTGTTGTTGAATTTTAAAATGATTTTACTGCTGTTCGCTTTATTTTGTTTTCGTTGGAGTTTCGGTGATTGATTTGTTATATTGTGTGAAACGTGTAGATTGTCCGGAGTGCGACGCGAGCTATTGTCAGGAGTGTGACCTTTTGAACCAGAACCAAGGCAAGTTACATGTTTATCATCCTTTACCTATTGTTTTCCTATGCGTTGTAGGTTATACCACACTATAAACTTATGCATTATACGATTGTTATAACTTGAGCTATATTGTTGAACTATCTCCCGTCTTTTGCAAATCGTGGTAGGTATAGTTTTGCTATGCTTGTAGACGGGGTTGGTTCCTGTATACATTGAGCTTATGTGAGGATTAATAATATTTAACAAACTGAGTAGTAATTCAGGACTTAACTCACCTCTGGGCGGAAGTGGTATTGTTGGGTGGTCTTAAGAACATCATGGTTTATACCCTCTGAATGTAAGTGGACGGCCGCCCAGGCTCAAAAAGATCAGACAGACTTAATGACTAGTAGCTTCCATGCGCGACCACTAGCTATATGGGCTCTGGCTTAGTTGAGTAGGTTGTGGGATCCTCGCCTAGGTATGCTAGCAGATGTAGACATGGATAGGTGTACCGGCTGCCGGGGGTGGAGGTGACTACTTCTGAAAGGCTTCGTCTCAATCTTCGGGTTGAGTCTAGTGGGTAAAGTGTGCAAAACTCTGGAGAGTAATAAAACTAATCATGATTAGCCGTGTCCCCGGTTATGGATATTTTGAGCCACTATGCCATGACAGTTGTTGGATGATCTTGACAGATGTGATACTTAATAATATTTGTGGGCAACTTAATAAATGGGTAGGTTGGAGTTGATTTTGCCAACTCAACCTTGTGCAATTAATTGTAGTATTAAAGGAACTAAATGAGAAATTGACTATGAGGTAGTTACGATGACAAAATCAGCTTTCTGCAAAATAAACCCCCAAGCCTTCCTTTGTTGTTCTATGCATATACATGTAGGTCTGCTTTATTACTTCTCCTGTGTAACTTGCCAATACATTCAATGTATTGACCTATACGGCTGCAACGTCTCATGTTGCAGGATTTTCAGACGAGGAGTAAGGTACTGTTAGGGTCGCGAGTCTGCACTCAGCATCGCAAGTTGGGCTATGATTGGACTCATCGTTATTTTTCTGCTACTTTCCACTGTGTGATTGAATAATAGCTAGCCATGAGCTATGCAGATTGTTTTATTTTATATACTCTGGATCATACGTTGTAATAAATGTTGCACTTGTATTCTGGTATTCATCTATACTGTGTGTGCTAGCGAGTTCGATCCAGGGACTAGCACGGTAAGCACAGAGACTCAAATCCTTCGAGGTTTGGTCGTTACAGATGGTATCAGAGCAGTGTGTTGACTGTAGGACGTGACCCTAGAAAATGGATTAGAAAAGCCATAGGAGTGAAAATTAATTTATAAACTAGTTATACTTCTTACTGTTTATTAGTTCATCCCCTCAAGTATCTTGAACAGTTAAGTAGGAACTTGTGCTGAGACCACCATATATGCTTGTTTTATTTTGCAACGTTATCATGTTAGCGTATCTGATTATGTCCACTTTTGTGGTATGAAGATACTAGATTGTTTGCTTGATTGGTAGCTTGCTTGTTAAATTTTATCTCGTCAAAATTATTTGACTATATATGCATATATATATACTACTATATTATTATGATTGTTTGTCTGTTTGTTTGTTTGTGTTATCCGTTGTTGTGTTTTATTGCGTTGATCATATATGCATATGGGTAGAATATATTTAAATTTATAGCTTTGGCCCTATTATATCTATAACTCTTCTATGCTTGCCCACCAGATGCCGCCGAGGCGTGAGAATAGGCGCAATGCTGCAGGAGGAGAGAACAATGGCAATGACATACCGCCATACATGCAGCAGTTGCTTCAGGGGCAGACGCAGTTGATCCAGTTGCTTGTGCAGAACCAGAACAACCAGAACAGCAACAACAACAACAACCCGCCACCCATGGATATCCTTACCAGGTTCCTGAGGTTGAATCCTAAGAGGTTCTACAGTTCCCCTGAACCTATTGTGGCTGATGATTGGCTCCGTGGAGTCAATAAGAACCTGGAGACGGTTGGATGCACAGATGCAGAAAGGGTGAGGTTTGCCGCACATTAGTTGGAGGGTCCTGCCGCAGCTTGGTGGGACAACTACTTGGTCTCTTATCCCATTGCTGGTATCACTTGGACTCAGTTTCAGACTGCTTTTCATGCTGCACATGTGTCTGCTGGTGCTATGAGTTTGAAAAAGAAGGAGTTTCGCAGTTTGCGTCAGGGAGGACGCACAGTTAATGAGTATCTGGATGAATTTAATAATCTTGCACGCTATGCTCCTAATGATGTTAACACTGATGCAGCTAGGCAGGAGAAATTCTTGGAGGGCCTAAATGATGAGTTGAGCCTTCAGTTGACAGTGGCCACTTTTGATAATTGTCAGCAGCTGATTGATAAGGCTATTATGCTAGAGGGGAAGCATCAGGCCATAGAGAATCACAAGAGGAAGTACAACAACAATAACATGTATAATTCAGGACCACAACAGAAGCCACGCACTTCATATCAGGGTAATGGAGGTAATGGGCATCATCATCATCATGGAGATAATGGACATAATCATCATGGAGGGAATGGCCACAACCATAATGGCCATCATAATCACAATGGGCACAAGAGTAACAATGGCAATGTCAAAGGTAATGGTAATGGTAATGGTAATGGAGGGAGTAATAACCAGAACCACCAGAGTGTGCCTATGCAGAGGGACATTAGCCAGGTTCAGTGCTATAAGTGTAGGCAGATGGGCCACTACTCCAATGCTTGCCCAGAGAGCAAGAACGGTAATGGAAATTCTGGAGTCAGCAAGCCAAACCCCTTCCAAAAGGGTCATGTTAACCATGTTAATGTGGAGGAGGTTTATGATGAACCTGATGCCGTTATTGGTAAGTTCTTGATTAATTCGGTACCTGGACTTGTTCTTTTTGATTATGGTGCATCGCATTCATTCATCTCACGGGTATTTGTGGATAAACATAAGTTGCCTACCGTAGCACTTAAGTCACCTATTCTAGTAAGTTCTCCGGGGGCTGAGATGGCAGCAAGTTTGGGATGCATTCAGATGCCTTTGTCCATTGGGAAGCATGTTTTTCCCATAGATTTGGTTATATTGAAGTCACAGGGTATTGATGTTATTTTGGGTATGGACTGGTTGACTAAATATAAAGGTCTTATTGATTGTGCCCGTCGATCTATTACTCTAAGTGCACCAGGAGGTAAGAGGATCAGATATGTATGTAAGTATAAGCATAATCAGGTGCAAGTGAACTCTCTTAAGGGGGGTAGTCTGGAAGATGTGCCAGTTGTGAGGGACTACCCAGATGTGTTTCCAGAGGAGTTGCCAGGTATGCCACCAGACAAAGATATTGAGTTTCTTATTAATTTAATACCAGGCACCGGACCTATTGCAAAGAGACCGTATAGAATGCCTCCTCAGGAGTTGGAGGAATTGAAGAAGCAGATAAGGGAATTGCAGGAACAAGGATTTATTCGCCCAAGTTCATCACCTTGGGGAGCTCCAGTTTTGTTTGTGGAGAAGAAAGATGGTACCTTGAGGATGTGTGTTGATTATCGTTCTCTGAATGAGGTAACCATTAAGAATAAGTATCCCTTGCCTATGATAAATGATTTGTTTGACCAGTTGGAGGGAGCTACTGTGTTTTCTAAGATTGATCTTCGTTCTGGTTATCATCAATTAAAGATTCGTGAGCAAGATATTCCAAAGACTGCTTTTACTACGAGGTATGGGTTGTATGAATATACTGTTATGTCATTTGGATTGACTAACGCTCCTGCATACTTCATGAATATGATGAACAAGGTGTTTATGGAGTACTTGGATAAATTTGTGGTTGTTTTCATTGATGATATATTGGTGTTCTCCAAGAATAAGCAAGAGCATGAGGTACATCTGCGTTTGGTGATGGAGAAGCTGAGGGAACATCAGCTATATGCCAAGTTCAGTAAATGTGAATTTTGGCTGGATGAGGTAGCATTCCTTGGACATGTTGTGTCAGGTAATGGAGTTGCAGTTGATCCATCTAAGGTTGCTGCAGTTACAGAGTGGGAGGCACCCACAACAGTTGGGGAGATTCGTAGCTTTTTGGACCTTGCAGGTTATTATAGGAGGTTTATTGAGAACTTCTCTAAAATTGCAAAGCCTATGACTGAATTGTTGAAGAAGGAGAAGAAGTTTGCTTGGACTGATGAATGTGAAGCCAGCTTTCAGGAATTGATGCGGCGTTTGGTTACAACACCAGTCTTAATTCTGCCTGATATACATAAGGACTTCCAAGTATATTGTGATGCTTCTCGTCAGGGACTTGGGAGTGTTTTGATGCAGGAAGGTAAAGTTGTTTCATATGCTTCACGTCAGCTTAAGAATCATGAGCATAATTATCCTACACATGATTTGGAGTTAGCCTAAGTTGTGCATGCATTGAAAACTTGGAGGCAGTATCTTATTGGTAATCATTGTGATATATTTACCGACCATAAAAGCTTGAAGTATATTTTTACTCAGAAAGATATGAACCTCGAGCAGAGGAGATGGTTGGAGCTTAATAAGGATTATGATTTGAATGTGCAGTATCATCCTGGTAAGGCTAATGTTGTTGCTGATGCATTGAGTCGTAGGAGCCATGTTAATGCAGTTGATATTAGTGATATGCCACAAGAGTTGTGTGATCAGTTCAGGGATCTCAGGTTGGAGATGGTTCCTAAGGGATATTTGGCAACACTTGAGGTAAAGCCTACTTTGCTTGACAGGATCAGGGAAGCTCAAAAGGGTGATAAAGAGATTGCTGCAATAAAAGTGAATATGACTAAAGGTAAGGCAGAAGGTTTCCATGAGGATGAACATGGGACCATATGGTTTGAGAAGCGTGTTTGTGTGCCGCAAGATGCAGACATCAGGAAATTAATTCTTCAGGAGGCACATGATTCACCTTATTCTATTCACGCAGGTAATACTAAGATGTATTTGGACTTGAGGGAAAGATTTTGGTGGCCTAGCCTGGAGAGGGAGATTGCTGGATATATTGCTACATGTGATGTGTGCCGGAGAGTTAAAGCAGAACCTCATAGGCCAGCAGGTTTGTTACAGCCATTGCCTATACCTGAGTGGAAATGGGATCAGATTGGAGTGGACTTCATTACAGGTTTACCCAGGACTCGGGCAGGTTATGATTCTATTTGGGTAATTGTTGATCGTTTGACTAAGGTTGCTCACTTCATTCCGGTAAAGACTACTTATACCAGTGCTCAGCTAGCTAAAGTTTATATGTCTAAAATTGTTTGTCTGCATGGAGTTCCAAGGAAGGTAGTGTCTGATAGAGGTACTCAGTTCACCTCTAAATTTTGGCGTCAGTTGCATGAGTCCTTGGGCACCAGGCTGGAGTTCAGTACAGCTTTCCATCCACAGACTGATGGGCAGACAGAGAGGGTAAATCAGATTTTGGAGGATATGTTGAGAGCTTGTGTTTTGGACTATGGGTCCAGTTGGGATGATAATTTACCTTATGCAGAGTTCTCATATAATAACAGTTATCAGGCTAGTCTGAAGATGGCATCGTTTGAGGTATTGTATTGCAGGAAGTGCAGGACACCGTTGATGTGGGATGAGGTTGGAGAGCGACAGTTCTTTGGACCAGACTTGATTAGAGATGCTGAGGAGAAGGTCAAGTTGATTCGTGACAGGCTAAAGATAGCTCAGTCCAGACAGAAGAGTTATGCAGATGCAAAGCGCAAAGAGGTGACATATGAGGTAGGAGACTGTGCATATCTTCGAGTTTCACCACTTCGTGGAATTAAGAGGTTTGGCATTAAGGGTAAGTTAGCACCACGTTTCGTGGGGCCCTACAGGATCTTGGAGCGTAGAGGAGAGGTAGCTTATCAGCTGGAGTTGCCAGAATCTTTGTCTGGAGTTCACAATGTATTCCATGTATCTCAGTTGAAGAAGTGCCACGCAGAGATGATGGATGTTCCATTGAGGGACACAGTGCCACTTGATGCAATTCAGTTGGAGAGTGATTTGACATATGAGGAGAAACCTGTTAAGATTCTGGAGACAGCTGAGAGAGTTACTCGCACTAAGACAATTAAGTTGTGCAAGGTTCAGTGGGATCACCATACAGAGGAAGAAGCTACCTGGGAACGAGAGGAAGATCTCAGGCAGGAGCACCCATACCTATTTCCTAGCCAGCCCGAATCTCGAGGGCGAGATTCATCTTAAGGGGGGTAGGTTTGTAACATCCCAATTTTCCTAATTTGGATGTTAATAGATCATTCACTTGCATATCATATTTTTATTGCATTATTTGTCTTTCTGCAATATTCTTTTCATTATGCAACTAAAGGCAATTTATTGGAGTGGAGATAACATGACTTCTCCCCTGTTTTAAAAATGTTCATAATGTGCACAATAATGTTTCCAGTTGATTTGTTATGTTCTGGTAATTTTTGCAATCTTCAAAGTATTTTATTTGTGATTTTATTTGCTGTTTGAGTGGCCAAATGCATCAAAATCATTTTACAAAAATTGCATTAGCTTGGAACTAGTGTTCCTGTAGTTTATAGATGTAGGGCTATTTTTACTGGTTGTCTAGATATTTTATTTTAGATTTTATATTAGGTGTTGGTATTTTATTTATTTTGTTTTGCTGCTGGTTTGAAAAAAGAAGAAGGAGAAGAAGCGAGCCAGCATCGCAGAGCAGTGCAGCCGCAGCGCGGCCCAGCAAGCCAGCCGGCCCGCAGCCAGCCAGCCACCGCGCGGCCCAGCCACCCCACGCGAAGCGGCACCAGCGACCGCACCCGACCCGCGCCACCACAGCCCGACCCGCCGCTCCCCTCACTGCCAGTGGGCCCCGCCCCTGTTCACCATCCCCTTCCCGAGCCGGACACCGTCGCACACCGCGCGCTCGACGCCGGGCCGGATCGAGCTCGAGCACCTAGGCCACCCTGTCCACGTCCGACTCGCCAGGCGCGAGCTAAAACCCTAGGGAGATCCCGCAGCCCCTTCTGCCCTTCTCCTACTGCCGCACGCAGGCGACTGCGCGAAGTGGATCTCGGGAGGAGCTCCGCCGAACACCCTCTGTCCTGCGCAGCCGTTTGACACGGTTTCCTCGGCAGGAGATCACCGGAGGGCCTCCACGGCCGACGTCCGCCGCCGCCGGAGTTCACGAACTCACCGCCGCCGCTACATCCCTCCCCACCGCCGTCTGACTCCACCAACGCCTCCGCCACTCCACGCCGCACCCGTCCGCCACCTCGCCTTCACCGGAGACCCGCCGGAGACGCCCCGCCGCCGACGCCCCAGCAGCCGCCGCCGTCCTCTGCTTTCGGTGAGCACGCACGCGCAGGGTTTTTTCAGCCAATGGGCAACTGCCACGTGGCAATTCGCTACAGCGCGAGAACAGGAGTTTCAACAGGAGATGCCACAGTGCAGGCGAATTCTGTTGTTTTTTTGTCTTTTCTAGTTTATCCTCAAAACTTCAAATAGCTGTAGTTTTTATTCTGTAAATCCAATTTAGGTAATTCTTTTTCCTATGCACTAACAAAAAGCACCTCTTCATTACGGTACCAATTTTACACATGTTTGCACTGTTCAAATTTGAATTCGTTTGAATTTGAATTAAACCTTCCGGAGGCCGTATCTTTTAGACCGTTTATCGGAATCGAGCGATTCTATTTGCATTGTGACCGTAGTGCAATATAGATGATCTGTACATGTTGTTTTTCTGCTGTTGTTGAATTTTAAAATGATTTTCTTGCTGTTGGCTTTATTTTGGTTTCGTTGGAGTTTTGGTGATTGATTTGTTATATTGTGTGTAACGTGTAGATTGTCCGGAGTGCGACGCGAGCTATTGTCAGGAGTGTGACCTTTTGAACCAGAACCAAGGCAAGTTACATGTTGATCATCCTTTACCTATTGTTTTCCTATGCATTGTAGGTTATACCACACTATAAACTTATGCATTATACGATTGTTATAACTTGAGCTATATTGTTGAACTATCTCCCGTCTTTTGCAAATCGTGGTAGGTATAGTTTTGCTATGCTTGTAGACAGGGTTGGTTCTGTATACATTGAGCTTATGTGAGGATTACTAATATTTAACAAACTGAGTAGTAATTCAGGACTTAACTCACCTCTAGGCGGAAGTGGTATTGTTGGGTGGTCTTAAGAACATCATGGTTTATACCCTCTGAATGTAAGTGGACGGCCGCCCAGGCTCAAAAAGATCAGACAGACTTAATGACTAGTAGCTTCCATGCGCGACCACTAGTTATATGGGCTCTGGCTTAGTTGATTAGGTTGTGGGATCCTCGCCCAGGTATGCTAGCAGATGTAGACATGGTTAGGTGTACCGGCTGCCGGGGGTGAAGGTGACTACTTCTGAAAGGCTTCGTCTCAATCTTCGGGTTGAGTCTAGTGGGTAAAGTGTGCAAAACTCTGCAGAGTAATAAAACTAATCATGATTAGCCGTGTCCCCGGTTATGGATATTTTGAGCCACTATGCCATTACAGTTGTTGGATGATCTTGACAGATGTGACACTTAATAATATTTGTGGGCAACTTAATAAATGGGTAGGTTGGAGTTGATTTTGCCAACTCAACCTTGTGCAATTAATTGTAGTATTAAAGGAACTAAATGAGAAATTGACTATGAGGTAGTTATGATGACAAAATCAGCTTTCTGCAAAATAAACCCCCAAGCCTTCCTTTGTTGTTCTATGCATATACATGTAGGTCTGCTTTATTACTTCTCCTGTGTAACTTGCCAATACATTCAATGTATTGACCTATACGGCTGCAACGTCTCATGTTGCAGGATTTTCAGACGAGGAGTAAGGTACCGTTAGGGTCGCGAGTCTGCACTCAGCATCGCCAGTTGGGCTATGATGGGACTCATTGTTATTTTTCTGCTACTTTCCGCTGTGTGATTGAATAATAGCTAGCCATGAGCTATGCAGATTGTTTTATTTTATATACTCTAGATCATACGTTGTAATAAATGATGCACTTGTATTCTGGTATTCATCTATACTGTGTGTGCTAGCGAGTTCGATCCAGGGACTAGCACGGTAAGCACAGAGACTCAAATCCTTCGAGGTTTGGTCGTTACATACATCATCTCGTGACTAACTCATTAGTCATTTACTTGCAAGGCTTATTATGATGTGCATTACCGAGAGGGCCCAGAGATACCTCTCCGACACTGGGAGTGACAAATCCTAGTCTTGATCTATGCCAACACCACGAATACTTTCGGAGACACCTGTAGAGCATCTTTATGATCACCCAGTTATGTTGTGACGTTTGATAGCACATAATGGGTTCCTACGGTATTCGAGAGTTGCATAATCTCATAGTCATAGGAACATGTATAAGTCATGAAGAAAGCAATAGCAGTAAAACTAAACGATCACAGTGCTATGCTAATGGATGTGTCTAGTCCATCACATCATTCTCCTAATGATGTGATCCCGTTGATCAGATGACAACTCATGTCTATGGTTAGGAAACATAGCCATCTTTGATCAATGAGCTAGTCTAGTAGAGGCATACTAGGGACATACTGTTTTGTCTATGTATTCACACATGTACTAAGTTTCCGGTTAATACAATTCTAGCATGAATAATAAATATTTATCATGATATAAGGAAGTAAATAATAACTTTATTATTGCCTCTAGGGCATATTTCCTTCAGTCTCCCACTTGGACTAGAGTCAATAATCTAGTTCACATCTCCATGTCATTTAATACCGATAGTTCAAATCGTTATGTGAATAACACCCATAGTTCTCATCGCCATGTGACCAATACCCAAAGGGTTTACTAGAGTCAATAATCTAGTTCTCATCGCTATGTAATTAACACCCAAGAGTAGTAAGGTGTGATCATGTATTGCTTGTGAGAGAAGTTTAGTCGACGGGTCTAACACATTCAGATCCGTATGTATTTCGCAAATTTCTATGTCTACAATGCTCTGCATGGAGCTACTCTAGCTAATTGCTCCCACTTCCAATATGCATCCAGATTGATACTTAGAGTCATCCGGATTAGTGTAAAGCTTGCATCAGTGTAACTCTTTACGACGAACTCTTTATCACCTCCATAATCGAGAAAACATTTCCTTAGTTATCCAGTAACTAAGGATAATTTTGACCACTGTCCAGTGATCTACTCCTGGATCACTTTTGTACCTCCTTGCCAAACTCATGGTAAGATACACAACAGGTTTGGTACACAGCATGGCATACTTTATAGAACCTATGGCTGAGGCATAGGGAATGACTTTCATTCTTTCTCTATCTTCTGCCGAGGTCGGGCTTTGAGTCTTACTCAACTTTATACCTTACAACTCAGGCAAGAACTCCTTCTCTGACTGATCCATTTTGAACTACTTCAAAAACTTGTCAAGGTATGTACTCATTGAAAAAAATTATCAAGCGTCTCGATCTATCTCTATAGATCGTGTTGCTCAATATGTAAGCAGCTTCACCGAGGTATTTCTTTCAAACACTCCTTTCAAACACTCCTTCATGCTTTCCAGAAAATTCTACATCATTTCCGATCGACAATATGTCATTCACATATACTTATCAAAAAGGCTGTAGTGCTCCCACTCACCATCTTGTAAATACAGGCTTCTCCAAAATTCTGTATAAAACCATATGCTTTGATTACCTCATCAAAGCGTATATTCCAACTCTGAGATGCTTGCACCAGTCCATAGATGGATCGCTGGAGCTTGCATACTTTGTTAGCACCTTTTGGATCGACAAAACCTTCTGGTTGCATCATATACAACTCTTCTTTGAGATATCCATTTAGGAATGCAGTTTTGACATCCATTTGCCAGATTTCATAATCATAAAATGCGGCAATTGCTAACATGATTCGGACAGACTTAAGCACCTCTACAGGTGAGAAAGTCTCATCGTAGTCAACTCATTGAACTTGTCGAAACCCTTTCGCAACAAGTCGAGCTTTGTAAACAGTAACATTACCGTCTGCGTCGGTCTTCCTCTTGAAGATCCATTTATTTTCGATGGCTTGCCGATCATCGGGCAAGTCAACCAAAGTCCACACTTTGTTCTCATACATGGATCCCATCTCAGATTTCATGGCCTCAAGCCATTTTGCGGAATCTGGGCTCATCATCGCTTCCTCATAGTTCGTAGGTTCATCATGGTCTAGTAACATGACTTCCAGAACTGGGTTGCCGTACCACTCTGGTGCGGAACGTACTCTGGTTGATCTACGATGTTCAGTAGAAACTTGATCTGAAGTTTCATGATCATCATCATTAGCTTCCTCACTAATTGGTGTAGGAATCACTGGAACAATTTTCTGCGATGTACTACTTTCCAATTCAGGAGAAGGTACAATTACCTCAACAAGTTCTACTTTCCTCCCACTCACTTCTTTCGAGAGAAACTCCTTTTCTAGAAAGGATCCATTCTTAGCAACGAATATCTTGCCTTTGAATCTGTGATAGAAGGTGTACCCAACAGTCTCTTTTGGGTATCCTATGAAGACACATTTCTCCGACTTGGGTTCGAGCTTATCAGGTTGAAGCTTTTTCACATAAGCTTCGCAGCCCCAAACTTTAAGAAACGACAACTTTGGTTTCTTGCCAAACCATAGTTCATAAGGTGTCGTCTCAACGGATTTAGATGGTGCCCTATTTAACGTGAATGCAGCTGTCTCTAAAGCATAACCCCAAAACGATAGTGGTAAATCGGTAAGAGATATCATAGATCGCACCATATCCAATGAAGTACGGTTACGATGTTCGGACACACCATTACGCTGTGGTGTTCCGGGTGGCGTGAGTTGTGAAACTATTCCACATTGTTTCAAATGAAGACAAAACTCGTAACTCAAATATTCTCCTCCACGATCAGATCGTAGAAACTTTATTTTCTTGTTACGATGATTCTCTACTTCACTCTGAAATTCTTTGAATTTTTCAAATGTTTCAGACTTGTGCTTCATTAAGTAGATATACCCATATCTGCTTAAATCATCAGTGAAGGTCAGAAAATAATGATACCCGCCGCGAGCTTCAAGACTCATTGGCCCACATACATCAGTATGTATGATTTCCAACAAATCTGTTGCTCGCTCCATAGTTCCGTAGATCGGAGTTTTAGTCATCTTGCCAATGAGGCATGGTTCGCAAGCACCAAGTGATTCATAATCAAGTGATTCCAAAAGTCCATCACTATGGAGTTTCTTCATGCGCTTTACACCAATATGACCTAAACGACAGTGCCACAAATAAGTTGCACTATCATTATTAACCTTTGCATCTTTTGGCTTCAATATTATGAATATGTGTATCACTACGTTCGAGATCCAACAAACTATTTTTATTGGGTCTATGACCATTGAAGGCTTTATTCATGTAAACAGAATAACAATTATTCTATGACTTTAAATGAACAACCGTATTGCTACAAACATGATCAAATCATATTCATGCTTAACGCAAATGCCAAATAACATTTATTTAGGTTCTACGCTAATCCCGAAAATATAGGGAGTGTGCGATGATGATCATATCAATCTTGGAACCACTTCCAACACACATCGTCATGTCACCTTTAACTAGTCTCTGTTCATTCTGCAACTCTTATTTCGAGTTACTAATTTTAGCAACTGAACTGGTATCAAATACCCAGGGGTTTCTATGAACACTAGTAACGTACACATCAATAATCTATATATCAAAATATACCTTTGTTCACTTTTCCATCCTTCTTATCCACCAAGTATCTAGGGTAGTTCCACTTCCAGCGACCATTTCCTTTGCAGTAGAAGAACTTAGTTTCAGGCTTGAGTTTAGCTTTGGGTTTCTTCACGGGAGTGACAACTTGCTTGTCATTCTTCTTGAAGTTCCCCTTCTATCCCTTTGCCTTTTACTTGAAACAAGTGGTCTTGTTAACCATCAACACTTGATGTTGTTTCTTGATTTCTACCTTCGCTGATTTCAGCATCGCGAAGAGCTCGGGAATTACTTTCGTCATCCCTTGCATATTATAGTTCATCATGAAGTTCTACTAACTTGGTGATAGTGTCTAGAGAACTTTGTCAATTACTATCTTATCTGGAAGATTAACTCCCACTTGATTCAAGCAATTGTAGTACCCAAACAATCTGAGCATATGCTCACTGGTTGAGCTATTCTCCTCCATCTTGTAGGCAAAGTACTGTCAGAGGTCTCATACCTCTCGACACGGGCATGAGTATGAAATACTAATTTCAACTCTTGGAACATCTTATATGCTCCGTGGTGTTCAAAACAGTTTTGAAGTCCCGGTTCTAAGCCGTAAAGCATGGTGCACTAAACTATCAAGTAGTCATCATACCGAGCTTGTCAAACGTTCATAACGTCTACATCCGCTCCTGCAATAGATATGTCACCTAGCGGTGCATCAAGGACATAATACTTCTGTGCAGCAATGAGGATAATCCTCAGATCACGGACCTAGTCCGCATCATTGCTACTAACATCTTTCAACTTAGTTTTCTCTAGGAACATATAAACAATAAATGGGGAGCAACATCGCGAGCTATTGATCTACAACATAGATATGCTAATACTACCTGGACTAAGTTCATGATAAATTAAAGTTCAATTTAATCATATTACTTAAAAAACTCCCACTTAGATAGACATCCCTTCGGTCATCTAAATGATCACGTGATCCAAATCAACTAAACCATGTCCGATCATCATGTGAGATGGAGTAGTTTCAATGGTGAACATCTTATGTTGATCATATCTACTATATGATTCACGCTCGACCTTTTGGTCTCCAGTGTTCCGAGGCCATATCTGCATATGCTAGGCTCGTCAAGTTTAACCCGAGTATTCTGTGTGTGCAAAACTGGTTTACACCCGTTGTATTTGAACGTAGAGCTTATCACACCCGATCATCACGTGGTGTCTCGGCACGATGAACTTTCGCAACGGTGCATACTCAGGGAGAACACTTATACCTTGAAATTTAGTAAGGGATCATCTTATAATGCTACCGTCGTTCTAAGCAAAATAAGAAGCATAATAATATAAACATCACATGCAATCAAAATATGTGACATGATATGGCCATCATCATCTTGTGCTTTTGATCTCCATCTCCAAAGCACCGTCATGATCACCTTCGTCACCGGCGCGACACCTTGATCTCCATCATAGCATTGTTGTCGTCTCGCCAACTATTGCTTCTACGACTATCGCTACCACTTAGTGATAAAGTAAAGCAATTACATGGCGATTGCATTTCATACAATAAAGCGACATCCATATGGTTCCTGCCAGTTGCCGATAACATTACAAAACATGATCATCTCATACAAATCCGTATATCTCATCATGTCATGACCATATCACATCACAACATGCCCTGCAAAAACAAGTTAGACGTCCTCTACTTTGTTGTTGCAAGTTTTACGTGGCTGCTACGGGCTTAGCAAGAACCGTTCTTATCTACGCATACAAAACCACAATGATGTTTCGTCAAGTATGTGCTGTTTTAACCTTCACAAGGACCGGTCGTAGCCACACTTGATTCAGCTAAAGTGAGAGAGACAGACACCCGCCAGTCACCTTTAAGCAACGAGTGCTCATAACGGTGAAACCAGTCTCGTGTAAGTGTACGCGTAATGTCGGTCCGGGCCGCTTCATCTCACAATACCGCCAAAGCAAAGTATGACATGCTGGTAAGCAGTATGACTAGTATCGCCCACAACTCATTGTGTTCTACTCGTGCATATCATCTACGCATAGACCTGGCTCTGATACCACTGTTGGGTAACGTAGTATTTTAAAATTTTCCTATGATCACGCAAGATCTATCTACCAGATGCATAGCAACGAGAGGGGAGAGTGTGTCTACATACCCTCGTAGACCGGGAGCGGAAGCGTCAAGTTACGCGGTTGATGTAGTCGAACTTCTTCGCGACCCAACCGATCAAGCACTGAACGTACGGCACCTCCGCGTTCAGCACACGTTCAGCTTGATGACGTCCCACGAGTTCTTGATCCAGTTGAGCTTCACGGGAGAGTTTCGTCAGCACGACGACGTGGTTACGGATATGATGTATCTACCGGCGCAGGGCTTCGCCTAACCACTGCAACGGTATGACCGAGGTCTGTTTCTGTGGAGGGGGGCACCGCACATGGCTAAAACAATTCAACTTGTGTGTCTTTGGGTGCCCCCCTGCCCCCGTATATAAAGGAGCAAGGGGGGAGGACGGACAGCCCTCTATGGTGCGCCTAGAGAGGCAATCCTACTAGGAATAGGATTGCAATCCTATTCCTAGTAGGAGTCCACCAAGAAGGAGAGGGGGAAGGAAGGAGAGGGAGAGGGAGAGGGAAAGAGGGGCCGCGCCCCCCTCCCCTAGTCCTATTCGGACTGCCCCTAGGGAGGGGGCACGCCACCTCCTGGCTGCTGCCCGCTTTCTCCCCTATGGCCCACTAGGGCCCACCATTCCCCCGGGGGGTTCCGGTAACCCCCCCCGGCACTCCGGTAAATTCCGAAACTTTCCAGAACACTTTCGGTGTCCAAATATAGTCGTCCAATATATCAATATTTACGTCTCGGACATTCCGAGACTCCTCGTCATTTCCGTGATCTCATCCGTGACTCCGAACTACCTTCGGTACATCAAAACTCATAAACTCATAATACCGATCGTCATCAAACGTTAAGTGTGCAGACCCTACGGGTTCGAGAACTATGTAGACATGACCGAGACTCATCTCCGGTCAATAACCAATAGCGGAACCTGGAAGCTCAAATTGGCTCCTACATATTCTACGAAGATCTTTATCGGTCAAACCGCATAACAACATACGTTGTTCCTTTTGTCATCGGTATGTTACTTGTCCGAGATTCGATCGTCGGTATCTCTATACCTAGTTCAATCTCGTTACCGGCAAGTCTATTTCTCGTTCTGTAATACATCATCTCGTGACTAACTCATTAGTCATTTGCTTGCAAGGCTTATTATGATGTGCATTACCGAGAGGGCCCAGAGATACCTCTCCGACACTCGGAGTGACAAATCCTAGTATTGATCTATGCCAACACCACGAATACTTTCGGAGACACCTGTAGAGCATCTTTATGATCACCCAGTTACGTTGTGACGTTTGATAGCACACAAGGTGTTCCTACGGTATTCGGGAGTTGCATAATCTCATAGTCATAGGAACATGTATAAGTCATGAAGAAAGCAATAGCAGTAAAACTAAACGATCATAGTGCTATGCTAACAGATGGGTCTAGTCCATCACATCATTCTCCTAACGATGTGATCCCGTTGTTCAAATGACAACTTATGTCTATGGCTAGGAAACATAGCCATCTTTGATCAATGAGCTACTCTAGTAGAGGCATACTAGGGACATACTGTTTTGTCTATGTATTCACACATGTACTAAGTTTCCCGGTTAATACAATTCTAGCATGAATAATAAACATTTATCATGATATAAGGAAATAAATAATAACTTTATTATTGCCTCTAGGGCATATTTCCTTCACATAATTCTTCTGTGCAGCAATGAGGATAATCCTCAGATCACGGACCTAGTCCGCATCATTGCTACTAACATCTTTCAACTTAGTTTTCTCTAGGAACATATAAAAAATAAACGGGGAGCAACATCGCGAGCTATTGATCTACAACATAGATATGCTAATACTATCACGACTAAGTTCATGATAAATTAAAGTTCAATTTAATCATATTACTTAAGAACTCCCACTTAGATAGACATCCCTCTAGTCATCTAAATGATCACGTGATCCAAATCAACTAAACCATGTCCGATCATCACGTGAGATGGAGTAGTTTCAATGGTGAACATCTTATGTTGATCATATCTACTATATGATTCACGCTCGACCTTTCGGTCTCCAGTGTTCCGAGGCCATATCTGCATATGCTTGGCTCGTCAAGTTTAACCCGAGTATTCTGCGTGTGCAAAACTGGCTTACACCCGTTGTATTTGAACGTAGAGCTTATCACACCCGATCATCACATGGTGTCTCGGCACGACGAACTTTCGCAACGGTGCATACTCAGGGAGAACACTTATACCTTGAAATTTAGTAAGGGATCATCTTATAATGCTACCGTCGTTCTAAGCAAAATAAGAAGCATAATAAGATAAACATCACATGCAATCAAAATATGTGACATGATATGGCCATCATCATCTTGTGCTTTTGATCTCCATCTCCAAAGCACCGTCATGATCACCTTCGTCACCGGCGCGACACCTTGATCTCCATCGTAGCATCGTTGTCGTCTCGCCAACTATTGCTTCTACGACTATCGCTACCGCTTAGAGATAAAGTAAAGCAATTCAATGGCGATTGCATTTCATACAATAAAGCGACAACCATATGGCTCCTGCCAGTTGCCGATAACATTACAAAACATGATCATCTCATACAAAACCGTATATCTCATCATGTCTTGACCATATCACATCACAACATGCCCTGCAAAAACAAGTTAGACGTCCTCTACTTTGTTGTTGCAAGTTTTACGTGGCTGCTACGGGCTTAACAAGAACCGTTCTTACCTACGCATACAAAACCACAACGATGTTTCGTCAAGTATGTGCTGTTTTAACCTTCACAAGGACCGGGCGTACCCACACTTGATTCAGCTAAAGTTAGAGAGACAGACACCCGCCAATCACCTTTAAGCAACGAGTGCTCATAACGGTGAAACCAGTCTCGCGTAAGCATACGCGTAATGTCGGTCCGGGCCGCTTCATCTCACAATACCGCCGAAGCAAAGTATGACATGCTGGTAAGCAGTATGACTAGTATCGCCCACAACTCATTGTGTTCTACTCGTGCATATCATCTACACATAAACCTGGCTCTGATACCACTGTTCGGGAACGTAGTATTTTAAAATTTTCCTACGATCACGCAAGATCTATCTACCAGATGCATAGCAACGAGAGGGGAGAGTGTGTCTACATACCCTCGTAGACCGGGAGCGGAAGCGTCAAGTGACGCGGTTGATGTAGTCGAACTTCTTCGCGATCCAACCGATCAAGCACCGAACGTACGGCACCTCCACGTTCAGCACACGTTCATCTTGATGACGTCCCACGAGCTCTTGATCCAGTTGAGCTTTACGGGAGAGTTTCGTCAGCATGATGGCGTGGTGACGGATATGATGTATCTACCGGCGCAGGGCTTCGCCTAAGCACTGCAACGGTATGACCGAGGTGTGTTTCTGTGGAGGGGGGCACCGCACACGGCTAAAACAATTCAACTTGTGTGTCTTTGGGGGCCCCCCCTGCCCCCGTATATAAAGGAGCAAGGGGGGAGGCCGGCCGGCCCTCTATGGTGCGGCTAGAGAGGCAATCCTACTAGGAATAGGATTGCAATCCTATTCCTAGTAGGAGTCCACCAAGAAGGAGAGGGGGAAGGAAGGAGAGGGACAGGGAGAGGGAAAGAGGGGCCGCGCCCCCTCCCCTAGTCCTATTCGGACTGCCCCTAGGGAGGGGGCGCGCCACCTCCTGGCTGCTGCCCTCTCTCTCCCCTATGGCCCACCAGGGCCCATTATTCCCCTGGGGGGTTCCGGTAACCCCCCCGGCACTCTGGTAAATTCTGAAACTTTCCAGAACACTTCCGGTGTCCGAATATAGTCGTCCAATATATCAATCTTTACGTCTCAGACATTCCGAGACTCCTCGTCATGTCCGTGATCTCATCTGGGACTCCGAACTACCTTCGGTACATCAAAACAAATAAACTCATAATACCGATCGTCATCAAACGTTAAGCGTGCGTACCCTACGGGTTCGAGAACTATGTAGACATGACCGAGACTCATCTCCGGTCAATAACCAATAGAGGAACCTGGATGCTCATATTGGCTCCTACATATTCTACGAAGATCTTTATCGGTCAAATCGCATAACAACATACGTTGTTCCTTTTGTCAACGGTATCTTACTTGTCCGAGATTCGATCGTCGGTATCTCTATACCTAGTTCAATCTCATTACCGGCAAGTCTCTTTACTCATTCCATAATACATCATCTCGTGACTAACTCATTAGTCTTTTGCTTGGAAGGCTTATTATGATGTATGTTACCGAGAGGGCGTAGAGATACCTCTCCGACACTCGGAGTGACAAATCCTAGTCTTGATCTATGCCAACACCACGAATACTTTCGGAGACACCTGTAGAGCATCTTTATGATCACCCAATTACGTTGTGACGTTTGATAGCACACAAGGTGTTCCTACGGTATTCGGGAGTTGCATAATCTCATAGTCATAGGAACATGTATAAGTCATGAAGAAAGCAATAGCAGTAAAACTAAACGATCATAGTGCTATGCTAACGGATGGGTCTAGTCCATCACATCATTCTCCTAATGATGTGATCCCGTTGATCAAATGACAACTCATGTCTATGGCTAAGAAACATAGCCATCTTTGATCAATGAGCTTGTCTAGTAGAGGCATACTAGGGACATACTGTTTTGTCTACGTATTCACACATGTACTAAGTTTCCGGTTAATACAATTCTAGCATGAATAATAAACATTTATCAAGATATAAGGAAATAAATAATAACTCTATTATTGCCTCTAGGGTATATTTCCTTCAAAGGGTTGGTAGGAGTTAACCATCGCGCGATCCCGACCTCCACACAAAGGATGACACTCAATAAATAAATCATGCTCCAACTTCATCACATAACGGTTCACCATATGTGCATGCTACGGGAATCACAAACTTTAACACAAGTGTTTCTCAAATTCACAATTACTCCACTAGCATGACTCTAATATCACCATCCTCATATCTCAAAACAATCATCAAGTATCAAACTTCTCATCATATTCAATACACTTTATGTGAAAGTTTTTACTATGCCCATCTTGGATGCCTGTCATATGGGGACTAGTTTTATAACCAAAGCACATTACCATGTTGTTCGAAAAGACTCTCAAAAGGATATAAGTGAAGCATGAGAGATCAATAATTTCTACAAAATAAAACCACCACCGTGCTCTAAAAGATATAAGTGAAGCACTAGAGCAAAACTATCTAGCTCAAAAGATATAAGTGAAGCACATAGAGTATTCTAATAATTTGTAAATCATATTTATCTCTCTCAAAAGGTGTGTACAGCAAGGATGATTGTGTAAAACTAAGAAGCAAAGACTCAAATCATACATGACGCTCCAAGCAAAACACATATCATGTGGTGAATAAAAATATAGTCCCGAGTATAGTTACCGATAGATGAAGACGAAAGTGGGGATGCCTCCCCGGGACATCCCCAAGCTTAGGCTTTTGGATGTCCTTGAATTTTACCTTGGTGTACCTTGGGCATACCCAAGCTTAGGCTCTTGCCACTCTTTGTTCCATAGTCCATCAAAGCCATACTCAAAACTTGAAAACTTCACAACACAAAACTTAGCCAAAAATCTCGTGAGCTCCGTAGTATAAGAAAACAAACCACCACCCAAAGGTACTGTAATGAACTCATTCTTTGTTTATATTGGTGTTAAACCTACTATATTCCAACTTCTCGAAGATTTATACCCCCCGATACTACTCATAGATTCATCAAAATAAGCAAACAACACATGAAAAACAGAATCTGTCAAAAACCGAATAGTTTGTAGTAATCTGTAAGTCTGTAACTTTCGAATACTTCCATAACTCCAAAAAAATTGAAATAAAATTTTAAACTTGAGGTATTTGTCTAGTAATCATCTGCAAAAAGAATCAACTAAATAGCACTCTCCAGTAAAAAATTACAGCCAATCTCGTGAGCGCTAAAGTATCTTTTTTACAGCATGATCATATAAACTTCACATAAGTCTTCCCAAAGGTTCTACTTGGCACAAACACTAATTAAAACATAAAACCACATCCAAACAGAAGCTAGATGCAATATTTATTCCTAAGCAGAAGGAAAAACAAAGAAAATAAAATTGGGTTGCCTCCCAACAAGCGCTATCATTTAACGCCCCGAGCTAGGCACGATACAAGAATAGATCGAGGTATTGCCATCTTTGGTAGGCAATCCATAAGTGACTCTCATAATAGATTCATAAGGTAATTTGATTTTCTTTCTAGGAAAGCTTTCCATGCCTTTCCTTAACGGAAATTGAAATATAATATTTCCTTCCTTCATATCAATAATTGCACCAATTGTTCTAAGGAAAGGTCTGCCAAGAATAATGGGACATGAAGGATTGCAATCTATATCAAGAATAATTAAATCTACGGGCACATAATTCCTATTGGGAACAAGAAGAACATCATTAATCCTTCCCATAGGTTTCTTAATGGTAGAGTCGGCAAGATGCAAATTTAAAGAACAATCATCAAGCTCATGGAAACCTAACAGATCACACAAAGTTTTTGGAATTGTAGAAACACTTGCACCCAAATCACACAAAGAAAAGCATTCATGATCTTTGATTTTAACTTTAATAGTAGGTTACCAATCATCATAAATCTTTCTGGGGATAGAAACTTCTAATTCAAGTTTTTCTTCATAAGATTGCATCAAAGCATCAATATGTGTTTGGTAAAAGCCTTATTTTGACAATAAGCATGCGAATAATTTAGTACGGATTGCAACAAGGAAATACAATCTATTAAAGAGCAATTATCATAATTGAATCCCTTGAAATCCAAAATAGTGGGTTCATCACTATGCAAAGTTTTAATCTCTTCAATCCCACTTTTAACAATTGTAGCATCAGGATCTAAAAATACGAATCATTGGGAGGACTTTTAACTAAAGTAGACTCATCTCCAGTCCCATCTTTATCAAGATTCATACTAGAAAACAAGGATCTAATAGGAGACACATCAATAACTTTCAGATCTTCATCTTTATTTTCATATTCTTCTGGTTTAGCAGCCATCTTATTAACTAAGGTGGATTGCTTGTCCGAAATTAGGGCTATTAAGTTCTCAATATGAGCAAACTCAGATTTCAAACCATAAAATTCCTTATAAATATCATCAAGCTCTTTATTCATGTAGTCCATAAAGCTTTTTTGTTCTTTAAGCTCGTTTATGAAGAATTCATTGTGCTCAAATTGCACGGACATAAAATGTCTAACATTGTTTTAAATCTCCTCCAACCTCTTAAGGTGAGGGTCAACACTGATAGGGTGAGCCATAGTGACAAGCAAGCAAGCGAACGATAAACACATGGAAGAAGAAGGGCAAATAAAATGGCAAGGGTGGAGTGGGGGAGAGGAAAACGAGCGGCAAATAATGTAGTGCGAAGGATAAGGGTTTGCGATAGGTACTTGGTATATGACTTTTGCGTAAGCCTCCCTGGCAACGACGCCAGAAATTCTTCTTGCTACTTCTCGAGCTTGCCTTGTATTCCCTCAAAGAGGAAAGGGTGATGCAGCACAATAGCGTAAGTATTTCCCTCAGTTTTTAAGAACCAATGTATGTAACACCCCAATTTTTTTTGAGTTGGTTTTTCTTCCAAACTTTTGACCTTTTGGAAGGGGGTTGTTTGATCTTCTCTCAAAACCCTTCTAAAATCCCCTCTGGCCAAAGTTTGTGTGTCTTCTCAAGTTTGGTTTTTGGCCTTGAAGTTTTTCTCTTGTGTTTAGTTCAAGAACAAGTTGAGTTTCAAAAGTGGTTGTTTGAATTCTCCCCTTCTTGATTTAATTCTCTCAAGTTTAACCTTGGACTCATCTCCCTCTCCATCCTTCATCTTGTCATGACCCCAACAGAAATATTTCACTCCAAGACCCTCTCCACACCTTAGGACAAGTCTTTCATCAATTCCAGCAAGTTTTGACCTTATTGGGATTTTTCTCCTATTTATTTTACTCCAAAAACTAATTCTGTCTTTTATAGTGGACCTTGGTGATTTACAAAGGAGACACCATTTCCATCTAGTTATTTGACTCCAAACCAACTCTCCTAGATGATCCTTAATACCCACAACCAAAATCTATCTTGTTTCACCGGTCCACAGTTCAAAATTATCAAATTTCACCTGCTGCAAGTTTGGACCAGATTTGCAAAATTTGGTGAAATTCATATTTATCTTCTTCCAAAAATTCTGTGAAAAATCAGGCAGCCTCTGGATTCATCAAGAGGCCACTCCACCAAAAATCAGCTCCAGAGGCATTGCACACATACCAGAAACATTTCATCAAACACCTAGTCTACACTGTTCTGTCAAGTTCAGAACTGTTAAGTGAAACTGTCGACAGTTCGACAGTTCGTCAGTTTCGACAGTTCGTCAGTTTCGACAGTTCGTCAGGCGCAGCGACAAAACTCGCCAGTACCTCCTTGGCTCAATGCTGCACTGCTCCTTCTCCTTATCCAGTCGCCGCACGCTCGCTTGGCCGCTTCTGGGCGTCGGTGGTGCTCTGGCCCGACCACGTCGGCGACTGCCACGGAAACAGCACCGCCCGTGGCGGCTGACAGAAGCTACCACCGCAGCTCGACGCCGTTTAGCGCCGCCCAAACCACCCCAGCACTCCGCGTGTCCACTTCCAGTGCCAGCACACGCCTGGCACACCGTCGTCGTGGCCTAGCACGCGCAGAGCGCGTTTCCTGCCGCCGCCGTGCCACGCGACCGTTCCATCGGGGACAACCCGTAACTCCATCTCTCCTGCTGAGTTAAGTGCGGGAATGGAACCCCTACAACTCCTAGATGATGCTCAAGCCCCTAACTCCGCCGTCCGACCACTGCAGCACCGTAATCGACTCGCCGGACTTATCCGTTCACGGCAGCCACCTCGAGCCGCCTATATAAGGCACCCCCCGAGCTCGTGCTCGAGCACACACACCTTCACTATCTCCCTAGACCGCGCCCAACCTCTGGAAGAGCCTCGAGGGGCCCTTCTTCCCCAACTCCGGCCAGCTACCTCCGCCTCGGGCTCCAGCTTCGTTCACTCCGGTGAGAGCTTCTCCGCCGCCGTGAGCTCGAGCATAGCACCCTGGCACCCACCTGGACCTAACCCCCACCTCAATTTCATCCCAGGAACCTTCTCCGACGAGGTCCACGACCACCCGAGCCGCCGTCCGCCGGAGACAGGGTCGCCGTCGACGTGGTGCTCGCCGACACCCAACTCCACCACCGTTCGACGCGGAAGACCACCGTGAAGCCGTAGGTACCTGTCCCCTCCCCTAACTCGCCGTGGATCGACGCCGGCAATCACCGCAGCACCGGCGCCGGCGCGGCTCTGTTTCCAGTTTTCAAACCCGACGAGTGGGGCCTCTTGTCAGCCTCACATCTCTCCCCTCCGAAGCGTTTTCTGTAAGCGTATTCGGGCGAAGTGCGTTTTCTCCTTCAGTTGATGTACTGCGTACCGATTCGCTTTGCTGTTTTCTGTTCTAGCCCCTAGATCTTTTTTGTTTCATTACAGATGAGTCCCTGGACAAAAACCTTAATATCTTTTAAACTAAAAATAATTTTTAGTTGATTCTTTTTCTGTCCTCTTTAGTTTTCTGCCTAGTTTTTTGTCATATTTATGTGGAAATTGTTGGAGCAACTTTATTTGCACGCGCGGTATTTATGTTAGTATGTATTTGTTTGAATACATAGATACCGGAGGCCGTGACGGAGACGCGAATCACACCGAGTTAGGCTCCGACTTCTCTGAACCAGGCAAGCATGTTTGAACTCTTGATATGATGAGTGTGTTGCATGTTTGCTCGAGTAGTTCGTTTCATAAGCATGATCATATAAGCATTGTGTATGGTTATATTTCATGCAAGCACGCTTCGGGTGAGCCCAAATGAAAATGTTTGGACCACCTCGATCATGTGGTGACATGATGGGTGGAATGCTGGTATTGTTGGAGCATGCCAGTAGTTGATTAACTCAGTATCAACAGAGATCATGTCATGATTCCGTTCGTCTCCTTTTTCGGTACTATCATAGGCCGTCCGTTGGGATTGCAGTCTAGTCAGTTGTAAACCACTTCCCGAGTACACACCAAGTAGAGGGGCCGGGATGAGGGTTCTATGGCCCTAGATTAAAGCCCGTCATCCGGTTAGGGGGCATGGGTGTTTCCGGTTGGGACCGAGAGGGGGGCACCCCTTAGAGCGCGCATATATAAATTTGATCCCATGCTATTCGAGGTTGTAGCCTCCCCGTCTTAAAGTTTTCCGTGAATATCGTCGCGGGTGATTCCGAACGACAGGATGTTAAATGGGTGTGTACTGGTTAGTTGGGTTTCTACTAAAACACCGTAGAAGGGTCTAGCCCACGTGGCTAGTAGAACCCGTTGGCTATAAGGTAATAGTACAATCTCTGCGGAGTTAAACTCCTTCAGTAGCCATGTTTATGGCCTAGGGTCAATCTCCATGTCAACCCGGTGACCGTCCCTAGTAAATTCTTGTTGGTAACTAGAATGGTGTTTCCGTCAAGTTCATTTCGTAGATGAACTCACCAACTAATTCTGTATTTGATTCACTGCGAGAAATATATATCATCATTATACTACTGTTCTTTATAAGCCCTTTATGTGATGTCGCTCAGACGTCCGACTGTGGCATTCTTTTCTTTTATATGCCCTTTATGTGATGTCGCTCAGACGTCCGACTGTGGCATTCTTGTTATTTATTTTGCTATAAAGCCCTTTATGTGATGTCGCTCAGACGTCCGACTGTGGCATTCTTTTCTTTTTATAAGCCCTTTATGTGATGTC
>LR738712.1:23271825-23286153 GCA_902687465.1 Secale cereale
TTTGTTTATAAGCCCTTTATGTGATGTCGCTCAGACGTCCGACTGTGGCATTTCTTTTGTTTATAAGCCCTTTATGTGATGTCGCTCAGACGTCCGACTGTGGCATTCCTTTTGTTTATAAGCCCTTTATGTGATGTCGCTCAGACGTATGACTGTGGCATTCTTGTTATTTATTTTGCTAAAGCCCTTTATGCGGCGTCCCTTAGACGCCTGACTGTGGCCTGCTTTTATTTACCATTTTTCATACGAGGCATCACTCAGACACTCGTTCAGTCTCCTTCTATTTTTATCCTTTGGATTTCGGGAGGATTACCGCCCGACTTCCATCATTGCATTCAGCACATTATTATTTTATTACGGTCGCCTTTTTGCTGGAATACTCATATGCATCATGTGGGCATTTATTATATCTTAAGTTCGAACTGTCTTGCGAGTACATTCAAAGTACTCACCTGGCTTGTTGATTTGGCCAGATGTGGACGAAGGCGATCTCATTGATGAGGAATTCGATAGCGAGTCCGACGCTTAGAGGAGTCCTAGTCAGTCCCTTGCGATCCTGGAGTTGATCACTGTTTTATAACCGCTTCCGCCTACCACCCAATAAACTCATCGGGTCTCACTCCGACACTCGATGAGCTGTAATATTCAGGAGTCACATCACCCACTTCAATGTGACATATTCCACCACCTTTTATTACGAGTCATTAGTATGCCACCCTGCCTTGTGTCATATCCGCCTCTATGTATTATATTGGCGCGCTTGTAATAAAATTGTTGAGCAACCCCCAGCTCAACCTTGTATAATATTCAGTGTACTGGAATTCTGTATCAAGGATTTGTCTGCCAGCAGGTAATAATATTCCTCGCTGGTTTAAATAAAAGGTCGGCCTTCCGGTAATTATTTTACTGAAGGACCGGTCTTGACAACCTTGGTACCAGAGCCAGGCTGACTGTAGGAAGCCACTAGGTGCGCTCGCCAATCGGTTTTTAGCGAAAAATTTGCTTTTCAGCATTTTTACATCTGTAGCAATTTTTTGTTGGTCAGCATAAATTTATGGCCTGACTATTCGGAATTTTTGTCTACTTTTGTAGATGGCCAACAACGATTGTGATGCACAGGTGTTCGCCAACATTCCTGAGGGGTTTGTCAAGCTCCTCTTCGCCATCACCAAAGTCGCGATCGGGCCATCCACCCGTCCCGAGTTTACACTCTACCGTCACAAGCTCAACGACAGCGTGTCTATGCATCAGGTTGTGGTACACTTCAAAGGTGGGCGTTTTGAAGCACGCCGCCTTCGATTTGTGGGCAGAGCCATGCCTACGGAGAGGCATGCCATGCAGATGGCTGCCCGTGAGGCGATAGCTCGTCTCCGGGACATCCTTCCTTCGATGAAGACTCGGCGCTTCCGTTACCTCCCATGCCACGTGCCATATACATGTCACTATGCATTTGCATGCGCAAATGGGGAGCGTGACGAAGCTATTGAATCAATGGTTGAGTACCTCAAGGCACTTGAGGCAGCCTTTGATAATATGGTGGACGATCTGGTGGCTACCCGTATGGAGATGGTATAGAGTGGCTCCGCCAACCGGAGGGAGCTGCTCCATACTGCACCACCAATGACATTTGTCTCGTCCGCCGCATCCTATGCACCTTCCATCTTAGCCACTGCTCGCCGTCTGCCTAGCACTGAGGAGTTTGACCAAGTCATTGCTCCTACTCCAGTCAGAGCTGCACCACCTGCTGCACCTGCCTCGACACCTCATACTCTTACTCCGCGCCTGGAGCCCATCAGTGAGTAGGAAGTTGAGTCTCCAGCACCACTGGGCCTTATTCTCGGCAGGCCGAGGGAAATCTTCAACATCTCCGACTAGCGCGTTATTCCGCGACGCGCCACACTCGCTTGTAATATTTGTGTGTTATGTAAAATAGGTTGATGGGAGTAGTCTGTTTGCGCATCATGTAGGATCTTGGAGGAGTGCACTAGTTTTAAATAACATGTAAGGATGTGTACGCACACCCTGAGTGACGTATGTATAATTAGAACCGGCGTGTAATATATGTACTAGCAGCCTTCTCCGTGCGCAATCAACAAGTTTATTTCAAAAATATTTTTCGAGCTCATGTTAGATCGCTTTTGCAAAATCTTGGTTTATTTTGCTGGTCGATTCTTCTCAGGATTTCTGCTTTATTACCCCAGAATAAGAAATGACTCGTCCCTGGACACGTTCCATGCCAAGTCCGCCGGAAGAAAATTATGGCACACAGACAAACAACAATTTCTCACAGGGGCAGTCAAGTCAGCAGGGCAGTGAGACATCATTTTCTCAAGTGTGCCGTCTTTTCGAGCAAAGTCAGCAACAGCACCAAGAAATGATGAACCATGTCATTGACCTGGGAAATCACCGCGAGCCATACCAACAGCACTCAAAATTGTCTGAATTTCAGAAGACACGTCCAACAACATTTTCGCACACAGACAAGCCTCTTGAGGCCGATGATTGGCTTCGAGATATTGAAAGGAAATTAATTATGGCACAATGCTCAGACAGAGAAAAAGTGATGTACGCACCACATTACCTTACTGGAGCAGCCGCGTCATGGAGGGAAAATTTCCTGCTTATGCATCCCGACATAAATAATATCACCTGGGAAGATTTCAAGGAAGGCTTTCGTGGGGCACACATCCCTAAGAGTATTATGAAGATCAAGAAAAGAGAGTTTGATGATCTCAAGCAAAGAGGCATGACAGTACAGGAGTACAGCAGTCAGTTTGCGCAGTTATCACGTTATGCCAACGAAGAGCGAATGACAGAAAATAAAAAGATGGAGAAATTCCTGGACGGACTGGCACCAGCACTAAAATGCCAGTTAGTCATACACACTTTTCCAGATTTCAAGACACTGGTGGACAAAGCCATTACGTTGGAAAATGAACGTTGCAGTCTGGAAGACATTCGCAAGAGAAAAAGGGATCAGACCAACCACCCCTGCAACCACAAGAATAAGATAAATTTCCAGTGGAATGGGACGAACAGACCTACGACCAATGACACACGTCCAAACAAGAATTTTCATGCAAGAGACAAGGATTTCACCTATCGCCCGGGTGTTACCTGCTACGCATGTGGAGAAGAGGGGCACTATGCTAAATAGTGCCCTAAGCCAAGAAACTCAGCACCGAAGCCAAACAGCAACGGAAACAATTCCGCGCCCAAGAGTAACAATTTCAACCCCAATAACAATCGCAGGAAAGGCCACCTGAACCATGTGACCAAGGAGCAAGCACAGGATGCCCCAGATATCGTACTCGGTACGTTCCCTGTCAACACAATACCTGCCACGGTTTTGTTTGATTCTGGAGCTTCTCATTCGTTCATTTCGAAGAGTTTCGCTTTGCAACATGGTTTTTCAATGCTCCCCTTGGAAAAATCAATGACCATCAAGTCCCCCGGAAGTAAGCAGATCACTCAGAATTACTGCCAAGGTTTGACTATTGAAATTGAGGGATTAAAGTTTCACGCAAACCTCATCGTGTTGGAAAACAAGGGACTGGATGTTATCCTAGGTATGGATTGGCTAACCACCAATAAAGGATTTATCGACTGCTTCAACAGGACAGTGATTCTTACTCACCATCATGGAAAGACAATAAGAGTCGCAGCTCAGGAAAGACCGGTGTCACGACAACCAAAATTAAACAAAGTGGATACATCTGAGTTAAGCAAGGTTCCAGTTGTATGTGAATTTCTGGACGTATTTCCCGAAGAACTACCAGGCATGCCGCCTGACAGAGAAATATAATTCATTATTGAGCTAGCACCGTGAACCACCCCCATATATAAGAAACCATACAGAATGGCACCATCCAAGTTGGTTGAATTAAAGAAGCAAATAAAGGAACTACTAGACAAAGGATTTATACGGGCCAGCTCCTCACCTTGGGGTTCGCCAGTATTGTTTGCCAAAAAGAAAGATGGGATCATGAGGTTGTGTATAGACTACCGAGCACTCAACATGGTCACAATCAAGAACAAATATCCGATGCCACGGATAAATGATTTATTTGACCAGCTCGCGCAAGCCAAGGTTTTCTCAAAGGTTGATCTAAGGTTAGGTTATCATCAACTGAAAGTACGAACATAAGATATCCCGAAGACCGCATTCACCTCAAGATACGGACTTTATGAATTTACAGTAATGCCGTTTGGATTGACCAACGCTCCCGCATATTTCGTCCACCTCATGAACAAGTTATTTATGAAATTCATGGACAAATTTGTGGTGGTATTTATTGATGATATCTTGGTATGCTCAAAGACAACGGAAGAACATGCTGAACATCTCCGCATTGTACTGGGAGAATTAAGGAAACACCAACTTTACGCCAAATTCAGCAAATGTGAATTTTGGTTGAGACAAGTGGGTTTCCTAGGACACGTATTAACACAAAAAGGAATTGTTGTGGACCCAGATAAAGTCAAGGCTGTACTTGGCTGGAAGTCGCCAGCCAGTGTAACGGATATACGCAGTTTCCTCGGTATGGCCGGATATTACAGAAGGTTTATTGAAGGATTTTCCACCATAGGCAAACCAATGACACAGCTACTCAAGAATGATAAGAAATTCGTGTGGACCGAAGCATGTGAAAAAAGCTTCCAAGAGCTCAAAAAGAGGTTAACAACCGCCCCAGTATTAATTGTACCAGACATACACAAGAGTTTTGAAGTATATTGCGACGCATCCCGGAAAGGCCTCGGATGCGTACTAATGCAAGAAGGCAAAGTAGTCGCTGATACGTCCAAAACGTATCTATAATTTATGCTTGCTCCATGCCTCTTTTGGGTGATATTGCTATGTTATTTATACACTTCCATACACTTTTGATCATATTTGGACTAACCTATTAACTCAGTGCACCCCAGTGCTAGTTTCTGTTTTCGGCTGTTTTTGTCTTTCAGGTTTTCACGTTACGAGAACTGCCAGGAAAAATCCAGAAAAAATATATAAAAAATCAGCGTTCCAGAAGCTACCATGCGCCCGAAGTACAGCCGGGGGGGGGGGCACCAGGGCTCCAGGCGCCCTGGCGGCGCCCCCCCTGGGCCGCGCCGAGGGGGCGCCTGGGCCCCCCGAGGCTCCGCTGATGCCCCCCTTTGGCATATATTTAAAGCGTCTCCCGAAACCCTCGAGACGGGAACTCTTTTTTGCGATCTCATCTCTGTTCCGCCGCCGCCGCCGCTTCCAAGATCGGGAGCACCAGGAGAACTCTTCCCGGCACCCTGCCGGAGGGGAGGATCACCACCGGGAGCTTCTCCACCACCATGGACGCCTCCCGGATGAGTTGTGAGTAGTCTCCCTCGGACCATGAGTCCATGACCAGTAGCTATGTGATGTTCTCCTCCCGTTCTTGTGCTTCACTAATTAGTCCTCGTGAGCTGCCCTACATGATCGAGGCACATATGTAATCCTTATGCTGTTGCTATGATGAGTTTGCTGGGATCCGATGGATTATGAGATTATGTTGAGATTGTGTTTGAGTAATATATTTGATTCACCTCTCTTATATTTATGTTCGTAAGTAATTCTTGCATGTTCTCCGTTGTTATTTATTGCTTTGGCCAAGTAGTAGGTAGTGACTCCAAGAGGGAACGTTATGCTTGATTGTGGGTTCATGCCCCTCGATGACTAGTTTGAGTGACAGAAACATGAGTCTAGGGGATGTGCTGTTGCCACAAGGGGGAAAACAACGGTGCTTGTGCCCGCGGGTGCAAGGATTGTTTACTTTACGCAAAGTTCTTTTAATGCAGTTGTCTGTTGCTTTGAGTTTACACTATGGGTGGGACTCGCAACTTAATACCAGCGAGATGTTCTGGATAGATATCTCAAGGTGGATGATTAGTAGTAGATGCAGATGGATTTCGGTCTACTTACCTCGGCGTACCGCCCATGCTTTGAACCTCTACCTTTCTTGCAATGTAGTCAGCATTGGTTTGCGCACATGGTCCTCTCAATTGCCCAGCTGTAATTCGTTTACCTCACATAGCTGTTTTATCGTCTTTTGGGAGAGAGACATCACTAGTGAACATCATGAGACTCCGGTCCATATTACCATCATTGATCACATCCGCTATTTACTTTTCCGCATTTTATTTACTATTGCAATTATATCTATCACTACTATCACTTGCGTTTGATCATTTGTAAAACTACAAGGCCGGAGGGATTGACAACCTCTCTGTACTCGTTGGGAGCAAAGTTATTTGTATCTGTGTGCAGGTCCACGTTGATTGCTAATATCTGGCGCCGTTAGCAGTTTACACCTTCTTGTTGAAACTGGGAGTCTCAGGGAAATCGATCCTTGGTATTGCCAAGGGAAATCTTCTGCTACACTGCATCTCTAACCTTCCACTTGGGGTAACCAACGAGGGGCGAGAAGCCTAGCAAAGCAATTTCACGCATATTTAAGACCGTAAAGAAAGTCTGTCAAGCCTTGATGATCTTTTGTTTCTGAGTAGCGATATAACTTCCATGCCTGATTCAATGTTGCTTTGTCGCTCTGCATGATTATGACCGTCATTGCTCTCTTAGTTGGTCGCTCCCAGTCTTTTGCTAACCTCCACCTGTACTAAGCGGACTGACTGCTTGTGCATCCACATCCTTTTAATCCAGTTATGCCATTCCTAACGGAGACTTGCATGTGCCACCTCGAAATTATTCAAAGAAAAAGCATTCCTATTTTGTGCCTCTGTTGTAAGTTCATGAGGAAGTAGTGGTTAATTCATGATCTTTTTAAGTTGGACAAGCTTCACCCCGGGATTGCATGTATAATGTGCAAACCCATAATACGAGAATGAACTGGCATTGAGTGCGCCCGGCTCAAAAAGATAATATAACAAACAAACCCTCCTTCACGCTTTGTTCATGAGAAATCAAAAAACTTTGGCAGTGATAAACAAAGGAGATTAAGAGGATGTGATCGTCCTCATTCGGGAGCCGTTCCTCGAAACTTGTCCATCTCAAGAAGTGATTGAGTTGTGTGCTAGCATTCGTTGACAAAACATGCATGATCTATTTTTTTTATTATTACCTCTGTTTTGAAACCAAGAGCTCTGGTACATGTTTTGTCTTTGTTTCCGATTACGGGTTTTCAACCTTGCCAACAAAAGCCACGGTTCGAGAGTCTCCACCTTCTTTTAAAGCACCAACTACTGAGAGCATGATTGTCATTCTGAGTGTAATGTGCATTGTCCCAAAGTAGCATTGTCTTTTGCATGATTGTGATATCGTTTATTCTGAAATCATTGTATCTAGTCATCACTTAAACCTTGGAGGTGCCCCTGAATTTATGTTTTGCTTCACTAAAGGGGGCAAGCTAGATATCACTTTATCATATTTGCACATCATGTTCATTACAAATCTATTTAATGTTTCAGTATCATATTGTAAAACTTTCAGTTCTTTGTGATTTTCGAATGAGGCAACTTAATTACTACAGATTCATTGTCTCAGTAAGCTTTTGTCATATGACTATGAAAAAGTCCTATATGGTTAATAGCATGTCACCACAGAAATTATTCTTGTTATCATTTACCTACTCGGGGACGAGCAGGAATTAAGCTTGGGGATGTTGATACGTCCAAAACGTATCTATAATTTCTGCTTGCTCCATGCCTCTTTTGGGTGATATTGCTATGTTATTTTTACACTTCCATACACTTTTGATCATATTTGGACTAACCTATTAACTCAGTGCACCCCAGTGCCAGTTTCTGTTTTCGGCTGTTTTAGTATTTCAGGTTTTCACGTTACGAGAACTGCCAGGAAAAATTCAGAAAAATTATATAAAAAATCAGTGTTCCAGAAGCTACCGTGCGCCCGAAGTACAGCCGGGGGGGGGGGGGGGGGGCACCAGGGCTCCAGGCGCCCTGGCGGCGCGCCCCCCCTGGGCCGCGCCGGGGGGCGCCTGGGCCCCCCGAGGCTCCGCTGATGCCCCCTTTGGCATATATTTAATGCGTCTCCCGAAACCCTCGAGACGGGAACTCTTTTTTGCGATCTCATCTCTGTTCCGCCGCCGCCGCCGCTTCCAAGATCGGGAGCACCAGGAGAACTCTTCCCGGCACCCTGCCGGAGGGGAGGATCACCACCGGGAGCTTCTCCACCACCATGGACGCCTCCCGGATGAGTTGTGAGTAGTCTCCCTTGGACCATGAGTCCATGACCAGTAGCTATGTGGTGTTCTCCTCCCGTTCTTGTGCTTCACTAATTAGTCCTCGTGAGCTGCCCTACATGATCGAGGCACATATGTAATCCTTATGCTGTTGCTATGATGAGTTTGCTGGGATCCGATGGATTATGAGATTATGTTCAGATTGTGTTTGAGTAATATATTTGATTCACCTCTCTTATATTTATGTTCGTAAGTAATTCTTGCATGTTCTCCGTTGTTATTTATTGCTTTGGCCAAGTAGTAGGTAGTGACTCCAAGAGGGAACGTTATGCTTGATTGTGGGTTCATGCCCCTCGATGACTAGTTTGAGTGACAGAAACATGAGTCTAGGGGATGTGCTGTTGCCACAAGGGGGAAAAAACCGGTGCTTGTGCCCGTGGGTGCAATGATTGTTTACTTTACGCAAAGTTCTTTTAATGCAGTTGTCTGTTGCTTTGAGTTTACACTATGGGTGGGAATCGCAACTTAATACCAACGAGATGTTCTGGATAGATATCTCAAGGTGGATGATTAGTAGTAGATGCCGATGGATTTCGGTCTACTTACCTCGGCGTACCGCCCATGCTTTGAACCTCTACCTTTCTTGCAATTTAGTCAGCATTGGTTTGCGCACATGGTCCTCTCAATTGCCCATCTGTAATTTGTTTACCTCACATAGCTGTTTTATCGTCTTTTGGGAGAGAGACATCACTAGTGAACATCATGAGACTCCGGTCCATATTACCATCATTGATCACATCCGCTGTTTACTTTTCCGCATTTTATTTACTATTGCAATTATATCTATCACTACTATCACTTGCGTTTGATCCTTTGTAAAACTACAAGGCCGGAGGGATTGACAACCTCTCTGTACTCGTTGGGAGCAAAGTTATTTGTATCTGTGTGCAGGTCCACGTTGATTGCTAATATCTGGCGCCATTAGCAGTTGACACCTTCTTGTTGAAACTGGGAGTCTCAGGGAAATTGATCCTTGGTATTGCCAAGGGAAATCTTCTGCTACACTGCATCTCTAACCTTCCACTTGGGGTAACCAACGAGGGGCGAGAAGCCTAGCAGTCGCCTACGCTTCCCGGCAACTGCGAAAACATGAGGAAAATTATCCCACTCACGATTTGGAGTTGGCAGCAGTCATTCATGCGCTCAAGGAGTGGAGGCACTTTTTGCTTGGAAATCGCTATGAAATATATACGGACCATAAGAGCCTCAGATATATTTTCACACAGCCAGAGCTCAATTTAAGACAACGACGCTGGCTGGAACTGGTAAAAGATTACAACGTTGGTATCCACTATCACCCAGGAAAAGCAAACATGGCAGCGGATGCTCTCAGCCGTAACCCCAGCCCGAACAGCGGCAGCATACCGAACCCGAGACCCGAATTTTAGCAAGAATTCGCCAAACTCAACCTGGTGATGGTCACGGAAGGCGAAGTATTCAAGCTAGAAATGCAGCCTACGCTGATAGAGCAAATAAAGAAGGCTCAACTTGGACACCCCAGCATCGAAGGGATAAAACGAAAAGTAACTAGGGGCAAGGCCTCGGAATTCACCATAGACAGTGAAGGAATATTATGGTTCGGAGACAGACTTTGTGTACCGAATAGCAACGACCTTAAACAACAAATTTTAGCAGAAAGCCACACCGCTCCATACTCGATCCACCCTGGAGGTACGAAAATGTATAAGGATATTCAGGAAAGATTTTGGTGGCACGGCATGAAGAGGGATATAGCCACATTTATTGCATGCTGCGATTCATGTCAACGCATTAAAGCCGAGCACCAAAAACCCGCAGGGCTATTACAGCCAAACAAGATACCAGAATGGAAATGGGACGATATTGGAATGGATTTTATTGTTGGACTACCACGGTCACAACACGGTAACGATGCCATATGGGTCATCACTGATAGACTGACCAAGGTGGCACATTTCATACCAGTCAAGGCAACCCATACCACTCAAAAGCTCGCCAAGCTTTACCTCGCCCGGATAGTATGCCTACATGGTGTTCCCAAGACTATAATATCCGACAGAGGCACTCAGTTTGTCTCCAAATTTTGGGATCAGTTGCAGCAAGCCCTCGGGACACAACTAACGTTCCGCACGGCTTACCACCCCCAGATCGGAGGACAAATAGAACGAGTAAATCAAATACTCAAAGACATGTTAAGGGCATGTGTCCTCACCTATGGGACCAGTTGGGAGGAAAGCTTACCATATGCCGAGTTTGCATATAACAATAGTTATCAAGCTAGCCTGCAAATGGCACCTTTCGAAACCTTGTACGGACGAAGGTGCCGTACCCCATTGAACTGGTCAGAAACAGGGGACAGTCGCATATTCGGCCCAGATATGTTAAAAGAAGCCGAAGAAAGAGTAAAAATAATACGGGATCGACTCAAAACCGCCCAAAGCCGACAAAAGAGCTATTCTTATGTGTTTCACCTATGAGAGGACTGCAACGATTCAAAGTCAAAGGGAAATTAGCACCACGATTCATCGGACCCTTCCGTATAGTTGCACAGAGAGGCACAGTAGCTTATCAGCTGGACCTTCCCAAGGAACTGTCCGACGTCCACGACGTGTTCCACGTCTCGCAACTATGGAAGTGTGTAAGCAACCCAGAGAAACATGTGTCACATGAAAACCTTGACGTGCAACCAGATCTCACCTACCGAGAACACCCAGTGAAGATTTTGGAGGAGTCTGAAAGGAGGACCCATCAGAAAACTATTAAATTTCTCAAGGTTCAGTGGAGTAATCACACAGAGGATGAGGCAACGTGGGAAAGGGAAGATTTCCTTCGAACAGAACATCCACACCTTTTTGAGGATCAGCTGAAATCTCGGGGACGAGAGTTTTCCTAAGGGGGTAGGTGTTGTAACACCCCAATTTTTTTGAGTTGGTTTTTCTTCCAAACTTTTGACCTTTTGGAAGGGGGTTGTTTGATCTTCTCTCAAAACCCTTCTAAAATCCCCTCTGGCCAAAGTTTGTGTGTCTTCTCAAGTTTGGTTTTTGGCCTTGAAGTTTTTCTCTTGTGTTTAGTTCAAGCACAAGTTGAGTTTCAAAAGTGGTTGTTTGAATTCTCCCCTTCTTGATTTAATTCTCTCAAGTTTAACCTTGGACTCATCTCCCTCTCCATCCTTCATCTTGTCATGACCCCAACAGAAATATTTCACTCCAAGACCCTCTCCACACCTTAGGACAAGTCTTTCATCAATTCCAGCAAGTTTTGACCTTATTGGGATTTTTCTCCTATTTATTTTACTCCAAAAACTAATTCTGTCTTTTATAGTGGACCTTGGTGATTTACAAAGGAGCCACCATTTCCATCTAGTTATTTGACTCCAAACAAACTATCCTAGATGGTCCTTAATACCCACAACCAAAATCAATCTTGTTTCACCGGTCCACAGTTCAAAATTTTCAAATTTCACCTGCTGCAAGTTTGGACCAGATTTGCAAAATTTGGTGAAATTCATATTTATCTTCTTCCAAAAATTCTGTGAAAAATCAGGCAGTCTCTGGATTCATCAAGAGGCCACTCCACCAAAAATCAGGTCGAGAGGCATTGCACACATACCAGAAACATTTCATCAAACACCTAGTCTACACTGTTCTGTCAAGTTCAGAACTGTTAACTGAAACTGTCGACAGTTCGACAGTTTGTCAGTTTCGACAGTTCGTCAGGCGCAGCGACAAAACTCGCCAGTACCTCCTTGGCTCGATGCTGCACTGCTCCTTATCCTTATCCAGTCGCCGCACGCTCGCTTGGCCGCTTCTGGGCGTCGGTGGTGCTCTGGCCCGACCACGCCGGCGACTGCCACGGCAACAGCGCCGCCCGTGGCGGCTGACAGAATCTACCACCGCAGCTCGACGCCGTTTAGCGCCGCCCAAACCACCCCAGCACTCTGCGTCTCCACTTCCAGTGCCAGCACATGCCTGGCACGCCGTCGCCGTGGCCTGGCACGCGCAGAGCGCGTTTCCTACCGCCGCCGTGCCGCGCGGTCGTTCCGTCGGGGACTTTCCGTAACTCCATCTCTCCTCATGAGTTAAGTGCGGGAAAGGAACCCCTACAGCTCCTAGATGATGCTCAAGCCCCTAACTCCGCCGTCCGACCACTGCAGCACCGTAATCGACTCGCCGGACTTATCCGTTCACGGCAGCCACCTCGAGCCGCCTATATAAGGCACCCCCCGAGCTCGTGCTCGAGCACACACACCTTCACTACCTCCCTAGACCGCGCCGAACCTCTGGAAGAGCCTCGAGGGGCCCTTCTTCCCCAACTCCGGCCAGCTACCTCCGCCTCGGGCTCCAGCTTCGTTCACTCCTGTGAGAGCTTCTCCGCCACCGTGAGCTCGAGCGTAGCACCCTGGCACCCACCTGGACCTAACCCCCACCTCAATTTCATCCCAGGAACCTTCTCCAACGAGGTCCATGACCACCCGAGCCGCCGTCCGCCGGAGACAGGGTCGCCGTCGACGTGGGGCTCGCCGACACCCAACTGCACCACCGTTCGACGCGGAAGACCACCGTGAAGCCGTAGGTACATCTCCCCTCCCCTAACTCGTCGTGGATCGACGCCGGCAATCACCGCAGCACCGGCGCCGGCGCGACTCTGTTTCCAGTTTTCAAACCCGACGAGTGGGGCCTCTTGTCAGCCTCACATCTCTCCCCTCCGAAGCATTTTTTGTAAGCGTATTCGGGCGAAGTGCGTTTTCTCCTTCAGTTGACGTACTGCGTACCGATTCGCTTTGTTGTTTTCTGTTCTAGCCCCTGGATCTTTTCTGTTTCATTACAGATGAGTCCCTGGACAGAAACCTTAATATCTTTTAAACTAAAAATGATTTTGAGTTGACTCTTTTTCTGTCCTCTTTAGTTTTCTGCCTAGTTTTTTGTCATATTTACGTGGAAATTTTTGGAGCAACTTTATTTGCACGCGCGGTATTTATTTTAGTATGTATTTGCTTGAATACATAGATACCGGAGGCCGTGACGGAGACGCGAATCACACCGAGTTAGGCTCCGACTTCTCTGAACCAGGCAAGCATGTTTGAACTCTTGATATGATGAGTGTGTTGCATGTTTGCTTGAGTAGTTCGTTTCATAAGCATGATCGTATAAGCATTGTGTATGGGTATATTTCATGCAAGCAAGCTTCGGGTGAGCCCGAATGAAAATGTTTGGACCACCTCGATCATGTGGTGACATGATGGCTGGAATGCTGGTATTGTTGGAGCATGCCAGTAGTTGATTAACTCAGTATCAACGGAGATCATGTCATGATTCCGTTCGTCTCCTTTTTCGGTACTATCATATGCCATCCGTTCGGATTGCGGTCTAGTCAGTTGTAAACCATTTCCCGAGTACACACCAAGTAGAGGGGCCGGGATGACGGTCCCATGGCCTTGGATTAAAGCCCGTCATCCGGTCAGGGGGCATGGGTGTTTCCGGTTGGGACCGAGAGGGGGGCACCCCTTAGAGCGCGCATATATAAATTTGATCCCATGCTATTCGAGGTTGTAGCCTCCCCGTCTTAAAGTTTTTCGTGAATGTCGTCGCGGGTGATTCCGGACGACAGGTTGTTAAATGGGTGTGTACTGGTTAGTTGGGTTTCTACTAAAACACCATAGACGGGACTAGCCCACGTGGCTAGTAGAACCCGTTGGCTATGAGGTAATAGTACAATCTCTGCAGAGTTAAACTCCTTCAGTAGCCATGTTTATGGCTTAGGGTCAATCTCCATGTCAACCCGGTGACCGTCCCTAGTAAATTCTTGTTGGTAACTAGAATGGTGTTTCCGTCAAGTTCATTTGGTAGATGAACTCACCAACAAATTCTGTATTTGATTCACTGCCAGAAATATATATCATCATTATACTATTGTTCTTTATAAGCCCTTTATGTGATGTCGCTCAGACGTCCGACTGTGGCATTCTTTTCTTTTATAAGCCCTTTATGTGATGTCGCTCAGACGTCCGACTGTGGCATTCTTGTAATTTATTTTGCTATAAAGCCCTTTATATGATGTCGCTCAGACGTCCGACTGTGGCAATCTTTTCTTTTATAAGCCCTTTATGTGATGTCGCTCAGAC
>LR738712.1:23286267-23347345 GCA_902687465.1 Secale cereale
GTCCGACTGTGGCATTTCTTTTGTTTATAAGCCCTTTATGTGATGTCGCTCAGACGTTCGACTGTGGCATTTCTTTTGTTTATAAGCCCTTTATGTGATGTCGCTCAAACGTCCGACTGTGGCATTTCTTTTGGTTATAAGCCCTTTATGTGATGTCGCTCAGACGTCTAACTGTGGCATTCTTGTTATTTATTTTGCTAAAGCCCTTTATGCGGCGTCGCTCAGACGCCCGACTGTGGCCTGCTTTTATTTACCATTTTTCATACGAGGCGTCACTCAGAAACTCGTTCAGTCTCCTTCTATTTTTATCCTTTGGATTTCGGGAGGATTACCGCCCGACTTCCATCATTGCATTCAGCACATTATTATTTTATTCCGGTCGCCTTTTTGCTGGAATACTCATATGCATCATGTGGGCATTTATTATATCTTAAGTGCGAACTGTCTTGCGAGTACATTCAAAGTACTCACCTGGCTTGTTGATTTGGCCAGATGTGGACGAAGACGATCTCATGGATGAGGAATTCGATAGCGAGTCCGACGCTTAGAGGAGTCCCAGTCAGTCCCTTGCGATCCTGGAGCTGATCACTGTTTTATAACCGCTTCCGCCTACCACCAAATAAACTCGTCGGGTCTCACTCCGACACTCGATGAGCTGTAATATTCAGGAGTCACATCACCCACTTCACCGTGACATATTCCACCACCTTTTATTATGAGTCATTAGTATGCCACCCTGCCTTGTGTCATATCCGCCTCTATGTATTATATTGGCGCGCTTGTAATAAAATTGTTGAGCAACCCCCAGCTCCACCTTGTATAATATTCAGTGTACTGGAATTCTGTATCAAGGATTTGTCTGCCAGCAGGTAATAATATTCCTCGCTGGTTTAAATAAAAGGTCGGCCTTCCGGTAATTATTTTACTGAAGGACCGGACTTGACAATGTATCAATCCAGTAGGATACCACGCGCGAGTCCCTCGCACCTGCACAAACAAATAAGAACTTCGCAGCCAACGCGATAAGGGGTTGTCAATCCCTTTAAGGTCACTTACGAAAGTGAGATCTGATAGATAGGATAGTATAATATTTTTGGTATTTTGTTATAAGAACATAAAGTAAATAAAGCAAAGTAAAGTGGATGGAAGATTAATATGTTGAGAATAGACCCGGGGGCCATAGGCTTCATGTAATGCCCCAGATGTAACACTTTCCAATTATGGCAATATATGAAACTTTGACTTCGTCAATTTCATTCTGGGCTCTTCTTTCTTTTTGGGTTTCTTCGTTTTGTCGTGTGCGTGTGTGCATTTCATCCATGTCATGTTATCATGTGCATTGCATTGCATTGCATTTGTGTTGTCACTTGCACCCGGTTCCACTCGTCTCTTCCCGTTGTCCGTTTCGAGTTCCGACGCTCACACACGTGCCCGTGGCATCCCCTAGTCCTTCTTTCGTGTGTGGCCGTATAATGTTTCCGGAATGACACGAGACTTGTCGTGCGATGTTGTTTTGGTATGTGTAGGCCGCCTGTCAAGTTTCGTCGCGTTTGTTGTTCGTTTGGTACTCCAACGGTTAACCTAGCGGGCTAAAAGAACATCTTCTTTAAGGCCCAAGACCCCCTCAACAACAGCCCACAAATCCAGCACAACCCTTCCCATCATCTCGGTCGTCGAATCGTGATCACGTGGCCAAAAACCGCTCCCCATTTGGAGTCTCCTAGCTCCCTATGCCTATAAGAACGTCCACACCCCTCCATTTTTGGGCGAAACCCTAGTCTTCCTTTTTTTTTTCCATTTTTCCATGCGCGCCGGACGTGTCCACCGGCGCCGGACACGTCCGCCGCCGACCCCGCGGCCAATCCGCAGGCGACACATGGCGCTCCGCCACCGGGCCGCCGCTCGGCCCGCTAGGCCCGTCCCCGACCCCCGCGGGCCCTCCCTCCGCGTCGCCGGCCCGACACGCCGTTGCTCCGTCCGGCCGAGGCCGCCGCCGTCGCGCAGAAGCTCCGCCGTCGGCGCTCGGCGCCGCCGTCGCGCAGAAGCTCCGCCGTCGGCGCTCAGCGCCGCCGCCAGCCGCCCTCCCGCCGGCCCCGCCCTTGCGCCTCCGCCGCCACTTCCGCCGCCGCGCCCCGCGGCCTCTCCGCCGCCGCACCCGCCGGCCGGCCTCGCCGCCCCGGCCTCGCCCCACCGGCCGCCTCTTCGCTCCGGCAAGCCGCCAGGCCACCGGCCCCGTCATCTTCTCCAGCTCCGGTCGCCGGAGCCGCCGCCGTCCCAGATCTGATCAGGTGGATCAGATCCACCCGTTCAACGAAGCAAACGCCCCGTCCGCAGCCCGGATCCCTCCGTCCCGGGTCCGTCCCATCCAGCATTGACCTATCACGGAGGTGATTTTTCCCTAAGTCCCAGATCTTTAATAATATCTTGCCTCCTTTGCATGGCAGTAACTTTGTGCTCGTAGATCCGTTTTGGACGTGTGATATATCAAAATGATCGTGGTGATGTGCTCTACATTTTGTTCCATTATGGCAGGCATGTTTGAGTTTATCTAGAGGTCCTAATCTCTGTTGCAAGAGTGCTGCTTGTTATAAACTGCTGTAACTTGTTATTTTCATGCCATGTTTGAGATGTGATAACTTGGTGCATGTTTATCCAAATGGAGCAAATGATATATCAAAATGTTCATGGTGAAATGCTCTACATGATGGTTGCTGTAACCTTCATGTTAGGTTTCTTATTGCCATGTTAAACTTGGTTGCAAAAGTGCATGTGGCTATTAAGTTATGAGACATGTTAAGAGATGCCGATTTGAAGTGCTCGTTGCTATTGATGTGTTTGTCTCCATGTCACATGTCAATATGTTTTAGAAGCACCATCATATGGTCTTTGCTGTGGTGCAAACCATTTTCCATGATATGCCTTGAGGTGACTTAAACATGCTTGTAAACATGCCATGCCAACACAACTGTTTTATACTTGGTCAAATTTCTGCTAAGTCTGGAATCTGTCATAACCCGATGCTATGTTTGCTTGATGCCCTAGTCAAATACATGCTTGTTTTGGAGTGGCCAATGATCATTCCTTGTTGTCCATGTTATTGTCTATCCATTCATGCCCTTAGTTGCTCATATGGATTGCTGTAGCTTATTTATTTCTTGCTCTCAAGTTGCTATAAATTATATCTGCCAGGTTTTTAACGACATGATCAATATGGTATAGCTTGTTGCTACTGATCCATGACTCCTATGGAGTTGCTCAAAGGGAGTTGTTTGCTGTAGGATATGTATACTTCATGTACATACTTATTGTCATCATGTTTGGGTGCTGTAGAGTATATATTTCTTGCTCCAAAGTTGCTATGTGACTGTTATTTTCAGCTTTGCATTGTATCTTGTTTCGTGTGTATGTTGTCGGGGGAAACTGTCCTCCCACGAGCACCTATGGGACCGGAGCCCCTTCTACGTTGCGGTAAGGGAGCGGAGGGTGCACGGAGAGCGGATCGAGGGGCACACGCGGGCAGTTTACCCAGGTTCGGGCCGCGATGACGCGTAAAACCCTACTCCTGCTTTGGTTGTATTGAGTTTTTGGAGCTCGGGAGCTTGAAGATCTACAGTACCAGCTACACCGAGCGTGGAGTGAGCAAGTTTCTGGAGTCGAACCCCCTCTACGTTGTGCATGGGCCTCCTTTTATAGCTCAAAAGGGGTCACCGACAGGTGTCACCGTAGAGGAGGGTAAAAGTGTAAATTTGGTGGTAGTTGCAACAGTGCATGAACAGTGGATGAACAGTGGTCTTCACCTAACCTTGACGGTGGGGGACAAGGGCATTTAATGCCCGTCGCCGTCGACCCCAAAAGCGTCTGTCCATGCGTCTCCGTTCGCCACGGCGGTAGCCTCGTCACCGCGGCTCGCTAGTGTGTCCCTCAGGCTGCACAGCCATCTGCCACGCGCCCCTGGAAGGGCCCCAAGGCGACGCGTGGCCGAGTGAGCTGGAGCGCAGGCACACAGTGTGAGCTTTCCCCGGCAAACACCTTGCCGGGGCCGCCATCTTGCCGGGCCCGGAAGCTTGCCGCTTCCCGGGCCCTGCTGGGGCGCACGATGCGCCGTGATGTATCTTTTGCGGTGTTATCCTTTGGCCTCCCTGGCAAGCACCTCTTGCCAGGGTCTTGTGCTGAAAAGATGCCCTTGAGCCTGGTGCGGCCTTCCCGGCAAGCTCCTCTTGCCGGGGTCTTGTCTTCTAACTTGAATACTTTGTTCTTGAATGGCTTGAAGGAGTCTGGAGCGGGCCTCGGCAAGCGCATGGTAAGCCCTGCCACGGGAAGCTGCTACTGCCCGTGCACAAGTTGGAGTACTAAGGTACCCCTACCTTAGTACGCCGACAGGAGCCCCCGGGCCTGGGCCACACACGGTGCCGAGCGCTGTTGGGCCAGGCCCAAGACAGTGCACGGGCACACGCGGCCCACGGCAAGCCGTATCCCTCTCCGTATCCGCCGCATCCCCCCCTAACGGCACGCGTCGATTGCGGCGTCGTGGGAGAGATCGTAGCCTATTCTTTAATGGGAAATGCGGAACGTCCCCCACTTCCCCCTTAAAAGCAGAGGAAGCAGGGGCAGTTCCCCCCATCGTCTTCATTGCGCCTTGAGTTCTCAGAAACCCCCGCCACTCCCTGCTTCCGCCCTTCCTCCACCGTCCTCCCTACCCGCCGCCCCGCCGTCCTCCCCCGACGCCCTCGCCATGGCCCCGAAGAGCGACCAGGCGAAGAGCGACAAGGCGAAGAGCGACAAGGCAAAGAAGGAAAAGTCTGAGCAGGCAGCGAAGCTAGCGGCCATGAGGAGAAAGAGTGTGGTCTTCCCGCCAAGGCTCGGCCCGAGGGAGCTGCGGGACAAGTACTATCTGTTCTGGGCGAGGGAGACGAAGGATCATCTCCACACCCAAGTCCTCCCCGCCGTGGCCATCGACATGTTCCCGGGAGGTTACTATTTCTTCGCTGCATTCTTCTACCGCGGTCTTTGCCCTCCGTTCTCGGAGTTCTTCTGCGATGTAATGAATACATATGGCTTCCGTCTGTTAGATTTCACCCCCAACGCCGTCCTCACCCTTGCTATTTTCGCACATCTGTGCGAAAACTACGTAGGAGTCCACCCAAATGTAGCTCTTTTCCGCCACTTCTTCACGCCTAGAGTAGAGTCCGGATCCCCCCTCTCCGGCGGCATCTCTTGGATCTTCAGGCTGAACAAGAAGGAGGCGTACTTGAAGGGAGAGCTCCGCGGCAAGTGGGAGGAGTGGAGGGCGGATTGGTGTTGGATTCTGGAAAAGGAGCCCGAGCAGTTCACCTTGCCGCGCCAGACTGCCATAGTGCGTGGCAAGGATTGGAGTGACTTGGCCCGGAGGACGACAAGTTGCAGATCGCTTTAACTAGGATTCTTCGTCTCCGGGCTGCCAGTCTGACAGTGGGTGAAGTTGGAGCTGATTTCCTCCGCCGCCGCATCGACCCTCTGCAGGAAAGGAAGAGGCCTGCTTGGGAGTTCGGCAATGCGGCAGACCGCATGAGGCTGTGCCCCGGGTTGAACTACAACTTCACCGTCTTGGAGTTGAAGGGGATGGTCCGGGAACTGTTCAAACACGACCCCAAGCACCCGGAGTGGTTCAAACCGTCGACCGGAGTGGTCCCTTTGTGCAACAACACGGCCCTCAGTGCCATCTGCGCGGCAATGCCGCAGTGCGACTCCCACGGTGTCGTCCCCACTTGGTTGGAGCCCTCAGCGGAGACCGTGCAAGCCTTCTTCGACAACTTGGTTGAAAAACCACACAAAGCTGATGAGAAGAAGGTGCTCACCCGGGAGACCACCGCCCGGGATATAGCGTACATTGCCTCCAGGATGGAGGAGGCCGCCGCGGCTGCAGCGGCAGGCGAATTTGGGTATACTGTTGATGAAGCGAAGGCGGCGGACGCGGTGAGCCAGGCCGAGGAGGAGGAAATCCTTAAGCTACTGCACATCACGCCCGAGGAGTTTGCCGGGGAGCCTACCGGGGAGCCTGCCGGGATTGGCGAGGCTGCCGAGCAGGGGACCGAGTCCAACGGGCCTGCCGAGGAGGAGGAGGAGGAGGAGGCCGAGTCCGGTGATTCTGACGAAGACTCCGGCGGATCCTTAAATCTTGACAACGACGCCTCCTCGTCCTCGGAGAACTCTCCGCCACCACCAAGCCCAAGCCCTCCGCCGCAACCGAAGAAGCGCCTCCGCAAGGCCGTTGAAACGGTGAGGCCGCCGACGCCCCAACAACGACCGCAGCGCCGGGCGACGCGCGCTCCCTCGACGAGCAAGGTCGTCAAGGAGGCGCCCCGCGCCCGAGCGACAAGTGGAGGGGGGTCTTCCCGGAGTGATTCCGGGGTACCTTCTGCTCCCCGGTCCTCAGCGACGACCGGGGCTGGGTCTTGACAGCCCGCAGCCCCGGAGCCCGCCAAGCGCCCGAGGGAGCCCTCTCCTCCAGCTCCTCGCGCTGGAGCCACCGAGGCGGGATTTGACTTCTCCGCTCTCAGCTCCGACGAAGAGGAGGAGGAAGAGTAAGTACTTGCAAGTTTCATTTCCTTTGCTTTTGTCTTGATTTCTCTTGCTTGGTTCTGATCTTGATCTTGTTTTGGGTTCCAGGACCTTGACCCAGCGGATGGCGAAGAGGGCCAAGATCCCCGTGGTCGAGATCGAAGACGACGAGCCCGCCGCGGCGACAGGAGATGCGCCAGCGGCAGACTTGCCGGATCAACCTGCTGCTCCGAGGAGCAGCCCCCAGCGCAGCCCCCAGCGTAAGTCTGGATGTTCACTTTCCTGCTTGATGGGTGCGCTTGAGGTCGTTGCCAGTACTGATGTCTTGTTGTCTTGTGCAGAAGTGGAGCCGCAGCCGCAGGAGCGCCAGGAAGTCGCCCCCGACGAGCCGCTTGCTCCGCCCTCCCCGCCAAGGACGAGCTCCCCGGCAAGGGACGGTGCTCCGCCAAGGATGGGTACTCCGCCAAGGGCGAGTACCCCGCCACGGGCGAGCACCCCGACAAGGGCGGACTCCCCGCCAAGGAAGGGCGCCGGAGGCCCTCCGCCGACGGGGGCTTGTTCTACGCCGCCAAGGGATAACTCCCCGGCGAGGGACCCCGTCATCCAAGAGGCCCGCGCAGGTAAGCCCTTGTGGTTTCTTCTTCTCGAATTCTTCTTTTTGGATATTTGCTTGACGATGTTTCTTTTCTTTTTCTTCTACTAGATCCTCCCGCCCCGGAGCTGATGGAGACGGAGGCCACCGCTGAGGAGGGCGTGCATGGCGACGGCGGCAACGCCACTACTGCCGAGGGGATGGCTGGGGCTGACGAGCCAACCGTCGAGGAGACCGCCCCGGCCGCCGACGCCGCGGCTGGGGAAGGGACAGGTGACCACACTGCTGGCCAGGAGGCCGCAGGAGCGTCGGACGCTGCACCGGCCGCCGACCACTCCGCCTCCACGGAGCGGTCGGGTGTCTATCTGGAGGCTGCCAACGGGGTCTTCATTCAAGTCCCGTGGGCGTCCTCGTCTAGGGTACCCGCGGAGGGAGAGACCTTCGACGGAGAGGTTCTCGCCTCTGCCGGGCTGAAGGTTGTGGATGCGCCCGGCAACAGCGACGAGCCTGAAGAGGAACGGCTCCTTCGCCGGCTCCTGGCCTTGTACCGGGCCAGGCAGGCGAAGTTGGAGTCTCGGGAGGCCCTGGCCGCCAAGGCTGGCGCTGACCTGGAGAAGCGCGCCGTGGAGCTCCGTGCCGCCAACCAGGCGGCCCTCCAGAACTTGGCGGAGGAGCGCGAGGAGCTTGCCGGGGCGCAGCAAGCATTCGTCCTCGAAAAAGCCGAGGTCGAGGAGCAGCAGCGCCTGGCCGCCGAAGAGCTGTCTCTGCGGGAAGGGGCGCTCAACCAGCGGAAGGTCGACCTCGACAGCCACGAGGACGACCTCAACGCTCGGGAGCAGGCTATCGGCGGGGCTCTGCGGGAGGCGAGGAATGCTGCCGCTGCCGCAGAGACCGCCAAGAAGGACCTGGAGGGCAGAGTGGCGCAGCTGGAGCTGTTCTTGAAGGCAAGCGAAGACAGGGTCACCGCGCTGAACGTGGAGCGGGAGAAGGATGCCCACACCAACTCGGAGTTGCAAATCCGCCTCTCCGACAAGGGTAAAGAGCTCACTGACGCCAAGGACTCAATTGCTGATCTAGAGCTGAAGGTCTCCACCCTTACTGACTCGCTTGACGCTGCTCGGGACCGCGAGACAAAGCTGAAGGAAGATCTCCGCACTGAGAGGGCCCTGCTGGAAAGCACCGCCGTCTCGCAAACCCAATTCCAGCAGACGGTGGAGCGATGGACTCAGGACCTCGTCACCTCCGCCGCCAATATCGACATGGAGATGATGGCATTGAGGGCGGAGCATCTCGTGTACTCCCCCGACGAGAACCTCCCTCACAGCGCCAAACTGAGTCTGTTCTTCAGGGGGGTGGCGCCGGCGCTTGCACGACTGCGGGAGAAGATCCCCGAGCAGCTGGCCAACGAGGCGCGCCGGCTCTGCATGGGCACCATGGAGCGGGTGCTGTCGAAGATTGTCTATCGCAACCCCGGCATCAACCTCGTCAACGTCCTCCGCACCTTGCCGCCCGAGGCTGATCATGAGGCGTTGAAGGCCCAAGTTGCCCACATTGTGGCCAAGGTGGGCAAGATCCAGAGGGTTGACGGGGACCGTAGGGATTAGGCACCTTGCTTCCTTTGCCGCTGCCAATTAAGTCATAGGCAGTAGTTGATTAGAACAGCGGCAAACTATCTTTGTAATATATATACTTTTATTTTGGGTAATCAATGCAGTGTTATCTCCCTTGCTTTTGGTCCTTCACTTTGTATGCTTTTCACCTTGCGCTTTTAGGAGAACTTGCCGGCAAGGGGCCCTTGCCGCGAGCACTGAGTACGGGACTCTTAGCGGCCTGCTAGCAAAAGGCCTTGTCGACAAGTAACCTTGCCGCAGCTAGTCACAACACACTTAAATTGCTGAGCGAACTCGAAAATGAAGTAAGGGCGCAACACTTGTCGCAACTCACTCAAGTCGTTGAGCGTGCTCGAAACAAAGTAAGGGCGCGGCTAGCCACGGGTAGGTTCCTCCACACACAGGTTTTCCATACAAAGTGTGGTTGTTCAAGGAAGATAACTAAAATTTAAAAATTTGAGTGCTCAAACTTTGGTGACTTAGCTTTCATTGGGTTGTTTACTTCCTGGCAAGACTTTTCTTTCTTGAACAGCACTTGGTCCATACTTCTATCTCCTCCCCCCGGCAAGCTTGTGCGCGAGGAACACTCCATCTGTTTCAGAGAAAAAGACAAAAAAGAGGGAAATACAGGTACGGAGCCTTGCATCTTGTTACTGCTTACCGGGAGTATGTGCTGCACGAAATGTCAGATGATACATGCAAGTACAAGGAAAAGCACGAGATGACAAATGGTGCAAAGCACAAAAGTTTTACTGATGCACGGGGTCTGCGCCCGGCTTTGTACAAAGGTTTACATGCAACAGCGGCAAGACTTGTACAAAAGGTGGTTGCCGGAGCGGATCACGACAACCGCGCCTTATGGGTGAAACTTGCGAAGATGCTCTATGTTCCAGGAGTTGCTCCCCGGTAAGCCTTCTTCGGTCTCAAGGCGGACAGCGCCGGGCCTTGTGACTTGTCTCACCCGATAAGGGCCTTCCCATTTCGGCGTCAACTTGTTGGAATTCTTGGCGGACTGAACACGCCGAAGAACAAGGTCGCCTTCCTCGAGACTCCTGGCCTTGACCTTGCGGCTATGATAGCGACGCAAGGCTTGCTGGTATCGAGCAGCTCGTACAGCAGCCTGGAGACGTTCCTCCTCGAGGAGCAATGCATCATCTTGCCGCAGTTGCTCTTGCTCGAGCTCGTCGTAAGCGAGCACTCGAGGAGATCCGTATACGAGTTCCGTGGGGAGAACTGCCTCTGCTCCATAGACAAGAGCAAAGGGTGTCTGTCCGGTGGCTCGATTTGGTGTCGTCCTGATTGACCAAAGAGCCGCCGGCAACTCCTCTATCCAGTTTCTTCCACACTTGTGCAGCCTGTCAAAGGTCCTTGTCTTTACTCCGCGCAGCACTTCAGCATTGGCCCTCTCTGCTTGACCGTTGCTCCTCGGGTGGGCAACAGAAGCAAAGCAGACCTTGGCGCCAAGGTCTTGGACGTACTGCATGAAGGTGCGGCTTGTGAATTGTGTGCCGTTGTCGGTGATGATCCTGTTAGGGATCCCGAAACGGCAAACTATTGATCTGAAGAACCTGACTGCTGACTGTGCTGTCACCTTTCTCACTGGCTCCACTTCTGGCCACTTTGTGAACTTGTCGATTGCAACGTACAAGTACTCAAATTCCCCGACGGCGCGGGGAAAGGGGCCGAGGATGTCGAGCCCCCAGACCGAGAAGGGCCAGGACAAAGGAATCGTCTGGAGAGCTCGAGCTGGCTGATGAATCTGCTTTGCATGGAACTGGCACGCTTCACACTTGGTTACTTGTGCAGTTGCATCTTGGAGGGCCTCTGGCCAAAAGAAACCTTGCCGGAACGCCTTCCCGGCAAGTGCTCTTGCGCCAACGTGGTGACTACATATGCCTCCGTGTATCTCTGCCAACAACTTCTGTCCATCTTCCCGGGAAATGCACTTCAATATGACACCATTGAGTCTTCTTCTGTACAGTTCGTTGTCGACAAACTGGTACATACTTGACTGTCTGGTTATCCTCTCTATCTCTTCTGGTTCTTCGGGAAGTTCTCCAGTTTGAAGAAAACGGACGATTTGCTGCGCCCATGTTGGAGCTTGAGGCTCAACAACAAGGACTAAAGGCATCAGTGCTGCTGCGGGAACCTCAGCTTCTACGGCAAGAACCCGCGGTTCTGCCGGAGCTGAGGGTTCCCCGTCAAGTCTGCCGGGGCAAGGCTTGTCGGGAACGCCTGCTTCAACTTTACATACCCTTGGGTCAGCAGGAGCAGACTGTTCCTCAGCATCTTGGTTGTTGATCTTGGGGACCTTGGCGGCGGCTTCGGGAAGATCCGCCGGCAAGTAGTCACCGGAGACCAACTTCCTCTTCTTGCTTTGCCCAACTGATGGTGTAACGGATGGCTGAGTTAGCTTGAGCACGAAGATCCCTGGTTCCACAGGTAACTTCATTGCAGCACACTTTGAGAGGCTATCTGCGATATCATTCTGAGCTCTTGGAACGTGCTCCATCTGCAAGCCTTCAAAGTGTTCTTCAAGCTTCCTCACTTCATCTACATAAGCTTCCATCAGAGGGCTCTGGTAACTCTTGTTTACTTGTCGGACCACCAACTGTGAATCTCCCCGCACAATCAACTTCTTGATCCCAAGTTCGGCTGCAATCCTGAGGCCGGCAAGCAGTCCCTCATACTCAGCAGTATTGCTTGTCGCTTGTTCCTTGGGAAAGTGCATTTGAATAACATACTTGAGGTGCTCTCCGGTGGGCGCTATGAGCAACACGCCGGCACCGGCGCCTTGCAGCGAGATGGCACCATCGAAGTACATTATCCACTCCTTGCTTGCTTCTTGGACGGGAATGCTTGTCTCTGGAACTTCTTCATCCGACGTCGGGGTCCATTCCACTATGAATTCTGCCAAAGCTCTGCTCTGTATGGTTGAAGTACTCTCAAACTTAAGGCCAAAGCTTGACAGCTCCAGTGCCCACTCGACGATCCTGCCTGTTGCTTCCTGATTTTGCAATATCCTCTTCAACGAAAAGCGAGTGACCACTGTTATCTCATGTGCTTGGAAGTAATGGCGCAGCTTTCTTGAGGCCATGAGGAGGCCGAAAAGCAGCTTCTGCACCCCAGAGTATCTTGATCTAGCTCCCTGCAAGAGGGAGCTTACAAAATAAACTGGGCGCTGCACCATCTTCTTTCGCACTTCTTCTTGTTCCTGCGCAGACTTGTCCTTGTCGGGGCCAGAGCTTGTCGGGGAAGCCCCCTGCTTGTCGTTGGAAGTGTTTGCCGAGGCTGTGGGCTCTTCCTCTGCCTCCCTCTCCGCTACCAACGCAGCACTAACCACTTGATTGGTTGCCGCTAAGTATAGCAGCAACTTCTCTTGTGGCCTAGGTGCGACAAGTATCGGAGTGGAGGACATGTATCCTTTCAAGTCTTGCAGCGCAGCCTCCGCTTCCGGAGTCCATTTCATAGGACCTGCCTTTTTCAAAATTTTGAAGAAAGGCAGGGCGCGTTCCGCAGATTTTGAAATGAACCTACTGAGGGCAGCCACACAACCAGCAAGTCTTCTTACGTCCTTGACGCGCTTCGGGGCTTCAATCTGCTCAATGGCTTTAATCTTGTCGGGATTGGCCTCAATCCCCCTCTGGGACACGAAGAACCGGAGAAGCTTGCCGGAGGGGACTCCGAAGACGCACTTCTCGGGGTTCAACTTGAGTTGTATCTTGCGCAGATTCCCAAAGGTTTCTTCTAAGTCTTGAATCAGGGTGTCTTTGCTCTTGCTCTTGACCACTATATCATCCATCTAGGCTTCTACATTTCTGTGTATCTGTGGCTCAAAAGCAGTGTGCACCACCCTTGCAAATGTCGAGCCTGCATTCTTCAATCCAAAGGGCATGCGTATGAAGCAGTATGTGCCGCATGGAGTAATGAATGCAGTCTTTTCTTCATCTTCCTTGGCCATGAATATCTGGTGGTAACCTGAGTATGCATCAAGGAATGAAAGCAACTCACATCCGGCGGTGGAGTCAACAATCTGGTCAATACGCGGCAAGGGAAATGGATCCTTGGGACATGCTTTATTCACATCAGTGAAGTCTATAAAAAGTCTCCACTTCCCATTGGCCTTGCGCACGACAACTGGATTGGCCAACCACGTAGGATGGATTACGCCTCTAACCAGGCCTGCTGCTTCCAACTTCTTTATCTCTTCGGCAATGAACTCTTGGCGCTCCACGGCTTGCTTCCTGACCTTCTGCTTGACGGGCCGCGCATGAGGACAAACAGCAAGCTTGTGCTCAATCACCATCCTGGGAACGCCGGGGATGTCAGACGGTTGCCATGCAAACACGTCTACATTCGCCCGCAGGAAGGCAACGAGCGCGCTTTCCTATTTGGGGTCAAGTGTAGCACTGATGGTGAAGGTACCACCAGTGCCGTCCTCCTTGGCGGACACCTTCTTGGTTGCCGGTGGAGCTGCCATTCCTTTCTTACACTTGCCGGTGGAGCTCGATGGTGCGTCCTCGACGGCAGTGCAACACTCCGAAGAGGTGCGTTTGCCGGAGTGGGCCCCAGAGCTCTTGCCGGACTTGGTCTTGGTCCTCCCCCCGGGAGCTTCAGCGGCAAGGGTTTTGCTATCTGTCGCGGCTGCTGCATCCCGGTAGATCTTGTCGGCGCAAATAAGCGGATCTTTCTTGTCACCTGGGACAGAGATGACGCTTATCGGCCCTGGCATCTTGAGCATATTGTACGCGTAGTGGGAAGCTGCCATAAACTTGGCGAGCGCAGGACGGCCAAGTATCCCATTATAAGGCAATGGGATATCGGCGACGTCGAACGTGATCCTCTCCGTCCTGAAGTTGAGCTCCCCACCAAAGGTCACTGGCAGTGTAACCTTCCCCTTCGGCTTGCTCCTTCCCGGGTTGATTCCCTGGAACGTCCCGGTTTCCTCGAGCTCGCTGTCGGGGATCTGCAGTTTCTTGATCACAGCGGAGGAGATCAAGTTGAGGCCGGCCCCGCCGTCAACCAACATCTTGGTGACCTTGAGGTTGCGGATAGTTGGTGAAACCAACATCGGCAAGCACCCGACCGCGGTTGTGCGGTCAGGGTGATCCTCAAGGTCGAAGATGATGGGCATGCCGGACCATTTCAGGAGCCTGCGCGACTCGACGGGTGGCTCAGCCGCATTCACTTCCCGCACCCATTGCTTGAGTTGGCGGTGGGAAGTGTGCAAAAAGGCCCCTCCGTCGACGCACAGGACTTCTGTGGCCTTCTGGAACTCCTGCTCACTGTTGTCTCCTTCATCCATATCCTCATCGTCATCCTCGTCTTCGTCCTTGTCGCGGCCCCGGGGAGGTCTGTCTCCTTGCCGCTGCTTGGCCTTGCCGCGGCGTCCTCCCCGGCCGTTGAACGGCCGCTTCTTGCTGGGCTCTCCTCCGCCTCCTTGGGATTTCTCCTTATCGCGACGCTCGTATTCAGCCTTCTGCTGCTCTACGAGGTACTCTACCCTTTTGCAGTTTTGGAGGTCGTGGCCCTTGGTGCGGTGGATCTTGCAGTACTGCTTGTCGGAGCCGTCCTTCTTGTCGGCTGCCGCTATAGGGGCGGGCTCCTTGCCGGAGCCACCAGCCTGTGTCTTCTTGGCGGGAGCCTCCTTGCCGGATTGCTCGACAACTAGCACTTCCTTGCTCTTCTTCTTCTTGTTTCGCCGCCGGCCCTTCCTTGCCGGGGCGGCATCCTCGCTGTCGCTTTCTCCTGCGCCAGTATCATCTCCGAGGAGTCTCCTCCCCTCTTCAGCGCGTGCACATTTGTCAGCCAGAGCGTAAAGCTCACTGACATCCCGGATCTTGGTCATGGCCATCTCCTCCCTCATCCGGCGGTTACGCACGTTCTGGTGGAACGCGCTGATAACCGCGGCAGGGTGGACATCGGGAATGTTGTGTTGCACACGGCTGAACCTTTGGATGTATTTGCGCAGGGACTCTCCCTCCTTCTGAGCTATGATGTGGAGATCGCTCTCCTGGCCATGGGGTTTGTGGCCGCCTGTGAAGGCGCCGACAAACTGGTGGCACAAATCCGCCCATGAAGAGATGGAGCTCTCCGGCAAGTGCACAAGCCAAGATCTGACGTTTGGCTTAAGCACGAGCGGGAAGTAGTTGGCTAGGATCTTCTCGTCGCGTCCCCCGGCAGCCTGCACCGCAATGGTGTAGATGCTGAGGAACTCCGAGGGGTGCGTCTTGCCGTCGTACTTCTCGGGTACGTCGGGCTTGAAATTTTTCATGCTGGGCCACTAGACTTGCCGCAACTCTCGGGTGAACGCAGGGCAACCTGCCGCGTACGGCAAGTCGCCTGGCTCACCGGGCGCATGCATGTCAGCAGCGGTCCCAGCGCGCTGATCGGACTGTCTTCTGGCTTCTCGCCGACGCTCGATGCGGGTGCGAGCGTCCTCTTGTCGCCTGTCGTCGAGGACTTGGCGCTGATCGCGGCGGGCCCGCGGATCCGACAACGCTGTGGAGTCGTCGTCGACGTTGATCCGGCGGGGTGGCGTTTTCTGCTTCCGCGGCGGGGAGTGCACGGTAGTTGCACCCCTGGCGGTCTTGTCGCCATCGGCCTTCGCCTGATCGACTTGCCGCGGCCGTGAAGTTGCCGGCTGCTGCGGCGCAATGTTGTTGGCCAAAGCGATGAGGCTCTGGATCGTCGCCCTCCAGTCTTCGGCCTTGTCTGCCGCAGGAGGGAAGTCGAGGAGCAGCTGAGCCCTGGCCAGGGCTTCTGCTGGAGAGGAGGGAAATGGTGGCGAACGGTGCGAGGAGCGGGACATGCTCGGACTTCTAACGTGGTTAGAAGGAGCATGTTCCCGTCCCGGTGACCGCGCCTTGCTCGTGCTGGGGCGTTGGCCTTGAGCGTCCCGTGATTCGCCGGCCTGGCCACGTCCCAGCAAGCGTATGGTACCTCCGGTACCACGCCGCTGCTGGTCTGGCACCTCCTGGGAGGGACGTGGTGCGTGCACGGACACCGAGGCCTTGGAGTTCGCCCGGTCGTCCGTCTTGTCCTTGGATTTGGTGGCGCCGTAAGTGTCCCCACCGGCGTCCACCCTTCCGCCGGCGCCTCCCACACCAACCGTTGGCTCTGGTGGTGGTGGGATCGACGCAGACGGGCCTCCAACCTCCGAAGCCTTCTTCTTCAGAGGCATGTTGATGTAGTCGATGAAGTTGGAGAGGTTGATGAAGAATGCGCCCGCGTGAGCGCCGGATCAGGTTCGCACAACGTCGACGCCCCCTACCTGGCGCGCCAAAGATGTCGGGGGAAACTGTCCTCCCACGAGCACCTATGGGACCGGAGCCCCTTCTACGTTGCGGTAAGGGAGCGGAGGGTGCACGGAGAGCGGATCGAGGGGCACACGCGGGCAGTTTACCCAGGTTCGGGCCGCGATGACGCGTAAAACCCTACTCCTGCTTTGGTTGTATTGAGTTTTTGGAGCACCGGAGATTGAAGATCTACAGTACCAGCTTCACCGAGCGTGGAGTGAGCAAGTTTCTGTAGTCGAACCCCCTCTACGTTGTGCATGGGCCTCCTTTTATAACTCAAAAGGGGTCACCGACAGGTGTCACCGTAGAGGAGGGTAAAAGTGTAAATTTGGTGGTAGTTGTAACAGTGCATGAACAGTGGATGAACAGTGGTCTTCACCTAACCTTGACGGTGGGGGACAAGGGCATTTAATGCCCGTCGCCGTCGACCCCAAAAGCGTCTGTCCATGCGTCTCCGTTCGCCACGGCGGTAGCCTCGTCACCGCGGCTCGCCAGCGTGTCCCTCAGGCTGCACAACCATCTGCCACGCGCCCCTGGAAGGGCCCCAGGGCGACGCGTGGCCGAGTGAGCTGGAGCGCAGGCACACAGTGTGAGCTTTCCCCGGCAAACACCTTGCCGGGGCCGCCATCTTGCCGGGCCCGGAAGCTTGCTGCTTCCCAGGCCCTGCTGGGGCACACGATGCGCCGCGATGTATCTTTTGCGGTGTTATCCTTTGGCCTCCCTGGCAAGCACCTCTTGCCAGGGTCTTGTGCTGAAAAGATGCCCTTGAGCCTGGTGCGGCCTTCCCGGCAAGCTCCTCTTGCCGGGGTCTTGTCTTCTAACTTGAATAATTTGTTCTTGAATGGCTTGAAGGAGTCTGGAGCGGGCCTCGGCAAGCGCGTGGTAAGCCCTGCCGCAGGAAGCTGCTACTGCCCGTGCACAAGTTGGGGTACTAAGGTACCCCCACCTTAGTACGCCGACATATGTGTTGAACCGTTGCTCCGTTTTGAGCGTGCCCTATATGAAACTTGTGTGATTTTTCATGAAGAATCATAATATCATGTTGTTAACATGTTTGGAGTGTGTTTGCTTGAAGGTTGGGTGCATCTTGCACCGTTGCCATGCTTGTCTTGTTTTGCTCATATCTTCTAGACCGTAGCTCCGAATTAAACAAACTTTATATGAAACTTGACTAGAATTTCGTGTAGATCATCATGGTGCATGTTAACTTTATGTTTAACAACTTTAACTTAAGGTTTGTTCAGATCTGGACCAATTTCAAAATATGCATATGAGGACTTACCGGTTTGGATATATGCTGATTCCGGCCTCATTTAAACTTGTTGTTTTGTGTTGTTATTGTGTGCTTCTTCCCTCGTCATGAAATGCATCATACTTGCATCATGTTAATTGTGCATTGCACCTTGTTTGATATCGTGCCATGTTGTGTTACGATCCCATCGACGACTCGACAGGCAAGATGACCTGACCCAGATATCATTACTATCTTTGCCTATTGCTAGATGTCTCGCTCTTTAGCTCATTGCCTCGATGCCCATGTTTGTTTGTCAGCCTCCTATTGTAACCATGAATCTGACTAACCACCCAACCCAGCCAACCTTTGTTTGGCTACGTAAGCTTCGATCAGCCCCTCTTATAGCATTGCTAGTTGCAGGAGAAGATTTGAAGATTCTTGCCTCATGTTGAAGTTATTGTTGGGATATCACACTATATAAACTCTTAAACCAAATCATCTATATACTTGGAAATGGGTGGAAGGCTAAGCCTCGTGCTTGGTGTTTTGTTCCACTCATGCCGCCCTAGGGACCGTATAAACCGGTGTTATGTTCCTTGATTATGCGTCCCTAACACGGTTGGGGTTTATGGGCCCCCCTTGATAACCCGCTTAGCGCTAGAGCTTTTCCAGCAAGGCCTGACATTGGTTTTACATTTGTCTAATAACTAAAACTTGCATAGGGCGTTGCAAACCCGAGTTCTTAATCAACAACTAGGGCCAGTGCTCCTCATGGGTAGACTGCGGGGCCACCACGAGGAAACTCGAGGATTGGTATATACCTGTAGGCTGACCTATCCGGTCATGGCCTGAGACTAGATACGCGCGGCTACTGTCAGGGTGTCGGCACGCCGGGAGGTCTTCCTGGATTAGTTTTACCTATATCGGAATATCTTGAGCACGAGATTCCGGTAATACTCGGGTCTTCCCACCTTGGAGTTGCGACTCCGCAGATCGTGAGCTTGTGATGGGCTAAGTTGGGACACCCCTGCAGGGTTTTGAACTTTCGAAAGTCATGCCCGCGGTTATGTGGCAGATGTGAATTTGTTAATATCCGGTTGTAGAAAACTTGACACCATGTTCAGAATACACAACCAGCATGAGTAACCGTGACGGTCATTTTCCGAAAGGGGTTCGGGAAGTGAACACGGTGGGGTTATGTTTGACATGCTTAGATAGGATCACTTCGTGATCACTTTAACGCTTGTGGCACTTCTCTTCTCGCTCTAAACACGTAAGCTAGTGCTAGTGCAGCTGCAACCTTTATTTTTCTTCAGCCTTGTTCCACACCCAAGGCTTAGATAGTTTTGCTACCCGGGAACGGGATTGCTGTGTCCTCCATGGCTCATAGATTCCACACAACACCAGATGCAGGTACTATTGTGAACTACACATGTGACGGCACCGAGCTGTACTGGGAGTTCGATGAAGAACGTAGTCGATACTATGTGCACTATCCCAATGATCAGTAGTGGCTTCTACTAGGGGCGATTCGGACCATGTGGCTTTATTTATTTGGTATCTTTCAATTGGATCTTCGTCCGTAGTCGGACTGTGATGCTATTCGGATGATGATTGCTTATGTAATGAATTGTGTGACGTGGCGAGTGTAAGCCAACTATTCTTTTGCAATTTCATCCCTATTTTTACATGAGTCGTGCAAAGATACCATACTTGAGATCATTCTAGTATGAGCTTATACCTTTAAGTCGTGCCTTGACACGTGATACGTCACAAACGTATCTACTTTTCCAAACACTTTTGATATTGTTTTGACCTCATTCTTGCATGATTTGGACTAAACTAACCCGGACTGACGCTGTTTTCAGCAGAGCTGCCTGTATGGTTTATTTGAGTGCAGGAAAACGGATTTTTAAGCATCTCAGAAAAATCCACGAAAAATCACAGAAAATCCACGCACCCGAAGGAACCAGATGCCAGAAGTGGGGCCAGAGGGGGGCCAGGGGGTGCCCAGGCGCCCTGTGAGCGCCCCCCCTGGGCCGCGCCTGGGGGGCGCTGTGACGCCCGAAGACCGACGTCCCAGAAGATTCTAGAAGATTCCAGATGTTCCGGGTTGCCCGTGTGTTCTTTTGTGCTTGCGTTATTTATTTTTGCATTGCATCATGTCATCATGCCATCATGTCATTTTAATTTTTGCATCTCAACCTAAATAAATCGTGTGGACCTTCGGTCCATTTAAATCGAGGCAAGGTGACTTCTCTTTGTAACATATAAATGCCTCTCAATAGTTAGGGAGCTATATTAATAAATATTCCATTCGTTGGAATTAACCCAACACACGTGCATAACTTTCCCCATGCCTCTTAATTCAAGTTTCACCATAAAATACCCTCCCTGTAATTCTTTTCTGTTGTTTCGAGGTTCCTCCGAAAATTCGAACATTTTTGGACACTTCAATAATCAAGTCTTAGTTCAAACCCATTTGAACTAAATTCAAATATGTTTAAATTATTTTTCCGATCTGGCCTTTTATATTTTTCTCCGGTCGTGCTCATTTTTACGAGCCCGAGAAAATTAACCTTTGTCCTAATTCTTGCCCTAACCCCCCTCCTCTTTTTCTTTTCCCTTCTCTTTCGTTTTTCTGCTAAAAGAATCGTTAATAGGAGAGGCTCCCAGCCACTGGACTCCTCCTGGCCCGATCTCCACCGAACCCTAGCGAACGTTCCCCATCTCCCCTCGCTCTCCCTCAGTCCCTCCGTTCCTTCTACCGCCGCCACCCCTCGAACCCATCCCCATCGAGCCCTCGATCTCCTCCTCGTAGCGCCGCGCTCCCCCTCCTCTCGATCCCCCTTCCATCGCCCGACGTCCTCCGCGCCTGGCGCCCGCGAGGCCGAGCGCCCTCCCCTCCGTCCTCCCGTCGCCAAGGCAGGCCGCCGCCGCTGCCTCGTCTCCCTCCAGCGCGCAGCGTCAAGGCCGGAGCTGCTCTCTCCTCCCGCGCCTTGGAGCACCGCTCCGCCCCGAGAGCCTCGCCATGGCCTTCATCCGTCCGTCCTCGCCGTCATCTCGCGCGCCAGGAGAACCGCCCCTGCTGCCTCCAGTTCGCCGCGCCAAGGGCGCCCCTTCCTCGCCTCCCGGCCGGATCCCGCTTCCCATCCGGCGCTCTCTCCCTCCAGCGACCAGGACCCTCCGTCTCCAGCGAGAGGACCGGCCTCTGTCCTCCAGTTCCCCGCCCGCCTGGAGTCCCGCGGCCTCGAGCAGCTCTCCCTCGCGATGGTTGCTGCCGCCTTGTTATGTTGCTGTTTTTTTTGTTCTTTTGATGTGAAGACCGCAGCCGCAAGACCGAGATGGCGAACAAGTACCACGACGACCCGAACCGCTGCGTACGTGTACATCTACAACGAGTCCGGCAAGTACCACGACGACCTTATGACAAGTACCACGACGACCAAACGGCTACGATGGCGAGTACCTCTCCGATGAACGTGAACAACTACATGGCGATGCGACAAGTACCCCTACGGAACGTGTACCGCTACCGTCGCCCCGAAGATGTCCGACGCCGCAAGTACCACGACACGATATCGGAACGACTACTTCCTCTACGACGCGCGAGAATGACTCCTTCCTCTACGACCTCGAACTGCCTCCGAGAAACGAGTGTTTCGAAGGTATAACCCGAGACGTGACCCGTGAGATGCTTGCTATGTGTTGTATGAGATGCTTCCCTTGTTTGCACCGTGTCCGTCGTGCCCTTCTTTTGTCATGCTCCTCGGTTGCCTCGTCGCCGACCCGTGGGAACCCGGCAACGGGATCGCCCCACCTTCCATCTCGTTTGACTCGACCACGCCATCTTTCCTTTTGCACCGGACTCTCAACGAGTATCGGAACCGAGATGTTGCGTTGCATCACTTTCGGAGCGTTGCCATGGCACCCTTTTCATTCCACCACGGTGACAAATGCTTCTTATCTCCTCATGTTAATGTTTAACTAAATTGCATAAACTTGATCATGTCATCCGCATCATGTTAACAACATTATAATGTGTGTTTGTTGTTTGCTTAATAATTGCTAAACATGCTCATGGGGATTTTCCGGATATGTTGTTGTTATTTTCCGGCCTCATTTAAAATGTCTTAATAGTGTAGTTTTATTTTGCTTCACCTCTTGCCATGTTAACAAACATTTAATCTTGTCTTGTAAATAACGAGAGTCAATTAAATAATTAAATGTGGTGTTTCGTCAATATGCAACTCGTTGCATATTGATCTCCACTTAACTTGTAGTGTTGTTTGTGCATTTTGCCATGCCATGCATATTTAAACCGGATATGCATCATACTTGGATGTGCATCGTATGCCATGTTTATGCTTGTGTGTTTACCGTGTTGTTTGCTTCTTTCCGGTTGCCTCTCTTGTTAGCTTCGGGTTCGTTCCGGAGTTGTGAGGATTCTCTCGACTGTGTTGCTCCGTCTACTTCGTGGATCCGTTCTTCTCCCTTGTGGAATTCCAGGCAAGATGACCGAACCCGGATACCATTACTATCTTTGCCTATTGCTAGTAGTCTCGCTCTATGGATTTGCCTCGATGCCCATGTTTTCCTGTCAGCCTCCTATTGTAACCATGACCCTGTCTAACTACCCTACCTATGCAAACCGTTGAATGGCTAAGTACGCTTCGCTCAGCCCCTCTTATAGCATTATTAGTTGCAGGTGAAGATTGAAGATGCTTGCTTCATGTTGAAGTTTGTTGGGTTATATCACACTATATAAATGCTTAAATGAAATCATCTATATACTGGCAAGGGTGGAAGGCTAAGCCTTTTGCTTGGTGATTTGTTCCACTCATGCCGTTAGGAACCGTATAAACCGGTGTTATGTTCCTTGATTATGCGTTCCTAACACGGTTGGGGTGTATGGGACCCCCTTGATAAACCGCTAAGTGCTAAGTCTTTTCCAGCAAGTCCCAACATTTGGTACTATTCGCCTAATAACTAATAAAACTTGCATGTGGACTAGCTATCCCTTTTATTTTAATTCAACAACCCCGGGCCAGTGCTCCACATGAGTGTTGGTCCGAAATGGGGAGTTTGCGGGGCCACCACGAGGGAACTCGAGGTTTGGTAAAAACCTGTAGAATCGCCCATCCGGTCGTGTCCTGAGACTAGATACGCGCGGCTACCTATCAGGGTGTCGACACGTCGGGAGGATTTGCTGGATTAGCCTTACCTTAGTTCGGAGTATCTTGAGCATGGGATTCCGAGAATAGTCGGGTCTTCCCACCTTTGGAGTTGCGACTCCGTGGATCGTGGGCTTGTAATGGGTCAAGTTGGAACACCCCTGCAGGGTTTGAACTTTCGAAAGCCGTGCCCGCGGTTATGTGGCAGATGGGAGCTTGTTTATATCCGGTTGTACATAACTTGACACAATGTTTCAATACACTACCAGCGTGTGTTCCGTGACTGACAATTTCCGAATAGGGATTCGGGAGTTGAACACGGTGGGGTTATGTTTGTTGAGCTTTTAGCTAGGATCACTTCGTGATCATCTCTCGACCGAGGCACTTCTCTTCTCGCTCTCTATTACGCAAGCTAGTGCTAGTTGCTGCTGCAGACTCTTGTTGTTCCTTCATCTCTTGTTCTTTTCTTCAGCCTTTCCTCACCCAAGGCTTAAATAGTCATGTTACCCGGGAACGGGATTGCTGAGTCCTCTGTGGCTCACAGTTACTTCACCACACCAGATGCAGGTTCAGCCGAGTTTGATGCAGGAGTTGGATCAGTTCTTCACCGGGAGCTCAATGAAGAGTTTGGCTGTTTGTTTGTGACGTTTTCGACGATCAGTAGTGGTTTCTACTAGGATTCGATCCTGACCTGTGGCTTTATGTTGTTTTGGTATCTTTCTTTTGGATCTTCACCCGTAGTCGGGTTGTGATGTTTTGAATGATGTCTTGCTTATGTGATGTATTATGTGAAGTGGCGAGTGTAAGCCAACTATCTCCTTTTGCAATTTAATCCCTCTTTTACATGAGTCGTGCAAAGATACCAAACTTGAGATCATTCTAGGATGGGCTTATATCTTTAAGTCGTGCCTCGAAACGTAGGAGATATAGTCCCATCCTGGGCATTACAGGCGCCTGGGGGGGGCCCACACCCCCTGGTGCCCTACTTTACCCCGTATTTTTACTCCCGACGCAGAAACCCCAGATCAGAAGTTCTTTCGCAGTTTTTCATCGGGGAGCCGCCGCCACCCTCTGTTCTTCCTCGGGAGGGCTAATCTGGAGGCTGATTTGGCCTCCGGAGAGGAGAGATCGTCGCCATCGTCATCATCATCACCACTCCATCATCCCTCCATGACTTCCCCCTTCATGTGTGAGTAATTCCCCTGCTGTAGGCGAAGGGGATGGTAGGGATTGGATGAGTTAGATCATGTAATAGTTTATCAGATCGTTGGGGGCATGTTGCCTATCATCTACTATGGTGTTTATCATCTTTGCTTCAACTTGTCATTCTTAATGCTTGACACTTAGGGCCCGAGTGCCATGCTTTCAAATCTGAACCATATGTGTTTGTATAATTATATTTGTGTTCGTGATCCTATCTATGAGTTGTTTGCACCTGTTACGGTTCGGAACCGGCGATCCCAAAAGTGACAGCTTGGGACACCAAAGGGGATGGTCCGTAGTTTGAGGATTACATGTATCCATTGAGTTCATTGCTTTGTTCCGGTGCTCTTTGACAGGAGCACCTTAATATCCATTAGTTCCTTTTGGCCCCGTTCGTAGCGGGATGGTAGGACAAAAGATGTTGTGCAAGTTCTTATTGCAAGCACGTACAACTACCTACGGGATACATGCCTAATGTTTGATATTTGCCTAGATGATCATTACTTTTCCGTGTGTCGTGCCCCAAGTTAGAATCTATCTCATCCATGCAGCGCCCAACCATCCATCTCCCTAGCCTACAGTATTTTTAAACCTTGCTTGTCACTAGTTGCTACTTTTGCCATTTACTACTGCTATTTACTTTTGTTGTTTACTTTTACTATTACTATCATCACTATCTTATCACTGTTACCACTTATCTTTTGTTGCAAGTAAGTATATTTCAGGTGCGGTTGAATTGACAACTCAACTGTCAAAGCTTATAAATACTCTTTGTCTCCCCGTGTGTCGAATCAATAAATTGGGTTATTTCTTACCCGCGAAGATTATCTCGATCCCTTACGGTTGAGGGTTATCAACACGTAGGAGGTATAATCTCATACTAGGCATTACAAGTTGGTATTCAGAGGCTTCTCCGACCTAGAAGCCCCCACTGATTGATCGAATCATTAACGGTTGAGTCTAGGCACACACTTGAAAATGTTTTGAGTCCTATATATATATCGGAGAGTAGGATTTATTTTTCTCCTCATCTCTTTTCACTCTGGTGCTCCTGACGATTACTTATCTCTTCTACTCTCAAAAATTCACAAATTTTTATTTTTTTAATGATCACGCGAGTATTGTTTGGATTGTTCCGATGTCTTTGTGACGAGAACATTGTTCTCGATGCCTCCTGTCATTTAGGGGTTGTGGCAGTGTCCCGGGGAGTTGAGCTCCGAGGTGTTGTCGTCACAAATATATCGCAGCAGTTCTGGAATACTTAAGACGACCGACATCGAAAACTCTCCTATGCGGTTAGTGGCAAGATAACCCCGACATCACCCAGTACTGGGGAGGTAGTTCGGGAGTATTGCCATAGCTTGTATAGCAGATGCGTTTGGAAGGTCTGAGGTAAACAGTTTCCGGAAATAACTGGTTATGTGTTGAAGGATGGATACAGCTGGATGTAGGATTAGAGTTGAGTGCGCGATGCTTCCCCTGTATCCCCAACACCTGATTGCATAACTAGAAACTTTTGGAAATTAATAGGTGGGTTCATCTAGTAGCTCGTAGGCATTCTTCCAACGAATGCATGATATGGAGTTCGGGGTTCTACATTGAGTGAAGTAGTTTTATGGGCGTTGTTCCGATCGGGAGTTGCATCTTAAAGGGTCCTTGGCTATGCTGATCCGGGGATTGCAAAACCCTTTTGTAACACATTCCATAAGCTTTCAGCACGAATATGTCGAACGAAGCTTCTATCTTGTATTTGTTCTATCTGCTCCTTGTTGTTTTTTATTTACCTTTTGTTCTCCCAAGTGGCTTCTCGTGAAGATTGTTGTTACCATTAAACTGTGGATTACATTCGTTCATTTTGTTCGAATGATTCTTGTGAAGACTTATGTTGCAATTTCTAGCCATTGATTCAGCTTATATATTCTCTCAATCAATGGCTAATAGTTGTCATCTCATTCAGGATGGCTCCTAAAAGGGTTCCCAGCGCTAACCCAGAGGGTGAAGAAGTTCCTGATCATCCTCCTTCCCCTCCTCCTCTGTAACACCCCAAAATATTTAACCACATTTTTATTAAATAAAATTTGGCTAGAAATAAAATTTTTGTATTATAATAGGTTCTTAAATAATTTTTGAGCCTTCTCTATACCTGTTCTTCAAAAATCTTCTCTTCATATAGTAAATTTTTGGAAATATTTTTGTGGGCTCTGACTGTATCTTGGGTCATTTCATTATTTGTTTGATAACATTAGAAATTATTTTCATAATAAAATTTTTCCTTAGAAATTTCTTTTAATAGCTTTTGTAGTGTTTTAAATGCTTCTGTTGCACTACAACTATTTCAAATAATTCTCTAAAAATTCCACCATAATTCTGAGAGATCCTGTGATGCCTATATATCACTTTGGTGCAAAAACCCAACTTGGTGTTTTGCAAATTTTGAGTGAACCATCCTCTTTTTCATTTCTGTCCATCTTCTAGGTTTCTACTACAACCCTATTATTTCTTGCTCCAAAAATTCTGAGCCTTGACCATCTTCTTGTTCTTCCAACCAAAACCTTAACTCCAGAAGATCAGCTCCATTAGCATCTTTTAGACCCACCAAACACCCCTCTGAATATTCTGTCCAGAACTGAATTCCAGTACAACTTGCACTAGCAAGTATTTCCTTTTCCCAAACTGACTCCACCATCATCTCTATCATCTAAAGAGACCCCATCCTGCCAACTTTCACACCCAACACAACTTCCTACATAGCCCTATCATTTCATCAAACACCCTGTGGGCATGGAAGGAAATTGGCCTCTCTCTTAACTGCATTAGAGACTTGCACTTTTGGCCAAACCAGCATGTCCACGATCTCTCTCATGCCCTAAAGCACCATCCTGCTAAGTTGCAACATGTTCGAACGCCTGTAGATACCATTGACATTTCAGCAAACAAGTGGCGTGCGTGCGTAGAGCGTGGCCAAAGCACGCGTATTGCAGCCGCTGGCATCAAGCTCCTGTCGCCACTCTACTGCCTCCCCTGCTCGCCCGAGTCTTCCTCTGGATCAACTCGACCTCCATTTACTTCCCCGACACCTTCCCTTGGCCGCTTGCGCCGGCCACCACCGTCCACGCCGACCGGATCCGCCGCCCGACGAGTCCCGCATCGCCACGTCGCACCGTCCGTCAACGCTCTGGACGCGTGGCTCGCCCCCGAGCCAAACACGACGTCCGCCATCACTCCAAGCCACCACCATCCTCACCAAACCCCGCCGACCACCGCACCTACCCACCGGCCTCGCCACCACCGCGTCTGCCATTAATGGCCGCCGCCTCTGTCCGCCCGTGGACGGCGCCGTCCAGGTTACCTGGCACCTCCCGGGGTAGCCAGCTCGCCTGGGGAGTAACTGAGGCCGGCCACCGCCCTCACCTAACCGCGCCGGCCACGCCTACTCGCCACCGCCCGCGGTTTGCCTTCAATGCCCGCCACCGCCGTGTCCGCTCTCTGGAAGCCACGGGCACGGCGACCCCGCCTATAAAAGGCCCCCCTGAGGCCGTTGCACTCACCACGGCATCCCCTCTCATCCCTGTAAACCACCCCGAGCCACCAATTAAGCCGAGGTGGTCTTCTCCTTCTTCTCCGGCAGCTACTGCCGCCGCCCTCGCATCGCAGCTACCCACCTCTTCAGAGCTTCCCCCTCCCCAATTCCTTCTCCACTAGACTCCTCAAGATCCCGCAAACCCATCTTAGTCATCAATTTCACCGGAGCGAGCCCGTAGGCAAAAGCCCTCTTCGGGACTCGCCGGAGTTCCGCGGTAGGACTCGTCGCCGGCGACTCCGTCCACCCCGGCGACCAAAACGAATACCCACGGGTTCGTCTCGACCCCCTGAGCACACCCATATGCTCAGATTCCCGAAGGGTGCCGCCGTTCACCGGCGAACGTCGCCGGAGCGCCGCCACCGTTCGGCTGGAGGAGACGACGCGCGCGGTGACAGGTCAAACCTGACCAGTGGGCCAGGCGGGGCCCACTGTCAGCGACCCTGGCTACGCCAGCGCGGCATAGGCGGAAGCATACTTTCGGAGTGCGTCTTCGACGTGGACGTCTCCCGCACAGCTGAATGGATGGGCTCGGCCCAGTACCACCAGATGCCTACTTCGCGCTCAGGGCGACTCTCTGCCTTTCTCTTTTTCTTTTCCAGTAGTTTTCAAATAATTCCACAGCCACCAAATCAAATCCAAATTTAATGATTCCAATTTTTCTAGACTTATAAAATTATGTTCTGTTTATCTAAATTAAGTGAACATTTTGCTGTGCATAGTTTCTGTTTAGTCATTTAATAGTACTTTTAATCATGTTTTCTATATTAGTAACTCCATAACTAATTCATATGAACTCTAAATAAATTAATTCATTTTCTGATATTCCTTAATTATCATCTAGTTTATTTTAGTATCTATTTCAAAAACATTTGAAATACTTTTTTTGTGCTGTTTGTGAATTATGTGGTGATTTAGATATTTTTGAAAATAGGAAATGAAGGGGAGATGATTCTTTGCAAAGTAACCAGCACCTTTTCATAACTAAGGCAAGCATCTTGAACACTTGATATGGTGAAAGTTTGCTTGCTGATATAATTGTTGCATGGTTCATTAATTTTAAATAAGAATTGCTCATGAGTAGAAATATTGCATGCATGCATGGTCATGATTATATTTTTCTTTTGCATGCATTCCCTTCAAATTTGCAACATGCATAAGTTGTGAACATCCAGAAGGGTGCTTCTGTTTTGGACGTGCCGGTGGGCACGGCCTACTTTGACACGGTGGTGTCACGTGACGTATGTGGAAGCAGGCAAGGGTTGTAGCCCTGTCCTGGTGATACGGTTGAGAGAATAAGTTTTGTTGTGATAACCCTGCAAGAAACATAAGCCTCCTGAGTCGACCATAGATCGAGTCTTGTTCCGGTAACCCCCATACTTGTTTCGTGCTACCACTTGTCCCTGCCTCGGGTAAGGTATGGTTTAGTAAGTTGTTAACCCCTTTCCATGCACACACCGTACAGAGGGCCACGATGAGGGTTTCCAGGGCCATGGACTAAATCCAGTCATCGGGTCAAGGGGGCATGGGTGTTTCCGGTTGTAGCCGAGAGGGAGTGTACCCTTGTAATCCGCGCGTTTGAATAGTGATCCCATGCTATTGGAGGTTGTAGCCTTCCCACTTAGAGTTTTACTTAACTGTTGTTCTGGGTGATTCCTGGCAGCAGAAAAGTTAAGCTGGTGTGTGCTGGTTAGGTGTGTTTTCAACCCAAAGACCATAATGGGAATTAGGCAGTGTCACGATACTGACTAAAGAAACCCTATACTTGTGGGTAAAGAGTACACCCTCTGCAGAGTTAGAAACCTATTCGAATAGCCGTGTCCGCGGTTATGGACTACAGTCTGGGTTGGTCAAGTGTCGGTCTTAGAGTCGGTCTCCGGAGGAAATATTTAAAATTTGAGCATGGTTATTTTGCAGGATAATTATCGTTGCTACTGGTGTTACCATTAGTATATTTGATGATAAGATTATATTTGTGAACTAACCCCCTGCTCTTATTTTACTTTCCAGAGTGTCTCAGGGGCTGGCTAGTCTACCCCGGACATTCGTTTTTATTTTAAAGTCCTTTTTGTGGCGTCCCTCGAGTGTCAGGCGGTTTATCATGCCACTACTCTTGTGGATACCCGACTGGCATTTCCTTTCAAGTCCTTTCGTGGCGTCGCCTGAGTTCTCGGATGGTATCGTCCGATTTCTCTTTTAGACACCCGACTGGCATTTCTTTTCAAGACCGACCGTGGTGTCACTTGACACCCGATCGGCATTTCTTTTATATTTTATTGATGCTAATATTTATTTTCTGCACTAAATATTATTCATCATGCCATGTTTTAATTCCTGTCAGCATGCATTTAATATAAGTATATCATGAGCATGTGCATATAGTTTAATTCACCATGACCATATAATTGTTTTGCTGCATTTGTTATATCATTTGTCGATGATGTTTGCGAGTACATTCAAACGTACTCACAGGCTTGTCCCTGGCTATTTACTTGGCCAGGTTAAGAATTCTGCGGGAAGAACCCAGCGACGTCCGTGCGAAGCCTAGGAGTGCAACCACGCGAGATAGGAGTTATCCGGGTCAGCTGTTCCTGTTGGAATGGAGCCCCATCGATGTGGAGATCCACAAGCCAATTCCTTCATCCACCACCGGAGTCATTGTTATATCAGTAGACCGTTATGGTCTTGTATCAAACTCTTGTAAATGCTTGGTAATCTGTAACAAGGATGTGTCCACCAGTAACAGTAATCCTGGGCTGGTGATGACACTAGGGGTTAATTTCTGGAATATTGTGTTCCCGAAATCCGGCCCCGACAGCCTTGGTATCAGAGCCAGGCTGACCATTGGCTAATCCTATCCTAGCCTGGTCACTATCCCTAGGTTTCCACACCATCCACATCTTTTCCAGTCCACGGTCAAGTCTATCCCATCCACAGTGGCAACCGACATCTTTTGATAGCCGGTGCCCAACCTATCAGTCTATCCATAGGCCGTGTGCCTGTGCCAACACCTGAGCCTTCCCATCCACAAGCGTGCGATGGAAGACTCGGCTGACTTATAAAGGAAGCCTTACCCCAAACTCAGCACATCACAGCCTCATTCCCAGTTCGATATCAAACCACCGAGATGACAGGCCCCCTCGTGCACAACGAGACCACCGCAGTCGAGCTTGAAGGCTTCGTAACCATCCTCGCCAATCTCACCCGTCGTGCTTTTAGCATCGATGAGCCACCGGAGTATGTCGTGTACCAAGAGCACACGAGTAATTCCATCCATTACTTCTGGGCCATGGTGCACATCTACGGGAGGGGCACCACATCGGAGCGTCCCTACCGATTCACCGGGAGGACAACCTCCGACGAGCCACAATCCATCCAACTTGCAGCCCGAGAGGCTATAGTTCAACTTCGGCACCTGTCGCCGAGGGTTAACTGCCGCTCCTTCTACTACTACCCTAGCCGTGAAGGCTATGGTAGCCCAACCCAGGTCGCCAACGGGGACCATGAGTCGGATCCTGCCCTGGTGCATCTGGTGCGCTACCTGAAAGCGCAAGAGGCACTATTTGATCAGGTCACTCTTGACCTGATTGAGACCCGCAGGACGCTCGCTCTCCTGACCCCAGCAAGGAGCGAAGCCGCACCCGCCACCGACGCCCCGATAATGGTGCTTGGAAGGCCGGTTGAGCCCCCAAGCTCTGACCATGTCACCTACCCGGGCAATGTCTTTGCCTCACCCGGAAATCTCCGTCGTCTCTTGGAGGCCTACTCCAATGGGACGGTGACCTCGACACCCCGCGAAGGCCACCACCGCTACTCCAGCCCTGTAGCTCCCCATCCTACCCCGGCCAGCTTCGACGCGGAAGCACCCGGAGAGGACTCGGCATCCGCAAGACGCGCCCGGCTAGATATCAACCAGGTGGACTGAGTCCACCAGAATTGTTATCAAGCCCTAGTGGCCCGGTTTATCCTTTATTTTCACGGTAGCAGTTGTGTAGCATGTAGTGTTTGTCTGCATGATGTGATCTTATTTTGTTTGGATGTCATGAATGTATTGCCCTGTTTGCATTTTTGCATATGAGTGTTTTGTTTGTGTGGTATGCTTTTTAATTCTTCAGCCCTTAACAAATCTCGAGGACGAGATTTTCTTAAGGGGGTTAGAGTTTGTAACACCCCAAAATTTTTAACCACATTTTTATTAAATAAAATTTGGCTAGAAATAAAATTTTTGTATTATAATAGGTTCTTAAATAATTTTTGAGCCTTCTCTATACCTGTTCTTCAAAAATCTTCTCTTCATATAGTAAATTTTTGGAAATATTTTTGTGGGCTCTGACTGTATCTTGGGTCATTTCATTATTTGTTTGATAACATTAGAAATTATTTTCATAATAAAATTTTGCCTTAGAAATTTCTTTTAATAGCTTTTGCAGTGTTTTAAATGCTTCTGTTGCACTACAACTATTTCAAATAATTCTCTAAAAATTCCACCATAATTCTGAGAGATCCTGTGATGCCTATATATCACTTTGGTGCAAAAACCCAACTTGGTGTTTTGCAAATTTTGAGTGAACCATCCTCTTTTTCATTTCTGTCCATCTTCTAGGTTTCTACTACAACCCTATTATTTCTTGCTCCAAAAATTCTGAGCCTTGACCATCTTCTTGTTCTTCCAACCAAAACCTTAACTCCAGAAGATCAGCTCCATTAGCATCTTTTAGACCCACCAAACACCCCTCTGAATATTCTGTCCAGAACTGAATTCCAGTACAACTTGCACTAGCAAGTATTTCCTTTTCCCAAACTGACTCCACCATCATCTCTATCATCTAAAGAGACCCCATCCTGCCAACTTTCACACCCAACACAACTTCCTACATAGCCCTATCATTTCATCAAACACCCTGTGGGCATGGAAGGAAATTGGCCTCTCTCTTAACTGCATTAGAGACTTGCACTTTTGGCCAAACCAGCATGTCCACGATCTCTCTCATGCCCTAAAGCACCATCCTGCTAAGTTGCAACATGTTCGAACGCCTGTAGATACCATTGACATTTCAGCAAACAAGTGGCGTGCGTGCGTAGAGCGTGGCCAGAGCACGCGTATTGCAGCCGCTGGCATCAAGCTCCTGTCGCCACTCTACTGCCTCCCCTGCTCGCCCGAGTCTTCCTCTGGATCAACTCGACCTCCATTTACTTCCCCGACACCTTCCCTTGGCCGCTTGCGCCGGCCACCACCGTCCACGCCGACCGGACCCGCCGCCCGACGAGTCCCGCATCGCCACGTCGCACCGTCCGTCAACGCTCTGGACGCGTGGCTCGCCCCCGAGCCAAACACGACGTCCGCCATCACTCCAAGCCACCACCATCCTCACCAAACCCCGCCGACCACCGCACCTACCCACCGGTCTCGCCACCACCGCGTCTGCCATTAATGGACGCCGCCTCTGTCCGCCCGTGGACGGCGCCGTCCAGGTTACCTGGCACCTCCCGGGGCAGCCAGCTCGCCTGGGGAGTAACTGAGGCCGGCCACCGCCCTCACCTAACCGCGCCGGCCACGCCTACTCGCCACCGCCCGCGGTTTGCCTTCAATGCCCGCCACCGCCGTGTCCGCTCTCTGGAAGCCACGGGCACGGCGACCCCGCCTATAAAAGGCCCCCCCCTGAGGCCGTTGCACTCACCACGGCATCCCCTCTCATCCCTGTAAACCACCCCGAGCCACCAATTAAGCCGAGGTGGTCTTCTCCTTCTTCTCCGGCAGCTACTGCCGCCGCCCTCGCATCGCAGCTACCCACCTCTTTAGAGCTTCCCCCTCCCCAATTCCTTCTCCACTAGACTCCTCAAGATCCCGCAAACCCATCTTAGTCATCAATTTCACCGGAGCGAGCCCGTAGGCAAAAGCCCTCTTCGGGACTCGCCGGAGTTCCGCGGTGGGACTCGTCGCCGGCGACTCCATCCACCCCGGCGACCAAAACGAATACCCACGGGTTCGTCTCGACCCCCTGAGCACACCCATATGCTCAGATTCCCGAAGGGTGCCGCCGTTCACCGGCGAACGTCGCCGGAGCGCCGCCACCGTTCGGCTGGAGGAGACGACGCGCGCGGTGACAGGTCAAACCTGACCAGTGGGCCAGGCGGGGCCCACTGTCAGCGACCCTGGCTACGCCAGCGCGGCATAGGCGGAAGCATACTTTCGGAGTGCGTCTTCGACGTGGACGTCTCCCGCACAGCTGAATGGATGGGCTCGGCCCAGTACCACCAGATGCCTACTTCGCGCTCAGGGCGACTCTCTGCCTTTCTCTTTTTCTTTTCCAGTAGTTTTCAAATAATTCCACAGCCACCAAATCAAATCCAAATTTAATGATTCCAATTTTTCTAGACTTATAAAATCATGTTCTGTTTATCTAAATTAAGTGAACATTTTGCTGTGCATAGTTTCTGTTTAGTCAGTTAATAGTACTTTTAATCATGTTTTGTATATTAGTAACTCCATAACTAATTCATATGAACTCTAAATAAATTAATTCATTTTCTGATATTCCTTAATTATCATCTAGTTTATTTTAGTATCTATTTCAAAAACATTTGAAATACTTTTTTTTGTGCTGTTTGTGAATTATGTGGTGATTTAGATATTTTTGAAAATAGGAAATGAAGGGGAGATGATTCTTTGCAAAGTAACCAGCACCTTTTCATAACTAAGGCAAGCATCTTGAACACTTGATATGGTGAAAGTTTGCTTGCTGATATAATTGTTGCATGGTTCATTAATTTTAAATAAGAATTGCTCATGAGTAGAAATATTGCATGCATGCATGGTCATGATTATATTTTTCTTTTGCATGCATTCCCTTCAAATTTGCAACATGCATAAGTTGTGAACATCCAGAAGGGTGCTTCTGTTTTGGACGTGCCGGTGGGCACGGGCTACTTTGACACGGTGGTGTCACGTGACGTATGTGGAAGCAGGCAAGGGTTGTAGCCCTGTCCTGGTGATACGGTTGAGAGAATAAGTTTTGTTGTGATAACCCTGCAAGAAACATAAGCCTCCTGAGTCGACCATAGATCGAGTCTTGTTCCGGTAATCCCCATACTTGTTTCGTGCTACCACTTGTCCCTGCCTCGGGTAAGGTATGGTTTAGTAAGTTGTTAACCCCTTTCCATGCACACACCGTACAGAGGGTCACGATGAGGGTTTCCAGGGCCATGGACTAAATCCAGTCATCGGGTCAAGGGGGCATGGGTGTTTCCGGTTGTAGCCGAGAGGGAGTGTACCCTTGTAATCCGTGCGTTTGAATAGTGATCCCATGCTATTGGAGGTTGTAGCCTTCCCACTTAGAGTTTTACTTAACTGTTGTTCTGGGTGATTCCTGGCAGCAGAAAAGTTAAGCTGGTGTGTGCTGGTTAGGTGTGTTTTCAACCCAAAGACCATAATGGGAATTAGGCAGTGTCACGATACTGACTAAAGAAACCCTATACTTGTGGGTAAAGAGTACACCCTCTGCAGAGTTAGAAACCTATTCGAATAGCCGTGTCCGCGGTTAAGGACTACAGTCTGGGTTGGTCAAGTGTCGGTCTTAGAGTCGGTCTCCGGAGGAAATATTTAAAATTTGAGCATGGTTATTTTGCAGGATAATTATCGTTGCTACTGGTGTTACCATTAGTATATTTGATGATAAGATTATATTTGTGAACTAACCCCTGCTCTTATTTTACTTTCCAGAGTGTCTCAGGGGCTGGCTAGTCTACCCCGGACATTCGTTTTTATTTTAAAGTCCTTTTTGTGGCGTCCCTCGAGTGTCAGGCGGTTTATCACGCCACTACTCTTGTGGATACCCGACTGGCATTTCCTTTCAAGTCCTTTCGTGGCGTCGCCTGAGTTCTCGGATGGTATCGTCCGATTTCTCTTTTAGACACCCGACTGGCATTTCTTTTCAAGACCGACCGTGGTGTCACTTGACACCCGATCGGCATTTCTTTTATATTTTATTGATGCTAATATTTATTTTCTGCACTAAATATTATTCATCATGCCATGTTTTAATTCCTGTCAGCATGCATTTAATATAAGTATATCATGAGCATGTGCATATAGTTTAATTCACCATGACCATATAATTGTTTTGCTGCATTTGTTATATCATTTGTCCATGATGTTTGCGAGTACATTCAAACGTACTCACAGGCTTGTCCCTGGCTATTTACTTGGCCAGGTTAAGAATTCTGCGGGAAGAACCCAGCGACGTCCGTGCGAAGCCTAGGAGTGCAACCACGCGAGATAGGAGTTATCCGGGTCAGCTGTTCCTGTTGGAATGGAGCCCCATCGATGTGGAGATCCACAAGCCAATTCCTTCATCCACCACCGGAGTCATTGTTATATCAGTAGACCGTTATGGTCTTGTATCAAACTCTTGTAAATGCTTGGTAATCTGTAACAAGGATGTGTCCACCAGTAACAGTAATCCTGGGCTGGTGATGACACTAGGGGTTAATTTCTGGAATATTGTGTTCCCGAAATCCGGCCCCGACATCCTCCGTCTGGGGCCTGGAGAGCAATTATGCAAGCGACGAACCAGAACACCCAGATGCTTATGCAAATGATGCAAAACATTCAAGCAATTCAAGGTGGTCATGGGAACCAAGGCCAAGGCAATTTGTTCAACCAACCTCACTTTGCTACTCTCAACCAATTCTTGGCAAACCAACCAAAGGCATTCAGTTACTGTGTGGACCCGCTAGATGCTGAAGACTGGATAACAGACATCAAGAAGCATTTCGAGTGCAGTAACGTGAGACCTGAGGATTACGTCAAGTTTGCCGCCTTCCAACTCAATGACCAAGCCGCTGATTTGTGGCAGCAGTACAAAGATTCCAGAGAGGGACGTGAAATCTCGTGGGCTGACTTCTGCAAGGATTTTTGCTCTCACCACATTCCAACTAGTGTCATTGAAGGTATGCGTGAGCAATTCCGCAACCTGAAGCAAGGCACCATGTCCGTTTATCAATACAATGTCAAGTTCCAGAACCTCGCTCGCTATGCCAAGCAAGACATCCCAGATGCCAAGAGCAAGATTTATCAGTTCCATGGTGGTCTGAAGGATGAACTCCAGCTAGCTCTCACCTTGTTTGAGCCGGATGAATTTGATCAATTATATAACATGGCACTTAAGCAAGAGGCAGCCCAGCTCAAGTGTGAAGCTTCCAAAAAGAGAATTAGAGATGCTGTTCACTCCTCTTCTTCCCAAGTGGTTGCAAAGCAGCAAAAGTTTTGGCTTCCACCTCCTCCAGTGCTCCGCCCTTCCAACAACAATAACAAGCATTTTGGTGGCCGTGGTTTCTCCCACCCACACAACCAAGGCAATCAGTCCAAGTCGCAGTACCAAGCTCCAAGATCAAGTGTTCCTCCTCCTCGTCCAGTTTCTGAGGTCACTTGCTACAAATGTGGTCTGAAGGGTCATTATTCCAACAAGTGCACCAACCAGAGGCGCCTTCCGCCTCCTCCACCTGTCAGTACTGCTATTGTCAAGCACAATCCCAAGCATGCAAGAGTGAACCTGATGAGTGCAGCTGAAGCAGAAAATTCTTCTGATGTGATAATTGGTAATCTTCCAGTTAACTCTATTCCTGCAAAAGTTTTGTTTGACTCTGCTGCATCACTCAGTTTCATATCAAGACCATTCTTTACCAAGCATAATTTCACTCCGGTATTTATGGATAAGAAGTTATCAATTATCTCTCCGGGCAAGCACATGACTTCCAATTTGAGGGCTCCGGATGTATCTATTCGTATGGGTGATTACCGCTTTCTGGCTTCTCTGGTTGTTCTCGGCAACTCCAACATTGATCTTATTCTTGGGATGGATTGGCTTTCCCAGCATGATGCTCACATTGATTGTGCAAATAAGGAAGTCAAGCTTATTCATCCTGACGAACACGTGATTATCTTCGCCTCTCGAGATAACACAATCAGGCTATTCTCTCTCAATGACAAGGGCGAGATTAATGTCATCTCTCAAATTCCGGTGGTCAATGAATATGAAGATGTTTTCCCAGAAGAGCTTCCAGGCATGCCTCCACATTGTCAAGTTGAATTTGTCATTGAACTCGAGCCCGGTACCGAGCCAGCATGTTGGCGTCCGTCCAAGCTTTCCCCTGAAGAGTTGAAGGAGCTGAAGAGACAACTCGATGAGCAAGAGCGTGTGGGTCTAATCAGGCCTAGCACTTCTCCTTGGGGCTGTGGTGTTCTATTTGTCAAGAAGAAGGATGGCACGGAGCACCTTTGCGTTGATCACCGGCCATTGAACAAGAAGACAATAAAGAACAAGTATCCGCTCCCCAATATAAATGAATTGTTCGAGCAGCTCAAAGGAGCAAAAGTGTTATCAAAGCTTGATCTCCGGATGGGATATCACGAGATTTGTATCCATGAAGAAGATATTCACAAGACTACATTCAAAACAAGCTACGGCTCCTATGAATACACGGTCATGTCATTTGGCCTCGCAAATGCTCCACCCACCTTCTCGAGGATGATGCACTACATATTCAACCCCTACACCAACGAATTTGTTCTTGCCTATCTAGATAAAATCTTGGTATTCTCCAAGAATGAAGAGGATCATGCCAAGAACCTCCGTTTGGTTCTTGACAGACTCCGTGAACACAAGTTCTATGCGAAGTTCTCCAAATGCGAATTCTGGCTTGATAAGGTCTTATATGTTGGCCATATCATCTCTGCTGAGGGTATTGCTGTCAACCCCGAGAAAGTTGAAGCGATTGTCAACTGGGAACCCCCGCAGAACGTCAAGCAACTCCGAAGCTTCCTTGGTCTTGCTAGCTATTGCAGAAGGTTTGTTGAGAACTTCTCCAAGATTGCCAAGCCTCTCTCCAACTTGCTGCAGAAGAATGTCAAGTACAACTGGTCTCCGGATTGTGATGTGGCATTCAAAATACTCAAAGAAAAGCTCATCTCTGCTCTGGTTCTTACTCCTCCGGATGAGTCCAAGCCCTACGAAGTATTCTGTGATGCTTCTCTTCAAGGACTTGGTGGCGTTCTAATGCAAGACAAGAAGATTGTGGCATACACTTCTCGTCAATTGAAGCCAAATGAGAAGAACTACCCGACACATGATCTCGAGCTAGCAGCAGTGGTACACGGCTTGATCACGTGGAGACACCTTCAGTTGGGCAGAAAAGTGGACATCTTCACCGATCACAAGAGCTTGAAGTACATCTTCACACAGCCGAACCTGAACCTTCGCCAGACTTGTTAGGTTGAAATGATCCAAGAGTATGATCCAGGCATCGAATACACACCTAGCAAGGCCAATGTCATTGCAGTGTTGGAAATATGCCCTAGAGGCAATAATAAAAGGATTATTATTATATTTCCTTGTTCATGATAATTGTTTGTTATTCATGCTTGAATTGTATTGTACGGAAACAGCGATACATGTGTGAATACATAGACCACAACGTGTCCCTGGTAAGCCTCTAGTTACTAGCTCGTTGATCAACAGATGGTCACGGTTTCCTTACCATGGACATTGGATGTCATTGATAACGGGATCACATCATTAGGAGAATGATGTGATGGATAAGACCCAGACCTAAGCCTAGCACGAGATCGTGTAGTTCGTAATGCTTAAGCTTTTCCAGTGTCAAGTATGTGTTCCATAGACCATGAGGTTGTGCAACTCCCGGATACCGTAGGAATACTTTGGGTGTGCCAAACGTCACAACGTAACTGGGTGACTATAAAGGTACACAACGGGTATCTCCGAAAGTGTTTATTGAGTTGGTACGAATCAAGACTAGGATTTGTCACTCCGTATGACGGAGAGGTATCTCTGGGCCCACTCGGTAAGACATCATCATCATGAGCTCAAAGTGACTAAGGAATTAGTCACGGGATGATGGATTACAGAACGAGTAAAGAGACTTGCCATGACGAGATTGAACAAGGTATCGGTATACCGACGATCGAATCTCGGACAAGTACCATACCGATAGACAAAAGGAATTACATATGAGATTAAGTGAATCCTTGACACAGTGGTTCATCCGATGAAGATCATCGAGGAACATGTGGGAATCAACAAGGGTATCCAGATCCCGCTGCTGGTTATTGACCAGAGAGTCGTCTCGGTCATAGTCGTCTCGGTCATGTCTACGTTTCTCCCGAACCCGTAGGGTCTACACACTTAAGGTTCGGTGACGCTAGGGTTGTAGAGATATATGCACACAGAAACTCGAATGTTGTTCGGAGTCCCGGATAAGAACCCGGACGGCACGAGGAGTTCCGAAATGGTCCGGAGGTAAAGAATGATATATAGGAAGTCCAGTTTCGGCCATCGGGAGAGTTCCGGGGGTCACCGGTAGTGTACCGGGACCACCGGAAGGGTCCCGAGGGTCCACCGGGTGGGGCCACCCATCCCGGAGGGCCCCGTGGGCCGTAGGGGGAGGGGGACCAGCCCCTAGTGTGCTGGCGCACCCCCCATGGGCCTCCCCCATGCGCCTAGGGTTGAAACCCTAGGGGTGGGGGCGCCCCCCATAGGCTTGGGGGGCAAGCCACCCCCTTGGCCGCCGCCCCCCTAGGAGATTGGATCTCCTAGGGCCAACGCCCCCCTTGGCCCCCTATTTATAGTGGGGGGAGAGAGGGCAGCCGCAACCTCATCCCCTGGCGCCTCCCCCCCCCCCATTACACCTCCAACTCCTCCCGCAGGGTCTCGGCGAAGCCCTGCAGCTTTTCCCGTTACATCCACCACCACGCCGTCGTGCTGTTGGATCTCCATCAACCTCTCCTCCCCCCTTGATGGATCAAGAAGTAGGAGACGTCGTTGTACCGTACGTGTGTTGAACGCGGAGGTGCCGTCCGTTCGGCGCTGGGATCATTGGTGACGAGGATCACGAAGAGAACGACTCCATCATCCATGTTCCTACGAACGCTTCCGCTCGCGATCTACAAAGGGTATGTAGATGCACTCCTTTATTCTCTTTGCTAGATGACTCCTTAGATTGATCTTGGTGAAAGCATAGAAATTTTTTGAATTCTGCTACGTTCCCCAATAGTGGCATCTAAGCTAGGTCTTTGCGTAGCATCTTGCACGAGTAGAACACAAACAAGTTGTGGACGATGATTTTGTTCAATTCTCTTGCCGCCACTAGTCCAATCTTGATTCGGCAGCATCGTGGGATGAAGCGGCCCGGACCGACCTTACACGTACGCTTACGTGAGACTGGTTCCACCCGACTGACATGCACTAGTTGCATAAGGTGGCTGGCGGGTGTCTGTCTCTCCCACTTTAGTCGGATCGGATTCGATGAAAAGGGTCCTTATGAAGGGTAAATAGAAATTGGCATATTACGTTGTGGTTTTGGCGTAGGTAAGAAACGTTCTTGCTTGAAACCTATAGAAGCCACGTAAAAACTTGCAACAACAATTAGAGGACGTCTAACTTGTTCTTGTAGCATGTGCTATGTGATGTGATATGGCCAAGAAGATGTGATGAATGATATATGTGATGTATGATATTGATCATGTTCTTGTAATAGGGAATCACGACTTGCATGTCGATGAAAATGACAATCGGCAGGAGCCATAGGAGTTGTCTTATTTATTGTATGACTTGCGTGTCACTAAATAACGCCATGTAATTACTTTACTTTATTGCTAAACGTTAGCCATAGTGGTAGAAGTAATAGTTGGCGAGACGACTTCATGAAGACACGATGATGGAGATTATGATGATGGAGATCATGGTGTCATGCCAGTGACAAAGATGATCATGGAGCCCCGAAGATGGAGATCAAAGGAGCAAAATGATATTGGTCATATCATGTCACTCTATTTGATTGCATGTGATGTTTATCATGTTTATGCATCTTGTTTACTTAGATCTCTCAATAAAAATTTCAAGAATTGTGTTCCCCCTAACTGTGCACCGTTGCTAAGGATCGTTGTTCCGAAGGACCACGTGATGATCGGGTGTGATAGGTTCTAACGTTCGCATACGACGGGTGTAAGCCAGATTTACACACGGAATACACTTAGGGTTCACTTGACGAGCCTAGCATGTACAGACATGGCCTCGGAACACGAAAGACCGAAAGGTCGAACATGAGTCGTACAGAAGATATGATCAACATGAAGATGTTCATCGTTGATGACTAGTCCGTCTCACGTGATGATCGGACACGGGCTAGTCGATTCGGATCATCTATAACTTTGATGACTAAAGAGATATCAATCTGAGTGGGAGTTCATAAAATTTGATTAGATGAACTTAATTATCATGAACTTAGTCTAAAATCTTTACAATATGTCTTGTAGATCAAATGGCCCACGCTCAGGTTACCCTCAACTTCAACGCGTTCCTAGAGAAAACCAAGCTGAAAGACGATGGTAGCAACTATACGGATTGGGTCCGTAACCTGAGGATTATCCTCATAGCTGCCAAGAGATCATATGTCCTTGAAGCACCGCTAGGTGATGCACCCGTTCTCCAGGCGACCCAAGACGTTATGAACGCCTGGCAGTCGCGTTGTGATGATTACTCCCTGGTTCAGTGCGGCATGCTTTACAGCTTAGAATCGGGGATCCAAAAGCGTTTTGAGCACCACAGAGCATATGAGATGTTCCAAGAGCTGAAAATGGTTTTCCAAGCTCATGCCCGAGTCGAGAGATATGACGTCTCCGATGCATTCTACAGTTGTAAGATGGAGGAGAATAGTTCTGTCAGCGAGCACATACTCAAGTTGTCTGGGTTGCACAACCACTTGTCTCAGTTGGGAATGAATCTCCCAGACAAAGCGGTCGTTGACAGAATCCTTCAGTCGCTCCCACCTAGCTACAAGAGCTTCGTGTTAAACTTCAATATGCAAGGGATGCAGAGGTCCATTCCTCAGGTGTATTCAATGCTGAAATCAGCGGAGGTGGATATCAAGAAAGAACATCAAGTGTTGATGGTCAATAAAACCACTAAGTTCAAGAAAGGCAAGGGTAAGAAGAACTTCAACAAGGACGGCAAAGGAGTTGTCGCGCCCGGTAAGCCAGTTGCCGGGAAGAAGCCAAAGAATGGACCCAAGCCTGAAACTGAATGCTTTCATTGCAAGGGAACGGGACAGTGGAAGCGGAACTGCCCCAAATACTTAGCAGATAAGAAGGCCGGCAATGTGAAAGGTATATATGATATACATGTTATTGATGTGTACCTTACCAGCGCTCGTAGTAGCTCCTGGGTATTTGATACCGGTGCAGTTGCTCACATTTGTAACTCAAAGCAGGAGCTGCGGAATAAGCGGAGACTGGCGAAGGACGAGGTGACGATGCACGTCGGGAATGGTTCCAAGGTCGATGTGATCGCCGTCGGCACGCTCCCTCTACATCTACCCTCGGGATTAGTTTTAAACCTTAATAATTGTTATTTACTACCAGCTTTGAGCATGAACATTGTATCTGGATCTCGTTTGATGCGAGATGGCTACTCATTTAAATCCGAGAATAATGGTTGTTCTATTTATTTGAGAGATATGTTTTATGGTCATGCCCCGCTGGCCAATGGTTTATTTTTGATGAATCTCGAACGTGATGATACACATATTCATAGTGTGAATGCCAAAAGATGTAAAGTTGATAATGATAGTCCCACATACTTGTGGCATTGCCGCCTTGGTCACATTGGTGTCAAGCGTATGAAGAAGCTCCATGCAGATGGGCTTCTAGAGTCTCTTGATTATGAATCATTTGACACGTGCGAACCATGCCTTTTGGGCAAGATGACCAAGACTCCGTTCTTCGGAACAATGGAGCGAGCAACCATCTTATTGGAAATCATACATACCGATGTGTGCGGTCCAATGAGTGTTGAAGCTCGCGGAGGCTATCGTTATGTTCTCACCCTCACAGATGACTTGAGTAGATATGGGTATGTCTACATGATGAAGCACAAGTCTAAGACCTTTGAAAAGTTCAAGGAATTTCAGAATGAGGTTGAGAATCAACGTGACAGCAAAATAAAGTTCTTACGATCGGATCATGGGGTGAATATTTAAGTCATGAATTTGGCACGCACCTAAGGAACTGTGGAATTGTTTCACAATTGACACCGCCCGGAACACCTCAGCGTAATGGTGTGTCCGAACGTCGAAATCGTACTCTGTTGGACATGGTGCGATCTATGATGTCTCTCACCGACTTACCGCTATCTTTTTGGGGATTTGCTTTAGAGACTGCCGCATTCACTTTAAATAGGGCTCCGTCAAAATCCGTTGAGATGAAACCGTATGAACTTTGGTTTGGCAAGAAACCTAAGCTGTCATTTCTGAAAGTTTGGGGTTGCGATGCTTATGTCAAGAAACTTCAACCTGAAATGCTCGAACCCAAATGGGAAAAATGCGTCTTCATAGGATACCCAAAGGAAACTATTGGGTACACCTTCTACCTCAGATCCGAAGGCAAGGTCTTCGTTGCCAAGAATGGATCCTTTCTGGAGAAAGACTTTCTCTCGAAAGAAGTGAGTGGGAGGAAAGTAGAACTTGATGAGGTGACAGTCACCCCTCCCGAACCAGAAAGTAGCGCAGCGCAGGAAATTGTTCCTGAGGTGCCTGCACCGACAGGGGAGGAACTCAATGATGATGATCATGAAGATACTGATCAAGTTACTACTGAACTTCGAAGGTCCACAAGGACAGGTTCCGCACCAGAGTGGTACGGCAACCCTGTCATGGAAATCATGTTGTTAGACAACGGTGAACCTTCGAACTATGAAGAAGCGATGGCGGGCCCGGATTCCAACAAATGGCTTGAAGCCATGAAATCCAAGATAGGATCCATGTATGAAAACAAAGTATGGACTTTGGTGGACTTGCCCGATGATCGGCACTCCATAGAAAATAAATGGATATTCAAGAAGAAGACAGACACGGATGGTAATGTGACCATCTATAAGGCTCGGCTTGTCGCTAAGGGTTATCGACAAGTTCAAGGGATTGACTACGATGAGACTTTCTCTCCCGTAGCGATGCTAAAGTCCGTCCGAATCATGTTAGCAATTGCCGCATTCTATGATTTTGAGCTATGGCAAATGGACGTCAAAACGGCATTCCTTAATGGCTTCCTCAAGGAAGAGCTGTATATGATGCAGCCGGAAGGTTTTGTCGATCCAGAGAATGCTAACAAGGTATGCAAGCTCCAGCGCTCGACCTACGGGCTGGTGCAAGCATCTCGGAGTTGGAATATTCGCTTTAATGATGTGATCAAAGCGTTTGGCTTTATACAGACTTGGGGAGAAGCCTGTATTTACAAGAAAGTGAGTGGGAGCTCTGTAGCATTTCTCATATTATATGTGGATGACATACTGCTGATGGGAAATGATATAGAATTCTTGGAAAGCGTAAAGGCCTACTTGAATAAGAATTTTTCAATGAAGGACCTTGGAGAAGCTGCTTATATATTAGGCATCAAGATCTATAGAGATAGATCGAGACGCCTCATTGGTCTTTCACAAAGCACATACCTTGACAAGATATTAAAGAAGTTCAATATGGATCAGTCCAAGAAGGGGTTCTTGCCTGTTTTACAAGGTATGAGATTGAGCACGGCTCAGTCCCCGACCGCGGCAGAAGATAGAGAAAAGATGAGTGTCATCCCCTATGCCTTAGCCATAGGTTCTATCATGTATGCCATGCTGTGTACCAGACCTGATGTGAACCTTGCCATAAGTTTGGTAGGGAGGTACCAAAGTGATCCCGGCATGGAACACTAGACAGCGGTCAAGAACATCCTAAAGTACCTAAAAAGGACTAAGGATATGTTTCTCGTTTATGGAGGTGACAAAGAGCTCGTCGTAAAAGGTTACGTCGATGATAGCTTCGACACAGATCTGGATGACTCCAAGTCACAAACCGGATACGTGTATATTTTGAATGGAGGAGCAGTCAGCTGGTGTAGTTGCAAGCAGAGCGTCGTGGCGCATTCTACATGTGAAGCGGAGTACATAGCTGCTTGCGAAGCAACCCAGGAAGGATTCTGGATGAAGGAGTTCATCACCGACCTAGGAGTCATTCCAAGCGAGTCAAGCCCGATGACTCTCTTCTGTGACAACACTGGAGCTATTGCCATTGCCAAGGAGCCCAGGTTTCACAAGAAGACCAAGCACATCAAGCGTCGTTTCAACTCCATCCGGAATTATGTTCGAGATGGAGTCATAGATATTTGTAAAGTGCATACAGATCTGAATGTCGCAGATCCGTTGACTAAACCTCTTCCACGGGCAAAACATGATCAACACCAGAACTCTATGGGTGTTCGATTCATCACAATGTAACTAGATTATTGACTCTAGTGCAAGTGGGAGACTGTTGGAAATATGCCCTAGAGGCAATATTAAAAGTATTATTATTATATTTCCTTGTTCATGATAATTGTGTGTTATTCATGCTTGAATTGTATTGTACGGAAACAGCGATACATGTGTGAATACATAGACCACAACGTGTCCCTGGTAAGCCTCTAGTTACTAGCTCATTGATCAACAGATGGTCACGGTTTCCTGACCATGGACATTGGATGTCATTGATAATGGGATCGCATCATCAGGAGAATGATGTGATGGACAAGACCCAAACCTAAGCCTAGCACGAGATCGTGTAGTTTGTAATGCTTAAGCTTTTCCAGTGTCAAGTATCTGTTTCTTAGACCATGAGGTTGTGCAAGTCCCGGATACCGTAGGAATACTTTGGGTGTGCCAAAGGTCACAACGTAACTGGGTGAGTATAATGGTACGCAACGGGTATCTCCGAAAGTGTTTGTTGAGTTGGTACGAATCGAGACTAGGATTTGTCACTCCGTATGACGGAGAGGTATCTCTGGGCCCACTCGGTAAGACATCATCATCATGAGCTGAAAGTGACTAAGGAGTTAGTCATGGGATGATGGATTACGGAACGAGTAAAGAGACTTGCCATGACGAGATTGAACAAGGTATCGGTATACCGACGATCGAATCTCGGGCAAGTACCTTACCGATAGACAAAGGAATTACATACGGGATTAAGTGAATCCTTGACACAGTGGTTCATCCGATGAAGATCATCGAGGAACACGTGGGAACCAACATGGGTATCCAGATCCCGCTGCTAGTTATTGACCGGAGAGTCGTCTCGGTCATGTCTACGTGTCTTCCGAACCCGTAGGATCTACACACTTAAGGTTCGGTGACGCTAGGGTTGTAGAGATATATGCACACGGAAACCCGAATGTTGTTCGGAGTCCCAGATGAGATCCCGGACATCACGAGGAGTTCCGTAATGGTCCAGAGGTAAAGAATGATATATAGGAAGTCCAGTTTCGGCCATCGGGAGAGTTCTGGGGGTCACCGATAGTGTACCGGGACAACCGGAAGGGTCCCGGTGGTCCACCGGGTGGGGCCACCCATCCCAGAGGGCCCCGTGGGCCGTAGGGGGAGGGAGACCAGCCCCTAGTGGGCTGGCGCACCCCCCATTGGCCTCCCCCCATGTGCCTAGGGTTGAAACCCTAGGGGTGGGGGCGCCCCCCTTAGGCTTGGGGGCAAGCCACCCCCTTGGCCGCCGCCCCCCTAGGAGATTGGATCTCCTAGGGCCGGCGCCCCCCTGGCCCCCTATATATAGTGGGGGGGGGGATAGAGGGCAGCCGCAACCTCAGCCACTGGCGCCTCTCCCCCCCCGTTACACCTCCAACTCCTCCCGCAGGGTCTCGGCCAAGCCCTGCAGCTTTTCCCGTTGCATCCACCACCACGCCGTCGTGCTATTGGATCTCCATCAACCTCTCCTCCCCCTTGCTACATCAAGAAGGAGGAGACATCGATGTACCGTACGTGTGTTGAACGTGGAGGTGCCGTCCGTTCGGCGCTGGGATCATTGGTGACGAGGATCACGAAGAGTACGACTCCATCATCCACGTTCCTACGAACGCTTCCGCTCGCGATCTAGAAAGGGTATGTAGATGCACTCCTTTATGCTCGTTGCTAGATGACTCCTTAGATTGATCTTGGTGAAAGCGTAGATTTTTTTTGAATTCTGCTACGTTCCCCAACATGCAGATGCCTTGAGCAGAAAGGCATATTGCAACAGTCTCCTTATTAAGCCGTTCCAGCCTGAACTTTGTGAGTCATTCAGGAAGCTCAACCTCCAAGTTGTTCCGCAAGGCTTTCTTGCAAACCTTCAAGTTGCTCCTACCTTGGAAGATCAGATCCGTGAGGCCCAACTAAGTGATGCTATGGTGCAGAAAGTGAAACATGGTATTGCTAAGGGTACTCCCAAATACAAGTGATATCGTGTTGATGAGAAAGACATCTTGTTCTTTGAGGACAGACTTGTGGTTCCCAAGGGTGATCTCAGGAAGCTCATAATGAACGAAGCACATGACTCCCTCCTTTCCATTCATCCTGGAAGTTCCAAGATATACCAAGACCTCAAGCAATCTTACTGGTGGACTCGCATGAAAAGGGAGATTGCCCAATTCGTGAATGAATGTGATGTCTGCAGAAGAGTGAAGGCAGAGCATCAACGTCCAGCCGGTCTCCTCCAACCTCTTCCTATTCCCGAGTGGAAATTCGACCACATTGAAATGGATTTCGTCACTGGGTTTCCCAAGTCCAAGAAGGGGAATGATGATATCTTTGTTGTGATTGACAAGCTAACCAAAGTAGCTCACTTCCTTCCAGTCAAAGAATCCATCAATGCAGCTCAACTGGCAGAGTTGTACACTTCCAGAATTGTGTCGTTACATGGCATTCCTCAAGTTATCTCCTCAGACCGTGGAAGTTTGTTCACATCCAAGTTCTGGGACTCCTTCCAATCAGCCATGGGCACTAAGATCCGTTTCAGCACTTCATTTCACCCTCAGACTAGTGGTCAAGTCGAAAGAGTGAACCAGATCCTCGAAGACATGCTCAGAGCTTGTGTCATCTCTTTTAGCATGAAGTGGGAAGATTGTCTCCCGTTTGCCGAGTTCTCTAACAACAACAGCTTCCAAGCAAGTGCCGGTAAAGCTCCGTTTGAAATCCTCGATGGCAGAAAGTGCCGTACCCCTCTCAACAGGTCTGAGACTGGTGAACGTCAACTTCTTGGCAATGACTTGATCTCAGAAGCCGAAGATATGTGCAAAGTCATACGTGAGAATCTCAAGGCCGCTCAGTCGCGTCAAAAGAGCTACTATGATGGCAAGCATCATGATTTGGCCTTCGACATTGGGGATCATGTCTATCTCCGTGTTTCTCCTATGAAAGGCAACCAAAGATTCGGTATCAAAGGCAAGCTTGCTCCTAGATATGTGGGCCCTTTCAAGATTCTTGGCAAAAGAGGCGATCTAGCCTATCAACTTGAGCTCCCTTCCAACTTTGCAAATGTTCATGATGTGTTTCACGTGTCTCAGCTCCGCAAGTGCTTCAAGACACCTGAACGCACCATTCAGTTCGAGGAGATTGATCTTCAACAAGACTTGTCTTACCGTGAGCACCCTGTTGCTATTCTTGAAGAAACTGAGCGCAAGACCCGCAACAAGTCAATCAAGTTCTTGAAAGTTAAGTGGTCACACCATACCGACCGAGAAGCTACGTGGGAACGAGAAGATCACCTTCGTTCCGAGTATCCTTGCTTCTTCCAGTCCTAGATCTTGGGACGAGATCTTTTCATAGTAGAGGAGAGTTTGTAATGCCCCAGATGTAACACTTTCCAATTATGGCAATGTATAAAACTTTGACTTTGTCAATTCCATTCTGGGCTCTTCTTTCTTTTCGGGTTTCTTCGTTTTGTCGTGTGCGTGTGTGCATTTCATCCATGTCATGTTGTCATGTGCATTGCATTCCATTTGTGTTGTCACTTGCACCCGGTTCCACTCATCTCTTCCCGTTGTCCGTTTCGAGTTCCGACGCTCACACACGCGTGTGCCCTTGGCATCCCCTAGTCCTCTTTCGTGTGTGGCCGTGTAACGTTTCCGGAATGACGTGAGACTTGTCGTGCCATGTTGTTTTGGTACGTGTAGGCCGCCTGTCAAGTTTCGTCGCGTTTGGAGTTCGTTTGGTACTCGAACGGTTAACCTAGTGGGCTAAAAGAACCTCTTCTTTAAGGCCCAAGACCCCCTCCACAACAGCCCACCAACCCAGCACAACCCTTCCCATCATCTCGGTCATAGAATTGTGATCGCGTGGCCGAAAACCACTCCCCATTTGGAGTCTCCTAGCTCCCTATGCCTATAAAAACGTCCACACCCCTCCATTTTTGGGCGATACTCTAGTCTTCCTTTTTTCCATATTCCCCATGCCCCGAAGCTCCTCCGCGCGCCGGACGTGTCCACCGGCGCCGGACACGTCCGCCGCCGACCCCGCGGCCAATCCGCAGGCGACATGTGGCGCTCCGCCACCGCGCCGCTGCTCGGCCAGCCAGGCCCGTCACCTGCCCCCGCGGGCCCTCCCTCCGCGCCGCCGGCCCGACGCGCCGTTGCTCCGTCCGGCCGAGGCCGCCGCCGTCGCGAAGAAGCTCCGCCGCCGGTGGCCTCGCCCTTGCGCCTCCGCCACCACTTCCGCCGCTGTGCCCCGCGGCCTCGCCCCGCCGCCCGCCTCTCCGCTCCGGCAAGCCGCCGGGCCATCGGCCCCGTCGTCTTCTCCAGCTCCGGTCGCCGGAGCCGCCGCCGTCCCAGATCTAATTGGGTGGATCGGATCCACCCGTTCGACGAATCAAACGCCCCGTCCGCAGCCCGGATCCCTCCGTCCCGGGTCCGTCCCGTCCCGTGTTGACTTTTCGCGGAGGTGATTTTTCACTAAGTCCTAGATCTGCAATAATTTCTTGCCTCCTTTGCATGGCAGTAACTTTGTGCTCGTAGATTTGTTTTGGACGTGTGATATATCAAAATGATCGAGGTGATGTGCTCTACATTTTGTTCCATTGTGGCATGCTTGTTTGAGTTCATCTAGAGGTCCCAATCTCTGTTGCAAGAGTGATATTTGTTATAAACTGTTGTAACTTGTTATTTTCATGCCATGTTTGAGATGTGATAACTTGGTGCATGTTTATCCAAATGGAGCAAATGATATGTCAAAATGTTCATTGTGAAATGCTCTACATGATGGTTGCTGTAACATTCATGTTAGGTTTCTTATTGCCATGTTAAACCTGGTTGCAAAAGTGCATGTGGCTGTTAAGTTATGAGACATGTTAAGAGATGCTGATTTGAAGTGTTCGTTGCTATTGATGTGTTTGTCTTCATGTCACATGTCAATATGTTTTAGAAGCACCATCATATGGTCTTTGCTGTGGTGCAAACCATTTTCCATGATATCCCTTGAGGTGACTTAAACATGCCATGCCAACACAACTGTTTTATACTTAGTGAAATTTCTGCTAAGTCTGGAATCTGTCATAACCTGATGCTATGTTTGCTTGATGCCCTAGTCAAATACATGCTTGTTTTGGAGTGGACAATGATAATTCCTTGTTTTCCATGTTATTGTATATCCATTCATGCCCTTACTTGCTCATATGGCTTGCTGTAGCTTATTTATTTCTTGCTCTCAAGTTGCTATAAATTATATCTGCCAGGTTTTTAACGACATGATCAATATGGTGTAGCTTGTTTCTATTGATCCATGCCTCCTATGGAGTTGCTCCAAGGTAGTTGTTTGCTGTTGGACATGTCTACTTCATGTCCATACTTCTTGCCATCATGTTTGGGTGCCGTAGAGTATATATTTCTTGCTCCAAAGTTGCTATGTGGCTGTTATTTTCAGCTTTGCATTGTATCTTGTTTCGTGTGTATGTGTTGAACTGTTGCTCCGTTTTGAGCGTGCCCTATATGAAACTTGTGTGATTTTGCATGAAGAATCATAATATAATGTTGTTAACATGTTTGGAGTGTGTTTTCTTGATGGTTGGGTGCATCTTGCACCGTTGCCATGCTTGTCTTGTTTTGGTCATATCTTCTAGACCCTAGTTCCGAATTAAACAAACTTTATATGAAACTTGACTAGAATTTCGTGTAGATCATCATGGTGCATGTTAACTTGCTGTTTAACAACTTTAACTTAAGGTTTGTTCAGATCTGGACCAATTTCAAAATATGCATATGAGGACTTACCGGTTTGGATATATGTTGATTCCGGCCTCATTTAAACTTGTTGTTTTGTGTTGTTCTTGTGTGCTTCTTCCCTCATCATGAAATGCATCATACTTGCATCATGTTGATTGTGCATTGCACCTAGTTTGATATCGTGCCCTGTTGTGTTCTTGTGTTGAGTAGAGCCGGAAGCCGAGACCGAGAACGAGGTTCCTACCGAGGTTGAGTACGAGGAGCCGTCTTACGATCCCATCGACGACTCGACATGCAAGATGACCTGACCCAGATATCATTACTATCTTTGCCTATTGCTAGATGTCTCGCTCTTTAGCTCATTGCCTCGATGCCCATGTTTGTTTGTCAGCCTCCTATTGTAACCATCAATCTGTCTAACCACCCAACCCAGCAAACCTTTGTTTGGCTACGTAAGCTTCGCTTAGCCCCTCTTATAGCATTGCTAGTTGCAGGAGAAGATTTAAAGATTCTTGCCTCATGTTGAAGTTATTGTTGGGATATCACACTATATAAACTCTTAAACCAAATCATCTATATACTTGGCAATGGGTGGAAGGCTAAGCCTCTTGCTTGGTGTTTTGTTCCACTAATGCCGCCCTATGAACCGTATAAACCGGTGTTATGTTCCTTGATTATGCGTCCCTAACACGGTTGGGGTTTATGGGCCCCCCTTGATAACCCGCTTAGCGCTAAAGCTTTTCCAGCAAGGCCCGACATTGGTTTTACATTTGCCTAATAACTAAAACTTGCATAGGGCGTTGCAAACCCAAGTTCTTAATCAACAACCCGGGCCAGTGCTCCCCATGAGTGCTGGTCCAAACTGGGCAGACTGCAGGGCCACCACGAGGAAACTCGAGGATTGGTATATACCTGTAGGCTGACCTATCCGGTCGTGGCCTGAGACTAGATACGTGCGGCTACTGTCAAGGTGTCGGCACGCCGGGAGGTCTTGCTGGATTAGTTTTACCTATGTCGGAATATCTTGAGCACGGGATTCCGGGAATACTCGGGTCTTCCCACCTTGGAGTTGCGACTCCGCATATTGTGAGCTTGTGATGAGCTAAGTTGGGACACCCCTGCAGGGTTTTGAACTTTCGATATCCGTGCCCACGGTTATGTGGCAGATGGGAATTTGTTAATATCCGGTTGTAGAAAACTTGACACCATGTTCTGAATACACTACCAGCGTGAGTAACCGTGACGGCCATTTTCCGAAAGGGGTTCAGGAAGTGAACACGGTGGGGTTATGTTTGACGTGGTTAGATAGGATCACTTCGTGATCACTTTGACGCTCGGGGCACTTCTCTTCTCGCTCTAAACACGTAAGCTAGTGCTTGTGCAGCTGCTACCTTTATTTTTCTTCAGCCTTGTTCCACACCCAAGGCTTAGATAGTTTTGCTACCCGGGAACGGGATTGCTGAGTCCTCCGTGGCTCACAGATTCTACACAACACCAGATGCGGGTACTATGGAGAACTACACAGGTGACGGCACCGAGCTGTGTTGGGAGTTCAATGAAGAACGTAGTCGATACTATGTGCACTATCCCGATGATCAGTAGTGGCTTCTACTAGGGGCGACTCGGACCTTATGGCTTTATTTATTTGGTATCTTTGAATTGGATCTTCGTCCGTATTCGGACTGTGATGTTATTCGGATGATGATTGCTTATGTAATAAATTGCGTGACGTGGCGAGTGTAAGCCAACTATTCTTTTGGAATTTCATCCATATTTTTACATGAGTCGTGCAAAGATACCATACTTGAGATCATTCTAGTATGAGCTTATACCTTTAAGTCATGCCTCAACACATAGGAGGTATAATCTCATACTGGGCATTACACTTCACTAGTGGCTTCTCTGATGATAGCAGAATTCTACGGTGGGTGAACAAATTACTATCGAGCAATTGATAGAAAAGCGCATAGTTATGAGAATATCTAGGCATGATCATTATATATAGGCATCACGTCCCTGACAAGTAGACCGAAAAGTTTCTGCATCTACTACTATTATTCCACACATCGACCGCTATCCAGCATGCATCTAGAGTATTAAGTTCGTAAGACCAGAGTAATGTTTTAAGCAAGATGACATGATGTAGAGGGATAAACTCAAGAAATATGATATAAACCACAGCTTTTTATCCTCGATGGTAATAATACTACGCGTGCCTTGCTGCCCCTACTGTCACTGGGAAAGGACACTACAAGATTGAACCCAAAGCCAAGCACTTCTCCCATTGCAAGAACTATAGATCTAGTAGGCCAAACCAAACCAATAATTCGAAGAGACTTGCAAGGATATTATAATCATACATAAAAGATTTCACAAAAGAATCAAATATTGTTCATTGATAATCTTGATCATAAACCCACAATTCATCGGATCTCGACAAACTCACCGCAAAAAGATTACATCGAATAGATCTCCTCGAAGATCGACGAGAACATTGTATTGAGATCCAAAAAGAGAGAAGAAGCCATCTAGCTAATAACTATGGACCCGAATGTCTCTGGTAAACTACTCACAACTCATTGGTGAGGCTATGGTGTTGATGTAGAAGCACTCCGTGGTAGATCCCCCCTCCGGCGGATCTCCAGAATAGGCCCCAAGATGGGATCTCACGAGAACAGAAGGTTACAGCGGTGGAATTAGGGTTTTCTCTGTTGCCTCGATGTTTTCAGGGTACATGGATATATATAGGAGGAAGGAGGGCATAGGGGGAACCAGAGGGTGCCCACGAGGGTGACGGGCGCGCCTGCCACCCTGGGCACGCCCTGGACCCTCGTGGCCGCCTCTCTCGTGCCCTCGCGTGTACTCCAAGTCTTCTGGGGTAGATACAGTTCCAAAAATAACTCACCCGAAGGTTTCATTCCGTTTGGACTCCGTTTGATATTCCTTTTCTGTGAAACACTGAAATAGGAAAAAAAAGAACAATTTGCACTGGGCCTTGGGTTAGTAGGTAAGTCCCAAAAATAATATAAAAGTGTATAATAAAACCCAGTAAACATCCAAAACAGAAAATATAATAGCATGGAACAATAAAAAATAATAGATACGTTGGACACGTGTCAGGTTTGAAAGTTGATGACGTGGCTTTGAATGGTGCATACTGAATGCACACAAAGTCTGGAGTTGAAATAAGTTATTAAAAATGAAATGCCTTTGTAACAGATGAGTGTTCGTCCAAAACCCTGATACTTCGAAAGAGATTGTCTAGTTTGTACACGAAGTGTATCCAGTTTTCGCTGTAACCCTCTATACATTTTTGCACATGCTATGTGGGTGAAATGATGATACCATGCCAACTTTCTACCTTTTCAGACTTCATTTGTAGTGCTTTTCAATTTCAGGGTCATTTAGCTGGAAGAAAAATCATTAAATACATGCAAAATAGCAAATGATGTCAGCTAGGGTTGAAAGTTGAGGACGTGACTTTGAATGGTGCATAATGAACGCACAAAAAGTTTGGAGTTGTAATAAGTTATTAATAATGAAATGCCTTTGTAACAAATGAGTTTTTGTTCGAAACCCTGATACTTCGAAAGAGATTGTCCAGTTTGTACGCGAAGTGCATCCAGTTTTTGCTGTAACCCTCTCTACTTTTTTGCACATGATATAAGGGTGAAATGATGATACCATGCCAACTTTCAAACTTTTCAGAGTTCATTTGTAGTGCTTTTCAATTTCAGGGTCATTTAGCTCAAGAAATCATTAAATGCATGAAAAATAGCAAATCATGTCAGATAGGGTTGAAAGTTGATGGCGTGGCTTTGAATGGTGCATACTGAACGTGCAAAAAGTCTGGAGTTGAAATAAATTTAAAGAAATTAAATGCCTTTGTAACAGATGAGTTTTCGTGCGGAACCCTGATATTTTGAAAGAGATTGTCCAGTTTGTACACGAAGTGCATCCAGTTTTTGTCGTAACCCTCTCTAATTTTTTGCACATGCTATGTGAGTGAAATGATGATTCCATGCCAACTTTCAAACTTTTCAGAGTTCATTTGTAGTGCTTTTCAATTTCAGGGTCATTTAGCTCAAAAAATCATTAAATGCATGAAAAATAGCAAATGATGTCACATAGGGTTGAAAGTTGAGGATGTGGCTTCGAATGGTGCATACTGAACGCACAAAAAGTCTGGAGTTGTAATAAGTTATTAAAAATGAAGGAGAGGAGCTATGCGCACCTGCACGTTGTTTAGCTTCAGGCCTTGAGAAACTACACATAGCTCCGTCTAGTCTACACCATTTCCTTAAGGCCTGAAGCTAAGCAACGTGCATGTGAGCATTGCGCCTCTCCTTCATATTCCTCGTCTCTGCACTCAGGGCTTATAAACCGCTGCAAGTCCCTTAGTCGAGGTTGGTGGCCCTACTAAAATATTTTGTTATGATCTCAAGTACCTGTTTGTGGCATGAACCGGTACTAAAGGTGCTGGTGGGGCCCCAGCCTGACACAAGCCTACCACCACATCTTTAGTACCGTTTCGTGGCACGAACCGGTACTAAAGGTTCGCCACGAACCAGTACGAATGATTGTCGCCCGCCTAGCCGTTGGAACCGGCACTAATGATCACATTAGTGCAGTTTAGTTACAAATCGGGACTAATGTGCTTCACATTAGGCCCTTTTTCTACTAGTGTTTCTAGATGCTGTCAAAACGGAGGGCATGTACGTTCGTAGCGAGGATTGAATTTTGCAAAACTTATGGAGTATCTGTGATTAAATAGATAATTTATTACCTATAAATCATTTTTGGAAAAAATAAAGAGCAAAGTATGAGGCAGCTGTAGTTCAAATTTGAGCCGCTTCCTGCTGACTTAGCGAAAATTTGTATTTTTCACAGCAGGTGCATAAAAAGCTTTTGGAAATGAACCATTTGGTCAATTGTACATTAAATATGGCCTAGTATTTTAGAAAATTTATTTCGTCCAATTTTGCAACAAATATTTGCAAGGTTGTTCATAAAAAACTCATTTTGGGCACTCGAAAAATGGAAAATGATTTTTCCGTGCAAAGAAAATGAAAACTTCCGTGGGCAACATTGTTTGTCAATCGAAGATGAACCCTTATGCAAAATATGACATCATTTGAATAAACTAGGCCATGAATGTTGCCATAACAGTTGTCATTTGCCTTGAATGCCATGGATCTTCATACATGATAGCTCGTTTCTGAGAACAGTTTTTAATACTTTTGTCGTAGTCCAAGTTTGTTAATTTTTTCTGGAAACTAGGTCACATATGATGACACAATGCGAAGGTTTTCAATTTTTTTTGAATTTCTTATATCCGTTTTAAAATGCGGTCAAAACGGAGGGCATGGCCGTTCGGAGCTAGGGTTGAAAATTACAAAACTTATGGAGTATCTATGATTAAATAGATACTTTAGTACCTAGAAATAATTTTTGAAAAAAAAATAAAGAGCAAACTATGAGGCAGTTGAATTCAAATTTGACCGACTTCCTACTGAATGAGCGGAAATTTTTCTTTTCACGAGAGGTGGATAAAAACCTTTTGGTAATCAACCATTTGATCAATTATACATTAAATATGGCCTAGTATTTTAGAAAATTGATGTGTTCTAATTTTGCAACAAATATTTTGTAGGTCCTTCACAAATAAACTCATTTTGGTCACTCGAAAAATGAAAAATAATTTTTTTGTGCAAATAAAATGATAACTTCCTTAAGAAACATTGTTTAAAGATGCCAACTTGTGCAAAATATGATATCATTTTAAAAATACTATGCCAAGAATGTTGCCATAACATTGGCCATTTGCAAGCTATTCTCCACATTCACTACTGCAGGATGCTGCTAACGCGATAATACGTTTAGAGACCCTTCGATGAAACTGTGTGTGATGCAAATGCCATCACGCAAAGGGCACTAGTACGCGTCGGTCCTAAACAAACAGTTTTAACCCCTTTCCGCGACGGCATTTGGAACCGCCGCCAAGTGAGTGTGTGCGATAGGGTATCCTTCCCACACGACCCATAAATCGTCGGGGATAGGCCCTCCTGGGACCGATGCTGGGGTCGTGTGCGATCGGGCGAGGCATCGAAACCCAATCATTTCCGTAGGTATGTACATCCCACATAGTAATTCGAGAAAAACATTTCCGTAGGTATGTACATCCCACACGGTGAATCCCTGAAAAACATTTCCGGAGGTATGTATATCACACACAGTCAATCCAAGTAATATGTTTCCGTTCTTATCTACATCCCACACAGCCAATGCAGGGGAAACGTTTCTGTTCGGATGTACATCCCACATAGTTTTATGTGTAGGCTCGTGTGTGAAAGGTTTAACTATCACACACGGTATGCCTTGGTTAACTATTTTCTTTTATCAACTATATCGCACACGATTTGATGAAGAAAACTGTGTGGCATTGGGCTATCCATCACAAGTGCTTTTACTGCTAGAACCGATTGCAAAGTTTGATGACACATTTAGCAGGATTATTAGTTTACAATTAATAATTCCAGTATTACGCAAATTCATATTTCATATCGAGCAGTTGTTTGCCAATTTCATATCAGGCACATAAATATATTATAACATCAGAGTACGGTAGCTACAAGAAAACAGCCCAGTACAACATATAGCTAGTTCAACTTCATAAGAACAATATATTCATTTCCCTAACCAAGATCATCCAGGCTCGTCTTATCCACCTCCGCTTTCAGTTCAGTAAGAACCCATTTTGCACGGGCTAACTGGGAAAGTGCCTCCTCCTTTGCCAACAACATCTTAGCAAAGTCTGATTTAAAAAATCTGAGCTCATTCTCCACCTTCAACTTTTTATCCTGCATCTTGAATTATCCTTCAGCGTTGACAATAGTTTCTCTAAGCCTACATGTGTTCTCTTCCTCATACATGCTCCAGAGCTTCGCTAGGCACATCTTCAAAGACTTTGGCCAGTCTTGATCTACCAACTCCAAGTAAGAACACTTCCATTCATCCTATAATATATAAAACTAGATCAGTAACAATTGTAGGGGAAATGGGTTTATAGCAACATAGAAATCACCAATACTTATTTCGAAAAACTGAAGAAACTTGTTAATTTTGACATATCTTCTCAAAAAGATCAATGACCAAATGAAATAATTGGTACTGAGACAACAACCAAATTCTGGAACATTAGAAGCTATAATTAACTACAACGACACTACAAGTTCTTACTCATGTACAATAAACAAAAAATTGAACATTTTATGAGGAAGGTAAATATAACTGCAACAGCAGAGCGACAGTGTTTGGATGACAACAAATTGATACTAATAGGTGTGTACATGCACAAATTTAGTAACATAGAACTAATAGCACTAAGGCCGTCCATTATGTATGCCAAAACTGGGGTAAAGACAACTGTTGCTACATCTCGCACCGGTGCCCTACACTGGCGAGCCAATGCAGCGGAAAAAAATCAGGGACCCGGACTCCAGAGCACATAGTTGCTCTGATGCCCATTTCCTTCGTGCCATAAAGATTTAGTATTTTACTGCTTGGCTGCTCGGATGGGTGGACCAAAGTTGGCTGCACAAACTGCTGAAGCGGTGCCAAATAATTTTCTAATGGCACCGCTGATGAGATAGCAACAATTTAGGATACTAGGTACAAACTATGACACCGTCTTAGGATGCGTTTGGTTGAAGGTGTGGTATGAATGGGTTGGGACCGTGATAGTGTCTGAATCACATCTCATAAATGATTTGTAACAACGAAAGAGGGTCTAACCTTCTCTGCACATGCCAGAAACTTCCTCCCACTGTCCACAGAATCAAACACAACTAGCCTCACGCATGGAGATTGATGGTGACAATTGGTAGATAGATCTCCAGCCACCCCGCTCCATTCGTTGGCACTGATGGTCCTAGGGAGCTACAAGAGGAAGAAATGACTCAAATCGCCCGCCGGGTAAAAATCCTTCATTCCAAGTCATAGCCTGTCGTGGAATTAGCACGGCAGATGTCCGGTTTAGCGGACTTGATGATGGAACCATCGCACGGGTTAGCTTGAAGGGGTTCATAGCACACAAAGGACACAGAGAGTTTATACTAGTTCGGCCCCTTCGATGAAGGTAAAAGCCTACGTCTAGTTGGTTTGGTATTGCTTGGGCGTCGGTTTACAGGGAGCAGATCGCTTGTCTGTAGTCTCGACGGGTTGATTCTTGCTTGTCCTTGAACCGTCGCCGGGTCGTCCCTTTATATAGAGGTGACGCCTGGTCCGGTTTACAGAGTCCCGAGGCCGGCTCATACTTGTGTCCGCCTCGGTCTCTGTCTTTTCTTCCTTATCTCTCAAGTTACATCGCTTGGCGGTTTACAAACCATAATTCTATACATGGGCCCTAAGATCTCATGGGCCGTAGCCTTTACTAAATATTACAACTAAACATATTATAATTAAGTCGGTTTACACTACCCGGCTCATACCTGCTAGTCAAATCCCTGACATTAGGCCCAAGAATGATTTGAACTTGTTCATATCAATCTCCCTTGTCTTGCATAATTTTCTTCTGTGTCTTCTCATTTTTGTAAACCGGCTCTGACGTCATCTTCGAGAATCATTGAATCTGACCGTGACATCATCTCCGCATTTAACGCTGCGAGCTGTACTGTAACTTTATTTAATGGTTATCCCGAAGATCGAGGCGTCAAAGGGATCTTTATCCGATCTTTGCCCCCTCGAATCCCGCACCTGTCGCTTCACATCTGTCCTTCCCTTATAAATACCGCCGTCCCCTTTCGTTCTATCTTCTTCTTGCCTCTTCTTCCTCCGTCTGCCGCCCGAGCTTCAAGACGCCATTGACGCCCGAGCTTGAAGCGCCGCCGTTGCCTCGCCGAGTCAAGACCTCCCTGGCCGCTGCATCAACCTGACTTGACCAGAGAACTCCGCCGCTGTCCTCCATTGTTCCAGGTACGTTTTTTCTTCCTCGTTACAGATCTGCGTCTTCTAGGGTTCTTCCTCGTGCTTCCGCCATTAGAACCTGCATGAAAACTTTGCCTTGCACCCTGAAACTTTAGCCTTTACATCCTACTCTTAGATTCTGCCTTCAGCTTGCTGCTCCTGTGCTTTAGATCTTGTTACTTTACATAATATGTAGGTTCATCTGCTCCGTTTATTACCCTTATAGTTCTTCCCGTACCTTCATATATTTATTTTTCTTTTTCTTGCATACTCAGATCTGTTCTGCCCTAACTGTCTGTCGAAACTTGTTTCTTCCCTTTGTAAATCTGCTAAATATGCTCCGGTTTATACTATCATGCCCTGTTCCTGTAAAAAAAATTGAAGTTGAACGTGACGGTTTAGTGGTTCCTCGTTTGCTGTCGTGAACCGGTAATGACATAGCTCGCTGTTATTGCCGGTTTAACCATATCATTAGTCCTCTGTCTAAACCGTTACGTAATCTTTGTAGATATCTTCCGGTTTATACTGATGTACTTGCGTAATCTGGTTTACCTTTTTTCTTTTTCAGTATTTTTCCTTCTATTGCCATGGCCAAGCAGTTTGTCTCTTGTGATTGGGTCCCTTCTATCATCACGGAAGAAGACCTGGTAAAAATTGCTGAGATTGGTACTTTAGGCCCTCAATCCGTTTTGAAATGGCGGGCTCCAGGAAACGAATGCCCTCCTACCCCCAGGCAAGGGGAGGTTATTGTTTTCTTTGACCACATAACTCGAGGCTTCCCCCCCCCCCCGGTTCAAAGTTTTTCCGGGATGTTCTTGCTGCCTTCCA
>LR738712.1:23347355-23424892 GCA_902687465.1 Secale cereale
CCCCCCCCCCCGGTTCAAAGTTTTTCCGGAATGTTCTTGCTGCCTTCCAACTCCATCCTCAGGATATCGGGCCCAACTCCATTTCAAACATCTGTGACTTCCAAGTATTTTCAGAGGTGTATCTGCAAGAAGAACCGTCTGTTGATCTGTTCCGGGACATCTTTCACCTGAACCGGCGCACGGAGTTCACCAGCTGACCGCATCAGGAACTCGGCGGGGTTAGTATCCAGAAAAGGAGAGACGCTGTCTTTCCCCACGCCGCTCTCCACACGCACCCAAAGGAGTGAAACAAATCATGGTTTTACTGTATTGATACTTCTCCTGAAGGGGAGAACCCCTTGCCGGGCTATCATGAGCACCGTATTCCAGAGAATCATCCTCTACCGCAACGACTTAGCTCTGTCGAACGGACCCGGTTTGCATCCCAGCTCTCCAGATTGAAGGCTTTCATGGCCAATGGTTTAGTTGGAACCGACTTTATGCGCTGCTGGCTCTCTTGGAGTATCCTTCCCTTGAGCCGGCGATCACAGTTGATGTGCCAGTATTCTGGTAAACCGGACGATCCTCAACGGTTCACCAAGGATAAACTTTCTGAATTGGAGGTTATTGAATCGGCTAAGAAGATGCTCAACGTCTCCTTAGCAGACTGCAGCAAAGTCGGGTTAGCCCCGTATTATAAGAAGAATAAGCTGCCTCCGGTAAGTTTTGCTTTGTCCTGTGTTTGTAATCCGTTCCTTTAAACCGTCCTTTCAATTGTCTTTCCTTCTTTTAAATAGGCTGATGATCCTTTCTGGAAGAGAAAGCCTCAGGAGAAAACCGGCAAACAAGCACGCCGGAAGACCTTTGCTAACAAGAAAAGAAAGGCAGCTGTTGACTCCAGCTCTCACGCCGAGGATGATGATTCGGATTCTGAGGCATGAATTAATCCGGTTTTAATTTGCTTTCTTGTACTCATATCTGTATCTAATATAACCTTCCACAGGAGCTGGCTGAAGGTGATAACCCGGCCGCAGTTGAGGTAACTATCCTTTCTTCTGATTCAGAACCTCTTCCACAAAAAAGTCGTCGGACCATCCGGAAATACCAATTTTCTCACCCTTATGCTCAGTTGGATCCTAATTTTCTTTTGAAGAAGCAACAACATGAAGCTCTTCGCCGGACCACTCACCATAGTGGCCTGGCAGTGGAATCATCCGGGATTTCTTTAACTCCGGCTCGGAAGCGCCGTGCTGAGGTGATACTTTCTCCGACTCTTCTTCATCCCAAGGCCGGGCCTATCTGAAAACCTCTTAAACCGTCTGACCCTGATTATCAGGAAACTCCACTGTCTTCTTCTGGTGAATCGACTGCCACACAGCTTCCCCCATTGAAAACTGTCCCAGGGTAAATCTTTTTAACATTTCCGGTTTATGATTCCCTTTTTGCTTTACAATGTTAACTCATTTTGCAAAAAAAAATCAGCAAGCCAAAGCCTAGCAAGAAACCAAAGGCAAACAAACCCCCTGTTGAGACTTCTGCAGATAATCCGGCGATTGATCCGGCAACGACCGTTCCTCCAGAAGGCGAGCCCATAGCTCCTCTTGAAGATCCTGCGCCTACGTATCATATTTCAGTACCCGAGAATCCTACTGCTGAAGATGTCCACAATCCGCCAAGTCCTGCCCGGGTCAACTCTCCTCAAATTAATCCGGCATCTCCCAATTCGGCTCACATTGCGACTCCACCAACTGCACCTGCTTCTCCAGAAGTTGTAGTGACTGGGGCTGCATTCGTTGCTCCGGCTGAGCCCACCGTTTTAGCCAAGCATACGGCTAAAACAGAGAAGCTATATAAGGAGAAGGGCAAATGGAGTACTGAAGTATCCAATCTTGCAGATATGAGTGCCCAAGAAATCTATTCTGGGTACCTAAACCGGCTCCACTGCAGCCGAGACTATGAAGCAAGTTTGGTTAACTTGATGAAGGAGAAATATGAGGTAAGCCTTTTCTTCTAACTTTGTGCTTGTGATATGCTCATATCCCATAACAGCCCCCAAGTTCCGGTTTAGCTGCATACCAAAGGTGAACCGGAACTTTATTGTTTGACCAATTGATCTTTACATTAGCCCCCAAGTATCAAGTATATAACTTGTTTATGTATTTGATACTTGTAAAAATTTCTGCTGATACTTCAATCATCCATTAGCCCCCAAGTGTCAAGTAGACAACTTGCTTGTGTGCTTGAGACTTGTAACTTTGAATTGCTGCTATTTATTGCTTCAAATGCCATTAGCCCCCAAGTGTCAAGTGGACAACTTGTTTGTGTGCTTGAGACTTGTCTGATTTTTGCTTCTTGTCACTTGATTATGCTTGCAGGCTGACTTAAACCGGAACGCTGATGAGATCAATGAACTTCGGAGCCGTCTTGCTGAGACAGAATCTGCCGCTTCAAAATCTAAGAAAGATCTTCAGGTAAGTTTAAAGACTGCTGAAGATCTGAAAAAATTCTTTGAAGAAGAGCGGACCACTTTTGAGGTTCAAAAGAAAGAGTTGGAGAAAAGGGTTTAGGACGCTGAAGGGGCGCTTAATCCGGTTACAGAAGAGTTAACCGGTTTAAAGTAGCAAATTGAGTTGATGACCTCTGCAATCTTTGGTAAGTATAATCTGAACTCCTGCTTTATCCTTGTAATATGCCATCTGTGCCGGTTTAACCACAATATCTATATGCAGGGCGCCGTGTCACCCATCTTGGGGATGATCTACGGAAGAAACTTAAAGCATGTTACACCTTGGTCGAGCAGCGGTATTCCGGTGCTCAGAGGATCATTAGTGCATCATCTTTTGGTAAACCGGCCCCCACGACCATCCAAGGCACGTTGGAAAAGTTATTTGTTCTTCCCGTGCGTCTAGAAGAAGTCAAAAAATCTGCTGCTCGAGGTGGTGCCCTCTTGGTCCTTACCAGGGCTAAAGCCTGGGTCCCAGATCTTGATCCGGAAGAAGCTTTGACTGGATTTCCTGACACTAAGGAAGATGGATCCGCTTTTACCGCAAAGGATCTCCATGTCTTGACGAAGGAGATGCGCTCCCTCGCCAGCAAGCTTGCAGCAGAATCTGATTTATCCAGGTATCATCCAGGGTACGACTTGCAAAACGAGCAGGTGGAGCGGCCGGTTTATGACACCGTCAATTTAATCCCACCGGTTCGCCCTCATACCTTCGCTCCAGATATCGAACCTTCTGAACTTATCAACGAAGAGATGTACTTCCGGGCTTTGACGAAGATTGATTGTCGTGTTCCGGACTTCCAACCGCTTCAAGAGGACGAAGACATTCCGGATCAAGCTGATGGCCAGCCGTCTCAGCAAGAAGGAGCATAACTCAGAATTTATTGTTGTAATTGCAGTCTCAAACAATCTTTTTAATCCGTCCGGCTTGCTATGCCTTGTAATAGGATAGCTGAAACATGATCCGCTTTGATCCGAATATTCTGCCTTTCTTGTGCTAGATGTTTGCTAATTTTAATATTGTATGATGTCGCTTATTTTGCGTATCATCTGTTTCTGCAAAAGTAACACTGAAAACATGTCCTAGCGGTTTACCGCTGGACAGATTAAATTGTTCTCTCAAGATATCAAACAAGTATATACTTATATCAGAAATAAACTTATACCTGAGACCAAATATGCTCAATACTCTTAATCCGGTAGATATCAAAATTTCTTGATGAAGATCTTCATGGATCCAATAACAAATCCGGGTTTTGGTAACAGACACCGGTTCATCTTGTTCTGAAAAACTTTGTTCAAAAATTTGTGGCTTGTTGCCTGATGGATGATCCGGGTTATAATGAACACCGGTTTATTCATGCTGGTATTCATGACCCAGACTTTTCACTTTATAGATATGTGGTTAGCTTCTGTAGCTGTTCCACTCCGGTTTAAAGGGTTACAAAACACAAACACCAAAAAGATGCAAATTTTGCAAATAAGACCATGTAGTCGAGGCTTTTTAAGAGCTGCCAGGCTCAAAGCAAGGTTCAGCCAATCACTGGATGTGGATTATCCATCTTTCCAGAGGGCCTAGCCAATCACTGAATGTGGATTATCCATCTTTTCAGAGGGCCGTTAGAACCGCAAAAAAAAATTGAGCCAATCACTGGATGTGGATTATCCATCTTTCCAGACGGCCTAGCCAATCACTGAATGTGGATTATCCATCTTTTCAGAGGGCCGATAGATACTTAATAAACCATCATTAACAATGTAGCCAATCACTAGATGTGGATTATCCATCTTTCCAGAGGGCCTAGCCAATCACTGAATGTGGATTATCCATCTTTTCACAGGACCGATCGATGGTGCAAAAGAAAAACTTTAGCCAATCACTGGATGTGGATTATCCATCTTTCCAGAGGGCCTCCATGGTTCCTCGAACCTGTGGGTAAATCTTGAAGCGTCCTCTCTTGAACCGGATGTGATCTCATGCTCTTTAGAGAGTTTTATTGCTTCTGTGTATACTCTGCAAAAAATCAACTTTAAACCGGCCAATATGTTGAGATATAGTATCTGAGAAAACTTGCATGGTTGTACTCACAAGATATTTGTATTTGGAAAAAAGGGCTGAGCCCTCGGTTTACCGAGGGTGCCGGTTTATTCATTAATCATAATATATACATAGGATACAGTGGAGCTCATAGCTCAAGTATAATATGGCCGTAAATGGGCGATGTTCCATGGCCTCTTTGTCTCCTCTTCTGATGTCCGTGAGTCCTTGTGTTCTCGAACGTCCACCAAGTAATGTGAACCGTTGTGTAGGTTCTTACTGACCACAAAGGTCCCTTCCCAAGGTGGGGATAGCTTGTGCATATCTGTTTGATCTTGGATGAGCCGGAGTACCAAGTCGCCCTCCTGGAACGTCCTTGTTTTGATCCGGCGGCTATGATATCTGCGTAAGTCTTGTTGATAAATTGCAGATCGTGCCGCAGCTATATCACGCTCTTCATCCAGCCGGTCTAAACTGTCTTGCCTTGCTCTCTCTCGTTGGCTGCTTCAACATAAGCCGTTACCCTTGGCGAATCATGACGGATATCGCTTGGAAGGACTGCTTCAGCACCATAGACCATGAAGAAAGGTGTGTAACCTGTAGACCGGTTTGGTGTAGTGTTGATACTCCACAGAACAGATGGTAATTCCTCAACCCAACATCCTGGGGTTCTCTGCAAAGGAGTCATAAGCCGGGGCTTGATACCTCGTAAAATCTCCTGATTTGCTCTTTCAGCCTGACCATTGGATTGGGGGTGGGCCACAAAAGATACGTCCGAGCGAATATGTTCTCGTTGACAGAATTCTTCCATCTCACCCTGAGATAAATTGGTGCCATTGTCTGTGATGATGCTGTGTGGAAAGCCAAACCGGAAAATTACTTTTTTGATGAATTTGACTGCCGTTGCCGCATCACACTTGCTTATAGGCTTTGCCTCAACCCACTTTGTAAACTTATCTACTGCTACTAGTAGATGAGTTTTCTAATCTTGGGATTGCTTGAAGGGTCCAACCATATCAAGCCCCCAAGTCGCAAACGGCCAAGTTATTGGTATCATCCGGAGCTCCTGCGCCGGAACCAGAGCACGCCTCGAAAATTTCTGACAAGCATCACACTTCCGGACCAGATCCGCCGCATCAGCATGAGCGGTTAACCAATAGAAACCATGCCGGAACGCTTTTGCCACCAATGATTTTGAACCGGCATGATGACCATAGTCCCCTTCATGGATCTCGCGAAGAATTTCATAACCTTCCTCAGCTGATACACAACGCTGAAATACACCAGAAGTACTGCGATGATGAAGCTCTCCGTTTGCAATTGTCATGGACTTAGAACGCCGGATTATCTGCCGTGCTTCTTCTTCATCGTCCGGTAGCTCTCCCCGGCTCAGATATGCCAAATAAGGCAGCGTCCAATCTGGAATAACATGAAGCGCTGCAACTAACTGTGCCTTCGGATCAGGAACAGCTAGGTCTTCCTCTGATGGTATCTGAACCGAAGGACTGTGCAGCTCATCCAAAAAAGTGTTTCGTGGCACCGGTTTACATTGAGAACACAGCCGGCTTAGAGCGTCGGCCGCTTCGTTCCTTCGCCGGTCTATATGATCCACCTGATACCCTTTGAAGTATCCTGCGACTGCTTCAACCTCTCGTCTATAAGCTGCCATGAGGGGATCTCTTGAATCCCACTTGCCGGAAACTTGTTGTGCTACCAAATCTGAGTCGCCCAAGCACTTAACCCGGCTCAAGTTCATGTCCTTTGCCAGCCGCAAGCCATGAAGTAATGCTTCATATTCCGCTGTATTATTAGTACAAGGAAACAATAGGCGGAGGATGTAACAAAATTTATCACCTCGGGGGGAAGTTAAGACAACTCCAGCCCCCGACCCCTCCAATTGTCTTGAACCGTCAAAGTGAATCGTCCAATAAGTAAGATCCGGCTTCTCCTCGGGGGTTTGCAACTCTGTCCAATCATTGATGAAATCCACCAATGCCTGAGATTTTATAGCGGTGCGGGGTACATACTTCAACTCATGTGGGCTGAGCTCTATGGCCCACTTCGCCACTCTACCTGTAGCTTCCCTGTTCTAGATTATATCCCCCAACGGTGCTGAACTAACCACAGTTATTGGATGACCTTGGAAATAGTGCTTCAGCTTCCGGTTTGCCATGAACACACCATATACCAACTTCTGCCAATGAGGGTACCTCTGCTTGGATTCAATGAGTACTTCACTCACGTAGTAAACCGGGCGCTGAACCGGGTATTCCTTCCCTGCTTCCTTGCGCTCAACCACGATTGCGAAGCTGACTGCCCGCGCGTTGGCAGCAACGTATAACAGCAACGGCTCCTTGTCAATAGGGGCAGCTAGGACCGGTGGTTTTGCCAATTGCTGTTTCAGATCCTCAAACGCTGCGTTTGCCTCATCACTCCATATAAACCGGTCTGTTTTCCTCAGCATCTGGTAAAGCGGGGTCGCCTTCTCTCCCAAACGGCTGATGAACCGGCTTAATGCTGTGATCCGGCCAGCGATACGCTGAACATCATTAATACAAACCGGCTTAGTCAAAGATGTAATGGCCTTGATTTTCTCCGGATTAGCTTCTATTCCTCTGTTTGAGACCAAGAATCCCCGCAGTTTACCTGCCGGAACACCAAAGGCACACTTCTCCGGATTAAGCATCATCTTATAAGCTCGAAGATTATCAAAAGTCTCCTTAAGATCCTCTATCATTGTATCCTCTTTCCTCGATTTAACCACAATGTCATCCACGTAGGCATGAACATTCCTCCCTATCCGCCCTTTCAGACAATTCTGAACGCAACGCTGATAAGTTGCTTGAGCACTCTTTAGCCCAAAGGGCATAGACACGTAGCAGAAAGCACCAAAAGGGGTTATGAAAGCTGTCTTCTCTTGGTCTTTAACTGCCATCTTGATCTGGTGATATCCTGAATATGCATCCAAAAAGCTTAGCCGCTCACATCCCGCTGTAGCATCGATGATCTGATCAATGCGAGGAAGAGCAAAAGGATCAGTTGGGCAAGCCTTGTTGAGGTCAGTGTAGTCCACACACATTCTCCACTTCCCATTCTTTTTAACACCAGCACCGGATTAGCCAACCACTCCGGGTGAAAGACTTCCACTATGAATCCTGCTGCCAAAAGCCTGGCCACTTCTTCCCCTATAGCCTTGCGCCTCTCTTCGTTGAAGCGGCGCAAGTATTGTTTAACCGGTTTATATTTCGGATCAATATTAAGGCTGTGCTCAGCGAGTTCCCTTGGTATACCTGGCATGTCAGAAGGCTTCCATGCAAAGATAACCCGGTTCTCACGGATGAACTCGATGAGCGCGCTTTCCTATTTGGGATCAAGGTTAGCGCTGATAGTGAACTGCTTGGACGAATCTCCTGGCACAAAATCAACTTGCTTGGTCTCTTCTGCCGATTTAAACTTCAACGCCGGATCATGCTCTGTAGTTGGCTTCTTCAGCGGAGTCATATCTGCCGGATCAACATTGTCTTTATAAAACTTCAACTCTTCTGTGGCACATACCGCCTCCGCATAAGCTGCATCTCCTTCTTCACATTCCACCGCTATCTTGCGGCTTCCATGAACTGTAATCGTGCCCTTATGACCCGGCATTTTGAGCTGCAGATAAACATAACATGGCCTAGCCATAAACTTAGCATAAACCGTCCTCCCAAACAGAGCGTGATATGGGCTTTTGATCTTGGCGACTTCGAAAGTTATCATCTCTGACCTGGAATCATGCGCATCTCCAAAGGTAACTTCCAAGTCAATCTTTCCAACCGGATAGGCCGACTTACCTGGGACCACCCCATGGAACACCGTGTTCGACTGTCTTAGCTTTTTATCCGTCAAGCCCATACGACGGAAAGTCTCATAGTACAAGATGTTGATGCTGCTTCCACCGTCCATGAGAACCTTAGTGAATTTATAACCTCCCACCTGAGGTGCCACCACCAAGGCCAAGTGGCCCGGATTATCCACCCGCATTGGGTGGTCTTCCCTACTCCATACAATGGGCTGTTCTGACCAGCGTAAAAATTGCGGTGTTGCCGGTTCAACCGCGTTAACTGCCCGCTTCAAAACCTTCTGATCTCGCTTACACAGACTTGTGGTGAAGACATGATATTGCCCACTGCTCAATTCATTTGGATTACTCTGATATCCGGATTGCGGCTGCTGTTGCTGATGCTGTTGATTCCCCTGATTATTGTAATTCCCTTGGCCCTGTTGTTGATTGCCTTGGCCATGGTGCTGACTGCCTTGGTTATTGTAACCACCCTGGTTACGCGACTGATTGCCTTGGTTATTATAACTTCCTTGATTATTCTGATTACCGGCCCGGTTTTGATAACCATTGTTATTGCCCCTATATCCTGATCCGGAGCTGCTCCCCTGATGACCCGGACCATAAAACCCAGAACATGAACCGCCATTTGGAGGCCTGTTATGAGGATTAAAGCGGCCCGCCATTGCTTCCATAAGGGGCCTGCACTCTCTTATAGTGTGCTTTGCCGGTCGATTTCTCGTGCCATGCTTCGGACAAGGCTGATCTAACTCTTGGTCCCAGCTAACGGGCCCTCCGCCGGTTTGTGGAGGTGGGTTGCCCATGCTATGCTGAAAGCCCCCTTGAACTTGAGTGTTGGCCACGAAGTCAGAGCCACCTTCCGCCTTCCGTTTGCCCAAAAAACTTGTAGTAGCCGGATTAACTTGTGCCGGTTTACTGGACTTGCTAGCCTTCCCCGCCTTGTCCCCTTCAGCTTCTGGATACTTGGTATTATCAGAGTCCCCATATTTTACCAAGGCACTCATGAGAGTTCCCATATGATTACAATCCCTTTTAAGCCGTCCGAGCTTTAACTTTAAAGATTCAAACCGGCAATTGTTTTCCAAAGTCACTATCGCCATACTAGGATTAATACCATTCGAAGAATGCAAGATCTCCGCTACTCTCCGTACCCAAGCAGCCGTAGACTCCTGCTCTCCTTGCGCACAAGCTGCTAGATCCACCACTGACATCGGCTGCTTGCATGTATCTTTGAAGTTTTTGATAAACTGGTTGCGTAGTTCCCCCCATGATCCGATAGAGTTCGGGGGTAAACCCTTCAGCCAGGTCCGGGCTGTACCCTCAAGAATCATAGTAAAATACTTTGCACAAGCCGATTCATCCACGTCCAGCATCTCCATGGCCATCTCATAACTTTCAACCCAAGCTTCTGGAGCTAAATCTGCTGTGTAATTAGGTACCTTGCGGGGCCCTTTAAAATCTTTAGGCAGCTTGACACCCCGTAAAGCGGGGATAAGACATTGCACCCCAAAAGAACTCGCCGTAACTCCTGTTTCTGCTGTGGCTGTGTGAACCAGCGTCGTTTGACGAACCACCTCCCGCGCTCCTGACCTAACCCGGTTTGTATCCGGAGCTGGTGCCGCTGCACCTGCCGGATTATCCTGTCTGCGCTGATGCCGCCTGCGTTCACTGCTAGATACTTCTGGTTCCTCCCAATGCCTAGTGTAACTCCGACTAGGACGTGGTGTTGAATGTAGCCTTTCCCTGCTATGAGAGTATGCTTGCTGCTATTTTAATGCCATATTAAGCAGCTCCTTGACCCTGCGCACCTCCAATGCCACCGGAGATGTCTCCTCCACGGGTAAAGCGGCCAAACGTGCAGCAGCTGCAGCGATGTTATCCAAAGGATTTGAATATTGACCTGGAGGTGTGGTAACGTAAGGTGCAGACGTGATCCGACGATCTTGCTCTGCGGTGGGCTGCTGAACCGGCTCCTCCCTGGCCAGGGGTGCCCTCCGGTTTAAAGCCGTATTATTACTAGTCCCAGCCCCAGGTGTCCTGAACAGATTCATTGCTTCATAAACCGGCGGCAGACGAGACTGGTACTTTCGTCCCCTTACTCCTTCCATAGAAGCTTGCTCATCCTTAGGTGAAAAGCCTGATCATTCAGCTCTGCTTGTCTCACCGCTATCATTGCCCTCTCTGCCTTCAGATCCTCTTTTAATTGATCAATCCGACCTTTCAACTGAAGGAGCTCTGCATCATGATGCGCCTTGTCTGCTGGAGCTACTGTTTCCACCGCTTTAGCTGTGAACTCCTCGATCAAGGTGGATAGAACCTCAGTAGGTGAGAGGGCCGGGCCACTCCCTCCTACACCTGCTTCTGCTGTCATCCCGTTCACTGGGGGCTGTGAACCGGCCATAAAGACAGCCACCCGGTTTGGCGGGTCGAAGGGGTCCGGAATATTGTTTCCATCAGACTCGCCCTCATACCGGCCGTCCTGCAACTGATACAGAGACTCAGTTTCTCCAGATGAAGATTCGTCGTCGGAGTAGACAACGGTTGCACCATTGGATTCCGATCCGTCTGCGGCTCGAACTCTGTGAATTGCTCCAACGAACACGTGCTTCTTGTCGGGCTGGATCCGGGCTGATCTCGCACGCTGAGCCGGCTCGACGATGTTGGGGAGGGTGTCCGGCTCAGGTCCAGGTTCGCCGATTTTGCCAATGAAGACTTGGATGCCACCGAAAGGAACCCGGTACCCGTATTCGATTGAATCGGCCTCCGGTCCCCAACCTGCGTCGTCGATGTAGCTCCGGCCGCGACGACTCTTGGTCATCCGGCCGACCGCGTAACCCTTGAGCCCTTCAAAGCTGCCCTCCAAGAACTCGAAACCATCGTGCGGAGGCCCCACGGTGGGCGCCAATTGTCGTGGAATTAGCACGGCAGATGTCCGGTTTAACGGACTTGATGATGGAACCATCGCACGGGTTAGCTTGAAGGGGTTCATAGCACACAAAGGACACAGAGAGTTTATACTAGTTCGGCCCCTTCGATGAAGGTAAAAGCCTACGTCTAGTTGGTTTGGTATTGCTTGGGCGTCGATTTACAGGGAGCAGATCGCTTGTCTGTAGTCTCGACGGGTTGATTCTTGCTTGTCCTTGAACCGTCGCCGGGTCGTCCCTTTATATAGAGGTGACGCCTGGTCCGGTTTACAGAGTCCCGAGGCCGGCTCATACTTGTGTCCGCCTCGGTCTCTGTCTTTTCTTCCTTATCTCTCAAATTACATCGCTTGGCGGTTTACAAACCATAATTCTATACATGGGCCCTAAGATCTCATGGGCCGTAGCCTTTACTAAATATTACAACTAAACATATTATAATTAAGTCGGTTTACACTACCCGGCTCATACCTACTAGTCATATCCCTGACATAGCCCGAGAGAGAGAAGAGAGGCATACCCGGGTGGTGAAGGAGTAGTCGCCGGAGGAGGAACCGCTGGAGAGGTCTTTGCAGAAAACCATGGCGACCCCGGCGGTAGGATGCGAGACGGCGAGAGCGAGGAAGCGGCTATAGCATAGAAAGGAAGGAAGGAAGGGGGAAACAGGGGAAATGTGACTTGTGATCTGGGAGAAAAGGGGGTGGGGAAGGGGGCGGGGGTAGATATTTTGACAGTAGGCCAAAAGTTTAGAAATGTGGAGGGAAACTTTGCGTGCGGTGCTGCCGGACCATTCACTTTGAACGATTGTGTGCATCGCAAACGATTCTTCTGCTTTACGTGCATGGGAAGAGTTTGATAATTCAAATTTTGGTGGAAATTTCCCCGGGTACGTCATTGCATAATTAAACATCACTTGCTAATTTGGGCACACAAAAGAGCGTACAGCAGACAGACCACACTTATTGAATCGAGCAATTTTAGTAATTAAACAGAACTAGTTGACCTAAACATTGCTCTAACAAAAGACCAGCATTAAAAACAAAGCATAAGTACGCATAATTTTAACAAATCCTCCGCCGCGCCGGCCTATGCATTGCCGGTGTGAGATGAGACATCGATGACTTGTCCTGGGGACATGCCGCCGTTGGTGGACTACTGATGTCTACACACGCTTCTATTCTTGTAGACAGTGTTGGGCCTCCAAGAGCAGAGGTTTGTAGGACAGCAGCAAATTTCCCTTAAGTGAATAACCCAAGGTTTATCGAACTCAGGGAAGTGGAGGTTGAACGTACCCCTTTCAAGCAACCCTGCAATCAAGATACAAGAAGTCTCTTGTGTCCCCAACACACCTAATACACTTGTTAGATGTATAGGTGCACTAGTTCGGCGAAGAGATGTTAAATGGCAAGTGATATGGATGGCAAAACAAAGTAATATAAATCTGTAATAAAAAGTGCAGCAAGCAAACAAGTGGTAAACGTGAGCACAAATGGTATTGCAATGGTGGAAACAAGGCCTAGGGATCATACTTTCACTAGTGGCAACTCCCAACAACATTAACATAATCGAATCACATGATATTTCCCATAAAACATGCAATGGAGACGCACCCGAAGGTCATTCCTTTGTGGTCAAAAGAGGACGAGAATTATGTAGGGCTACAAAATCACACCTCAAAGTTCGTAGTTCTCAATCTATGGATTACCCAATGTCACCGCGGCCATCCAAAGAGATTACCACAATCACCGCAACATATCTAAAGGATAGTCAAAGACAAGCACCAAGAGACTCTCAATCTTCAATCAACACACAAAAGAGGAAATCACTCATGAAAATATTCTTTTAATCCATGTCCAATAGACCGCTGTCACCTTGGTCTCGGGGATTATACTAGATAAAGACAAGTGAGTACATCAATCCAATACATAGAGGAAGGGGAAATATCATGGGATCACCCTAGATTAACATAGCCTATGATCACAACGAAGATCACATCATGGGAGAAAGAGATAACCACATAGCTACACGTACAAGCCCTCAGCCCCGGAGGAAACTACTCACGCATGGACATGGTGAGGAGGAGGTTGATGATGGTGTTGATGGAGAGGTGCAGCCCGCGAGGAGGAGACGGCCGGCGGCAGCCACGGAGGCGGCGGCGGCGGCCCCTGGGGGCGCGGCGGCGGCGGCCCCTGGGGGCGCGGCGGCGGCGGCGGCCCCTGGGGGCGCGGCGGCGGCGGCGGCCCTAGGGGGCGGCGGCGGCCCTAGGGGGCAGCGGCTCCTTGGCCCCCCTTCTTCCTTGTGGATGGTGCTGCAATGGTGCTGGTCCTCCCCTCCAAGACGGCGGCTCGGGAGGAGGAAAATTCGTGGCCCTTGGTGACCTAGGTTTCCTCTCTTTATATAGACTTTCGGATTCTCGTCATCAGATTTTTGGGCCTCAGTAAAGCGGGCTTTACTCGGCCGTCCGGACTCCGATTTGGACGAATTTTATATCCAGAAGCATCGCCTCGAAAGTCCCCACAACTTTCGCAACTAGACTTTTTCCGTTTGACATCGTCTTCGGGCTGGAACGTGACCATCTTTAAAAAACATTCTCAGACAGATTTCAGGAAAGTCAGAGTCCTACTCCAATACGACTCCTTTTGCGTTTTTGTCAATTTCCAAGTAATTCCTACACAATAAAGTGTAAAACAAGAACATTGTGCACTTTTGCAACCATTAGTAGGTTAGTCCAAATATGATCAAAAGTGTATGGAAGTGCATAAATATCATAGCAATATCACACAAAAAAGGCATGGAGCAAGCAGAAATTATAGATACGTTTTGGACGTATCAACATCCCCAAACTTAATTCCTGCTCGTCCTCGAGTAGGTAAATGATAGCAAGCATAATTTCTGTGGTGACATGTTATTAATCATATAAGAACTTTTCAAAGTCACATGACAAATGCTTACTGAGATAATGAATCTGTAGTAATTAAGTTGCCTCATGAGAAAATCACAAAGAACTGAAAGTTTTACAATATGATATCGAAACACTCAATAGATTTATAGTGAGCATGGTGTGCAAATATGACAAAGTGGTACCTCGCTTGCCCCCTTTAGTGAAGCAAAACATAAATGCAGGGGCACCTCCAAGGTTTAAGTGACGACTAGATACAATGATTTCAGAATAAACGATATCATAATCATGCAAAAGACAATGGTACTTTGGGACAATGCACATTACACTCAGAATGACAATCATGCTCTCAATAGTTGGTGCTTTAAAGAAGGTGGAGACTCTCGAACCGTGCCTTTTGATGGCAAGGTTGAAAACCCGTCGTCGGAAACAAAAACTAGACATGTACTAGAGCTCTTGGTTTTAATAACAGAGGTAAAAATTATTTTTTTTAGAATATGCATATTTCGTCAACGAATGCTAGTAGATAACTCAATTACTTCTCGAGCTGGACAAGTTTCGAGGAATGGCTCCCGCATGAGGACGATCACATCCTCTTAATCTCCTTTGTTTACCACTGCCAAAGTTTTCTGATTTCTCGTGAACAAAGCGTGAAGGAGGGTTTGTTTGTTGTATTATTTTTTAATGAGCCGGGCGCACTCTTTGCCAGTTCCTTCTCGTATTAGGGGTTTGCACATTAGACATGCAATCCCGGGGTGAAGCTTGTCCAACTTAAAAAGATCATGAATTAACTACTACTTCCTCATGAGCTAAAACAGAGGCACAAAAGAGAAATGCTTTTTTGAATAATTTCGAGATGGTACATGAAAGTCTTCGTTAGGAATGGTAGGTAAATACCATGTATAGGAAGGTACGGTGGACTCATATGGCATAACTGGTATAAAGGATTTTGGATGCACAAGCAGTCAGTCCGCTTAGTACAGGCGAAGGTTAGCAAAAGACTGGGAGCGACCAACTAAGCGAGCAATGACGGTCATAATCATGCGGAGCGACAAAGCAACATTGAATCGGGCATGGAAGATATATCGCTACTCAGAAATTAAAGATCATCAAGGCTTGATAGACTTTCTTTACAGTCTTAAATATGCGTGAGCATATGCCAAGTCAATCAAAATAAATTCTTGGAGGAAGATATCACTAAACCATACCACATCATAGGCAAACAAATCATGTTGGTACTTCAATAACACATTAAGAACCCCCCAGCTATTTGAGACTAACCATAAGAAAACATGAACTACAAAGCACCATTATGCACATAGCATTTTTATCATGGACATATCAACCAGTGCAACAGAAGCCAACTCTCTTAACAAGATAAGCATGATAACTCAAGAGAGTTCCAGCAACCAACTAAACAGAAGCTCTTAAAAAGATAAGCATGAAAACTAAGAGCTAAGCATGACAGCAGCTATGAAAAGATAAAGAACACACACAAGAAGATACGCATGCAAGCCGATGTTGTGTTCTACAGTGGAGTGGAGCGTGTTTCTCTCCCAAACGATGAAGGCTAAGATCCAACTTGTTATGAACAGCAAACAAAGCTAAAGAAAACAAAAAAGGAAACTAAAAGCAAGACGCTCCAAGCATAGCACATAACACATGAAGTGATAAAAATATAGTGGAACGAAAGACAAACTGATAATGTTGATGGAGAAGGGGATGCACGGGGGCATCCCCAAGCTTAGACGCTTGAGTCTTCTTGAATATTCATTGGGGGTGCACGGGGGGCATCCCCAAGCTTGAGCGTTTGACACTCCTGAATCTTTTTATCATCTTCCCTCGCACACTTGAAAACTCCCTTCATACATAACTCATCATAATCTGATTAGCGAGGTTAGTACCCATAATAAAATAATTTTTTCCTTGCTGTAAATAAGGATAATCTTGAAGAGCTACTGTTTCTCAAGATTTCCAAAAGGTTTTTGCAAAGAAAAAGCAAGCTCAAGGTTTGCAAAACGAAGAAAAGGCAAAACAGGACAGAATCTGTGAAAAACAGACCAGCAGGTAGTAAATAATTTTTTCGGGGCACTTCTGCAACTCAAATCAAAGAACTCAGAACAGACGCCCGAAAGCCAATTGTATAGAGCACGCTCTCAAAAAAATTCAGACCAAAAAGATGATCTGGTGATTTTATACGAATTTTTCTGTCCAAGGATAGAATCTATTTCCTGGACAGCACGTCACAACTTTTGAACTTCCTTGCAATCAGAGGCTAAACTTGGCACAAAGCTGAAAAGAAAAGATACAATGATGATGCTACTGTAGTAACAAACATCAAGAGCACTAAAAACTGAAAGAACAAACTGAAAGCAAAGATAACAAGGGTTGTCTCCCTAGAGCTCTTTCTTTATAGCCATAAAGATAGGCTTAAGACTTTAATGATGCTCTCATAGGAATAAGAGTTGAAGAACAAAAGAGAGCATCAAGAAGCAAATACCGAGCACATTTAAGCCTAACATGCTTCCTATGCATAGGAATATTGCAATAGAATAATTCATTGAAGCACAAAGCAATAAGCATAGGAAGACAAAACAAGTGCGGCTTCAAAACCTTCAACATAAAGAGAGGGAACTTGATATTATTGAAATATCTATAAGCATATGTTCCCTTCTCATAATAATTTTCAGTGGGATCATGAATAAACTCAACAATATAAGCATCACATAAAGCATTGTTACCATGATCCACATGCAAAAAGGTATTCTTACTCTCCACATAAGCATAATCTTTCTCATTGGTAATAGTGGGAGTAGGACTATCATAAACAACTTCAACACTATAGATTGGAGTTATAACATCATCATGGTAGAGAAGAGCATTATCATTGCTAGCAACTATATTTGTAAACATGTTGTCTTTATTCTTACTAGCAAAAGAATTATCAATTATCACATCACTAGTGGGTAAAGGATTTGCAATCCTATCATCCCCAAGCTTAGAGCTTTCCATATCATCACTTTCAGAGTTGGTACCAAAAAGATTTTCAAGATCATAAGTAGCATTATCATCATCTTCCCAATCACAATAAGTAACATGCATATCATAATCAAAATCATCTTCAATAGTACCTACGGACGTATCATCAAGATGATAATTAAGGCAATAAACTTCACCTTCTTCTTTAAACTTACAACCGTTAGGATAAAAGTTGATGGGAGGAATATGCTCAGGCCAGGTTGATACCCATTCTTCTTCCTTCTTGCTCCTCTTCCTCCTCCTCTTCTTTTTCTTCTTCTTCACCTTAGGAGGGAGTGGTTGGAGATGAAGCTTCTCCACATATCCTGGTTTATCATTAGAAACAATAGGGGAAAATTGGGAGAAACTCTCCTTTTTATTAGCAGAAATATAAGAGACATTTTTATACTTTGGTAAAGTTCCCTCCTTTCTAATCTTACTTATGTAATCATTTTCATGGCAATTAACAACACAATAGAGATGGCAATTTTGCAAAGTGTTTTTTATTCCTATGGCATTAACATCTAGCCAAGAAGTCTTTTCTGATAGCTCTTCACACATCAAAAATAACATAAGCTCATCATAAAGATCAGAGGTGATCATGTTATCACACAACTGGTTAACAGTTATGTTTTGAAAGTGCATGCATTGAAAATTAAAGTGACCCTCTATACAGCAAAGTTCACAAGTAAAAGGATAAAGGTCACACAATTCTCTAGCAATTTCATTTAAATCTCTGACCCAAGTGATTGTTCTTTCATGCTTATGTTGCTTACAATACTTCTCTTCTTCAATCATAGGCCTTTCACAAGGTCTATCCACTCCACAAAAATTGACATGCTTATATAAAACTTCATTTTTAGGAATTAGATCATGCATGTTGCAATCATCATGAACAATTTCATTTTCTTTGCAAATCTCTTTAAAAGGTTTATGATTCTTGATCCAATCCTCCTTAGGCATATTAAGATGTGAAGCAAAAGATTTGAGGAAATCAACAAGGAGTTGAGAATCAAGCCCAAACTTAGCACTAAACTTATTAAAACTTGTAGTTTCAACAAAGGACTTAATGCAATCATACTCATAAATTATACCTGACTCTTTACCTTTGTCGATCTCCCAATTTTCAGTGTTGCGTTGAATTCTTTCAAGGAGTTCCCATTTAGCATCAATCTTTTCGTTTGTGAAAGAACCCATAGAGGAAGCATCGAGCAAATCTTTATCCTGTCGAGAGAGCCTCGCATAGAAGTTAGTAATAATCATATCTTTGGGGAGCCCATGGTTAGGACATTTTAGCATTAACGTTTTCAGTCTCCCCCAAGCTTGAGCTACGCTCTCTCCGTCATGAGGATAGAAATTATAAACATAATTCCTATTCTCATGGACTTCATGAAGAGGATAAAACTTGGAGTAAAAGAGAGACATAAGCTCTTGCCCATCAAGCAAGTGCGAGTTATCGAGAAGCTTATACCAATCTGAAGCTTTATCTATAAGTGATACGGCGAACAATTTCCTCATGACAAACTCCATTGATACACCTGCAAGCTTAAATAATGAACATAGTTGTGAAAGATATAGCAAGTGTTCACCGGGATGTCTGTCTCCTTCATAACGATTAGCCTAAACATAATCGATAATACCAGCTGGTATTTTATAGGGCACAATTTCAGTAGGAGGAGGAGCAACCACCATAGGTGTGGGGCATCTTCCCACAAGCAACGAACTAAGATTGCGATTTTCCATAAACATAACTAGTGAAATAAAAACAAGAAACAAAAAGATTTAATTGCAAGATCTAAAGATATACCTTCAAGCACTCACTTCCCCGGCAACGGCGCCAGAAATAGCTTGATGTCTACACACGCTTCTATTCTTGTAGACAGTGTTGGGCCTCCAAGAGCAGAGGTTTGTAGGACAGCAGCAAATTTCCCTTAAGTGAATAACCCAAGGTTTATCGAACTCAGGGAAGTGGAGGTTGAACGTACCCCTTTCAAGCAACCCTGCAATCAAGATACAAGAAGTCTCTTGTTTCCCCAACACACCTAATACACTTGTTAGATGTATAGGTGCACTAGTTCGGCGAAGAGATGTTAAATGGCAAGTGATATGGATGGCAAAACAAAGTAATATAAATCTGTAATAAAAAGTGCAGCAAGCAAACAAGTGGTAAACGTGAGCACAAATGGTATTGCAATGGTGGAAACAAGGCCTAGAGATCATACTTTCACTAATGGCAACTCCCAAGAACATTAACATAATCGAATCACATGATATTTCCCATAAAACATGCAATGGAGACGCACCCGGAGGTCATTCCTTTGTGGTCAAAAGAGGACGAGAATTATGTAGGGCTACAAAAGCACACCTCAAAGTTCGTAGTTCTCAATCTATGGATTTCCCAATGTTACCGCGGCCATCCAAAGAGATTACCACAATCACCACAACATATCTAAAGAATAGTCAAAGACAAGCACCAAGAGACTCTCAATCTTCAATCAACACACAAAAGAGGAAATCACTCATGAAAATATTCTTCTAATCCATGTCCAATAGACCGCTGTCACCTTGGTCTCGGGGATTATACTAGATAAAGACATGTGAGTACATCAATCCAATACATAGAGGAAGGGGAAATATCATGGGATCACCCTAGATTAACATAGCCTATGATCACAACGAAGATCACATCATGGGAGAGAGAGATAACTACATAACTACACGTACAAGCCCTCAGCCCCGGAGGAAACTACTCACGCATGGACATGGTGAGGAGGAGGTTGATGATGGTGTTGATGGAGAGGTGCAGCCTCGCGAAGAGGAGACGGCCGGCGGCAGCCACGGAGGCGGCGGCGGCGGCCCTTGGGGGCGCGGCGGTGGCGGCGTCCCTAGGGGCCGGCGGCGGCCCTCGGGGCGGCGGCGGCCCTAGGGGGCAGCGGCTCCTTGGCCCCCCTTCTTCCTTGTGGATGGTGCTGCAATGGTGCTGGTCCTCCCCTCCAAGACGACGGCTCGGGAGGAGGAAAATTCGTGGCTCTTGGTGACCTAGGTTTCCTCTCTTTATATAGACTCTCGGATTCCCGTCATCAGATTTTGGGCCTCAGTAAAAAGGGCTTTACTCGGCCGTCCGTACTCCAATTTGGAGGAATTTTATATCCAGAAGCATCGCCTCGAAATTCCCCACAACTTTCGCAACTATACTTTTTCCGTTTGACGTCGTCTTCGAGCCGGAACGTGACCATCTTTAAAAAACGTTCTCAGACAGATTTCAGGAAAGTCAGAGTCCTACTCCAATACGACTCCTTCTGCGTTTTTGTCAATTTCCAAGTAATTCCTACACAATAAAGTGTAAAACAAGAACATTGTGCACTTTTGCAACCATTAGTAGGTTAGTCCAAATATGATCAAAAGTGTATGGAAGTGCATAAATATCATAGCAATATCACACAAAAAAGGCATAGAGCAAGCAGAAATTATAGATACGTTTTGGACGTATCAACTACACGCCCCCCATGCTGAAGTCGACCGTGTCCTCGTCCTCGTCCTCGGTGCCGCCCTCAAGGTTGTATTACTCGTTGTAGTGGCTGCGCCAGAGCTCGCGTTGGTACTCAACCGCCGATTCCTCGACAGACAGACTCTTCTCTACCTCGACCTCGGCCACGTGCAATGATACCTCTCCAATGTATCTATAGTTTTTGATTGTTCCATGCTATTATATATTCTGTTTTGGATGTTTAATGGGCTTTATTATACACTTTTATAGTATTTTTGGGACTAACCTACTAACCCATGGCCCAGTGCAAATTGTTGTTTTTTGCCTATTTCAGTCTTTCGTAGAAAAGGAATATCAAACGGAGTCCAAACGGAGTGAAACCTTCGGCAGAGTTATTTTTGGAAACCCTAATTGGGCCCCAAGTTCGTGCGCCCCCACCCTCATGGGCCCCACGTTGCTCCATCGACGTACTTTTCCCTCCTATATATATCCACATACCCTAAAAACATCGAGGAGCATGAAGTAACCCTAATTCCACCGCCATAACCTTCTGTTCCCGTGAGATCCCATCTTGGGGCCTGTTCCGGAGCTCCGTCAGAGGCGGCATCGATCACAGAGGGCTTCAACATCAACTCCATAGCCTCTCCAATGAGTTGTGAGTAGTTTACCACCGACCTTCGGGTCCCTAGTTATTAGCTAGATGGCTTCTTCTCTCTCTTTGGATCTCAATACAAAGTTCTCCGCGATCTTCTAGGAGATATATTCGATGTAATCTTTTTGCGGTGTGTTTGTCGAGATCTGAGGAATTGTGGGTTTATGATCAAGATTATCTATGGACAATATTGGATTCTTTTCTGAAATCTTTTGTGTATGATTATAATATCCTTGCAAGTCTCTTCGAATTATTGGTTTGGTTTGGCCTACTAGATCTATAGTTCTTGCAATGGGAGAAGTCCTTGGCTTTGGGTTCAATCTTCCGGTGTACTTTCCCAGTGACAGCAGGGGCAGCAAGGCATGTATAGTATTGTTGCCATCGAGGATAAAAAGATGGGGTTTATATCATATTGCTTGAGTTTATCCCTCTACATCATGTCATCTTGCGTAAGGCGTTACTCTGTTCTTATGAACTTAATACTCTAGATTAATGCTGGATAGCGGTCGATGTGTGGAGTAATAGTAGTAGATGCAGAATCGTTTTGGTCTACTTATCACGGACGTGATGCCTATATACAATGATCATGCCTAGATATTCTCATAATTATGCGCTTTTCTATCAATTGCTCAACAGTAATTTGTTCACCCACCCTAGAATTCTGCTATCATGAGAGAAGCCACTAGTGAAACCTATGGCCCCCGGGTCTATCTTTATCATATTACTTTCCCTTCAACTAGCCAATTGATGTTGTCGTTGCTTATTTGCTTTATTTACTTTCTATTTCTATATCAAAAATACCAAAAATATTATGTTATCATATCTATCAGATCTCACTCTCGTAAGTGACCGTGAAGGGATTAATAACCCCTTATCGCGTTGGCTGCGAGGTTCTTATTTGTTTGTACAGGTGCGAGGGACTCGCGTGTGGTTTCCTACTGGATTGATACCTTGGTTCTCAAAAACAAAGGGAAATACGTACGCTACTGTGCCGCATCACCCTTTCCTCTTCGAGGGAATACAAAGCAAGCTCGGGAATTAGCAAGACGAATTGTTGGCGCCGTTGCTAGGGAGATCTACGCAAAAGTCATATACCAAGTACCCATCACAAACACTTATCCCTCGCATTACATTATTTGCCATTTTCCTCTCGTTTTCCTCTCCCCCACTTGACCTTTGCCTTTTTTCCGTTATCCTTTTTGTTTGCATGTGTTGCCATCCGCCCTCTATTAGCTTGCATCTTCGCTTGCTAAATTATGGATCGTCATCCACTTGCTAATCTTTCTAAGATATCTAATTATGATGAACCAATTGCTAGTGACCTGCGTGCACTAGAATATCTTTATGAGGTTTTGCTTGAAATCCGTGAGTCCAAAATTTGTGATTAAGTGTTGAAAGAATAAGATAATAAAGTGATTCACGATAGCTCCTTGAATGAAAAGCATGATTGCAATGACGTTATTATAAATTCTCTTATTGTCAATTGTGTTAATGATATGCAAACCCACAAGCTTGGGGATGCTAGTTTTGCTATGACTACTATAGTGTTTGCAATAATATTGAAAGTGGGTTTTGAGAGGTCATGACTTTAGTTAATGTTGATCTCGAGATTTTGGAAGAGTGTCAACATCGTATGCATGTGGATCGTGTTGAAAATATGTTTTGTGATAGCTATATTATTGAATTTTCTTATGATCCTACATGCAATTATTATGAGAGAGGAAAATATGGTTGTAGAAATCTTCATGTTACTAAATTATCTCTCTTCATGTTGAGATTGATCTTGTTTCTTTCTTCTTCCTTGCATATGTTAGATCTTGCTTGTCTTGCTAATTTGTTTTCCTATAAAATGCCTTATGCATAGGAAGTATGTTAGACTTAGATGTGAATTTTTCACATGCTATATGATGATATCTTTGTGCTTCAATTCTTATCTTTCATGTGAGCATCATTGAATTCTCAAGCCTATCTTAATGGCTATAAAGAAAGAGCTTGTTGGGAGGCAACCCAATTTTATTTTCTTTGCTTTTACTTCTATTTTGGAATAAATATTGCATCTAGCCTCTGTTTATATGTGGTTTTGTGTTTTAATTAGTGTTCGTGCCAAGTAGAATCTTTGGGAAGACTTGTGTGAAGTTTATGTGATCATGTTGTAAAAAACAGAAACTTTAGCGCTCACGAGATTGGCCGTCATTTTTTACTGGAGAGTGCTTTTTAGTTGATTCCTTGGCAGATAATTAATAGACAAATCCATCACATCCACCAATTTATTTCAATTTTTTTAGAGTTACATAAGTATTCAAAAGTTACAGATTACTACAGATTGTTCTGTTTTTGACAGATTTTGTTTTTTCGTGTGTTGTTTGATTATTCTGATGAATCTATGAGTAGTATTGGGGTGTATGAATCATGGAGAAGTTGGAATACAGTAGGTTTAACACCAATATAAACAAATAATGAGTTCATTACAGTACCTTTGAGTGGTGGTTTGTTTTCTTATACTAAGAGAGCTCACGAGATTTTTGGCTAAGTTTTGTGCTGTGAAGTTTTCAAGTTTTGAGTATGGATTCGATGGACTATGGAACAAAGAGTGGCAAAATCCTAAGCTTGGGGATGCCCAACGCACCCCAAGGTAAAATTCAAGGACAACAAAAAGCATAAGCTTGGGGATGCCCCGGGAAGGCATCCCCTCTTTCGTCTTCGTCTATCGGTAACTTTACTTGAGACTAGATTTTTATTCACCACATGATATGTGTTTTGCTTGGAGCGTCATGTATGATTTGAGTCTTTGCTTTTTAGTTTGCCACAATCATCCTTTCTGGATACACCTTTTGAGAGAGATACAAATAAATTGGAATTTATTAGAATACTCTATGTGCTTCACTTATATCTTTTGAGCTAGATAGTTTTGCTCTAGTGCTTCACTTCTACTCCCTCCATCGCATAATGTAAGACGTTTTTTAACTCTATTGTAGTGTAAAAAAATGTCTTACATTATGGGACGGAGGGGGTATCTTTTTTAGCACGGTTGTGGTTTTATTTTGTAGAAATTATTGATCTCTCATGCTTCCCATATATTATTTTGAGAGTCTTTTAGAACAGCATGGTAATGTGCTTTTTTTATAAAATTTGTCCTAATATGATAGGCATCCAAGACGAGTATGGTAAAAACTTTCACATAAAGTGCATTGAATACTATAAGAAGTTTGATACTTGATGATTGTTTTGAGTTATGAGGATCATGATATTAGAGTCATGTTAGTAAAGTAGTTGTGAATTTGAGAAATACTTGTGTTGAGGTTTGCAAGTCCCATAGCATGCACGTATGGTAACCGTTGTGTGAAAAATTTGAAGCATGAGGTATTTCATAGAGTGTCATCCTTTGTGTGGAGGTCGGGATCGCGCGATGGTTAACTCCTACTAACCCTTCCCCTAGGAGCATGCGTGTAGTACTTTGTTTTGATGACTTGTAGATTTTTGCAATAAGTATGTGAGTTCTTTATGACTAATGTTGAGTACATGGATTATACACATTTTCACCCTTCCACCATTGCTAGCCTCTCTTGTACCGCGCAACTCTCGCCGGTACCATACACCTACATTATACCTTCCTCAAAACAGCCACCATACCTACCAAACATGGCATTTCCATAGCCATTCCGAGATATATTGCCATGCAACTTTCCACTGTTCCGTTTGCTATGACACTCTTCATCATTGTCATATTGCCATGCATGATCATGCAATTGACATTGTATTCGTGGCTAGGCCACCATGCATAATTTTTCATACATGTCACTCTTGATTCACTACACATCCCTATACACCGCCAGAGGCATTCATATAGAGTCATACTTTGTTCTAGTATCAAGTTGTAATATCAAGTTGTAAATCAATATAAGTGTGATGATGTCACATCCCTAGTCAGTGCTTGCATTAGGACTAGCTAGAGTGTGCATCATGTTTACTTTCTACAGAAAATTGAAATGGGAATGACAGAAACCCCATCACCCCTCTTCTAACAACTAGGGTTTAATAAAATCTTTTCCAATGTACCCAAATCGCCCTTCAAAAATGTTCATCATCTTTGCCTTGGTCTTAAACCTCTGCCAAAAATGGTGCACAATTTGCTAGGACATCCAAAGTTCTCTGGATTAATTCATATTGTAATTGCATTTGGGCATTTAAATGCTATAAAATAATTTAGGTGCCCAAATAATCATAAACTAAAATGTTCCATGATGTTCATATTATATACAGTGGGCATGACTAGTTTCATGATTTATAAAAATGTTCTAGCATTTTTATTAATTCAACAAAGTTGCAACAGAAAACAAACAAAAATAAATAGACAAGAGAGGAGAGAGGACTTATCTGGAGCCCACCTAGCAGGCCCACCTGCCGGTCCAGCTCAGCCACCGCTCCAGCGAGCTGCTTGGCTCGGCCAGGCAGGCAGGCAGGTGCTCGACGCCGGCACCAGCGCGCGCCACGCAGCTGCCCACCGCCCTGCCTCCTCCCCTCGCCGTTCTGCTGGCCTGGATCGATCACCCACCTCTCCCCCGAGCTCGCAGACACGCCTCCTCCTCCCCAGCTCCTCTCCCTCGCTCCCCCCGCACCACGGCCGACGCTGTCGCGCCCGCGCCGTCATGATAACCGCGTCCGCCGAGGTCCCCGTGCCGCGTCACCGTGTGTATTCGCTCCGCCGCCGTCGACTACGTCGAGCAGGCCGAGCCCCGAGCGCTCGCCCGCTCTGGAGTCGCCCCCGACCCCGTCTTCCCCAACTTCGGCCGCTGAGATCGCCATCGCCGCGCCGCTTAGCTCCGACCTTCCTCGAGCCCGCTTCGACGCTTGCTGCAACCGCCGTGAGCCCAGCTACCTCCCCATCCTCTCTGTTCCCCCCCTCGAGCCCTGTACCGACTGCACGAAGCTCACCTGCACGCGGCGCCGCGGAGCTCGTCGCCGACGTGCTTCCGGCCACCTAACGGCCCGGCCTTCCGGCCGACATGCTGCAATCCACGCGCCTCCTAAAGCACCACACCGACAAGTTCATCCTCGCCCGAACTCCGACAACTGCTGGACCCGTCGTCGGCGTCGTTTCCGGCGACCCCGAGGCCAACCACCACCACCACTCGCTGCGGCACCTCACCAGCAGCATGTAGACGTGCTCCGCCGTCGATTTGATCGTCGGAACACGAATCCCACACCCCACCGCTACGTCTGGCCTCGCCGGCGGCTAAACGCCGGCGAGTCAACCCAGTTTGACCAGGGGGTTGACTCCCCTGGGTCACTGACATGTGCGCCCTGCCTGTTAGTCAAACCTAGGTTAGTGCATAAACTAATCCTAATTAGTTAGTTAACTAACTGTGACACTGACTAGTGGGTCCCACTGGTCAGGTTTGACCTGGACCGCCCTGTTGACTTGCTGACGTCAGCATGATGTCATGCTGATGCAGTAAATGCTTTTCTAGGATTAATTGATTTAAAGCAATTCAGGAAATTCCTGAAAATGCTCTAAACTTTAAAAAATCATATAAATTCAACAGTAGCTTAGATGGAAAAGATTTATATATGAAAATTGATCAGAAAAATTTAATCTTTCCAATGGCACTGGTTTAATGCATGTTTGAGCAAGTTAACCTTGTGTAATGCCCAGGATGGAGTTATACCTCCTATGTGTCGAGGCACGACTTAAAGGCATAAATCCATCCTAGAATGATCTCAAGTTTGGTAATCTTTGCACAACTCATGTAAAAGAGGGGATTGTAAACAGAAAATAGTTGGCTGACACTCGCCACGTCACAGAATTACAATTCAAGTCTCAATCATCATACATTAAGAACATCATAACCCTCTAAGGGCAAAAACCAAATGTCAAAGTACCAAACTGAAATAAATAAACCACAGGCGGATCGAATCCTAGTAAGAGTCTCCACTACTGATCATCCGGGTATCGCACATAGTACCGACTATGCTCCTCGTCGTACTCCCAATCCAGCTCGGTGCCATCACCTGGATAGCTCACAGCTGGACCTACATCTGGTGTGTGAAGTAACTATGAGCCACAGAGGACTCAGCAATCCCGTTCCCGGGTAACAAGACTATTTAAGCCTTTGGGAGAGGAAAAGGCTGAAGAAAAGAATAAGTGTCTGCAGCAGCAACTAGCAACTAGCTTACGTGAGTGAGAGCGAGAAGAGAAAGCCTCGGCGAGAAGTGATCACGAAGTGATCCTAGCTACAAGCTCAACAATCATAACCCCTCCGTGTTCAACTCCCGAATCCCTATTCGGAAATTGACAGTCACGGAACACACGCTGGTAGTGTATTAGAAACATTGTGTCAAGTTATCTACAACCGGAATTAACAAGCTCCCATCTGCCACATAACCGCGGGCACGGCTTTCGAAAGTTAAAACCCTGCAGGGGTGTTCCAACTTGACCCATTACAAGCCCACGATCCGCGGAGTCGCAACTCCAAAGTGGGAAGACCCGAGTATCCTCGGAATCCCGTGCTCAAGATATACCGAGCTAAGGTAAGGCTAATCCAGCAAATCCTCCTGGCGTGTCGACACCCTGATAGTAGCCGCGCGTATCTAAGTCTCAGGACACGACCGGATGGGCGAAGCTACGGGTTTTTACCAAACCTCGAGTTTCCTTGAGGTGGCCCCGCAGGCTCCCCGTTTCGGACCAACACTCATGTGGAGCACTGGCCCGGGTAGTTGAATTAAGAAAAAGGGTTTATAACTCCCTATGCAAGTTTAGTTTGTTATTAGGCAAATAGTACCAATGTTGGGACTTGCTGGAAAAGACTTAGCATTTAGCGGTTTATCGAGGGGGTCCCATACACCCCAACCGTGTTAGGAACGCATAATCAAGGAACATAACACCGGTTTATACGGTTCCTAACGGCATGAGTGGAACAAATCACCAAGCAAAAGGCTTAGCCTTCCACCCTTGCCAATATATAGATGATTTCATTTTTAAGCATTTATATAGTGTGATAAAACCCAACCAAAACTTCAACATGAAGCAAGCATCTTCGATCTTCACCTGCAACTAGCAATGCTATAAGAAGGGCTGAGCGAAGCGTACTTAGCCAAGCAACGGTTTGCATAGGTAGGTTGGTTAAACATGCCAATGGTTTACAAGTAGGAGGCTGACAAGAAGATCATGGGCATCGAGGCAAAGCTATAGATCGAGACTACTAGCAATAGGCAAAGATAGTAATGTTATCGGGGTTCGGTCATCTTGCCTGAAGAGAAGTCGTTCGGATCGTAAGAAGGGTCCTCGTGCTCAACCTCGTTGGAAACCTCGTGCTCGTACTCGAACTCAGACTCTGCTTCCGGCTCTAAACAAAACAACCACACCAAGCACCAATCAACAAGATGCAATGCGCACTCGGAAAAGATGAATGCATGATGGATGCACTAAGGATGCACACGGAGCACGTAACATATCACTCAAGCAAATCACCTCAAAACAAGATAAAAATCTGATATTATTAATCTACACAGAAAATCAATCAAGTTTGATATAAGATTCGCTGAAATCGGAGTTACGGGCTAAAAGTTATGCCCGAAACAAGAATTGAGCGAAAGCTGAAAATTACAGCAACATAGCAACTTCGGAGCTCAAAATAATTGAGCTACAGCATTCAAATATCATGGCAAAGGACATGAACACAAACTAGACATATACTACAGCAACTAAGTCCAAAGGTGCACCCCCAACGGAGCCACGGATCAATAGCAATGATCTTGGACATATTGAACTTGACAATAAAATTCTGGCAGCAGAATTTTATTGAAACTTTGGAGCAAAAGATAAACATGCTACAGCCACTTAAATGGACATGTGAGGACATGGATGGAAAGACAACAATATATACTACAAGGAACAATCAAGATCCACTCCAAAACTATCATGCTTTGCCCTAGAACATCACACGAACATGGCATCGGAATGTTACAGATTTCAGACTTAGTGAAAAACCACTAAGTCCTAAAACAGCAATATCATCATGGCATATAAAAGAGCATGTTCAAGTCACCTCGAAACTAAACATGGCAAAAGGTAAGCACCTCATCAAAGTTCACATGAAGGTGATCCCGAAACACACAAGCATGCATCATGTAGGTAAACACAACGATTACAACGAGCTCAACAAGATGGCATTTCATAACAAGTGAAACAACATCACAGCCACATGGCACTTTGCAACGAAGATAACAAGGCAATAATAAATCTATCATGCAACCTATCACAAACAACATGTAGATCATGGCAAGACGAACACGTGGACATGTCATTTGCATCATTTGGACAAACGAGCTAAAAGATATCCCATGGCAAAGATGGCATAAAAATAACACATAGCAGCAGTTTATATCATGATGCACTCTTGCAACAGCAAAACGAGCACCTAAAAGATCTCTAACATGCATGACAACAACAGGTAAAACGTAGAGCAAGTCTCCACGAACGTCTGAACATATTATATGCGCGAATCGGAGCAACAGACAAAAAGTTAGAGCAGGTCAAACATTGCATCTCAGAACAAAATTAACAGGGACTTAGTGATGTAGAGGTCAACCTCAGATCCAGATCTGGGAAAAACAACACGGGCCGGATCTGGAGATCGGGCCGGTGGAGGCTGAAGACGGGCCCGCGGCGGCGGAGGCGAAGCCGGCCTGGGAGCGGCCCGGCTCGGCGGCGAAGGCGACGGGGAAGTGGGGACCAGGCCGGCGCGCGAGCCTGTCGATGGGCCGGATCCGCTGGAGAGCGCGGCTGCTCGGCGATGCGGTCCCCCGGGCGGTCGAAGCGGGCGTTGACCGAGCGCCTCGGTCGCTCGAGCGACCGAAGGGACACCGTCTGGCGGCTCGAGGGAGATCCCAGGCGCAGTTTTTTTGGAGGAAACTGCCAAGTGGCTGATGGAGAAAAAAAATGTGGATCTGGGAAAAAATGAGGGGGAAGGAGGAGGAAGAAGAAGGGGATGCCCAAAATTAGACTAGGGTCTATTATATAGCAGTTAGCTAGGGTTTGGAGATTTGGGGGTGCTAGGAGCCCTCCGATCGCGATCCGACGGATCCGATCGCGGGGGTAGTCTAGAAGGGCCTAGGAGAAGATAGAGGACTGGTGTAGGGGTGTTTTCGGGACACGAAGTGAAGGCACTTTGGACCCACACGAACAACGGATGGAAAAAGCCAACGGAGTCCAAACGAGACGAGATTTGAGAGGCGGGTTGCACACAACAAAACAACAACACACACAACAACCTTGCGGCACACCGGTAACGTTACACGCCCAAACAACAAGTAGGCCTACGGGACGTCACGAGCACGTGAGGGAGCTCCGGAACGCGAAACGGACAACGGGAAGAAACACGCGGAACCGGATGCAACCGACAACACAAATGCAATGCGATGCACATGTCTACATGATATGAATGAATGCCACACACTCACACAACACACGACGAAAACCCGAAAGACAAAGAACCCGGAATGGAAATAGATGAAGCCGGAGACATATTATATACCCAAAAGGGAAAGTATTACATCCGGGGCATTACAAACTCTCCTCTACTACAAAAACATCTTGTCCCGAGATCTAGGACTGGAAAAAGGAAGGGTACTCGGAACGAAGATGATCTTCTCGTTCCCAGGTAGCTTCACGGTCGGTGTGATGTGACCACTTGACTTTCAGAAATTTGATGGACTTGTTGCGGGTCTTGCGTTCGGTTTCTTCGAGAATGGCAATTGGGTGCTCTCGGTAGGACAGGTCTTGTTGAAGATCAATCTCCTCAAACGGAATCATGCGCTCAGGTGCCTTGAAGCATTTGCGAAGTTGAGACACATGGAAGACATCATGAACATTGGCGAAGTTTGAAGGGAGCTCAAGTTGATAGGCTAGGTTGCCTCTCTTGCCAAGAATCTTGAAAGGCCCGACGTATCTAGGAGCAAGCTTTCCTTTGATACCAAATCTTTGGGTTCCTTTCATCGGAGAAACTCGGAGATAGACATGATCACCGATGTTGAATGCCAAATCACGATGCTTGCCGTCATAGTAGCTCTTCTGACGCGAATGAGCGGCCTTGAGATTCTCACGTATGACTTTGCACGTTTCTTCGGCTTCTGAGATCAAGTCATTGCCAAGAAGTTGGCGTTCGCCTGTTTCAGACCAGTTGAGAGGGGTACGGCACTTTCTGCCATAGAGAATTTCAAATGGTGCTTTGCCTGCACTTGCTTGAAAGTTGTTGGTGTAAGAGAACTCGGCAAATGGAAGACAGTCTTCCCATTTCATGCCGAAGGAGATGACACAGGCTCTGAGCATGTCTTCTAGAATCTGATTCACGCGCTCGACTTGACCACTAGTCTGAGGGTGAAAAGCAGTGCTGAACCTGATCTTAGTGCCCATGGCGGACTGAAAGGAGTCCCAGAACCTTGATGTGAACAAGCTTCCACGGTCTGAGGATATAACTTGAGGAATGCCATGTAGGGACACAATTCTGGAAGTGTACAGCTCTACAAGTTGAGCTGCATTTATTGATTCTTTGACTGGAAGAAAGTGAGCGACTTTGGTAAGCTTGTCAATCACCACAAAGATAGCATCATTCCCTCGCTTGGATTTGGGAAAGCTAGTGACGAAGTCCATTTCAATGTGGTCGAACTTCCACTCGGGGATAGGAAGAGGTTGGAGAAGACCGGCTGGACGTTGATGTTCTGCTTTCACTCTTCTGCATACATCACATTCATTCACGAATTGGGCAATTTCCCTTTTCATGCGTGTCCACCAGTAAGATTGCTTGAGGTCTTGGTACATCTTGGAACTGCCAGGATGAATGGAAAGGAGAGAATCATGAGCTTCTTCCATTATGAGCTTCCTGAGATCACCTTTGGGAACAACGAGTCTGTCCTCGAAGAACAAGGTATCTCTCTCATCAACACGGAAGCACTTGTATTTTGGAGTGCCCTTTGCAATGCCATGTTTCACCTTCTTCACCATGGTATCATTGAGCTGGGCCTCACGGACTTGATCTTCCAAGGTAGGAGCAATTTGGAGATTTGCAAGAAAACCCTGCGGAACAACTTGGAGGTTGAGCTTCCTGAATGCTTCACAAAGCTCAGGCTGGTACGGCTTGATAAGAAGGCTGTTGCAATATGCCTTTCTGCTCAAAGCATCTGCAATCACATTCGCCTTGCCAGGAGTGTTTTCAATGCTGGGATTGTACTCTTGGATCATTTCAACCCAACGAGTCTGACGGAGGTTCAGATGCGGCTGTGTGAAGATGTACTTCAAGCTCTTGTGATCGGTGAAGATGTCGACCTTTCTGCCCAACAACAGATGTCTCCACGTAATCAGAGCATGTACCACAGCTGCTAGCTCGAGATCATGTGTGGGATAGTTCTTCTCACTTGGCTTTAGCTGACGAGAAGTGTATGCCACAATTCTCTTATCTTGCATAAGCACACCACCAAGACCTTGAAGAGAAGCATCACAGAATACTTCATAGGGCTTGGTTTCATCCGGAGGAGTCAGAACTGGAGCAGAGACAAGCTTCTCTTTGAGGGTTTTGAATGCCACTTCACACTCTGGAGAACCAAAGTATTTGACATTTTTCTGAAGCAAGTTGGAAAGAGGCTTGGCAATCTTGGAGAAGTTCTCAACGAATCTTCTACAATAGCTGGCAAGACCCAGAAAACTGCGGAGCTGCTTGACGTTCTGAGGAGCTTCCCAGTTGACAATTGCTTCAACTTTCTCGGGATTAACCGCAATACCGTCAGCTGAGATGATGTGGCCCAGGTGCAAAACCTTATCGAGCCAAAACTCGCACTTTGAGAACTTGGCATAGAATTTATGCTCTCGGAGTCGATCAAGAACCAGACGTAAGTGCTTTTCGTGATCTTCTTCATTCTTGGAAAACACCAGAATATCATCCAGATACACAAGCACAAACTCGCCAGTATAGGGGTTGAAGATGTAATGCATCATCCTTGAAAAGGTAGGAGGAGCATTGGCGAGACCGAAGGACATGACGGTATACTCGTATGAACCGTAGCTCGTTCTGAAGGCCATCTTGGGAATGTCTTCCTCGCGAATGCGAATTTGATGATAGCCCATTCGGAGGTCAAGCTTAGAGAACACTTTAGCTCCTTTGAGCTGCTCAAAGAGTTCGTTGATGTTGGGGAGCGGATACTTGTTCTTAATCGTCTTCTTGTTCAATGGCCGGTAGTCAACACAGAGACGCTCTGTGCCATCTTTCTTCTTGACAAATAAGACACCACAGCCCCACGGAGACGTACTAGGTCTGATGAGACCCATACTCTCCTGCTTATCAAGCAGCTTCTTCAATTCCTTCAATTCATCCGGAGAGAGCTTGTACGGACGCCGGCATGCTGGCTCAGTACCCGGCTCGAGTTCAATGACAAACTCCACCTGACGGTGTGGAGGCATGCCTGGAAGTTCTTCAGGAAAGACGTCTTGATATTCGTTCACCACCGGAATTTGAGATATGGCATTAATTTCGCCCTTATCATTAAGAGAGAAAAGCCGGATAGTGTTATCCCTTGAGGCAAAGATAATCACATCTTCATCAGAATGAGTCAACTTGACTTCCTTTTGAGCACAATCAATGTGAGCATCGTGCTGAGAAAGCCAATCCATTCCGAGGATGAGGTCAATGTCAGAATTACCAAGAACCACCGGTTTAGCCATAAAACGATAATCTCCCATGCGAATAGAAACATCCGGAGCAAAGACAGTAGAAGACATACGTCTCCCCGGGGAAATGACTTGCAACCTCTGAGGCAAATTTGAAGTGGCAATATTGTGCTTGGATGCAAATGGATATGACATGAAAGAGCATGTAGCACCCGAATCAAATAACACTTTAGCAGGAAAAGAGTTTACTGGAAGGTTACCCAAAATGACATCAGAAGAATTCTCCGCGTGTGCTGCATTCATCAGATTGACCCTTGCAGACTTTGGATCATGCCTGACAATAGCTGAACTCACAGGTGGAGGAGGTGGAAGACGCTTCGGATTCGTACATCTGTTGGCATAATGACCTTTCTGAGTGCATTTGTTGCAAGTCACTTCTAAGAGAGGACGGAAATGAGAGCCACTTGACTTGGAGCCTTGAGACTGAAACTGCTTCTTCGACTGGTTGCTCGGGTTGGGTGGGTGGGAGAAACCACGACCACTAGAGTTCTTGTTGTTGGAGTTGTTGTATGGAGCTCGAATCACTGGAGGAGGAGGAAGCCAGAATTTCTGATGCTTCGAGACCATCTGAGACGATGAGGAAGAGTGAACGGCATCTCGAATTCTCTTCTTAGAAGCCTCCATCTTAAGCTGAGCTGCTTCTTGTTTCAAAGCCATGTTATAGAACTTGTCGAATTCATCGGGCTCGAACAAAGTGAGAGCAAGCTGAAGTTCATCTTTGAGACCTCCACGGAACTGATAGATTTTACTCTTGGCATCAGGAATGTCTTTCTTAGCATAACGAGCGAGGTTTTGGAACTTGACATTATACTGATAGACTGTCATGGAGCCCTGCTTCAGGTTGCGGAATTGCTCACGCATACCCTCGATGACACTTGTAGGAGTGTGGTGCGAACGGAAATCCTTGCAGAAATTCTCCCAAGAGATCACTTGACCCGGCCTGGAGTCTTTGTACTGCTGCCACCAGTCAGCTACTTGATCTTTCAGTTGGAAGGCGGCAAACTTCACATAATCATCTTCCTTCACGTTACTGCACTCAAAATGCTTCTTGATATCGGTTAGCCAATCTTCAGCATCGAGAGGGTCGACACAGTAACTGAAAGCTTTAGGATTTTTAGCCAGGAACTGGTTAAGAGTAGCATGGTGCTGCTGGAAGAAGTTGCCTTGGTTCCCTGGAACACCCTGATTAGCTTGCATAGCTTGCATCTGCTGCATCATCTGCATCATCAACTGAGTGTTCTGAGTTGTAGTCTGCATAATTGCTCTCCAAGCCTCAGGCGGAGGAGGAGGGGAAGGAGGATGATCTGGGACCTCTTCCACCTCTGGGTTAGCGTTGGGAACCTTTTTCGGAGCCATCCTGTAAGAGATGACCACGAATCAGCAATTGATTGACAAAAGGAATAAGCTGAATCAATGGCATGAATTGCATCAAGTCTTCACAATAATCATTCGAACAATAAGAACGAATGAAATCATCCGAACAAGAGGAACAAATGATATTCTCAGTTAAATGATAACATCAGTCTTCACGATAAGCCACATAGGGGACAAAAGGATAAAATAAGAAAACAACAAGGTACAGACGGGAACAAACACAAGAAAGGTGCTTCGTTCTAACATCTTTGTGCTGAAAGCATATGAACGCGTTACGAAAAGGTTTTGCAATCCCCGGATCAGCATAGCCAAGGACCCTTTAAGATGCAACTCCTGATAGTAACATCGGTCATATAACCCCTTCACTCAATGTCGAACCCCGAACTCACTAACCTGCATTCGTTGGAAGAATGCCTACGATCTACTGGATAAACCCACCTATAGATTTCCGAAAGATTCCAGTTATGCAATCAGGTGTTGGGGATACACGGGAAGCACCGCGCAATCAACTCTAAACCTACATCCAGGTGTATCCATCCTTCAACACATAACCAGTCTTTCTCGGAAACTGTGTACCTCGGACCTTCGAAAAGCATCCACTATAACAAGCTATGGCAATACTCCCGAACTACCTCCCCAGTACTGGGTGATGTCGGGGTTATCTTGCCACTGGCCGTATAGGGGAGATTTTCGATGTCGGCCGTCTTAAGTATTTAGTACTGCCGCGATATGCTTATGACAACAATACCCCGAAGCTCAACTCCTCGGTAACAGGAGGCATCGAGAACAATATCCTTGTCACGAGAACATCGAAACAATCCCAGAATACTCGCGGGATTCCTAAAAAAAAATTGTGCAATTTTTGAAGATAGGAGAGACAAGAGTAGCCGTCAGGATCCTCACCAGAGAGAAAGGGGATGAGAAGCAAAGAAATCCTACTCTCCGATATAATATAGGACTCAAAAAGTTTTCAGTGTGTGCCTAGACTCGACCGTCAACGATTCGATCAAACAGTGGGGGCTCCTAGGTCGGAGAAGGCTCTGAATACCAACTTGTAATGCCCAGGATGGAGTTATACCTCCTACATGTCGAGGCACGACTTAAAGGCATAAATCCATCCTAGAATGATCTCAAGTTTGGTAATCTTTGCACAACTCATGTAAAAGAGGGGATTGTAAACAGAAAATAGTTGGCTTACACTCGCCACGTCACAGAATTACAATTCAAGTCTCGATCATCATACATTAAGAACATCACAACCCTCTAAGGGCAAAAACCAAATGTCAAAGTACCAAACTGAAATAAATAAACCACAGGCGGATCGAATCCTAGTAAGAGTCTCCACTACTGATCATCCGGGTATCGCACATAGTACCGACTACGCTCCTCGTCGTACTCCCAATCCAGCTCGGTGCCATCACCTGGATAGCTCACAGCTGGACCTGCATCTGGTGTGTGAAGTAACTGTGAGCCACAGAGGACTCAGCAATCCCGTTCCCGGGTAACAAGACTATTTAAGCCTTTGGGAGAGGAAAAGGCTGAAGAAAAGAATAAGTGTCTGCAGCAGCAACTAGCAACTAGCTTACGTGAGTGAGAGCGAGAAGAGAAAGCCTCGGCGAGAAGTGATCACGAAGTGATCCTAGCTACAAGCTCAACAATCATAACCCCTCCGTGTTCAACTCCCGAATCCCTATTCGGAAATTGACAGTCACGGAACACACGCTGGTAGTGTATTAGAAACATTGTGTCAAGTTATCTACAACCGGAATTAACAAGCTCCCATCTGCCACATAACCGCGGGCACGGCTTTCGAAAGTTCAAACCCTGCAGGGGTGTTCCAACTTGACCCATTACAAGCCCACGATCCGCGGAGTCGCAACTCCAAAGTGGGAAGACCCGAGTATCCTCGGAATCCCGTGCTCAAGATATACCGAGCTAAGGTAAGGCTAATCCAGCAAATCCTCCTGGCGTGTCGACACCCTGATAGTAGCCGCGCGTATCTAAGTCTCAGGACACGACCGGATGGGCGAAGCTACGGGTTTTTACCAAACCTCGAGTTTCCTTGAGGTGGCCCCGCAGGCTCCCCGTTTCGGACCAACACTCATGTGGAGCACTGGCCCGGGTTGTTGAATTAAGAAAAAGGGTTTATAACTCCCTATGCAAGTTTAGTTTGTTATTAGGCAAATAGTACCAATGTTGGGACTTGCTGGAAAAGACTTAGCACTTAGCGGTTTATCGAGGGGGTCCCATACACCCCAACCGTGTTAGGAACGCATAATCAAGGAACATAACACCGGTTTATACGGTTCCTAACGGCATGAGTGGAACAAATCACCAAGCAAAAGACTTAGCCTTCCACCCTTGCCAATATATAGATGATTTCATTTTTAAGCATTTATATAGTGTGATAAAAACCAACCAAAACTTCAACATGAAGCAAGCATCTTCGATCTTCACCTGCAACTAGCAATGCTATAAGAAGGGCTGAGTGAAGCGTACTTAGCCAAGCAACGGTTTGCATAGGTAGGTTGGTTAAACATGCTAATGGTTTACAAGTAGGAGGCTGACAAGAAGATCATGGGCATCGAGGCAAAGCTATAGATCGAGACTACTAGCAATAGGCAAAGATAATAATGTTATCGGGGTTCGGTCATCTTGCCTGAAGAGAAGTCGTTCGGATCGTAAGAAGGGTCCTCGTGCTCAACCTCGTTGGAAACCTCGTGCTCGTACTCGAACTCAGACTCTGCTTCCGTCTCTAAACAAAACAATCACACCAAGCACCAATCAACAAGATGCAATGCGCACTCGGAAAAGATGAATGCATGATGGATGCACTAAGGATGCACACAGAGCACGTAACATAACACTCAAGCAAATCACCTCAAAACAAGATAAAAATCTGATATTATTAATCTACACAGAAAATCAATCAAGTTTGATATAAGATTCGCTGAAATCGGAGTTACGGGCTAAAAGTTATGCCCGAAACAAGAATTGAGCGAAAGCTGAAAATTACAGCAACATAGCAACTTCGGAGCTCAAAATAATTGAGCTACAGCATTCAAATATCATGGCAAAGGACATGAACACAAACTAGACATATACTACAGCAACTAAGTCCAAAGGTGCACCCCCAACGGAGCCATGGATCAATAGCAATGATCTTGGACATATTGAACTTGACAATAAAATTCTGGCAGCAGAATTTTATTGAAACTTTGGAGCAAAAGATAAACATGCTACAGCCACTTAAATGGACATGTGAGGACATGGATGGAAATACAACAATATATACTGCAAGGAACAATCAAGATCCACTCCAAAACTATCATGCTTTGCCCTAGAACATCACACGAACATGGCATCGGAACGTTACAGATTTCAGACTTAGTGAAAAACCACTAAGTCCTAAAACAGCAATATCATCATGGCATATAAAATAGCATGTTCAAGTCACCTCGAAACTAAATATGGCAAAAGGTAAGCACCTCATCAAAGTTCACATGAAGGTGATCCCGAAACACACAAGCATGCATCATGTAGGTAAACACAACGAATACAACGAGCTCAACAAGATGGCATTTCATAACAAGTGAAACAACATCACAGCCACATGGCACTTTGCAACGAAGATAACAAGGCAATAATAAATCTATCATGCAACCTATCACAAACAACATGTAGATCATGGCAAGACGAACACGTGGACATGTCATTTGCATCATTTGGACAAACGAGCTAAAAGATATCTCATGGCAAAGATGGCATAAAAATAACACATAGCAGCAGTTTATATCATGATGCACTCTTGCAACAGCAAAACGAGCACCTAAAAGATCTCTAACATGCATGACAACAACAGGTAAAACGTAGAGCAAGTCTCCACGAACGTCTGAACATATTATATGCGCGAATCGGAGCAACAGACAAAAAGTTAGAGCAGGTCAAACATTGCATCTCAGAACAAAATTAACAGGGACTTAGTGATGTAGAGGTCAACCTCAGATCCAGATCTGGGAAAAACAACACGGGCCGGATCTGGAGATCGGGCCGGTGGAGGCTGAAGACGGGCCCGCGGCGGCGGAGGCGAAGCCGGCCTGGGAGCGGCCCGGCTCGGCGGCGAAGGCGACGGGGAAGTGGGGACCAGGCCGGCGCGCGAGCCTGTCGATGGGCCGGATCCGCTGGAGAGCGCGGCTGCTCTGTGATGCGGTCCCCCGGGCGGTCGAAGCGGGCGTTGACCGAGCGCCTCGGTCGCTCGAGCGACCGAAGGGACACCGTCCGGCGGCTCGAGGGAGATCCCAGGCGTAGTTTTTTTGGAGGAAACTGCCAAGTGGTTGATGGAGAAAAAAATGTGGATCTGGGAAAAAATGAGGGGGAAGGAGGAGGAAGAAGAAGGGGATGCCCAAAATTAGACTAGGGTCTATTATATAGCAGTTAGCTAGGGTTTGGAGATTTGGGGGTGCTAGGAGCCCTCCAATCGCGATCCGACGGATCCGATCGTGGGGGTAGTCTAGAAGGGCCTAGGAGAAGATAGAGGACTGGTGTAGGGGTGTTTCCGGGACACGAAGTGAAGGCACTTTGGACCCACACGAACAACGGATGGAAAAAGCCAACGGAGTCCAAACGAGACGAGATTTGAGAGGCGGGTTGCACACAACAAAACAACAACACACACAACAACCTCACGGCACACCGGTAAGGTTACACGCCGAAACAACAAAGTAGGCCTACGGGACGTCACGGGCACGTGAGGGAGCTCCGGAACGCGAAACGGACAACGGGAAGAAACACGCGGAACCGGATGCAACCGACAACACAAATGCAATGCGATGCACATGTCTACATGATATGAATGAATGCCACACACTCACACAACACACGACGAAAACCCGAAAGACAAAGAACCCGGAATGGAAATAGATGAAGCCGGAGATATATTATATACCCAAAAGGGAAAGTATTACATCCGGGGCATTACACCTTGCTGTTCACATTAAAACATGATAATTCACTTTAATAAATAATAGTTTGGGTATAAATTTGAATCTTTGATTCAAATGAGCTCATACCTTTCTGTTTATAGATGCATTAGCCCAAAACACATTCATCTTGGCATGTCATGAGCATGCATCATATTGTTGCATTTGTTTGTATATTGATTGAATCGCCGGTGTTCTCCGTGGTAGGTCCTGCTCCCGAGGATACTTCTGCGTATCCAACTGAAGAACAGTACCCGACAACCACTCTGTCAGGCAAGCAACCCATTGATCATTCTGATACAAACCCATCTTCTCGCTCCTGCTCTGTTTTACTGCATTAAGGTAACAACGCGTGAACTGCTACTTGCCACGGTAGTTGAACCCTATTCCTTTGCATGACCTGTCATTGCCACAGTAAATAGTTGAAACCCATTAGCATGTGTAGGAGTTGATTGAACCATGTGACATGTGTTCCACCATGCTATTTGTTTATGTTGCCTGCTATGCTTAGAGTTGTGTCAGGTCTGACCCATCTGGGTGATGGATCAGAGTGAAATAATCATACTCGATAAAGAGAGGGAAGTGTGGAACAAGTTTGGTAAAGGTATCGATGAAAGGCCATGTAGGAGTACGTGGCGGGTTGTTTCATTGGGACCGTCCATAGGACCCGAGATCTGTATGTGTGATTCAAGTTACAACTACTACCACGCATTTGGCTCCGGGCGCTCCAAGCCCTCTCGACTTATTAACTGCCCTCGTCCTCTATCCACGAGTTGCAACTAGTTTCTGGTGTTTGTAGTTTACTGGTGGTCGTGCACAGCGTTGACCCTCGGGGTGGGCTGTGATGCGGCAGGTACGTGGCACGGTGTACCGGTCGCCCGTTTGGTGACTCGGGAACCCTGTACACATCGTTTGGGGCCATGAGCGACACCCCGGCCGGATCTCCCCATGGACGGAACCCAAATAGGCGATAAACCTGGATTAGGGACTCGTGTAGTTAGTCAGGTCGTGGCCGACACCCTCGCTGGGCTTCCACTTGAAGGTTGCCGAGTACATGTCGAGTAAACGGCAATAAGTGGTGGAAGCGTGTGTAAAGAAGTACACCCCAGCAGGGTTACCAATCTATTCGAATAGCCGTTGTTCACGGTACAGACTACTTGGTTACTCTTATAGTTCATAGACAAGTTGATGGATACTACTAAAAGCCTCAAGACAAGTGTGAGTGCCGTGGATGGCCTTCCGTAGGATGACGGAAGAGGATCCACGGTGGTGTATTATTGTGGTGAGTAGAGGACTCGTGTACGTAGCCTTATCTTGCAATCTGCTGAGAGTCATAGTATAGGTTAGCCAAGAGTCAAAGCTGGCTTGCTGCTATGAACTCCACTACCCTTGTTGATTATGATGCATGTATGATAGGTTCTGTTGTAAGACTTGCTGAGTACCTTTGTACTCATGTTTGCTTAATAACTGTTGCAGAGGAGAACCCTGCCCCTTCTGATGGGTTTTACATAGACGTTGACATCGACGAGTAGCTTGCTACCCAGACGGAGATCCTGAGCTTGTGAAGGGCCTTGTAGATACTCAGGCTACACCAAGCCTGTTTTATTTCCAAGTTGTCTGTACTCAGACATGTTAGCTTCCGCTTGTGCTTGTATGATTGTATGACTTGAGTGTTGGGTCATGTGACCCCTACCTGTACGGATATGTTATGTATGGCTCTTCGGAGCCTCTTAAAAAAAGTACTTTGAGTCATAGAGTTCTGTTGTGATGCAATGTTGTATTTGCACATATTGAGCATATTGTGTGTATGATTGAAATGTTTGGTATGTGTGGGATCCGACACCTAGTTGTTTACCTTTGGTAGCCTATCTTACAGAGAAATGCCTCCTAGTGCTTCCACTGAGCCTTGGTAGCTTGCTACTGCTCGGAACACGTAGGCTGGCCGGCATGTGTCCTTCTTCGTTCTTGTGTCTGTCCCTTAGGGGAAATGTCACGAGTTATTCCTTTAAGTCCATGTAGCTTGCTACGACTTGGGTTCATACGTTGATGACCGACACGTTCGTTGCTGCATCATGGATGCATGTCTCTGTAATTTAGTGCCACTTTTGGTTTATAACTACCCATGTCGGCCCGGGTTCTCTGTCATATGGATGCTAGCGACACTGTCATATACGTGTGCCAAAATGCGCAAATGGTCCCGGGCCAGGTCAGGTGGCACGCGTGGGGATACCGTGCGTGAGGCCGCAAAGTGATATGACGTGTTACAAGCTAGATCGGTGTGACTTAGGATCGGGGTCCTGACAGCGTTGGCATCAGAGTGAGACTGCCTGTAGGTTTCTCAAGCCAAACTGGTAGATGTTGAGTCTAGAAAATTCTTAGTTATATGTAGGGGAATTGATTGTGGAAGGGAGCGTAAGGCTCTTTTACTTCTTTACCTTATGCCCTTCTGATCTGAGTCAGCCTATTCTTTCTACGGGGGTTTAGGACTAGGCCTCTCATCCTTACTAGGTTCACGTGTTACTAATCTGTAGACTCTTAGGATTGTTGGTTTCAAGCCTCAGTTCAGTTTCTACCCTTCTAGCATGATGATTAGTTGGACCCAGAACCTTGATATGATGTTGTTGAGTGGCTATGCTATCATTTATATGATTTCTCAAAATCTTTTTTTGAGCATTTACAGTTGTTATGCTGCCCGATTTCTTCCAGAAATTCTAATGCCTTTGCATTATTTCATGTTTCAGATGTCTCATCGCACACCTCACCAGGTGGTCTGTTCGACTCGGTGCATTAATGTGCCAGGTCACACGGCCATGCTAGTCCATGTGTTGACTGAGACCGGTTACCGTTGGTATCCTGAGTACACCATGGAGGAACAGTACCGGGATTTCAACTAGAGTTAGTATTTCTGCACAGTCCGGATATACCCCTCATATCCCGAAGCTACCGACCCCATCCATTGGTCTTATGGACTCGGGGATACCATCGAGATGGCAGTGCAGGATGCCGCTTACTCGATGTTGACCATCATCCGGGCTAGGCATGCCCTGCTGCTGAACACTGAGTTCTGTTACATGCCAGCCTCACTTCCTGGAGAGGAAGGCTACTACACTGGTTTGTATACTGATGCCGCTCATGAGGAGCTGATAACCCTCAACCGTGAGGGATCGAGATAGTCTTCGCGGGTAAGAATAACCCAATTTATAGATTCGACACACGGGGAGCCAAAGAGTATTTATAAGCTTTAACAGTTGAGTTGTCAATTCAACCGCACCTGAAATATACTTACTTGCAACAAAAGATAAGTGGTAACGGAGATATGATAGTGATGGTGGTGATAGTAAAAGTAAACAGCAAAAGTAAATAGCAAAAGTAACAACTAGTGACCAGCAGGATTTAAAACACTGTAGGCTAGGGAGATGGATGGTTGGGCGCTGCATGGATGAGATATATCATGAATCTAACCTAGGGCAAGGCACACAGAAAAGTAATGATCATCTAGGCAAATATCAAACATTAGGCATGTATCCCATAGGTAGTTGTACGTGCTTGCAATAAGAACTTGCACAACATCGTTTGTCCTACCATCCCGCTACGAACGGGGCCAAAAGGAACTTATGGAGATTAAGGTGCTCCTGTCAAAGAGCACTGGAACAAAGCAATAAACTCAATGGATACATGTAATCCTCAAACTATGGACCATCCCCTTTGGTGTCCCAAGCTGTCACTTTTGGGATCGCCGGTTCCGGACCGTAATAGGTGCAAACAACGCATAGATAGGATCAAGAACACAAATATATTCATGCAAACACATATGGTTCAGATCTGAAATCATGGCACTCGGGCCCTAAGTGACAAGCATTAAGAGCAACAAGTTGAAGCAAAGATGATAAACACCATAGTAGATGATAGGCAACATGCCCCCAACAATCTGATAAACTATTACATGATCTAACTCATCCAATCCCTACCATCCCCTTTGCCTAGAGCAGGGAATTACTCACACATGGAAGGACAAGTCATGGAGGGAGGATGGAGTGGTGATGATGATGACGATGGCGACGATCTCCCCTCTCCGGAGGCCAAATCAGCCTCCAGATTAGCCCTCCCGAAGAAGAATAGAGGGTGCTGGCGGTTCCGCGACGGAAACTGGGAAAACGACTTCTGTTCTGGGGTTTTCTCGTCACGGGGATAAATACGGGTCAAAGTAGGGCACCAGAGGGGGAAGGACCCGCCCAGGCGGCCTGGCGAGGCGGCCAGGGGTGGGGCCGCCTGGGCTGGGCGCCTGGAGCCCCCCTGGCTCCCCTCTGGTCCATCTTCTGGCACAAGGTTCCTTCGGGTGCGTGGATTTTCTGTGATTTTTCGTGGAATTTTCTGAGACACCTAAAAATCCGTTTTCCTGCACACAATAAAACCATACAAGCAGCTCTGCTAAAAACAGCGTCAGTCCGGGTTAGTTTAGTTCAAATCATGCAAGAATGAGGTCAAAACAATAGCAAAAGTGTTTGGAAAAGTAGATACGTTTGAGACGTATCAACTCCCCCAAGCTTAGCATATTGCTTGTCCTCAAGCAATTCAGTTCAACGAACTGGACGCGACAAAGAAAACTTTGACAAACTCTTTTGCTTCATTAGATGTATATAAGCATGTACTACGAAAAGAGACTAGCTAGTATTGAAACAATGCTATGAGAACAATGCACGGAGCAATCCTTCTTTCAAGTGACCAATCACAAATACCTAAAAGTAAACAATATACTACTGAAAATCAAGACAAGATTACATTGCACATAGCTTGAACATACTAGAGTGGTATCTCGCTAGCCTCCATGAGTGAAGCAAAACATAAATGCAGAAACTCCTCCAGAGTTTTAAAGGAGACTAGAACTAAGAATTTCAGAATAAATAATATCACAAGCATGCAGAAGACAATGTAATACTTTGGGACAATGCACATTACACTCAGAATGACAATTATGCTCTCCTAGTTGGTGCTTTTAATAAAGAAGGTGGAGACTCTCGAACCGTGGAATTTGATGGCGAGGTTGAAAACCCATGGTTGGAAGCAAAGACTAAACATGTACCAGAGCTCTTGGTTTTGAAAACAGGGGTAAAAAATGTTTTTGAGAGATGCATATTTCGTCAACGAATGCTAGTAGACAACCCAATTACTTCTCGAGCTGGACAAGTTTCGAGGAACGGCTCCCGCACGGGGACGATCACATCCCCTTAATCTCCTTTGTTTATCACTGCCAAAAGTTTTCTGATTTCTCATGAACAAAGCGTGAAGGAGGGTTTGTTTGTTGTATTATCTTTTATGAGCCGGACGCACTCATGCCAGTTCCTTCTCGTATTAGGGGTTTGCAGATTAGACATGCAATCCCGGGGTAAAACTTGCCCAACTTGAAAAGATCATGAATTAACTACTACTTCCTGATGAGCTAAAACAGAGGCACAAAACAGGGGTAAATTTGAATAATTTCGAGATGGTACAAGAAAGTCTTCATTAGGATGGCAGGTAAATACCACATAGGAAGGTATGGTGGACTCATATGGAATAACTGGTTTGAAAGGATTTGGATGCACAAGCAGAATTCCGCTTAGTACGAGCGAAGGCTAGCAAGAGACTGGGAAGCGACCAACTAGAGAGCAATAACGGTCATAATCATGCAGAGCGACAAAGCAACATTGAATCGGGCTTGAAAGTGATATAATTGTTCTGAAACTCAAAGATCATCAAGGCAGAGCAGACTTTTTAGTCCTAAACATGTGTAAACATGTGCCAAGTCAATCCAAGAATTCTCCAAAGGGAAATACCACCTTAGTATACCAAACTATGAACAGTGCAATGCATGTAAATCATTTCAATAACACATTATATACTCTAGCTATTTGAGACTAGCCACAAGGAAAGCATGAACCACTGGAAGAGCATTGTAAACATAGCATTATGTCGCTACAAGCTGGTCTCTAGATCATAAGTACAGGCATATGTACAAAAGTAGAAACAAGAAGAGTTCATACCGGTTTTCCCTTGTTGCTTCCCTTCAGTCGATCTTCGTCATTACTGCCTCGCCACTCGCACGATCGAACGTAGGAAATATAATTAAATGCCATCACGGACTCGAGCTGAACTCTGAAAACAAAGCAAACTAAAGAGAGAAAGGAAATCTTTTTGGATTATTTCAAAGGTTAAACGAAAGCAAAGGAAAGAGAAAATCTTTTTGTTGTTTTTGCAAAGAAAGAAATAAAGAAGAACGGGCAAAAACTTTGAAAAGATCAAAGCGAATAAAACGGATAATACAATGGAAAAGTGAGAAGGGCACGTACTCCCCCAAGCTTAGGCTTTTGGCCTAAGTTGGTAGTAGCTACTGCCCCCAGGAGCCTCCTGCTCCGGGGTAATGCTGGTGAGTCCAAGGGTCGTAGAAGGATTCCGGCGCGTACACCGAACTCCTCGGATCCTCCCAAACAGAGGAAGACCCTTCACCAAACTGGGTGACGGTCTCCCCCTGAAAAGGTGGTAACTCACCGTGCTCCTCCTCGTCGGGCACAACCCCCTCCATGGGGTTATGAAACTGATGTTGGACCGTGAAATCATCGAACTGGATAACATCACAGGCCCATCCGTTCCTGCGAGAAAAATCAAACAAAAGAGGTGCACGTAGATGGATCTCGCGTTTCGCGGTAGTTCCGAAACGCAAGATATAAACAAGATTACAAAGCTCCGAAGTCATGGTAACAAACTTATGCCTTTTCATAGCAGCAAGATCAAAACTTAAATAAGTAAAAGGCTCATCATCAGGGTGTGTGGTGCCTTTAAGATATTTTAAGATAAGTGTGGCATAAACGCCACCAAATAAATCTCCCCTGTTACCGTTCATAGCAAGGCGTCGAGCAATTAAGGCACCCAGATTATAATCAAACCTCCCTGAGAGGGCGGTTGCCAGGATAGCAATATCCGGCGCAGAAATGTTGCTCGTGTTGTCACGAGCTAACACCCCTCTAGCAACATAATATGCAAAATACCTGAGGTGAGGGAATAAGATGCTGGAGATTTTTGACCGATGAATATCCCTCGTACCCATGCTGCAGAGAGAGTTGAAAACGGTTTTCAGCTCGGAGGGCTCAGAGGTCATCTTAGCCGTCCGCCCAACGTTTGGCACACCTATTATTTCACAAAACTTTCCCAAGGGCATGGTGATAAGATCATTGTAAATTTTAAACTCAGTAGAACCAGTATCAGGGTTATATCTAAAACTGTTAATGAAACCGGAGGTGAGTTTTTGATACTGAGTAACACGGCACGTGACGAGCCGTGTCAGACCTGCATTAGCACCAAGATTATAAAACTCATCCTTGATTCCCGCAGCTTCAAGGAATTCATCACATGGAAACATCATAGCACGTGCTGGACTTGTATCTTCCAACAACTCTAGGGGCACATGATCTTCATTGTAGCTCACCCTAGCACTCGAGGGTGAGGCTGCGGCTCTAGTAACTCGATCGGAGTGCGCGGGCCTCTTCTTCTCAAGCCACCCCTTTGCCCTTCCTAACAAACTCATTTCTGAATTTTTTGGCAAATTACAAAAACAAGGATTTAAACAAAGTGGGTTAAGGCTACTCAACTCACTTACCTAAGGCATAAAGTTGCATCAAAACTTGGAAAATAAATTTCTACACATGCATGCAAGCTCATCTACACAGCACCAAGAACTACTAAATACTCACAAATGAAGCCACCAATCAGAAATCTAATTCGAGGGGTGGAGGAGTTACATACCAAGGAGTATTTGTTCAAAATCTCAGCTCGAATGATAGGCTGTAGAGAGAGATCGAAAATCGCCTCCAAGAGCAGCAAGAACGTAAGAACAAGTGCAGAACTCGTGTTTTTGGAGAGAAAGAGGGAGAGAGAGGAAGAAGACTCACCTGGAGGGGGGTCTTGTGGGCCCCAGGCGCCCTATGGGCGCGGCCAGGGGGCAGGCCGCGCCAGCTGGCCGCCTGGGCCACTGGTGGCCCCCCTGGTCAGCCCCAGGTACCTCTGGGTCACTCTCGGCATGGAAATTTTTATTTTTATTTTTCTAGAATTTTCTGAAAACTTCACTGTTGAAAATTTTTCGAAGATCAAAAAGCTGCAAAACTTTCTGAAAACTTAAAGCAGTGATTAGTATTGTGAAGCTTCAAAAACATAAACACTTGGTACAGCAAGGAGAACAAAAGCTAAAACAAATGAAAACATAACAAGCTCAGCTTTTTATCTATATAAAACATGTTCACTAGTAAGGTTGATCAAGTCTTACCAACAAACAGGCAATATATAGAGCAAAAAGTCTCACCTCTTACGAAGTGATCATTGCACCTTTACTTTAATGGACATTGTCCCCACCATAATAGTTTTGTATTTGTGGTGCACATGTAGTGGACAGTCCCATTCTCCAATCTTCACGGTCTTGATATTTTCTATAGAGTTGAGGCCATGCCTCCTGTCGGTCTTCTTTGGAAAATACACCGTGTGTTCTTTATCATTCACATTGAAGGTAACCTTCCCTTTATTGCAATCAATAATAGCACCTGCGGTGTTAAGAAAAGGTCTACCAAGAATAATAGACATGCTCCCATCCTCGGGCATGTCAAGCACAACAAAATCAGTAAGGATCAAACAATTAGCAACTTCTACGGGAACATCCTCACAAATACCTATCGGGATGGCGGTTGACTTGTCAGCCATCTGAAGAGAGATATCTGTAGGGATTAGCTTCTCTAAACAAAGCCTCTTGTAAAGAGAGAAAGGCATAACACTCACTCCTGCTCCAAGATCACATAAAGCAGTTTTGACATAATTATTCTTTATGGAGCAAGGAATGGTGGGTATACCTGGATCACCAAGCTTCTCAGGAATGTTGCGACTGAAAGAGTAGTTAGCAAGCATAGTAGATATTGCTTCATTAGGAATTTTTCTTTTATTAGTGACAATATCTTTCATATATTTTGAATAGGGAGGTAACTTAATAGCATCAGTGTCGGTGTACTAAGGTAGGGGTACCCCAGTACCCCAACTTGTGCACGGGCAGTTGCAGCTTCCCGCGGCAAGGTTTACTGCGTGCTCGCCGGAGACCTTCCTGCCTCCTGATAAACCATTCAAAAACAAAGTATACAAGACAGAAGACCGAGACCCCGGCAAGAGGAGCTTGCCGGGAAGGCCGTACCAGGCTCAAGGCTGTTCCACTAACGCAAGACCCTGGCAAGAGGAGCTTGCCAGGAAGACTGGAAGATATCGCCTCGGCGCTATGCGCGCCCCGGCAAGGGACCCGGGGAGCGGCAAGTTCCCGGGCCCGGCAAGATCAAGGTCCCGGCAAGGTGCTTGCCGGGAAGGTTGCGCTGTGTGCCCGCGCTCCAGCTCATCGGCCCACGCGTCGCCCTGGGGCCTATCCAGGGACGCGTGGCAGATGGCTGTGCAGCCTGGGGTACACGATGGCACACCACGGCGATAAATCCGTCGCCGTGGCGGACGGAGACGCTAAGGCGGGAGCTTTTGGGGTCGACGGCGACGGGCATTAAATGCCCTTGTCCCCCACTGTTAAAGTAGGTATAGACCACTGTTCTGTACTGTAGCTCTACTGTTCCCGCACTGTTACAACTACCACATCTTTTACATTTTTACCCCTTTCTCCTACGTTGACACCTGTCGGTGACCCCTTGCACTATAAAAGGAGGCCCATGCACAACATGGAGGGGGTTCGAAACCTAGATTACTCTCACGCACGGTGTAGCTGCTTCTTCAAGCTCCCGAGCGCTCAACTCAATACACAACCAAGCAGGAGTAGGGTTTTACGCATCCGTGCGGCCCGAACCTGGGTAAAACTGCCCGCGCGTCTGCTTCGATCTGCTCTTTGCGCTCCCTCCGCCCTCGTACCGCACAGACAAGGGGCTCCGGTCCCATAGGTGTTCGTGGCGGACAGTTTCCCCCGACATCTTTGGCGCGCCAGGTAGGGGGCGTCGAGGTTGTGCGAACCTGATCCGGCGCTCGCGCGGGCGCATTCTTCATCAACCTCTCCAGTTTCATCAGCAACTTCATCAGCGACAACTCCATGGCCCCGAAGAAGAAGCCTTCGGAGGTTGGAGGCCCGTCTGCGTCTCACCCGCCGCCACCAGAGCCAACGGTGGGCGGGGGAGACGCCGTCGGAAGGATGGTTGCCGGCGAGTACACTCACGGCGCCACCAGATCCAAGAACAAGACGGACGACCGGACCTCGGTCTCCGTGGACGCGCCGCGTCCATCACAGCACACGACGACCCCGCAGCGCCATACCACGGGAGGTGGTATCCGCTTGCTGGGGCAAGGCCAAACTGGAGGTTCGCGGGACGCCCCGGACCCCCGTCCGGGCACAAGCAAAGCGAAGGCGCCGGCGCGGGACCCCGCTCCTTCTAACGTCGTTAGAAGTCCGAGCGTATCCCGCTCCTCGCACCGCTCGCCCGCGTTCCCCACTACTCCAGCAGAAGCGCTCGCAAGGGCGCAGCTGCTCCTCGATTTTCCTCCGGCGGCCGACAAGGCCGAAGAATGGAGGGCCACCATCCGGAGCCTGATAGACTTCGCCAACAATGATTCTCCACCGCAGCCGTCGGCCTCACGGCCGCGGCAGGCTGAGAAGACGAAGGCTATCGGCGACAAGACTGCCGGGGGTGCGACAAGCGTGCACTCCCCGCCGCAGAAACAGAAGACGCCGCCCCGCCGGAACAACCCCGACGACGGCTCCACAGCCTCGTCGGACCCGCGGGCCCGTCGGGACCAGCGCCAGGTCCTCGACGACCGGCGAGACGAAGACGCTCGAACCACGATCGAGCGCCGCCGAGAAGCTCGGCGACAATCCGACAAGAGAGCTGGGAACACTGTCGACGCACCCGCGCCCGGTGAACCAGGCGACTTGCCGTACGCGGCAGGCTGCCCTGCGTTCACCCGCGAGCTGCGGCGCGTCCAGTGGCCCAGCATGAAGAACTTTAAGCCCGACGTACCGGAGAAGTACGACGGCAAGACGCACCCCTCGGAGTTTCTCAGCGTCTACACTATTGCAGTGCAAGCTGCCGGGGGGCGCGACGAGAAGATCCTAGCCAACTACTTCCCGCTCGTGCTGAAACCGAACGTCCGTTCGTGGCTCATGCACTTGCCGGAAGGCTCTATCTCTTCTTGGGCCGACCTCTGCCATCAGTTTGTTGGCGCCTTCACCGGCGGCCACAAACCCCATGGTCAGGAGAGCGATCTCCACATCTTGGCCCAGAAGGAAGGCGAACCCCTGCGCAAATATATCCAACGCTTCAGCCGGGTGCAGCACAACATCCCAGACGTTCACCCTGCCGCGGTTATCAGCGCGTTCCATCAGAACGTGCGTAACCGCCGCATGCGTGAGGAGATGGCGATGACCAAGATTAGGGACGTCAGCGAGCTCTACGCTCTTGCTGACAAGTGCGCCCGCGCGGAAGAGGGGAGGAAGCTCCCCGGGGAGGATGCTGGCGCAGGGGGAAGCGACAGCGACGACGCCGCCCCGGCAAAGAAGAGCCGGCGGCGGAACAACAGGAAGAAGGGCAAGAAGGAAGTGCTTGCCGTCGAGAAGTCCGGCAAGGAGGCCCCCGCCAAGCAAGCGCAGGCTGGCGGCTCCGGCAAGGAGCCTGCCCCTGCGGCGGCGGCCGACAAGCCGGGTAGCTCCGACAAGCAATACTGTAAGATTCACCGCACCAAGGGTCACGATCTCTCCAACTGCAAGCGCGTCGAGTACCTCGTCGAGCAGCAAAAAGCTGAGTACGAGAGGCGCGACAAGGAGAAGGCCCAAGGTGGCGGGGAAGAGCCCAGCAAGAAGCGGCCGTTCAATGGCCGGGGAGGACGCCGCGGCAAGGCCAAGCAGCGGCAAGGAGATCGACCTCCCCGGGGCCGCGACAACGACGAAGACGACGATGAAGACATGGAGGACGACGAGAACAGCGAGCAGGAGTTCCAGAAGGCCACGGAGGTCCTGTGCGTCGACGGTGGCGCCTCCCTGCACACCTCCCACCGCCAGCTGAAACAGTGGGTGCGTGAGGTGAATGCAGCGGAGCCGCCCGTGGAGTCGCGCAGGCTCCTCAAATGGTCCAGCACGCCCATCGTTTTTGACCTTGAGGACCACCCTGACCGCACCACGGCGGTCGGGTGCTTGCCGATGCTGGTTTCTCCCACCATCCGCAACCTCAAGGTCACCAAAATGTTGGTTGACGGCGGGGCCGGGCTGAACTTGATCTCCTCTGCTGTGATCAAGAAGCTCCAGATTCAAGACGGCGAGCTCGAAGAGACCGGTTCATTCCAAGGAATCAACCCGGGAAGAAGCAAGCCCAAGGGAAAGATCACTCTGCCGGTGACCTTTGGCGGGGAGCTCAACTTCAGGACTGAGCGCATCACCTTTGACGTCGCTGATATTCCATTGCCCTACAATGGAATACTCGGCCGTCCCGCCCTCGCCAAGTTCATGGTAGCTTCCCACTATGCCTACAACGTGCTGAAGATGCAGGGGCCGATAAGCGTCATCACTGTCCACAGCGACAAGAAAGATGCGCTTATTTGCGCCGACAAGATTTACCGGGATGCGGCAGCTGCGGCCGAAAAGGATACTCTTGCCGCTGAAGCTCCCGGGGGGAAGAAGACGAAGACCAAGTCCGGCAAGTGCTCTGGGACCCACTCCGGCAACCGCACCTCTTCGGAGTGCTGCGCTGCCGTCGAGGACGTTCCATCGAGCTCCACCGGCAAGAGCAAGAAAGGAATGGCTGCTCCTCCGGCAACCAAGAAGGTGTCCGCAAGGGAGGATGGCACTGGTGGTACCTTCACCATCAGTGCCACCCTTGACAGCAAATAGGAAAGCGCGCTCGTCGCCTTCCTGCGGGCGAATGTCGATGTGTTTGCTTGGCAACCATCTGACATCCCCGGTGTTCCCAGGAAGGTGATTGAGCACAAGCTTGCTGTCTGTCCTCATGCGCGGCCCATCAAGCAGAAAGTGAGGAAGCAAGCCGTGGAGCGCCAAGAGTTCATTAATGAGGAAATCAAGAAACTTGAGGCAGCAGGCCTAGTTAGAGGTGTGATCCATCCGACGTGGCTGGCAAACCCAGTCGTCGTGCGCAAGGCCAACGGGAAGTGGAGACTGTGTATAGACTTCACCGATGTCAATAAAGCATGTCCCAAGGATCCTTTCCCTTTGCCGCGCATTGACCAGATCGTTGACTCCACTGCCGGATGTGAACTACTCTGTTTTCTTGATGCATATTCAGGCTATCACCAGATCTTCATGGCTAAGGAAGATGAAGAGAAGACTGCATTTATCACCCCATGTGGCACTTATTGTTTTATCCGCATGCCATTTGGATTGAAGAATGCAGGCTCAACCTTTGCAAGGGTAGTGTACACTGCTTTTGAGCCACAGATCCACAGGAATGTAGAAGCCTACATGGATGACATCGTGGTGAAGAGCAAGAGCAAAGAAACCCTGATTCAAGACTTGGAAGAAACGTTTCAGAACCTGCGCAGGATACAGCTCAAGCTGAATCCCGAGAAGTGCGTCTTTGGAGTTCCCTCCGGCAAGCTTCTCGGGTTCTTTGTATCACAAAGGGGGATTGAAGCCAACCCCGACAAGATCAAAGCCATCGAGCAGATAGAAGCCCCAAAGCGCGTCAAGGATGTCAGAAGGCTTGCAGGTTGCGTTGCTGCCCTCAGTAGGTTCATTTCGAAATCCGCAGAACGCGCCCTACCTTTCTTCAAAATCTTGAAGAAGGCAGGTCCCATGAAGTGGACTCCGGAAGCGGAGGCGGCGTTGCAGGATTTGAAACGGTACCTGTCCTCCACTCCTATACTTGTCGCACCTAAACCACAGGAAAAGTTGTTGCTATACTTAGCGGCAACCAACCAGGTGGTTAGTGCTGCGTTAGTAGCGGAGAGGGAGTCCGACGAGGAGTCAGCGTCACCGGCAAGCAAATCTAGCGACAAGCAGGGGACTATCCCGACAAGCTCTGGCCCCGACAAGGAAGACTCTGCGCAGGAACAAGGAGAGGTGCGGAAGAAGATGGTGCAGCGCCCAGTGTATTTTGTAAGTTCTCTTCTCCAGGGAGCTAGATCAAGGTACTCTGGTGTGCAGAAATTGCTTTTCGGCCTCCTCATGGCCTCGAGGAAGCTGCGCCACTACTTCCAAGCCCATGAGATAACAGTGGTCACTCGCTTTCCGTTGAAGAGGATATTGCACAATCCAGAGGCAACAGGCAGGATCGTCGAGTGGGCACTGGAGCTGTCAAGCTTTGGACTCAAGTTTGAAAGTACTTCAACCATACAGAGCCGAGCTTTGGCAGAATTCATTGCTGAGTGGACCCCAACACCAGAAGATGAAGTTCAAGAAACGAGTATACCCGTGCAAGAAGCGACAAGTGAATGGGTAATGTATTTTGACGGTGCCTTCTCGCTGCAAGGCGCCGGTGCCGGCGTGGTACTCATCGCGCCCACCGGAGAGCACCTCAAATATGTTATCCAGATGCACTTTCCTATGGAGCAAGCGACAAACAACACTGCAGAATATGAAGGCTTGCTTGCCGGCCTCAGGATTGCGGCCGAACTTGGGATCAGAAAGCTAATTGTGCGGGGCGATTCTCAGTCGGTGGTCCGACAAGTTAACAAGAACTATCAGAGCCCTTTGATGGAAGCATATGTCGATGAAGTGAGAAAGCTTGAAGAGCACTTTGAAGGTCTGCAGATGGAGCACGTCCCAAGAGCTCAAAATGAGATTGCAGATGGCCTTTCAAAGTGCGCCGCGATGAAGTTACCTGTGGAACCGGGGACCTTTTTGCTCAAGCTGACTCAGCCATCAGTTACACCGTCAATTGGGCAGTCCAAGAAGAGAAAGTTGGTCTCCGGCGACTACTTGCCGGCGGATCTTCCTGAACCCGCCGCCAAAGTTCCCAAGATCAACAACAACGCTGAGGAACAGTTTGCTCCTGCAAGCCCTCGGGCTTGTGCAGTTGAAGCAAGTGTTCCCGACAAGCCTTGCTCCGGCGAGCTTGCCGGGGGACCGTCAGCTCCGACAGGACCAGAGGTCTTTGCCGTAGAAGCTGGGGTTCCCGCAGCGGCCCTCGAGCCTTTAGTCCTTGCCGTCGAGCCTCAAGCTCCAGCATGGGCGCAGCAAATCGTCCGTTTTCTGCAAACTGGAGAACTTCCCGACGATCCTCAAGAGATAGAGAAGATAACCAGGCAGTCAAGTATGTATCAGTTTGTGGATAACGAGCTGTACAGAAGAAGACTCAACGGTGTCAGGTTGAAATGCATCTCCAGAGAAGATGGACAGAAGCTGTTGGCAGAAATACATGGAGGCATATGCGGCCACCACATTGGCGCAAGGGCACTTGCCGGGAAAGCTTTCCGGCAAGGGTTCTTTTGGCAAGAAGCCCTCCAAGATGCAACTGCACTAGTAACCAAGTGTGAAGCGTGCCAGTTCCATGCAAAGCAAATCCATCAGCCAGCTCAAGCTCTCCAAACAATCCCTTTGTCATGGCCCTTCTCGGTCTGGGGGCTCGATATCCTCGGCCCTTTCCCTCGTGCTGTCGGGGGCTTTGAGTACTTGTACGTTGCAATTGACAAGTTCACAAAGTGGCCAGAAGTGGAACCAGTGAGAAAGGTGACAGCACAGTCAGCAGTCAGGTTCTTCAGGTTGATTGTTTGCCGTTTCGGGATCCCTAACAGGATCATTACCGACAACGGTACGCAATTCACTAGTCGCACCTTCATGCAATACGTCCAAGACCTTGGCGCCAAGGTCTGTTTCGCTTCTGTTGCTCACCCGAGGAGCAACGGCCAAGCGGAGAGGGCAAATGCTGAAGTGCTGCGCGGACTCAAGACAAGGACCTTTGACAGGCTGCGCAAGTGCGGAAGGAATTGGATAGAGGAGCTCCCGGCGGCTCTTTGGTCGATCAGAACGACACCAAGCGAGCCACCGGACAGACACCTTTTGCTCTAGTCTATGGAGCAGAGGCAGTTCTCCCCACGGAACTCGTATACGGATCTCCTCGAGTACTCGCTTATGATGAGCTCGAGCAAGAGCAACTGCGACAAGATGACGCGTTGCTCCTTGAGGAGGGACGTCTCCAGGCTGCTGTACGAGCTGCTCGATACCAGCAAGCTTTGCGCCGCTACCATAGCCGCAAAGTCAAGGCCAGGAGTCTCGAGGAAGGCGACCTTGTTCTTCGGCGTGTTCAGTCCGCCAAGAATTCCAACAAGTTGACGCCGAAGTGGGAAGGCCCTTATCGGGTGAGACAAGTTACGAGGCCCGGCGCTGTCCGCCTCGAGACCGAAGAAGGCTTACCGGTGAGCAACTCCTGGAACATAGAGCATCTTCGCAAGTTTCACCCCTAAGGCGCGGTTGCCGTGATCCGCTCCGGCAACCACCTTTTGTACAAGCCTTGCCGCTGTTGCATGTAACCCTTTGTACAAAGCCGGGCGCAGACCCCGTGCATCAGTAAAGTTTTCGTGTTTTCGCATCGATTGCCTTTTGCATGCTTCTCTTTGCTATTTGCATGTTCTGTTTGGCATTTGATGCAACGCTCAAACATACGGTAAGCACTATTACGTCGAAAGGCAATATGCTTGTTTCCCTCTCCTTTTCTTTTTTTTTCTTAAGCAGAAGGAACGTTCCTCGCGCACAAGTTTGCCGGGGGGGAAGGAGATGGAGGAGGAACTAAGTGTTGTTCAAGTAAGAAGAGCCTTACCGAAAAGCAAGCAACATAAGCAAGCAGCATATGAAAGATAAGTTGTTAGAATTTGACCAGTTCAAATTTTAAATTTTGGTTGTCTCCCTTGAACGATCACACTTTGTATGGAAAACCTGTGCGCGGAGGAACCTACCCGTAGCTTGCCGCACCCTTATCTTGTTTTCGAGTTCACTCAACGATTTAAGTGAGCTGCGACAAGTGTCGCGCCCTTGCCTCGTTTCCGAGTACGCTCAGCAAGCTAAGTGCGTTGCGACCAGCTGCGGCAAGGTTGCTTGCCGGCGAGGACCTTGGTCAGCAGGCTGCTCAGAGTCCAGCACTCAGCGCTCGCGACAAGGGCCCCTTGCCGGCAAGCTCCCCGGGAGCGTAGGGTGAAAAACATACAAAGTCAAAGATTGGAACAAGGAAGATAACATTGCACTGATTGATTGAAGTAAAGCAAATATCTTACAAGGATAACTTGTCGCAATGGACTAATGAGTTCATAACATGATGTGCAGCAACAAAAAGATAAAGATAAATGGAGCCCTAGTCTACGCGGTCGCCTTCCTTCCTGCCAAGCTTTGCCACCTTGGCGATAATGTGGCCGACCTGCTCCTTCAGGGCCTCCGTGTCTGCATCTGCCGGCAGGGTGCGAAGAACGTTCGTGAGATTGATCCCCGGGTTGCGGTACACGATCTTCGTCAACACCCGCTCCAGAGTTCCCGCGCAGAGCCGGCGCGACTCCTCGGCCAGCTGCGCGGGGATGCGGTTCCGGAGACCTGCAAGAGCCGGAGCGACGCCTCTGAAGAAGAGGCTGAGCTTCGCGCTGTGCGGGAGATCTGGATCCGGCGAGTAGATAAGATGTTCGACCTTCAGCGCCAGCAACTCCTGGTCAATATTGGACGCAGAAGAAACCAGCTCTTCGGTCCACACCTCGATAGTCTGCCGGAAGAGCTCGGAGGCCTTGTTGACGCTCTCCACCAAGGTTCGCTCCTTGCGGAGCTCATCCTTCAACTTGGTCTCCTGGGCCCGGGCAGCATCAAGCGATTCCTTCAGGGTGGTGACCTTCAGCTCCAAGTCTTCAATGGAATCCTTGGCGGCCTTCAGCTCGTCACCCCTCTTGGATAAACTCACCTGGAGCTCTGAGTTTGTGTGAGCATCCTTCTCGCGCTCCAGGATAAGCGCGGCAACCTTCTCGGCGCTCACCTTCATCGCCTTCTCCAGTTGTTCGACCTTGGCGGCGAGCTCTTTCTTGGCGTCTTCCGCGGCAACCGCGGCGGCCTTCGCCTCCTTTAGCTCCCCGCCAAGGGCAGCCTCGCGAGCGGCAAGGTCTTCTTCATGAGAATCCAGCTCAACCTTCCGCTGCGCGAGCTCTCCCTCTCGCCGGGACATCTCCACCCCGGCGAGACGCTGCTGTTCGTCGGCTTCAGCCTTCTCGAGCACCCACTCTTGGTACTCGCCGGCGAGGCGCTCACGCTCCTCCGCCACCTGGCGGAGGGCAGCCTGATTGGCGGCGCTGAGCTCCGCCGCACGCTTCTCCATCTCTGCCGCAGCCTTGGCGGCAAGAGCCTCCCGGGAAGCGAGCTTTGCTTGCCTGGCCCGATAAAGGGCCAGGAGCTGATGAAGCAATCGCTCCTCCTCGGGCCCCTCACCTCCACCGGGCGCCTGGACGATCTTCAGGCCTGCGGAGGCAAGGACCTCTCCGTCGAACGCCTCGCCCTCCGCAGGGGCTCGCGACGAAGACCCCCACGGCATCTGGATGAAGACGCCATTGGGGGCCTCGAGATAAAACCTTTGCTCCTCGCCGGCGGAGGGACCGGTGGCCGGTGCAGCATCCGATGCTCCCGCCGCCTCCGGGTCGGCGGTGCGGCCACCGTCCCCTTCCCCGGCCGCTGCGTCCGCAGCCGGAGCAGTCTCTTGCGCGGCCGGCTCGGCGGCCTCGCCCACCTCCTCGACGACTGGAGCGTCGCCGCCGCCGCCCTGCGCGTCCTCCTCCTCAAGGATAATCACCTCCGTCTCCATGGGCGCGGGAGGAGGAAGATCTAGAAAGAAGAAGAAGACAAAGAAATTCAAGACTCAAGCAAATATCCAAAAAAAGAGACAAGCCAAGAAGACAAGTTACAAAGGTTACCTTGGCGGGCGTCCTCAGCGGCGGGCTCCCTCGCCGGGGAGCTCGGCCTCGTCGGGGTAGTCGCCCTCGCCGGGGAACTTGGCCTTGGCGGGGTGGCCGCCCTTGTCGGGCTGCTCGTCCTTGGCGGGGTACTCTGCCTTGGCGGAGTACCCGCCCTTGACGGAGCACTCTCCCTTGCCGGAGAGTCCTGCCTTGGCAGGGATGGCGGTGCCTGCGGCTCCTCGGCGGTGGTCTCCGGGCGCTCTTCCCGCTGCGGCTCCTCCTCTGCACGGAACAAGACAAGAGATGTCAAGATATGAAGATAAAATCAAAAGCCTCAGACGTACCCCAACGAGCGAAAAGAAAGAACCCCAGACTTACGCTGGGGGCTGCGCTGCGGGCTGCGCTGGGGGCTGCTCATCGGAGCAGTACCAGAGTCCGGCAGGCTCGGCTCCGGCGCGCCCTCTGTTGCTGCCGCTGCCGAGTCCTCCGCGACCTCGGCCTCGGGCGCCTTGGCCTTCTTCGTTGCGCGATGGGCCAGGGTCCTGAAATCAGAACAGAAGACAGAATTAGCATCAACAGAAGCTCAAGGCAAAAATCAAGAAGATGACGAATCTCGGATCCTTACTCCTGGTCCTCCTCGTCGTCCTCGCTCAGGGCGGAGAAGTCATACTCCACCATGGGCGCGTCGACGCGAGGAGCGGGAGGCGAAGACTCCCTCGCGCGCTTGGTACTCACCGGGGCTGGGGGCTGCGAAGACCCAGCCCCTGTGGCTGCCGGCGCCCGGGGGGCGGGCGGAGCCGCTGCTCCGCTCCGAGAAGACCCCTGCCGGCTCGCCGCCGGCCTGCGGGGCGCCTCCGTCGTGGTCCGCGCACGGGCCGCCTCTGCTGCGGCTGGTGCGCCGGACGGCCTTGGCGCGGCTTGACTCCCCCGGGGAGCCGCCCGCCGAGGTGGCTGTTGCCGGGGCGCCTGTGCCCTTTCCCCCGTCGCCGCCTTGCGGAGACGCTTTGTCGGGGACTCCTTCGGACTTGCCGGGGGCGGGGAGCTCTCCGACGAGGAGAGGTCGTCGGCGTACAACTCCGTAGATCCGCCAGAGTCTTCGGCCTCCTCCTCCTCCTCCTCCTCTGCCCCGGCCGGCTCGCTGGGCCCAGCATCCAGCGCTGCGGCCCTCTTCCCCTTGGCGCCTCCGCCCCTCGCGGCGCCTCTGCTTCCTCCGGCGGTGCCCTCCCTTGCCGCGGCCTCCGTCGCGATCCCATGGATCCCGGAGTGCCTCAACGAGGGGACCCCGGCGAGCGCGTCGGGTGGGAGGTTCAGCAACCGACGGATCTCCGCCTCTTCCGCCTGGGTGGACGCCTCCTCGGCCTCCGCCTCCTCCGGCGAGAACCCGAAGACTCCTGCCGCCGCGGCTGCGGCGGCCTCCTCAGCCCGAGAAGCTATGTAGGCGATTTCCTGTTCAGTGGTGTCCCGCGTATGCAGCTTGAGGTCCTCCTTGTTACTCGCCACCTCGACGAGGTTGTCGTAGAAGTTGAGGACGTCGATGGGCTTCGGGGCGATCCACGAGCGGTCCAAGCCATGCGAGTCGCACATCGGCATCATGGCAAGGATCCGGTCCCTCGCGGCGTTGTTGCAGAGCGGCACCACTTCCCGGGGAGTCCTGAACCACTCGGGGTGCGTCGGGTCGTACTTGAAGAGCTCTCGTACCATCCCGCGCAGCTCCAGAGTGGTGAAGTTGAAATTAAGCCCGGGGCGCAGCCTCATGATGTCTGCCGGGCCGCCGTACTCCCAGGCCGGCCTCTTCCGGTCTTGGAGAGGGGCGATGCGCCGGCGGAGGAAATCTGCGCCCACTTCGGCAACTGACAGCCGGGCCAGCCGAAGACGGAGGATCCGGACGAGGGCGATGTCGAGCTTGACGTCGTCGGAGTCTAGATCGCTCCAATCTCTGCCGCGCGCGATAGGCGTTGTGCGCGGCGCAGTGAAGGCTTGCGGCTGGTCTTCTACAATCCAACACCACTCCGCTCGCCATTCCTCCCACTTGCCGCGGAGCTCCCCCGGCAAGTACGACCCCTTCTTCCCGAGACGGAAGACCCAAGAAATGCATCCGGAGAGGGGGGCATCGGCCTCGGCTCTAGGGGTGAAAAAGTGTCTAAAGAGGGCTACGTTGGGGTGGACTCCTATGAAGTTTTCGCACATATGTGCGAAAACGGCCATGGTGAGAATGGCGTTGGGGGTGAAATCAAGCAGATGGAAGCCATACGTATTCATGATATCACAGAAGAAGTTCGAAAAAGGAGGACAGAGACCACAGTGGAAAAAGGCAGCAAAGAAGTGATACCCGCCGGGATAGTTGTCCTTGGCGACGTTCGGGTATGCTCGGGTGCGGGGATGCGCGTCGGTGCCCTTGGACCAGAACAAGTAGTACTTGTTCCAGAGTTCTTGCACGCCGAGCTTCGGTGGGAAGACGACGTGCCGCTTCCGGTAAGCGATGAGCTTGGCTGCTTGCTCGGATTTCTCCTTCTTGGATTTCTCCGCTTTCGCCTTGTCGGCCTTTGGAGCCATGGCGGGCGCGGCGGAAGGAAGGGGACGAAGAGCTCGGCGGCGGCGGAGCTGTGGAGGCGGAGCGCAAGAAGGAATCTTTCGCAGGTAGAAGACGACGTAATGAGAGCACAGGGAGGGGAACCGCGCCCGCTGCCTCTGCTTTTATGGGGGAGTGGGGGGCGTTTCGCCCTTTCCATTAAGAGATCGTGGGCACGTCCCATCCCACGGCGCCGCAATCGACGCGTGCCGTTACCGTGGGGTGCGGCGGATATGGAAGTGGATTCGGCGCGCCGCGGGCCGCGGGTGCCCGTGCACTGTTTTGGGCCTGGCCCAACAGCGCTCGGCACCGTGTGTGGCCCAGGCCCGGGGGCTCCTGTCGGTGTACTAAGGTAGGGGTACCCCAGTACCCCAACTTGTGCACGGGCAGTTGCAGCTTCCCGCGGCAAGGTTTACTGCGTGCTCGCCGGAGACCTTCCTGCCTCCTGATAAACCATTCAAAAACAAAGTATACAAGACAGAAGACCGAGACCCCGGCAAGAGGAGCTTGCCGGGAAGGCCGTACCAGGCTCAAGGCTGTTCCACTAACGCAAGACCCTGGCAAGAGGAGCTTGCCAGGAAGACTGGAAGATATCGCCTCGGCGCTATGCGCGCCCCGGCAAGGGACCCCGGGAGCGGCAAGTTCCCGGGCCCGGCAAGATCAAGGTCCCGGCAAGGTGCTTGCCGGGAAGGTTGCGCTGTGTGCCCGCGCTCCAGCTCATCGGCCCACGCGTCGCCCTGGGGCCTATCCAGGGACGCGTGGCAGATGGTTGTGCAGCCTGGGGTACACGGTGGCACACCACGGCGATAAATCCGTCGCCGTGGCGGACGGAGACGCTAAGGCGGGAGCTTTTGGGGTCGACGGCGACGGGCATTAAATGCCCTTGTCCCCCACTGTTAAAGTAGGTATAGACCACTGTTCTGTACTGTAGCTCTACTGTTCCCGCACTGTTACAACTACCACATCTTTTACATTTTTACCCCTTTCTCCTACGTTGACACCTGTCGGTGACCCCTTGCACTATAAAAGGAGGCCCATGCACAACGTGGAGGGGGTTCGAAACCTAGATTACTCTCACGCACGGTGTAGCTGCTTCTTCAAGCTCCCGAGCGCTCAACTCAATACACAACCAAGCAGGAGTAGGGTTTTACGCATCCGTGCGGCCCGAACCTGGGTAAAACTGCCCGCGCGTCTGCTTCGATCTGCTCTTTGCGCTCCCTCCGCCCTCGTACCGCACAGACAAGGGGCTCCGGTCCCATAGGTGTTCGTGGCGGACAGTTTCCCCCGACAATCAGTCAAAGGGATTTGAAGAAAAAGAGGTTTCATCCACTCACAAAACTTATTTTAATGCTCTTCTTCTTTGGATTTGAGAGACTTACCTGGAAAGGACATGGGTTTCTGTATCCATGGTTGTCTTTCCTTCCCATGTCTTCTTGCGATGAAGTCTTCTCTAGTGTACTTCTTGCGTTTGTCAGGTGCTTCTTCTTCTCGAACTTCAGGCGGATCATCATTATCCTTACCTTCAGGTTCGGCACCGTCTTCAGTCTCAGCATCGGAGATAGATACACTGTTGGGATCAACAGCTGGCTCTTCACTTGTAATAGGATCATTGGAATTGTCAGCCTCCTTGTGTTTCTTCTTCTTCTTTGGAGAGCCAACAATTTCTTCTTCCTGCATTTGAGAATCTTGCTCGATTCTCCTCGGATGCCCCTCTGGATAGAGAGGATCTTGAGTGCTAGTTCCTCCTCGGGTCTTAATACCGAAGGCCTGCAAATCATCTTGTTTGGCATTGTTAGCAAGCAAATCTTTTTGCACATTAGAAATTTTTTCAAGCTGAGTTTGAACCATATGAAAATGCTTCACAAGACATTTAACATCATTAACTGTTCTACCTAGAACATCAAGCAAACTTTTGATAGCAAGGGAATTATCATGCAATTGACTTTGTATCCTCTCATTAAAATGATTTTGTTTCATAATAAAATTATCAAACTCATCTAAACATTGATCAGGGGGCTTACCATGAGGGATGTCACTTGCGTTGAATTCTAAAAGAGAGTGTACCTCTACCATAGGAGGGTGAGTGGTAGGCTCACACAACTTCTCAATAGGGGGTAGATTCTTCACGCCTTCAGTTTTAATACCCTTCTCTTTAATAGACTTCTTTGCTTCTCGCATATCTTCGGGGCTTAGAACAAACATGCCCCTCTTCTTTGGTGGTGGAGGTGGTTCAGGGACGGACCAATCTTCATGGTTTTTGGCAATCCTGCCCATCAAATCCTCTGCCTCGTCCGATGTTCTTTTCCTGAAAACACAAGCAGCACAACTGTCCAAATAGGACCTGGATTCATCAGTTAGACCAGCATAAAATATATCGATTAATTCATTCTTAGGTACTCCATGTCCTGGTCTAGCCCGGATCAGACTACAGTACCTCCCCCAAGCTTTAGGGAGGTGCTCATCCTGCAACTGTTTAAAGTTATAAATTCTTTGTAAAGCAGCATGTTGCATATGAGCAGGAAAGTACTTATCAACAAAAGAGTGGGCTAAGTCTTGAGGACTCTTAATGGAACCACATGGTAGTGAATCATACCATGTTTTAGCAGCTTCCTTCAAAGAGAAAGGGGGAAGCTTAGTCACATAAAAGTTTCGTTTCTTCTCATCCATGGTAAACAAGCCACCCAACTCAGTGAGTTTGGTCAGGTGTGCAATAGCATCATCATTTTCTCTGCCATAAAAGGGGTCAGCTTCAACCATAGGTATAAGTGAAAGATCAACAGAGAAATCATAATCAGGATCATCGATGCATATAGGAGATGTAGCAAATTCAGGATCAGGAACAGTCTTGTTCTTTAAGGAGTGTTTTTCAAGCAGCTTCTTAATAGCTTCAGGGTCAGAGCCGGCAAACTCTGTCTGTTCCCTGCATAAATCATCATCAAGCATAATGTAATCATCATCAAGGAGTCTCTCCTTGAGTTTACTCAAATCAGGATAATCATAAGTTCCACCAATAGGGTAGCGAGCAACAAGAATTTCAATTCCATATTTTTTTGCAGCAGCAGCGATCTATTTCTCAAGAGCATAACCAAGTGAACTAATATCATCAAGAGTAGTAGAAGCATCATCAAGAGTATCGGACATAGTAACAGATTCAGTAGGAGCATCATGTGGTGGTGGTGAGGCAAACTTACTCATAACAGAAGGTGAATCAAGTGTAGCACTAGTGTTCAGAACAGTACCTCTTCTTGTAGTGGATAGTAAGATCGGAACCTTGGGGTCTCCTTTCTTACCCATAGCGGATGAAGTGCAGCAGGTAGGATACTTCAAGTAGACTTGTAAATATTGCTATGCTCCCCGGCAACGGCGCCAGAAAATGGTACTTGATAACCCTCAACCGTAAGGGATCGAGATAGTCTTCGCGGGTAAGAATAACCCAATTTATAGATTCGACACACGGGGAGCCAAAGAGTATTTATAAGCTTTAAAAGTTGAGTTGTCACTTCAACCGCACCTGAAATATACTTACTTGCAACAAAATATAAGTGGTAACGGTGATATGATAGTGATGGTGGTGATAGTAAAAGTAAACAGCAAAAGTAAATAGCAAAAGTAACAACTAGTGACCAGCAGGATTTAAAACACTGTAGGCTAGGGAGATGGATGGTTGGGCGCTGCATGGATGAGATATATCATGAATCTAACCTGGGGCAAGGCACACGGAAAAGTAATGATCATCTAGGCAAATATCAAACATTAGGCATGTATCCCATAGGTAGTTGTATCTGCTTGCAATAAGAACTTGCACAACATCTTTTGTCCTACCATCCCGCTACGAACGGGGCCAAAAGGAACTTATGGAGATTAAGGTGCTCCTGTCAAAGAGCACCGGAACAAAGCAATAAACTCAATGGATATATGTAATCCTCAAACTATGGACCATCCCCTTTGGTGTCCCAAGCTGTCACTTTTGGGATCGCCGCTTCCGGACCGTAATAGGTGCAAACAACTCATAGATAGGATCAAGAACACAAATATATTCATGCAAACACATATGGTTCAGATCTGAAATCATGGCACTCGGGCCCTAAGTGACAAGCATTAAGAGCAACAAGTTGAAGCAAATATGATAAACACCATAGTAGATGATAGGCAACATGCCCCCAACAATCTGATAAACTATTACATGATCTAACTCATCCAATCCCTACCATCCCCTTTGCCTACAGCAGGGAATTGCTCACACATGGAAGGAGAAGTCATGGAGGGAGGATGGAGTGGTGATGATGATGACGATGGCGACGATCTCCCCTCTCCGGAGGCCAAATCAGCCTCCAGATTAGCCCTCCCGAAGAAGAACAGAGGGTGGCAGCGGCTCCGCAACGGAAACTGGGAAAACGACTTCTGTTCTGGGGTTTTCTCGTCACGGGGATAAATACGGGTCAAAGTAGGGCACTAGAGGGGGAAGGACCCGCCCAGGTGGCCTGGCGAGGCGGCCAGGGATGGGGCCGCCTGGGCAGGGCGCCTGGAGCCCCCTGGCTCCCCTCTGGTCCATCTTCTGGCACAAGGTTCCTTCGGGTGCGTGGATTTTCTGTGATTTTTCATGGAATTTTCTGAGACACCTAAAAATTCGTTTTCCTGCACACAATAAAACCATACAGGCAGCTCTGCTGAAAACAGCGTCAGTCCGGGTTAGTTTAGTTCAAATCATGCAAGAATGAGGTCAAAACAATAGCACAAGTGTTTGGATAAGTAGATACGTTTGAGACGTATCAGGAGCCATTGCTTCAGACTACTACTCAGATGCTGGAGGATAGGGACCGTGAGGTCTGTGCCCTCCGGATGGAGCTTTATAACACTCGAGCCGCCCACTGGACTACTTTGACACGGCTTGCACCTGCCGTGCACGCCGGATATCTGGATATGCGGGATTTGTACCCCGTGCGGACTCGTCTGCCTGATCGTATGTATTGGCGTGACATTGGGGGTATTACACCTCCACGTGGGTGTCGGTTACCACCAGCATCAGGATCGAGACCGCATCCATGTCCCTATGGTCCACAGCCTTCGAGTGCTCGAGAGTTTCAAGATCCACATGTTCCACTTCCAGGCTATGGTGGTAATCTCTACGAAGATTACTACAGGAGTGTCTGAGCTAGACCGTGGCAGAAGTAGTATCATAGTAGTTGTATTTCCATAGTCCTGCGCGTCTTGTGGAATATGACTTAGTTTGTACTGAGTTCTGGAGGCGTAGTTAAATAATGTATAGGAGCTTGGAGTGCCTCTGATGAGATGTATCGTCTTTCACCGCAGTTGTACTTTAGCCTTGGCTTGTACTAAACTATGTATGGTGTGTATGACCACTGGTGTATATATGGCAGTTTCTATATTACCATGTCGTACGGATGAACGTCTCTGTATTCCGTGTCATCCATTACATTCTGCACTCCTATGTCAAAGTTTTGCCATCCTTGTCTAAACCGTTGTTTTGTTTTCCTAGGATGGTCAACACTCGCAGCACTCCTGCTGCTCAGGAGCAGGGTGAGGCCAGTGGGGTTAGAGATGAGAATCTGCCCCAACCACCCTCCTTGGCTGAAGTTATGCTCGAGGCAGAAAGGAACAAGAGAGAGACCAATCGTCTGCTGGAACGCATAGAGCAGAACACTGGGTTCCGCCAGAGGAATGACGTGGTGTCAATCAATGACTTTATCAAGATGTGCCCACCGAAGTTCCATCATTCCGCCAAACCTCTGGATGCGGATGACTGGCTTCGCAGTATCACCCACAAACTACACTCTGCCCGTGTGGCCGAAGCTGACAAGGTTACCTATGCCACCTACCATCTTGAGGGCCCTGCCAGCCTCTGGTGGGAAAACTTTGAAGCCATGCGTCCTTCTGGCCAACTCACTACTTGGGCTGAGTTCAGTGAGGCATTCCGTGAACATCACATTCTGGAAGGTCTCATGGATCGAAAGCGGGAGGAATTCTGCAATTTCACCCAGGGCCGGCTAACCGTGGATGGCTATAGTCGCGAGTTTGGCAACTTGGCACGCTATGCACCCGAGGAAGTATCCACCGATGCCAAGAAGCAGGCGAGGTTCCGCAACGGACTCAGCCCTGAACTTCGCCGAGATCTACGTCTGCACGAGTGCACCTCCTTCCAGAAGTTGGTCAACAAAGCTATTAGTGCTGAGACGGGCCAGACTGATTTCGAAGCCACACGCAAGCATCCTCGTGACTTGGGTTCCTCATCCGGCTCTGGCTCTCACAAGCGCCGTGTGTGGGTTCCTAACACTGCTCTGCCACCCAAGTACACTCCGAGGCCATCCTATGAGGCGCCTCGCCCAACTCAACAGTATGCGCCCGCCAAAACTTATGGGGGACCACCTGCCAACTTCGATCCACGCACTGGCACTGTGACATGTTTCAAGTGTGGAGAACCAGGGCACTACATGCGTGAGTGTCCTCAGAACCAGCCAGGAAAGTCCGTTGGCCATGGTAAGCCAACAAGCAAGGTGAACTATGTCAAGCCAATCCCCACTGCACGTGGTCATGTCAACTATGTCTCCGCTGAGGAAGCTTATGAGGATCCTAATGTCGTCCTTGGTATGCTTCTTGTTAACTGCCACCCGGCATCTGTTCTTTTCGATACTGGAGCATCTCATTCGTTCATATCTGAGAGCTATGCTCGAATGGACAACATGACTTTTTGTGACATGCCCACTTCCATGGTTATTCAAACTCCTGGTTCAAAATGGCAAACCTCTAGGGTAAGCCACGGGAATGAAATTTTTGTCGATAGACTTGTTTTCCTTGCATCACTAATAGCTCTCAAGTCCTCGGACATAAACATCATCTTGGGTATGGACTGGATGAAAGCTCATTATGCCGAGATTGATTGCTACACTAGGACCGTTGAACTTACACACCCATCCGGCAAGACAGATAATGTTTTGGCCCGAATGGCTGAGCGTCAACTCTACTCTCTTAATGCCAGCCCTCTACCAGAACTCGAAGATATCCCAGTAGTCTGTGACTTTCCGGATGTCTTTCCAGAAGAACTGCCAGGTGTTCCACTTGACGGAGATGTCGAGTTCGTGATAGATCTTATTGCAGGAACTGTCCCAATCCCTAGGAGACCCTATAAGATGGCACCACTACAATTAGCTGAGCTTAAGAAACAACTCGATGAGTCCTTGAAAAAGGGTTTCATCCGTCCTAGTTCTTCTCCTTGGGCTTGTCCCGTCCTCTTCGTCAAGAAGAAGGATGGAACAGAACGGATGGTTGTAGATTATCGACCTGTCAATCTGGTCACCATAAAGAACAAGTATCCGCTCCCCAGGATCAACGATCTGTATGATCAGCTCGCTGGATCCTCAGTATTTTCCAAAATGGATTTGAGGTTGGGCTACCATCAAATCAAAATCAAGAACGGGGACATTCCCAAGACGGCCTTTGTTACTCGTTATGGCCAATACGAGTACACCGTTATGTCCTTCGGGTTAACCAATGCCCCAGCCACTTTCTCCCGGTTAATGAATTCTATATTCATGGAGTACTTGGATAAATTCGTCGTGGTATACCTCGATGATATACTCATTTACTCCAAGAACAAGGAAGATCATGCCGAGCATCTAAGGCTGGTATTGACGAAACTTCGAGAGCACCGTCTTTATGCCAAATTCTCCAAGTGTGAATTTTGGTTGCCAGAAGTGACCTATCTGGGTCATGTAATCTCTGGTAAGGGTATTGCCGTCAATCCCGAGCGAGTTCAGACCGTCCTTGATTGGACTCCCCCTGAATCGGTCAAGCAAGTTAGGAGTTTCCTTGGCTTAGCTAGCTATTGCCGACGCTTCATCGAGAATTTCTCCAAGGTTGCTAAACCTCTAACTGAACTCCTCAAGAAAGATAAGAAGTTCGAGTGGACCCCACAGTGCGAGTCCAGCTTTCAGGAACTGAAAAGACGCCTGACATCTGCACCCGTACTGGTACCACCCGACTTTTCCAAGGACTTTATTATCCATTGCGACGCCTCGCGACAAGGACTAGGTTGCATACTCATGCAAGATCGTCAGGTGATTGCCTACGCATCTCGGCAGTTGTGTCCACATGAGGATAACTATCCTACACATGATCTAGAGCTTGCAGCTGTAGTCCACGCACTCAAGACATGGCGACATTACCTTCTTGGTAATCGTTGTGAAAGCTTCACTGATCACCAAAGTTTGAAATACATCTTCACCCAACCGGATTTGAATCTCAGGAAAAAACGTTGGGTTGAGTTGCTCACAGATTACGACTTAGGAATCACCTACACCCCTGGGAAGGCCAATGTCATGGCTGACGCACTAAGTCGTAAGTCTTATTGTAACAACCTGATGTTACAACAAGGGCAACCACTTCTCCATGAGGAATTTCGTAAGCTTAACCTTCACATTGTTACTCGAGGATTCCTTTCCACCTTGGTGGCGAAACCTACCCTTACGGATCGAATCATAGCTGCCCAGAAGCAAGATACAGGGATTTCCCGAATTAAGAGAAACATTCACAAAGGAGTTGCAGGTTGTTTCTCCATTGATAACAAAGGTGTTGTTTTCTTCGAGAACCGTTTAGTGGTTCCCAAGAACCAACATCTACGGCAGTTGATCCTTAAGGAGGCTCATGAATCTCCTCTCATGATTCATCCCGGTGGTACCAAAATGTATCAGGACCTACGCCAGAGGTTCTGGTGGACTAGGATGAAGAGAGAAATCGCTCAGTTCATTGCTAAATGCGACGTTTGTCCTCGAGTTAAAGCAGAGCATCAACGGCCTGCTGGCACCCTTCAACCTTTAGCTATTCCTGAATGGAAATGGGACAAGATCGGTATGGACTTCATTACCGGGTTTCCCAGGACCAGGAAAGGGAATAATGCTATCTTCGTTGTTATCGACCGCCTCTCCAAAGTAGCCCATTTCCTGCCTGTTCGAGAGAGTATAACTGCTAGCCAGCTAGCAGACTTGTATATCTCTCGGGTAGTATCTCTTCATGGTGTGCCATTGGAAAATAACTCAGACCGTGGAAGTCTTTTCACCTCTCGATTTTGGGAAAGTTTCCAAAATGCTATGGGGACTCATCTCTCTTTTAGCACCACCTTTAATCCTCAGTCAAGTGGTCAAGTGGAACGAGTCAATCAAATTCTGGAAGATATGCTTCGAGCCTCTGTCATCTCTTTCGGTATGGCTTGGGAGAAGTGTCGCTTATAACAATAGTTATCAAGCCAGCTTGGGCAAGGCTCCCTTCGAAGTTCTATATGGACGAAGGTGTCGAACGCCTCTTAACTGGTCAGAAACCGGGGAAAGACAATTCTTTGGTCCGGATATGATCCAGGAAGCAGAAGAGCAAGTTCGCATCGTTTGTGAGAAATTGAAAACAGCCCAGTCTCGCCGGAAGAGCCAATATGATAGTCATCATAAGGCTGTGACTTTTGAAGTCGGCGATAAGGCTTACCTTTGGGTTACTCCTCTTAAGGGAACCCATCGTTTTGGTATCAAAGGCAAATTGGCTCCTCGTTACATCGGTCCTTTTCGCATTCTTGCCAAATGAGGAGAAGTTGCCTACCAATTGGAACTACCTCCGCATCTTTCAAGAGTTCATGATGTCTTCCACGTTTCTCAATTCAGGCGTTGCTTCTCGGATCCTATCCGCGGAGTGGAGCACGAAACGCTTGATCTCCAGGACAATCTCACATATCAAGAATACCCCGTTCATATTCTTGATCAAATCGAGCGTACCCCTCGACGTCATAATATCAAGTTTCTCCAGGTTCAATGGTCACATCATTCCGAGAGTGAAGCTACTTGGGAAAGGGGGGATCGTCTTCGACTTGAGTACCCCACCCTTTTTCCGGAGGAACCCGAATCTCGGGACGAGATTCTTTTGAGTGGGGGTGAGTTGTCACATCCCTAGTCAGTGTTTGCATTAGGACTAGCTAGAGTGCACATCATGTTTACTTTCTACAGAAAATTGAAATGGGAATGACAGAAACCCCAGCACCCCTCTTCTAACAACTAGGGTTTAATAAAATCCTTTCCAATGTACCCAAAATGCCCTTCAAAAATGTTCATCATCTTTGCCTTGGTCTTAAACCTCTGCCAAAAATGGTGCACAATTTTCTAAGACATCCAAAGGTCCCTGGATTAATTCATATTGTAATTGCATTTGGGCATTTAAATGCTATAAAATAATTTAGGTGCCCAAATAATCATAAACTTAAATGTTCCATGATGTTCATATTATATACAGTGGGCATGACTAGTTTCATGATTTATAAAAATGTTCTAGCATTTTTATTAATTCATCAAAGTTGTAAAAGAAAACAAACAGAAATAAATAGAAAAGAGAGGAGAGAGAAGGACTTACCTGGCGCCCATCTAGCAGGCCCACCTGCCGGCCCAGCCCAGCCACCGCTCCAGCGAGCTACTTGGCTCGGCCAGGCAGGCAGGCAGGTGCTCGACGTTGGCACCAGCGCGCGCCACGCAGCTGCCCGCCGCCCTGTCTCCTCCCCTCGCTGTTCTGCTGGCCTGTATCGATCACCCACCTCTCCCTCGAGCTCGCAGACACGCCTCCTCCTCCCCAGCTCCTCTCCCTCGCTCCCCCCGTACCATGGCCGACGCTGTCACGCCCGCGCCGTCGTGATAACAGCGTCCGCCGTCGTCCCCGTGTCCGTTCGCTCCGCCGCCATTGATACGTCCAAAACGTATCTATAATTTCTGCTTGCTCCATGCCTCTTTTGTGTGATATTGCTATGATATTTATACACTTCCATACACTTTTGATCATATTTGGACTAACCTATTAACTCAGTGCACCCCAGCGCCAGTTTCTGTTTTCTGCTGTTTTTGTATTTCAGGTTTTCCCATCACGTAAACTGCCAGAAAAATCACGGAAAAATTATATAAAAAATCAGCATTCCGGAAGCTTCCACACGGCCGAAGTAGGGCCGGAGGGGGGCCACCAGGGCTCCAGGCGCCCTGGTGGCGCGGCCCCCCTCCTGGCCGCGCCGGGGGGGGCGCCTGGGCCCCCCAGGCCTCCGCTGATGCCCCCCCTTTGGCATATATTTAATACGCATCCCGAAACCCTCGAGACGGGAACCCTTTTTCGCGATCTCATCTCTGTTCCGCTGCCGCCGCGCTTCCAAGATCGGGAGCACCAGGAGAACTCTTCCCGGCACCTTGCCGGAGGGGAGGATCACCACCGGGAGCCTCTCCACAACCATGGACGCCTCCCAGATGAGTTGTGAGTAGTCTCCCTTGGACCATGGGTCCATGACTAGTAGCTATGTGATGTTCTCCTCCCCTTCTTGTGCTTCACTAATTAGACCTCGTGAGCTGCCCTACATGATCAAGGCACATATGTAATCCTTATGCTGTTGCTATGTTGAGTTTGCTGGGATCCGATGGATTGTGAGATTATGTTCAGATTGTGTTTGAGTAATATATTTGATTCACCTCTTTTATATTTATGTTCGTAATTAATTCTTGCATGTTCTCCGTTGCTATTTATTGCTTTGGCCAAGTAGTAGGTAGTGACTCCAAGAGGGAACGTTATGCTTGATTGTGGGTTCATGCCCCTCGATGACTAGCTTGAGTTACAGAAACATGAGTCTAGGGGATGTGTTGTTGCCACAAGGGGGAAAACAACGGTGCTTGTGCCCGCGGGTGCAAGGATTGTTTACTTTACGCAAAGTTCTTTTAATGCAGTTGTCTGTTGCTTTGAGTTTACACTATGGGTGGGACTCGCAACTTAATACCAGCGAGATGTTCTGGATAGATATCTCAAGGTGGATGATTAGTAGTAGATGCAGATGGATTTCGGTCTACTTGCCTTGGCGTACCGCCCATGCTTTGAACCTCTACCTTTCTTGCAACATAGTTAGCATTGGTTTGCGCACATAATTCTGTCAATTGCCCAGCTGTAATTCGTTTACCTCACATAGTTGTTTTATCGTCTATTGGGAGAGAGACATCACTAGTGAACATCATGGGACCCCGGTCCATATTACCATCACTAATCACATCCGCTATTTACTTTCTGTTTTTACTTACTATTTGCAGCAATACCTATCACTATTATCACTTGCGTTTGATCCTTTGTAAACGACAAGGCCGGAGGGATTGACAACCTCTCTGTACTCGTTGGGAGCAAAGTTATTTGTATCTGTGTGCAGATCCAAGTTGATTGCTAATATCTGGCGCCGTTAGCAGTTGACACCTTCTTGTTGAAACTGGGAGTCTCAGGGGAAATCGATCCTTGGTATCTTTGCCAAGGGAAATCTAACGCTACACTGCATCTCAAACCTTCCACTTGGGGTAACCAACGAGGGGCGAGAAGCCATCAAGCAAAGTTTTCTGGCGCCGTTGCCGGGGACTCCACTCTTCAAGATAGGGGAGTTGCACGCTATCTTTTACCTTTGCTTTTAGTCTTGTTAGTTTACCTTTCAGTTTTTGCTTTAGTATCTTTTATCGAAAAACTCACAAAAATAGTTATCTTGCTTGCTTGCTGCTATGGGTTCCACCGAGAACACCAAGTTGTGTGACTTCACTAGTCACAACAACGATGACTTTATCTGCACGCCTATCACTACACCTGCCACTTCAGCACCTTCGTATGAAATTAAACCTGCTTTACTGAACCTAGTTATGAAAGATCAATTCTCCGGTGCTGGAGATGATGCTGCTTTACACTTAAACAATTTTGTTGAACTCTATGATATGCAAAAGTACCAAGAAATAGATGGTAATATTGTTAAGCTTAAGCTTTTTCCTTTCTCCTTGAGAGGAGGTGCTAAAATTTGGTTTCAATCTTTGCCTAGAAATAGCATAGATTCATGGGACAAGTGCAAAGATGCTTTTATTGGAAAATACTATCTACCTGCTAAAATTATCCAACTAAGAAGTAACATAATGAATTTTAAACAATTGGATAATGAACACGTTGCCCAAGCTTGGGAACGTATGAAATCTCTTGTCAAGAACTGCCCTACTCATGGTTTGACTACTTGGATGGTTATCCAAACTTTTTATGCAGGCTTGAACTTTACCTCGCGGAACTTGTTAGATTTGGCCGCGGCAGGAACCTTTATGTCAACTACACTTGGTGCTACCACAAAGCTTCTCGATGAGATGATGACCAACTATTCCCAATGGCACACCGAACGCGCTCCAACAGGTAGGAAGGTAAACTCTGTCGAGGAGATTTCCTCCCTAAATGAAAAAGTTGACTTTATCATGTCTCTACTTTCGAAGCAATCTTCTGTTGATCCTCGTGATGTTCCTTTAAATTCTTTGATTGCTCAAGAACAAGTAGATGTGAACTTTATCTCTAGAAACAATTTCAACAACAATGCTTATAGGAGTAATTTTGGTAGCAATCCTAGACCGTTCCCCTCTAATTCTTATGGGAACAACAATGCTTATCCTAGCACCAAGAACTCCACTACTGAACTAGAGATTATGCTTAAAGATTTCATCACTACCCAAAAAGCCTTTAATAAGAGTGTAGAAGAAAAACTAAACAAACTAGATGATCTCTCTTCGAAGGTAGACAATTTAGCCCATGAGGTAGAATTGCTTAAAATTAGAACTTCTCCTCTTGAGGAGAGGAAGGTCACTCATATGAATGCTATTCATGTGCAAATTAATGAAAACATTAGGATGTTGGCTAAACTTAAAGAGAGATGGGCTAGAGAAAGGGAGGAAGAAGATAGAATTAAGAACCTTCCAACCCACCACACTGTTGCTACTATCCAAGTTGTTGAGGATATCCAAACTCTTAGCACCCAATGCACTCCTGGTCCCATTGGACCTATTAATGGTGATGCTATGACCATAGAAACTACCAAATAAGTGAACCTAAAGGACACCACTACCACTTTACTTGATAGTAGTGACCTTGATTTTGATAATTGCACTCTTAGCAAAGTTATTGATTTCCTTCACAAGATGTCTAGAGATCCCCGCACTAGCACGCTTAACCTTGCCTTCACAGAGCATATCACTAATGTTCTCATCAAAGCTAGGGAGGAGAAACTTAGAGTAGAAGCCTCCATACCTAGAAAGCTAGAAGATGGTTGGGATCCTATGATAAAAATTAAGTTGAATAACTTCTCTTGCTATGCTTTATGTGATGTTGGAGCTAGTACCTCTGTTATGCCCAAAAGAATATATGATATGCTTAAATTGAAACCTTTTGATTCTTGTTCTTTTGGTGTTCGTCTCGTTGATTCTTCCATAAAGAAACCTTTGGGGAGGATCGACGATGTTCTTATCATTGTCAATGACAATTACGTTCCCGTTGATTTTACTATTATGGATATTGAATGTGAACCTTCGTGTCCACTTATTTTGGGACGTCCTTTTCTACGCACCGTTGGTGCTATCATTGACATGAAAGAGGGGAATATAAGATTCCAATTTCCTCTCAAGAAAGGGATGGAACACTTCCCTAGAAAGAATATTAAGTTACCTTTTGATTCTCTTATACGGGCTAGCTATTCTTTTATTCTTGATAAAGCTTGATCTTTATGCATTATGCCTAGCTTAAAGGCATAAAAGAAAGCGCTTTTGGGAGGCAGCCCACAATGAATAAATTTTTATTTTGCTTTTGTTGTGTCTTGATGTTGTTACTACAGTAGCATCATCATTGTATCTTTACTTTTCAACTTTGTGCCAAGTGTAGCCTCTGATTGTAAGAAAGTTCAAAAGTTGTGACGTGCTGTCCAGGAAACAGATTCTGTCCTTGGACAGAAAAATTCGTATAAAATCACCAGATCATCTTTTTGGTCTGAATTTTTTCGACAGCGTGCTCTATACAATTGTCTTTCGGGCGTCTGTTCTGAGTTTTTTTATTAGAGTGGTAGAAGTGCCCCGAAAAAATCATTTACTACCTGCTGTTCTGTTTTTCACAGATTCTGTCCTGTTCTGCCTTTCCTTCATTTTGCAAACCTTGAGCTTGCTTTTTCTTTGCAAACACCTTTTGGCAATCTTGAGAAACAGCAGACCTTCAAGAATATCCTTATTTCCAGCAAGTAACAATTATTTTATTAAGGGTACTAACCTCGCTAATCAGATTATGATGAGTTATGTATGAAGGGAGTTTTCAAGTGTGCGAGGGAAGATGATAAAAAGATTCAGGAGTGTCAAACGCTCAAGCTTGGGGATGCCCCCATGCACCCCAAAGAAATATTCAAGGAGACTCAAGCGTCTAAGCTTGGGGATGCCCCCGTGCATCCCCTTCTCCATCAACATTATCAGTTCGTCTTTCGTTCCGCTATATTTTTATCACTTCATGTGTTATGTGCTATGCTTGGAGCGTCTTGCTTTTTAGTTTTCCTTTTTAGTTTTCTTTAGCTTTTCATAACGAGTTGGAACTCAGCGTTCTTTGTGTGGGAGAGAGACACGGTCCACTTCAACCTAGAACACAACATAGAATTTTCATGTTTATCTTTGCTGTGTATGTTCTTGGTCTTTCAATAGCTACTGTCATGTTCAGCTCTTAGTATTCATGCTTATCTTTTTAAAGAGCTTTTGTTTAGTTGGTTGCTTGAACTCTCTTTAGTTATCATGCTTATCTTGTTAAGAGAGTTTGCTTCTGTTGCATTGGTTGATATGTCTATGATAAAAATGCTACGTGCATAATGGCGCTTAGTAGTTCATGTTTTCTTATGGTTAGTCTCAAATAGCTGGGGG
>LR738712.1:23424952-23443949 GCA_902687465.1 Secale cereale
TTTCCAATGTGCTATTGGAGTACCAACATGATTTGTTTAGTAATATCTTCCTTCAAGAATTTATTTTGATTGACTTGCCATATGCTCACGCATATTTAAGACTGTAAAGAAAGTCTGTCAAGCCTTGATGATCTTTTATTTCTGAGTAGCGATATAACTTCCATGCCTGATTCAATGTTGCTTTGTCGCTCTGCATGATTATGACCGTCATTGCTCTCTTAGTTGGTCGCTCCCAGTCTTTTGCTAACCTCCACCTGTACTAAGCGGACTGACTGCTTGTGCATCCAAAATCCTTTAAACCAGTTATGCCATATGAGTCCACCATACCTTCCTATACATGGTATTTACGTGCCATTCCTAACGAAGACTTTCATGTACCATCTCGAAATTATTCAAAAAAGCATTTCTCTTTTGTGCCTCTGTTTTAGTTCATGAGGAAGTAGTAGTTAATTCATGATCTTTTTAAGTTGGACAAGCTTCACCCCGGGATTGCATGTCTAATGTGCAAACCCATAATACGAGAAGGAACTGGCATAGAGTGCGCCCGGCTCATTAAAAAAATATAAACAAACAAACCCTCCTTCACGCTTTGTTCATGAGAAATCAGAAAACTTTGGCAGTGATAAACAAAGGAGATTAAGAGGATGTGATCGTCCTCATTCGGGAGCCGTTCCTCGAAACTTGTCCATCTCAAGAAGTAATTGAGTTATCTGCTAGCATTCGTTGACGAAACATGCATATCCAAAATAATAATTTTTATTTCTGTTTTTAAAAACCAAGAGCTCTGGTACATGCTTTGTCTTTGTTTCCGACCACGGGTTTTCAACCTTGCCATGAAAAGCCACGGTTCGAGAGTCTCCGCCTTCTTTAAGCACCAACTACTGAGAGCATGATTGTCATTCTGAGTGTAATGTGCATTGTCCCAAAGTAGCATTGTCTTTTGCATGATTGTGATATCGTTTATTCTGAAATCATTGTATCTAGTCATCACTTAAACCTTGGAGGTGCCCCTGCATTTATGTTTTGCTTCACTAAAGAGGGCAAGCGAGATATCACTTTATCATATTTGCACACCATGCTCATTACAAATCTATTTGATGTTTCAGTATCATGTTGTAAAACTTTCAGTTCTTTGTGATTTTCTCATGAGGCAACTTAATTACTACAGATTCATAGTCTCAGTAAGCTTTTGTCATGTGACTATGAAAAATCCTTATATGGTTAATAGCATGTCACCACAGAAATTATTCTTGTAATCATTTACCTACTCGAGGACGAGCAGGAATTAAGCTTGGGGATGTTGATACGTCCAAAACGTATCTATAATTTCTGCTTGCTCCATGCCTCTTCTGTGTGATATTGCTATGATATTTATACACTTCCATACACTTTTGATCATATTTGGACTAACCTATTAACTCAGTGCACCCCAGTGCCAGTTTCTGTTTTCTGCTATTTTTGTATTTCAGGTTTTCCCATCACGTAAACTGCCAGAAAAATCCCGGAAAAATTATATAAAAAATCAGCGTTCCGGAAGCTTCCACACGGCCGAAGTAGGGCCGGAGGGTGGCCACCAGGGCTCCAGGCGCCCTGGTGGCGCGGCCCGCCTCCTGGCCGTGCCGGGGGGGCGCCTGGGCCCCCCAGGCCTCCGCTGATGCCCCCCTTTGGCATATATTTAACACGCGTCCCGAAACCCTCGAGACGGGAACCCTTTTTCGCGATCTCATCTCTGTTCCGCCGCCGCCGTGCTTCCAAGATCGGGAGCACCAGGAGAACTCTTCCCGGCACCCTGCCAGAGGGGAGGATCACCACCGGGAGCCTCTCCACCACCATGGATGCCTCCCGGATGAGTTGTGAGTAGTCTCCCTTCGACCATGGGTCCATGACCAGTAGCTATGTGATGTTCTCCTCCCCTTCTTGTGCTTCACTAATTAGACCTCGTGAGCTGCCCTACATGATCGAGGCACATATGTAATCCTTATGCTGTTGCTATGTTGAGTTTGCTGGGATCCGATGGATTGTGAGATTATGTTCAGATTGTGTTTGGGTAATATATTTGATTCACCTCTTTTATATTTATGTTCGTAAGTAATTCTTGCATGTTCTCCGTTGCTATTTATTGCTTTGGCCAAGTAGTAGGTAGTGACTCCAAGAGGGAACGTTATGCTTGATTGTGGGTTCATGCCCCTCGATGACTAGCTTGAGTGACAGAAACATGAGTCTAGGGGATGTGTTGTTGCCACAAGGGGGAAAACAACGGTGCTTGTGCCCGCGGGTGCAAGGATTGTTTACTTTACGCAAAGTTCTTTTAATGCAGTTGTCTGTTGCTTTGACTTTACACTATGGGTGGGACTCGCAACTTAATACCAGCGAGATGTTCTGGATAGATATCTCAAGGTGGATGATTAGTAGTAGATGCAGATGGATTTCGGTCTACTTGCCTTGGCGTACCGTATCAGCCGTCGACTACGTCGAGCAGGCCGAGCCCCGAGCGCTCGCCCGCTCTGGAGTCGCCCCCGACCCCGTCTTCCCCAACTCTGGCCGCTCAGATCGCCATCGCCGCCCTGCTCAGCTCCGACCTTCCCCGAGCCCGCTTCGACGCTTGCTGCAACCGCCGTGAGCCCAGCTACCTCCCCATCCTCTCCGTTTCCCCCCTCGAGCCCTGTACCGACTGCACGAAGCTCACCTGCACGCACCGCCGCGGAACTCATCGCCGATGTGCTTCCGGCCACCTAATGGCCCGGCCATCGTGCCCAGTAGCTTCACTGTCTCGCGAAGATGCTGTAGGACGAACCCACGCGCCTCCAAGAGCACCGCACCGACGAGTTCGTCCTCGCCCGAACTCCGGCAGCCGCTGGACTCGTCGCCGGTGTCGTTTCCGGCGACCCCGAGGCCAACCACCACCACCACTCGCTGCGGCACCTCACCAGCAGCACGTAGACGTGCTCCGCCGTCGATTTGATCGCCGGAGCACGAATCCGCACCCCACCGCCGCGTCTGGCCTCGCCGGCGGCTAAACGTCGGCGAGTCAACCTAGTTTGACCAGGGGGTTGACTCCCCTGGGTCACTAACATGTGGGCCCTACCTGTTAGTCAAACCTAGGTTAGTGCCTAAACTAATCCTAATTAGTTAGTTAACTAACTGTGACACTGACCAGTGGGTCCCACTGGTCAGGTTTGACCTGGACCACCCTGTTGACTTGTTGTCGTTAGCATGATGTCATGTTGATGCAGTAAATGCTTTTTTGGGATTAATTGATTTGAAACAATTCAAGAAATTCCAAAAAATGCTCTAAACTTCAAAAAATCATTTAAATTCAATAGTAGCTCAGATGGAAAAGATTTATATATGAAAATTGATCAGAAAAATCCAATATTTCCAATGGCACTGGTTTCATGTATGTTTGAGCAAGTTAACCTTGCTGTTCACATTAAAATATGATAATGCACTTTAATAAATAATAGTATGGGTATAAATTTGAATCTTTGATTCAAATGAGCTCAAACCTTTCTGTTTATAGATGCATTAGCCCAAAACACATTCATCTTGCCATGTCATGAGCATGCATCATATTGTTGCATTTGTTTGTATATTGATTGTATCGCGGGTGTTCTCCGTGGTAGGTCCTGCTCCCGAGGATACTTCTGCGTATCCAACTAAAGAGCAGTACCCGATAACCACTCTGTCAGGCAAGCAACCCATTGATCATTCCGATACAAACCCATCTTCTCGCTCCTGCTCTCTTTTACTGCATTAAGGCAACAACGTGTGAACTGCTACTTGCTACGGTAGTTGAACCCTATTCCTTTGCATGACCTGTCATTGCCACAGTAATTAGTTGAAACCCACTAGCATTTGTAGGAGTTGATTGAGCCATTTGATGTGTGTTCCACCATGCTATTTGTTTATGTTGCCTGCTATGCTTAGAGTTGTGTCAGGTATGGTCCATCTGGGTGATGGATTAGAGTGAAATAATCATACTCGATAAAGAGAGGGAAGTGTGGAACGTGTTTGGTAAAGGTGTCGATGAAAGGCCATGTAGGAGTACGTGGTGGGTTGTTTCATTGGAACCGTCTATAGGACCCGGGATCTGTATGTGTGATTCAAGTTACAGCTACTACAACGCATTGGGCTCCGGGCGCTCCAAGCCCTCTCGACTTATTAACTGCCCTTGTCCTCTGTCCAGGAGTTGCAACTAGTTTCTGGTGTTTGTAGTTTACTGGTGGTCGTGCACAGCGCTGACCCTCGGGGTGGGCCGTGATGCGGCAAGTACATGGCACGGTGTACCGGTCGCCCGTTTGGTGATTGGAGAACCCTATACACAACGTTTGGGGCCGTGAGCGACAACCTGGCCGGATCTCCCCACGGATGGAACCCAAATAGGCGATAAACCTGGACTAGGAACTCGTGTAGTTAGTCGGGTCGTGGCCGACACCCTCGCTGGGCTTCCGCTTGAAGGTTGCCGAGTACATGTCGAGTAAACGGCGATAAGTGGTGGAAGCGTGTGTGAAGAAGTACACCCCTGCAGGGTTACTAATCTATTCGAATAGCCGTTGTTCGCGGTACGGACTACTTGGCTACTCTTACAGTTCATAGACAGGTTGATGGATACTACTAAAAGCCTCAAGACAAGTGTGAGTGCCGTGGATGGCCTTCCGTAGGATGACGGAAGAGGATCCACGGTGGTGTATTGTTGTGGTGAGTAGAGGACTTGTGTACGTAGTCTTATCTTGCAATCTGCTGAGAGTCGTAGTATACGTTAGCCAAGAGTCAAAGTTGGCTTGCTGCTATGAACACCACTACCCTTGTTGATAATGATGCATGTATGATAGGTTCTGTTGTAAGACTTGCTGAGTACCTTTGTACTCATGTTTGCTTAATAACTGTTGCAGAGGAGAACCCTGCCCCTTCTGATGGGTTTTACATAGACGTTGACGTCGACGAGTAGCTTGCTACCCAGACGGGGATCCTGAGCTTGTGAAGGGCCTTGTAGATAGTCAGGCTACACCAAGCCTGTTTTATTTCCAAGTTGTCTGTACTCAGACATGTTAGCTTCCGCTTGTGCTTGTATGATTGTATGACTTGAGTGTTGGGTCATGTGACCCCTACCTGTATGGATATGTTATGTATGGCTCTTCGGAGCCTCCTAAAGTAATTTGAGTCATAGAGTTCTGTTGTGATGCAATGTTGTATTTGCACATATTGAGCATATTGTGTGTATGATTGAAATGCTTGGTATGTGCGGGATCCGACACCTAGTTGTTTACCTTTGGTAGCCTATCTTACAGGGAAATGCCTCCTAGTGCTTCCACTGAGCCTTGGTAGCTTGCTACTGCTCGGAACACGTAGGCTGGCCGGCATGTGTCCTTCTTCGTTCCTGTGTCTGTCCCTTAGGGGAAATGTCACGTGTTGTTCCTTTAAGTCCATGTAGCTTGCTATGACTTGGGTTCATACGTTGATGACCGACACGTTCGTTGCTGGGTCATGGATGTATGTCTCTGTAATTTAGTGCCACTTTTGGTTTATAACTAGCCATGTCGGCCCGGGTTCTCTGTCATATGGATGCTAGCGACACTGTCATATATGTGTGCCAAAATGCGCAAATGGTCCCGGGCCAAGTAAGGTGGCACCCGTGGGGATACCGTGCGTGAGGCCGCAAAGTGATATGACGTGTTACAAGCTAGATCGGTGTGACTTAGGATCGGGGTCCTGACAGATGATCATCATTATTAGAGCATTGTCCCAAAGAAAAAAATAAGAAAGAAAGGCTAAAGAGAAAAAAAAAGGCCAAAAATGAAGAAGAAAAAAATGAAATAAAGGTACAATGCTATTATATTTTTCCACACTTGTGCTTCAAAGTAGCACCATGATCTTCATGATAGAGAGTCTCTTGTTTTGTCACTTTCATATACTAGTGGGAATTTTCATTATAGAACTTGGCTTGTATATTCCAACGATGGGCTTCCTCAAATTCCCTAGGTCTTCGTGAGCAAGCAAGTTGGATGCACACCCACTTAGTTTCTTCTTTGAGCTTTCATACATTTATAGCTCTAGTGCATCCATTGCATGACAATCCCTACTCACTCACATTGATATCTATTGATGGGCATCTCCATAGCCCATTGATACGCCTAGTTGATGTGAGACCATCTTCCTCTTTGTTTTCTCCACAACCACCACTCTATTCCACATAGTGCTATGTCCATGGCTCACGCTCATGTATTGCGTGAAAGTTGAAAAAGTTTGAAAAAAATTAAGTATGAAACAAGTGCTTGGCTGAAACCGGGGTTGTGCATGATTTGAGTATTTTGTTTGACGAAGATGGAGCATAGCCTAGCTCTATGATTTTGTAGGGATGAACTTTCTTTGGCCATGTTATTTTGAGAAGACGTGATTGCTTTGATAGTATGCTTGAAGTATTACTAGTCTTATGTCAATATAGACTTTTGTCTTGAATCTTTCGGATCTGATCATTGATGCCACAATAAAGAGAACTACATTAAGAATTATGTTAGGAATTATGTTGGTTAGCATTCCACATCAAAAATTCTGTTTTTATCATTTACCTAATCGAGGATGAGCAGGAATTAAGCTTGGGAATGCTTGATACGTCTCTAACATATCTATAATTTTTGATTGTTCCATGCTATTATACATTCTGTTTTGGATGTTTAATGGGCTTTATCATACACTTTTGTATTATTTTGGGAAAACCTACTAACCCAAAGCCCGGAGAAAATTATTGTTTTTTGCGTATTTCAGTGTTTCGCAGAAAAGGAATATCAAAGGAGTCCAAACGGAATGAAACCTTCGGGAGAGTTATTTTTGGAACAATATCTTCACGAGAGACTTGGAGTACAAGTCAGAGAAGAAACGAGGTGCCCACGAGGGGTAGAGCGCACCAAGGGGGGTAGGCGCGCCCCCCACCCTCATGGGCCCCATGTTGCTCCACCGACGTACTTTTTCCTCCTATTTATATCCACATACCCTGAAAACATTGGGGAGCACGAAGAAACCCTAATTCCACCGTCGTAACCTCCTGTTCCCCTGAGATCCCATCTTGGGGCCTGTTTCGGAGCTCCGCTGGACGGGGCATCGATCACGGAGGGCTTCTACATCAACACCATAGCCTCTCCGATGAGTTGTGAGTAGTTTACCACAGACCTTCGGGTCCATAGTTATTAGCTAGATGGCTTCTTCTCTCTCTTTGGATCTCAATACAAAGTTCTCCTCGATCTTCAAGGAGATCTATTTGATGTAATCTTTTTGCGGTGTGTTTGTTGAGTTCCGATGAATTGTGGGTTTATGATCAAGATTATCTATGAACAATATTGGATTCTTTTCTGAAATCTTTTATGTATGATTATAATAACCTTGCAAGTCTCTTTGAATTATTGGTTTGGTTTGGCCAACTAGATCTATAGTTCTTGCAATGGGAGAAGTGCTACAACAGGGGCAGCAAGGCACGTATAGTATTGTTGTCATCGAGGATAAAAAGATGGGGTTTATATCATATTGCTTGAGTTTATTCCTCTACATCATGTCATCTTGCTTAAGGCGTTACTCTATTCTTATCAACTTAATACTCTAGATGCATGCTGGATAGCGGTCGATGTGTGGAGTAATAGTAGTAGATGCAGAATCGTTTCGGTCTACTTGTCACGGACATGATGCCTATATATAATGATCATGCATAGATATTCTCATAACTATGCACTTTTCTATCAATTGCTCGACAGTAATTTGTTCACCCACCGTATAATTCTGCTATCGTGAGAGAAGCCACTAGTGAAACCTATGGCCCTCGGGTCTATCTTCACCATATTACTTTCCCTTCAACTAGCCAATTTATGTTGTTGTTGCTTATTTTATTTATTTACTTTCTGTTTCTATATCAAAAATACCAAAATATTATATTATCATATCTATGAGATCTCACTCTTGTAAGTGACGTTGAAGGGATTGACAACCCTTTATCGCGTTGGCTGCGAGGTTATTATTTTTTTGTCGAGGTGCGAGGGACTCGCGCGTGGTCTCCTACTGGATTGATACCTTGTTCTCAAAAACCGAGGGAAATACTTACGCTATTGTGCTGCATCACCCTTTCCTCTTCGAGGGAATCCAACGCAAGCTCAAGAAGTAGCACGCAACTCCTCCTCCCGGCGCTCCTCGATTTCCGCCGCCTCCTGCATCTCCAGCTCCCGCTCGACGACCTCATGAGGAAGCAGGTGCTCCATGGCCACCGTTGCCTTTTCAGACGTGGGTTGCATGCTGTAGTCCGAGGTGGCCTGGAATATCTTGGCGTGTGCATCCTCGATCTTGGCGTGGATGGCCTTGACCGAGGCCAGGGCGGCATCAGCGGCACGGATGGCAGCTCGAGCGCTCTCGGCGTTTGCAGCCGCCATTGCAGCAGCAGCTGCAGCCGTCTCGGCTGCTGCAGCTACACTATCGGCTGCCGCAAACGCCCTCTCGGTGGAAGCGGCCGCACTCAATGCGGATGCGGCAACACTCTCGGCCTAGGCGGCCGCGCTCTCGGCGCAGGCGGTGGCGCTCGGGGGGGACGCGACCATCGTACGAGCCTTCACGAAGCGTTTCCACGGCATCATCTTTGCAAGAACGGGGTGCGGGAATGGGGATCGGGATTCGTGGATTCGGGGGTTGCCGGCACTAGAGCAGACAAGCCGATGAAGCTTAAGGAGGGAGAATTAAATATACCCAGATATTTTCATCGCAAATGGTTCCTAGCAAACAACTGTGTGTGATATTGTAGATATTTTTTATTAGCTGTGAAAGACGAATTTGGAGTAAAGTGCCAACAGATGGTGTTTTAAATGAACGAGAAATTTTGTAGTACTAATACAACTGTCATGTAAAATTTTGGGAAAATTTCAGGGGTCATTTGACCTTTTAAAACATTTAAGTGATTTTCTAGCCATTTAATGACCGTAATTGAAATTTGAACTACATGTACATGCAACAGCTAACCATAACGGTTTGAAAACTCATATTTCGTGTACTTGTGTGCGATTTAATTCCATGTGCAGTAAATTGGAAGGAATTTTCAAACATATTGGTCTAATGGCTATGACACAATTAAGCATGGAGTGACATGGCATTTTAATTCCAAAAAAATAGAAACACATGAAACCTTGGTTGATGTAATGTCATGCCACCAAGATAATGTGGTAAAAAATCCGCACGTTTGATGAAAGTTTGGACACACCCCTCACAAATCAGAGCAACTCACTAGAAGGCTCGTGGTTCCGAGAGGGAACAATGCTTGTTTGATGACGAACGGGAGATAGCTTCCTCGTACGGCCTTCAATATTTTCCTGCGTCTAACGTGCACTACTACAACTGTAATGTGGAATTTTTGAAAATTATAGGGGTAATTTTACCTTTTAAAGACATTTTAAGTGATTTTGTGGCCATTTAATGGCCATAATTCAAATTTGAACTATATCTACATGCAAAGCCTAACCAAAACGGTTTGAAAAGTCATTTATGTGTACTTGTGTGCGAGTTAATTCCATGTGCAGTAAATTAGAAGGAATTTTCAAAAATATTGGTCTGATGACATGGACACATGCATACATATCCATGGAGTGACATGGCATTTTAATTCCAAAAAATAAAAAAAATATCAGAAAAACATGAAACCTTGCTTGATTTAATGTCATGCCACCAAGATGATGTGGTAAAGAAATTGGCATGTTTGACGAACGTTTGGACACACACCCCACACAAACTGGAGCAACTTGCTAGAAGGTTCCTGGTTCCGAGAGGGAACAATGCATGTTTGATGACGAACGGGACATAGCTTCCTCTTACGGCCTTCAAATTTTTTCCTACGTTTATTGTGCACTAATACAACTGTCATGTGAAAATTTGGAATTAAGTTATTTTATAATCATTTAATGACCGTAATCCAAATTTGAACTACATCTACATGCAACGCCTAACCATAACGGTTTGAAAAATCATATTTTTGTGTACTTGTGTACGAGTTAATTTCATGTGAAGTAAATTAGAAGGAATTTTCAAACATATTGGTCTCAAGGCATGGGCACATGCATGGAGTGCATGCCATGGAATTTTAATTCCAAAAAATTAAAAAATGATCAGAAAACATGAAACCTTGCTTGATTTAATGCCATGCCACCAAGATGATGTGGTAAAGAAATTGGCTTGGTTGACGAACTTTTGGACACACACCCCTCACAAACCGGAGCAACTCGCTAGAAGGTTCGTGGTTTCGGGAGGGTACAATGCATGTTTGATAACGGACGGGAGATAGGTTCCTCTTACGGTCTTCAAAAAAGTTCCTACGTTTAACGTGCACTAATACAACTGTCATATGAAAATTTGGAAAATTTCAGGGGTCATTTGACCTTTTAATGGCATTTAAGTCATTTTCTAACCATTCAATGACGGTAATTCAAATTTGAACTACATCTACATGCAACGCCTAACCATACCGGTTTGAGAAATCATATTTGTTTGTACTTGTGTGTGAGTTAATTCGATGTGCAGTAAATTAGAAGGAATTTTCAAACATATTGGTCTCAAGGCATGGGCACAAGATGCATTACACATATAGATAACATCTATGTTTTTAAATATCCACACAATGGCTAGACAACTATTTTAAAAAAAGGTGTCACTTTTAGTCAACGGAAGACGACAGGGATAAGCCCTGTCGAGACTCCGAGAGACTGATGAGGGATGTCGCCAGTCCTCGAACCTTTAGCTAACACTACTAGGAAAAGGCCTACTAATGGCGCACCTAATTTGGCCATTAATGGCGCATTAGTGGTGCGCCATTACTAGCACGCCATTAGTATATTTTACTAATGGCGCACCTCTAGTGCGCCATTAGTATCTGGTATACTAATGGTGCACCGCAGTTGCGTCATTAGTATGCACAGTAGTGCGCCATTAGTATGCCTCCCAGGGGCCATGTGTAGCCAGGTGCTTTGGCAAACTAATGGCGCACTCCAGCAGGATGCGCCATTAGTAATGTCCGCATAGTAATGGCGCACTGGCTGGTAATGCGCCATTAGTATCCTTTGGCATACTAATGGCGCACTCTGCTGTGATGCGCCATTAGTATGAATATTAGGTTTTTTTAATATTATTTTTCTGTTTTTTTGCACAGATTACAAAATGTATAATTGCACAGAATATAGACAGCACACATCAACAACAAATTCATCGAATACAATAGAAGATTAGTCTCTGAATACAATTCATCATATTAGTCTCCGAATACAATTCATCATATTAGTCTCCGAATTGAAAAGACCGAACAAAGATAGAACAATACATTACAAGTCTCGAGACCGTGAGTAGCGAGTTTGTCTTCACATTACAAGTCGATATCGATCATCTAAACTACCATCACATAGAAGAGAGCTGCGGTCATCACGATGAGCATCATCACGATGAAACTCGTCTTCATCCGGTTCCTCCAACGCTCCCTCCCCTCTCCCGCTAGATAGCGGGCGTATCTAGATTCGGCCTCGGCCCTAGTGGTGTACCCTTTGTAACTGTTACTGCTGAATCGGTGAACCTGTCTCCGACACTCCTCCCAGTCGTCGTAGACTCCGGGAACCTTACCCTTGTACACGACATACGACGGCATCGCTACTAGCCAAATGAAACGTTAGTACCAATTCACAGACAATTCATAAGCAATATATAAGTATGCAACATAAAGATCGAAAGAGAAAAGCGAGACATTAATAGCATCGATTACATCTAAGTTGAACGACTCTCGAAACCAAAGAGACATACTACAAGTTCATTAAAGTTTAATTACAACATGAGCCAATCGATGTTTCAGAACTAGACACAGCATCACTGCTTTCGACTCGACTCAATGCACCGGACCATGGATGAAGCCGCCGTCTATCGTGGGAGTCATGAAATCACGGGCGTTGTCAGCCTGCATTTGTAGCATTGTGTCGATGTCACTGTTCGACGGTTGATTTCTGAGGTAGAACTGCCCCGAGGTACGAAGGACATCTTGATGGATGATTTCCGCAAACTCCGACTGGATGCGAAAGAAATCTTGTCTGATGTCCGCGTCCTGGATTGCCGACACGCTTGCGGCCCAATCTTTGAGCTTACTCGGTAGCAGAAGTTGATGATGGTCCCGTACGATCGCCCGCATGTGATGGATGGCGTAGTAGGCACCCTTCTGACCGCCAGGCAGCTGCTTGACGCAGCAGAACGTCGTGTTGTGGGAGAACACGTGCTTGCCGTACTTACGAGCTGTCCTGGTGAAGGTGCCTCCAGATTTGGCGTAGCCGGGGAGAACATCATCAAGAACCTTCTTGACATTTGTGTAGTCTACAGCCGACTGACGGTCCAGGTCGAAATACGTGGCCATGGCATATTTGGGGCTTAGTAGGATGAGCGTGCACTGGGTGTCACTGTAGAAAACACGGAATGTTAAAAGAAGAACGATCGAAATCTAAGAATTCATATGTTACGGGGCGGTTGAGGCGGAGGACTTACTCGGGAAAGTAAGGCACGAGGAAGTTATCCTTATCTCGGTTTGCCAGAATGACGCCTTCGAGGTAAGAACTCGCGACTTGCCGGTCCCCAGCGCTGCCCAAGAACTTGGCACGCATGTAGAAGGGGTCGACTATCACGATGTCCGGGGTCTTGTCGCGAATGATCCGCATCTCCATACTCAGCGAAAATAGCCGAACGAAGGTGTAGTGCAGTGGAAGAAGGTTCAACATAGCGTGGATGTCATCAAACCGCAGGATGATCGTACCCCCGATGGAGTTATTCACAAAGCCCTTGCCCTCCGGCTCCTTGGCCGCGAAAACCGGGTATGCCACATCCTTCTCTCTGAGACGCCGCTTCTCCAAAGAAAGAACACTGTCATGCAGACTCCGCATAGCACCGGTTGCGGCATCGAGCATATTTGTCGGTAGCATCGGCCTACCCGCCACATGCACCCTCCTGAGCACGAATCGTACTCGGTGCCGGCTGGCTCGCACCCTTGTTAGTTTTTCTTTTGCGTGCCTTCTTCTTGATCTCCTGAATTGGGACCGAGTTCTGCTCAGAGACTGTCGGTGTACTAAGGTAGGGGTACCTCAGTACCCCAACTTGTGCACGGGCAGTTGCAGCTTCCCGCGGCAAGGTTCACTGCGTGCTCGCCGGAGACCTTCCTGCTTCTTATCAAACCATTCAAAAACAAAGTATACAAGACAGAAGACCGAGACCCCGGCAAGAGGAGCTTGCCGGGAAGGCCGTACCAGGCTCAAGGCTGTTCCACTAACACAAGACCCTGGCAAGAGGAGCTTGCCAGGAAGACTGGAAGATATCGCCTCGGCGCTATGCGCGCCCCGGCAAGGGGCCCGGGGAGCGGCAAGTTCCCGGGCCCGGCAAGATCAAGGCCCCGGCAAGGTGCTTGCCGGGAAGGCTACGCCGTGTGCCCGCGCTCCAGCTCATCGGTCCACGCGTCGCCCTGGGGCCTAACCAGGGACGCGTGGCGGATGGCTGCACAGCCTGGGGTACACGGTGGCACACCGCGGCGATAAATCCGTCGCCGTGGCGGACGGAGACGCTAAGGCGGGAGCTTTTGGGGTCGACGGCGACGGGCATTAAATGCCCTTGTCCCCCACTGTTAAAGTAGGTATAGACCACTGTTCTGTACTGTAGCTCCACTGTTCCCGCACTGTTACAACTACCACCTCTTTTACTCTTTTACCCTTTTCTCCTACGTTGACACCTGTCGGTGACCCCTTGCACTATAAAAGGAGGCCCATGCACAACGTGGAGGGGGTTCGAAACCTAGACTACTCTCGCGCACGGTGTAGCTGCTTCTTCAAGCTCCCGAGCGCCCCACTCAATACACAACCAAGCAGGAGTAGGGTTTTACGCATCCGTGCGGCCCGAACCTGGGTAAAACTGCCCGCGCGTCCGCTTCGATCTGCTCTTTGTGCTCCCTCCGCCCTCGTACCGCACAGACAAGGGGCTCCGGTCCCATAGGTGTTCGTGGCGGACAGTTTCCCCCGACATCTTTGGCGCGCCAGGGAGGGGGCGTCGAGGTTGTGCGAACCTGATCCGGCGTTCGCGCGGGCGCATTCTTCATCAACCTCTCCAGTTTCATCAGCAACTTCATCAGCAACAACTCCATGGCCCCGAAGAAGAAGCCTTCGGAGGTCGGAGGCCCGTCTGTGTCTCACCCGCCGCCACCAGAGCCAACGGTGGGCGGGGGAGACGCCGTCGGAAGGGTGGTTGCCGGCGAGGACACTCACGGTGCCACCAGATCCAAGAATAGGACGGACGACCGGACCTCGGTCTCCGTGGACGCGCCGCGTCCATCACAGCACACGACGACCCCGCAGCGCCATACCACGGGAGGTGGTATCCGCTTGCTGGGACAAGGCCAAACTGGAGGCTCGCGGGACGCCCCGGACCTCCGTCCGGGCACAAGCAAAGCGAAGGCGCCGGCGCGGGACCCCGCTCCTTCTAACGTCGTTAGAAGTCCGAGCGTATCCCGCTCCTCGCACCGCTCGCCCGCGTTCCCCACTACTCCGGCAGAAGCGCTCGCAAGGGCGCAGCTGCTCCTCGATTTTCCTCCGGCGGCCGACAAGGCCGAAGAATGGAGGGCCACTATCCGGAGCCTGATAGACTTCGCCAACAACGACTCTCCGCAGCAGCCGTCGGCCTCACGGCCGCGGCAGGCTGAGAAGACGAAGGCTATCGGCGACAAGACTGCCGGGGGTGCGACGAGCGTGCACTCCCCGCCGCAGAAGCAGAAGACGCCGCCCCGCCGGAACAACCCCGACGACGGCTCCACAGCCTCGTCGGACCCGCGGGCCCGTCGAGACCAGCGCCAGGTCCTTGACGACCGGCGAGACGAAGACGCTCGAACAACGATCGAGCGCCGCCGAGAAGCTCGGCGACAATCCGACAAGAGAGCTGGGAACACTGTCGACGCACCCGCGCCCGGTGAACCAGGCGACTTGCCGTACGCGGCAGGCTGCCCTGCGTTCACCCGCGAGCTGCGGCGCGTCCAGTGGCCCAGTATGAAGAACTTTAAGCCCGACGTACCGGAGAAGTACGACGGCAAGACGCACCCCTCGGAGTTTCTCAGCGTCTACACTATCGCAGTGCAAGCTGCCGGGGGGCGCGACGAGAAGATCCTAGCCAACTACTTCCCGCTCGTGCTGAAGCCGAACGTCCGTTCGTGGCTCATGCACTTGCCGGAAGGCTCTATCTCTTCTTGGGCCGACCTCTGCCATCAGTTTGTTGGCGCCTTCACCGGCGGCCACAAACCCCATGGCCAGGAGAGCGATCTCCACATTTTGGCCCAGAAGGAAGGCGAACCCCTGCGCAAATATATCCAACGCTTCAGCCGGGTGCAGCACAACATCCCCGACGTTCACCCTGCCGCGGTTATCAGCGCGTTCCATCAGAACGTGCGTAACCGCCGCATGCGTGAGGAGATGGCGATGACCAAGATCAGGGACGTCAGCGAGCTTTACGCTCTTGCTGACAAGTGCGCCCGTGCGGAAGAGGGGAGGAAGCTCCCCGGGGAGGATGCTGGCGCAGGGGGAAGCGACAGCGACGACGCCGCCCCGGCAAAGAAGAGCCGACGGCGGAACAACAGGAAGAAGGGCAAGAAGGAAGTGCTTGCCGTCGAGAAGTCCGGCAAGGAGGCCCCCGCCAAGCAAGCGCAGGCTGGCGGCTCCGGCAAGGAGCCTTCCCCTGCGGCGGCGGCCGACAAGCCGGGTAGCTCCGACAAGCAATACTGTAAGATCCACCGCACCAAGGGTCACGATCTCTCCAACTGCAAGCGCGTCGAGTACCTCGTCGAGCAGCAAAAAGCTGAGTACGAGAGGCGCGACAAGGAGAAGGCCCAAGGTGGCGGGGAAGAGCCCAGCAAGAAGCGGCCGTTCAACGGCCGGGGAGGACGCCGCGGCAAGGCCAAGCAGCGGCAAGGAGATCGACCTCCCCGAGGCCGCGACAACGACGAAGACGACGATGAAGACATGGAGGACGACGAGAACAGCGAGCAGGAGTTCCAGAAGGCCACGGAGGTCCTGTGCGTCGACGGTGGCGCCTCCCTGCACACCTCCCACCGCCAGCTGAAACAGTGGGTGCGTGAGGTGAATGCAGCGGAGCCGCCCGTGGAGTCGCGCAGGCTCCTCAAATGGTCCAGCACGCCCATCGTTTTTGACCTTGAGGATCACCCTGACCGCACCACTGCGGTCGGGTGCTTGCCGATGCTGGTTTCTCCCACCATCCGCAACCTCAAGGTCACCAAAATGTTGGTTGACGGCGGGGCCGGGCTGAACTTGATCTCCTCTGCTGTGATCAAGAAGCTCCAAATTCAAGATGGCGAGCTCGAAGAGACCGGTTCATTCCAAGGAATCAACCCGGGAAGGAGCAAGCCCAAGGGAAAGATTACTCTGCCGGTGACCTTTGGCGGGGAGCTCAACTTCAGGACTGAGCGCATCACCTTTGACGTTGCTGATATTCCATTGCCCTACAATGGAATTCTCGGCCGTCCCGCCCTCGCCAAGTTCATGGCAGCTTCCCACTATGCCTACAACGTGCTGAAGATGCCGGGGCCGATAAGCGTCATCACTGTCCACAGCGACAAGAAAGATGCGCTTATTTGCGCCGACAAGATTTACCGGGATGCGGCAGCTGCGGCCGAGAAGGATACTCTTGCCGCTGAAGCTCCCGGGGGGAAGAAGACGAAGACCAAGTCCGGCAAGTGCTCTGGGACCCACTCCGGCAACCGCACCTCTTCGGAGTGCTGCGCTGCCGTCGAGGACGTTCCATCGAGCTCCACCGGCAAGAGCAAGAAAGGAATGGCTGCTCCTCCGGCAACCAAGAAAGTGTCCGCAAAGGAGGACGGCACTGGTGGTACCTTCACCATCAGTGCCACCCTTGACAGCAAATAGGAAAGCGCGCTCGTCGCCTTCTTGCGGGCGAATGTCGATGTGTTTGCTTGGCAACCATCTGACATCCCCGGTGTTCCCAGGAAGGTGATTGAGCACAAGCTTGCTGTCTGTCCTCATGCGCGGCCCATCAAGCAGAAAGTGAGGAAGCAAGCCGTGGAGCGCCAAGAGTTCATCAATGAGGAAATCAAGAAACTTGAGGCAGCAGGCCTAGTTAGAGGTGTGATCCATCCGACGTGGCTGGCAAACCCAGTCGTCGTGCGCAAGGCCAACGGGAAGTGGAGACTGTGTATAGACTTCACCGATGTCAATAAAGCATGTCCCAAGGATCCTTTCCCTTTGCCGCGCATTGACCAGATCGTTGACTCCACTGCCGGATGTGAACTACTCTGTTTTCTTGATGCATATTCAGGCTATCACCAGATTTTCATGGCTAAGGAAGATGAAGAGAAGACTGCATTTATCACCCCATGTGGCACTTATTGCTTTATCCGCATGCCATTTGGATTGAAGAATGCAGGCTCAACCTTTGCAAGGGTAGTGTACACTGCTTTTGAGCCACAGATCCACAGGAATGTAGAAGCCTACATGGATGACATCGTGGTGAAGAGCAAGAGCAAAGAAACCCTGATTCAAGACTTGGAAGAAACATTTCAGAACTTGCGCAGGATACAGCTCAAGTTGAACCCCGAGAAGTGCGTCTTTGGAGTTCCCTCCGGCAAGCTTCTCGGGTTCTTTGTATCACAGAGGGGGATTGAAGCCAACCCCGACAAGATCAAAGCCATCGAGCAGATAGAAGCCCCGAAGCGCGTCAAGGATGTCAGAAGGCTTGCAGGTTGCGTTGCTGCCCTCAGTAGGTTCATTTCAAAGTCCGCAGAACGCGCCCTACCTTTCTTCAAAATCTTGAAGAAGGCAGGTCCCATGAAGTGGACTCCGGAAGCGGAGGCGGCGTTGCAGGATTTGAAACGGTACCTGTCCTCCACTCCTATACTTGTCGCACCTAAACCACAGGAAAAGTTGTTGCTATACTTAGCGGCAACCAATCAGGTGGTTAGTGCTGCGTTAGTAGCGGAGAGGGAGTCCGACGAGGAGTCAGCATCACCGGCAAGCGAATCTAACGACAAGCAGGGGGCTGTCCCGACAAGCTCTGGCCCCGACAAGGAAGACTCTGCGCAGGAACAAGGAGAGGTGCGGAAGAAGATGGTGCAGCGCCCAGTGTATTTTGTAAGTTCCCTTCTCCAGGGAGCTAGATCAAGGTACTCTGGTGTGCAAAAATTGCTTTTCGGCCTCCTCATGGCCTCGAGGAAGCTGCGCCACTACTTCTAAGCCCATGAGATAACCGTGGTCACTCGCTTTCCGTTGAAGAGGATATTGCACAATCCAGAAGCAACAGGCAGGATCGTCGAGTGGGCACTGGAGCTGTCAAGCTTTGGACTCAAGTTTGAAAGTACTTCAACCATACAGAGCCGAGCTTTGGCAGAATTCATCGCTGAGTGGACCCCAACGCCAGAAGAAGAAGTTCAAGAAACGAGTGTACCCGTGCAAGAAGCGACAAGTGAATGGGTAATGTATTTTGACGGTGCCTCCTCGCTGCAAGGCGCCGGTGCCGGCGTGGTACTCATCGCGCCCACCGGAGAGCACCTCAAATATGTTATCCAGATGCACTTTCCCAGGGAGCAAGCGACAAACAACACTGCAGAATATGAAGGCTTGCTTGCCGGCCTCAGGATTGCGGCCGAACTTGGGATCAGAAAGCTGATTGTGCGGGGCGATTCTCAGTTGGTGGTCCGACAAGTTAACAAGAGCTACCAGAGCCCTTTGATGGAAGCATATGTCGATGAAGTGAGGAAGCTTGAAGAGCACTTTGAAGGTCTGCAGATGGAGCACGTCCCAAGAGCTCAAAATGAGATTGCAGATGGCCTTTCAAAGTGCGCCGCGATGAAGTTACCTGTGGAACCAGGGACCTTTTTGCTCAAGCTGACTCAGCCATCAGTTACACCATCAATTGGGCAGTCCAAGAAGAGAAAGTTGGTCTCCGGCGACTACTTGCCGGCGGATCT
>LR738712.1:23443959-23458996 GCA_902687465.1 Secale cereale
GGATACTCTTGCCGCTGAAGCTCCCGGGGGGAAGAAGACGAAGACCAAGTCCGGCAAGTGCTCTGGGACCCACTCCGGCAACCGCACCTCTTCGGAGTGCTGCGCTGCCGTCGAGGACGTTCCATCGAGCTCCACCGGCAAGAGCAAGAAAGGAATGGCTGCTCCTCCGGCAACCAAGAAAGTGTCCGCAAAGGAGGATGGCACTGGTGGTACCTTCACCATCAGTGCCACCCTTGACAGCAAATAGGAAAGCGCGCTCGTCGCCTTCCTGCGGGCGAATGTCGATGTGTTTGCTTGGCAACCATCTGACATCCCCGGTGTTCCCAGGAAGGTGATTGAGCACAAGCTTGCTGTCTGTCCTCATGCGCGGCCCATCAAGCAGAAAGTGAGGAAGCAAGCCGTGGAGCGCCAAGAGTTCATCAATGAGGAAATCAAGAAACTTGAGGCAGCAGGCCTAGTTAGAGGTGTGATCCATCCGACGTGGCTGGCAAACCCAGTCGTCATGCGCAAGGCCAACGGGAAGTGGAGACTGTGTATAGACTTCACCGATGTCAATAAAGCATGTCCCAAGGATCCTTTCCCTTTGCCGCGCATTGACCAGATCGTTGACTCCACTGCCGGATGTGAACTACTCTGTTTTCTTGATGCATATTCAGGCTATCACCAGATTTTCATGGCTAAGGAAGATGAAGAGAAGACTGCATTTATCACCCCATGTGGCACTTATTGCTTTATCCGCATGCCATTTGGATTGAAGAATGCAGGCTCAACCTTTGCAAGGGTAGTGTACACTGCTTTTGAGCCACAGATCCACAGGAATGTAGAAGCCTACATGGATGACATCGTGGTGAAGAGCAAGAGCAAAGAAACCCTGATTCAAGACTTGGAAGAAACGTTTCAGAACTTGCGCAGGATACAGCTCAAGTTGAACCCCGAGAAGTGCGTCTTTGGAGTTCCCTCCGGCAAGCTTCTCGGGTTCTTTGTATCACAGAGGGGGATTGAAGCCAACCCCGACAAGATCAAAGCCATCGAGCAGGTAGAAGCCCCGAAGCGCGTCAAGGATGTCAGAAGGCTTGCAGGTTGCGTTGCTGCCCTCAGTAGGTTCATTTCAAAGTCCGCAGAACGCGCCCTACCTTTCTTCAAAATCTTGAAGAAGGCAGGTCCCATGAAGTGGACTCCGGAAGCGGAGGCGGCGTTGCAGGATTTGAAACGGTACCTGTCCTCCACTCCTATACTTGTCGCACCTAAACCACAGGAAAAGTTGTTGCTATACTTAGCGGCAACCAATCAGGTGGTTAGTGCTGCGTTAGTAGCGGAGAGGGAGTCCGACGAGGAGTCAGCATCACCGGCAAGCGAATCTAACGACAAGCAGGGGGCTGTCCCGACAAGCTCTGGCCCCGACAAGGAAGACTCTGCGCAGGAACAAGGAGAGGTGCGGAAGAAGATGGTGCAGCGCCCAGTGTATTTTGTAAGTTCCCTTCTCCAGGGAGCTAGATCGAGGTACTCTGGTGTGCAAAAATTGCTTTTCGGCCTCCTCATGGCCTCGAGGAAGCTGCACCACTACTTCCAAGCCCATGAGATAACAGTGGTCACTCGCTTTCCGTTGAAGAGGATATTGCACAATCCAGAAGCAACAGGCAGGATCGTCGAGTGGGCACTGGAGCTGTCGAGCTTTGGACTCAAGTTTGAAAGTACTTCAACCATACAGAGCCGAGCTTTGGCAGAATTCATCGCTGAGTGGACCCCAACGCCAGAAGAAGAAGTTCAAGAAACGAGTGTACCCGTGCAAGAAGCGACAAGTGAATGGGTAATGTATTTTGACGGTGCCTTCTCGCTGCAAGGCGCCGGTGCCGGCGTGGTACTCATCGCGCCCACCGGAGAGCACCTCAAATATGTTATCCAGATGCACTTTCCCAGGGAGCAAGCGACAAACAACACTGCAGAATATGAAGGCTTGCTTGCCGGCCTCAGGATTGCGGCCGAACTTGGGATCAGAAAGCTGATTGTGCGGGGCGATTCTCAGTTGGTGGTCCGACAAGTTAACAAAAGCTATCAGAGCCCTTTGATGGAAGCATATGTCGATGAAGTGAGGAAGCTTGAAGAGCACTTTGAAGGTCTGCAGATGGAGCACGTCCCAAGAGCTCAAAATGAGATTGCAGATGGCCTTTCAAAGTGCGCCGCGATGAAGTTACCTGTGGAACCAGGGACCTTTTTGCTCAAGCTGACTCAGCCATCAGTTACACCATCAATTGGGCAGTCCAAGAAGAGAAAGTTGGTCTCCGGCGACTACTTGCCGGCGGATCTTCCTGAACCCGCCGCCAAAGTTCCCAAGATCAACAACAACGCTGAGGAACAGTTTGCTCCTGCAAGCCCTCGGGCTTGTGCAGTTGAAGCAAGTGTTCCCGACAAGCCTCGCCCCGGCGAGCTTGCCGGGGGACCGTCAGCTCCGGCAAGACCAGAGGTCTTTGCCGAAGAAGCTGAGGTTCCCGCAGCGGCCCTCGAGCCTTTAGTCCTTGCCGTCGAGCCTCGGGCTCCAGCATGGGCGCAGCAGATCGTCCGTTTTCTGCAAACTGGAGAACTTCCCGACGACCCTCAAGAGATAGAGAAGATAACCAGGCAGTCAAGTATGTATCAGTTCGTGGATAACGAGCTATACAGAAGAAGACTCAATGGTGTCAGGTTGAAATGCATCTCCAGAGAAGATGGACAGAAGCTGTTGGCAGAAATACACGGAGGCATATGCGGCCACCACATTGGCGCAAGGGCACTTGCCGGGAAAGCTTTCCGGCAAGGGTTCTTTTGGCAAGAAGCCCTCCAAGATGCAACTGCACTAGTAACCAAGTGTGAAGCGTGCCAGTTCCATGCAAAGCAAATCCATCAGCCAGCTCAAGCTCTCCAAACAATCCCTTTATCATGGCCCTTCTCGGTCTGGGGGCTCGATATCCTCGGCCCTTTCCCTCGTGCTGTCGGGGGCTTTGAGTACTTGTACGTTGCAATCGACAAGTTCACAAAGTGGCCAGAAGTGGAGCCAGTGAGAAAGGTGACAGCACAGTCAGCAGTCAGGTTCTTCAGGTCGATTGTTTGCCGTTTCGGGATCCCTAACAGGATCATCACCGACAACGGTACGCAATTCACTAGTCGCACCTTCATGCAATACGTCCAAGACCTTGGCGCCAAGGTCTGTTTCGCTTCTGTTGCTCACCCGAGGAGCAACGGCCAAGCAGAGAGGGCAAATGCTGAAGTGCTGCGCGGACTCAAGACAAGGACCTTCGACAGGCTGCGCAAGTGCGGAAGGAATTGGATAGAGGAGCTCCCGGCGGCTCTTTGGTCAATCAGAACGACACCAAGTCGAGCCACCGGACAGACACCTTTTGCTCTAGTCTATGGAGCAGAGGCAGTTCTCCCCACGGAACTCGTATACGGATCTCCTCGAGTACTCGCTTATGATGAGCTCGAGCAAGAGCAACTGCGGCAAGATGACGCATTGCTCCTTGAGGAGGGACGTCTCCAGGATGTTGTACGAGCTGCTCGATACCAGCAAGCTTTGCGCCGCTACCATAGCCGCAAAGTCAAGGCCAGGAGTCTCGAGGAAGGCGACCTTGTTCTTCGGCGTGTTCAGTCCGCCAAGAATTCCAACAAGTTGACGCCGAAGTGGGAAGGCCCTTATCGGGTGAGACAAGTTACGAGGCCCGGCGCTGTCCGCCTCGAGACCGAAGAAGGCTTACCGGTGAGCAACTCCTGGAACATAGAGCATCTTCGAAAGTTTCACCCCTAAGGCGCGGTTGCCGTGATCCGCTCCGGCAACCACCTTTTGTACAAGCCTTGCCGCTGTTGCATGTAACCCTTTGTACAAAGCCGGGCGCAGACCCCGTGCATCAGTAAAGTTTTCGTGTTTTCGCATCGATTCCCTTTTGCATGCTTCTCTTTGCTATTTGCATGTTCTGTTTGGCATTTGATGCAACACTCAGACATACGGTAAACACTATTACGCCGAAAGGCAATATGCTTGTTTCCCTCTCCCTTTCTTTTTCTTTTAAGCAGAAGGAACGTTCCTCGCGCACAAGTTTGCCGGGGGGGAAGGAGATGAAGGAGGAACTAAGTGCTGTTCAAGTAAGAAGAGCCTTACCGGAAAGCAAGCAACATGAGCAAGCAGCATATGAAAGATAAGTTGTTAGAATTTGACCAGTTCAAATTTTAAATTTTGGTTGTCTTCCTTGAACGATCACACTTTGTATGGAAAACCTGTGCGCGGAGGAACCTACCCGTAGCTTGCCGCACCCTTATCTTGTTTTCGAGTCCACTCAACGATTTAAGTGAGCTGCGACAAGTGTCGCGCCCTTGCCTCGTTTCCGAGTACGCTCAGCAAGCTAAGTGCGTTGCGACCAGCTGCGGCAAGGTTGCTTGCCGGCGAGGACCTTGGCCAGCAGGCTGCTCGGAGTCCAGCACTCAGCGCTCGCGGCAAGGGCCCCTTGCCGGCAAGCTCCCCGGGAGCGAAGGGTGAAAAACATACAAAGTCAAGGATTGAAACAAGGAAGATAACATTGCACCGATTGAATGGAATAAAGCAAATATCTTACAAGGATAACTTGTCGCAATGGACTAATGAGTTTATAACATAATGTGCAGCAACAAAAAGATAAAGATAAATGGAGCCCTAGTCTACGCGGTCGCCTTCCTTCCTGCCAAGCTTTGCCACCTTGGCGATGATGTGGCCGACCTGCTCCTTCAGGGCCTCCGTGTCTGCATCAGCCGGCAGGGTGCGAAGAACGTTCGTGAGATTGATCCCCGGGTAGCGGTACACGATCTTCGTCAAGACCCGCTCCAGAGTTCCCGCGCAGAGCCGGCGCGACTCCTCGGCCAGCTGCGCGGGGATGCGGTTCCGGAGACCTGCAAGAGCCGGAGCGACGCCTCTGAAGAAGAGGCTGAGCTTGGCGCTGTGCGGGAGATCTGGATCCGGCGAATAGATAAGATGCTCAACCTTCAACGCCAGCAACTCCTGGTCGATATTGGACGCAGAAGAAACCAGCTCTTCGGTCCACACCTCGATAGTCTGCCGGAAGAGCTCGGAGGCCTTGTTGACGCTCTCCACCAAGGTTCGCTCCTTGCGGAGCTCATCCTTCAACTTGGTCTCCTGGGCCCGGGCAGCATCAAGCGATTCCTTCAGGGTGGTGACCTTCAGCTCCAAGTCTTCAATGGAATCCTTGGCGGCCTTCAGCTCGTCACCCCTCTTGGATAAACTCACCTGGAGCTCTGAGTTTGTGTGAGCATCCTTATCGCGCTCCAGGATGAGCGCGGCAACCTTCTCGGCGCTCACCTTCATCGCCTTCTCCAGTTGTTCGACCTTGGCGGCGAGCTCCTTCTTGGCGTCCTCCGCGGCAACCGCGGCGGCCTTCGCCTCCTTCAGCTCCCCGCCAAGGGCAGCCTCGCGAGCGGCAAGGTCTTCTTCATGAGAATCCAGCTCAACCTTCCGCTGCGCGAGCTCTCCCTCTCGCCGGGACATCTCCACCCCGGCGAGACGCTGCTGTTCATCGGCTTCGGCCCTCTCAAGTACCCACTCTTGGTACTCGCCGGCGAGACGCTCACGCTCCTCCGCCACCTGGCGGAGGGCAGCCTGATTGGCGGCACTGAGCTCCGCCGCACGCTTCTCCATCTCTGCCGCAGCCTTGGCGGCAAGAGCCTCCCGGGAAGCGAGCTTTGCTTGCCTGGCCCGGTAAAGGGCCAGGAGCTGATGAAGCAATCGCTCCTCCTCGGGCCCCTCACCTCCACCGGGCGCCTGGACGATCTTCAGGCATGCGGAGGCGAGGACCTCTCCGTCGAACGCCTCGCCCTCCGCAGGAGCTCGCGACGAAGACCCCCACGGCATCTGGATGAAGACGCCATTGGGGGCCTCGAGATAGAACCTTTGCTCCTCGCCGGCGGAGGGACCGGTGGCCGGTGCAGCATCCGATGCTCCCGCCACCTCCGGGTCGGCGGTGCGGCCACCGTCCCCCTCCCCGGCCGCTGCGTCCGCAGCCGGAGCAGTCTCTTGCGCGGCCGGCTCGGCGGCCTCGCCCACCTCCTCGACGACTGGAGCGTCGCCGCCGCCGCCCTGCGCGTCCTCCTCCTCAAGGATAATCACCTCCGTCTCCATGGGCACAGGAGGAGGAAGATCTAGAAAGAAGAAGAAGACCAAGAAATTCAAGACTCAAGCAAATATCCAAAAAAAAGAGACAAGCCAAGAAGACAAGTTACAAAGGTTACCTTGGCGGGCGTCCTCAGCGGCGGGCTCCCTCGCCGGGGAGCTCGGCCTCATCGGAGTAGTCGCCCTCGCCGGGGAACTTGGCCTTGGCGGGGTGGCCGCCCTTGCCGGGCTGCTCGTCCTGGGCGGGGTACTCTGCCTTGGCGGAGTACCCGCCCTTGACGGAACACTCTCCCTTGCCGGAGAGTCCTGCCTTGGCGGGGATGGCGGTGCCTGCGGCTCCTCGGCGGTGGTCTCCGGGCGCTCTTCCCGCTGCGGCTCCTCCCCTGCACGGAACAAGGCAAGAGATGTCGAAACATGAAGATAGAATCAAAAGCCTCAGACGTACCCCGACAAGCGAAAAGAAAGAACCCCAGACTTACGCTGGGGGCTGCGCTGGGGGCTGCGCTGGGGGCTGCTCATCGGAGCGGTGCTCGAGTCCGGCAGGCTCGGCTCCGGCACACCCTCCGTTGCCGCTGCCACTGAGCCTTCCGCGACCTCGGCCTCGGGCGCCTTGGCCTTCTTCGTTGCGCGGTGGGCCAGGGTCCTGAAATCAAAACAGTGAACAGAGTCAGCATCAACAGAAGTTCAAGACAAAAATCAAGAAGATGAAGAATCCCGGATCCTTACTCCTGGTCCTCCTCGTCGTCCTCGCTCAGGGCGGAGAAGTCATACTCCACCGTGGGCGCGTCGACGCGAGGAGCGGGAGGCGAAGACTCCCTCGCGCGCTTGGTGCTCGCTGGGGCTGGGGGCTGCGAAGACCCAGCCCCTGTGGCTGCCGGCGCCCGGGGGACGGGCGGAGCCGTTGCTCCGCTCCGAGAAGACCCCTGCCGGCTCGCTGCCGGCCTGCGGGGCGCCTCCGTCGTGGTCCGCGCACGGTCCGCCTCCGCTGCGGCTGGTGCGCCGGACGGCCTTGGCGCGGCTTGACTCCCCCGGGGAGCCGCCCGCCGAGGTGGCTGTTGCCGGGGCGCCTGCGCCCTTTCCCCCGTCGCCGTCTTGCGGAGGCGTTTTGCCGGGGACTCCTTCGGGCTTGCCGGGGGCGGGGAGCTCTCCGACGAGGAGAGGTCGTCGGCGTATAACTCCGTGGATCCGCCGGAGTCTTCGGCCTCCTCCTCCTCCTCCTCCTCTGCCCCGGCCGGCTCGCTGGGCCCAGCATCCAGCGCTGCGGCCCTCTTTCCCTTGGCGCCTCCGCCCCTCGCGGCGCCTCTGCTCCCTCCGGCGGTGCCCTCCCTTGCCGCGGCCTCCGTCGCGATCCCATGGATCCCGGAGTGCCTCAACGAGGGGACCCCGGCGAGCGCGTCGGGTGGGAGGTTCAACAATCGGCGGATCTCCGCCTCTTCCGCCTGGGTGGACGCCTCTTCGGCCTCCGCCTCCTCCGGCGAGAACCCGAAGACTCCTGCCGCCGCGGCTGCGGCGGCCTCCTCAGCCCGAGAAGCTATGTAGGCGATTTCCTGGTCGGTGGTGTCCCGCGTATGCAGCTTGAGGTCCTCCTTGTTACTCGCCACCTCGACGAGGTTGTCGTAGAAGTTGAGGACGTCGATGGGCTTCGGGGCGATCCACGAGCGGTCCAAGCCATGCGAGTCACACATCGGCATCATGGCAAGGATCCGGTCCCTCGCGGCGTTGTTGCAGAGCGGCACCACTTCCCGGGGAGTCCTGAACCACTCGGGGTGCGTCGGGTCGTACTTGAAGAGCTCCCGTACCATCCCGCGCAGCTCCAGAGTGGTGAAGTTAAAATTAAGCCCGGGGCGCAGCCTCATGATGTCTGCCGGGCCGCCGTACTCCCAGGCCGGCCTCTTCCGGTCTTGGAGAGGGGCGATGCGCCGGCGGAGGAAATCTGCGCCCACCTCGGCGACTGACAGCCGGGCCAGCCGAAGACGGAGAATCCGGACGAGGGCGATGTCGAGCTTGACGTCGTCGGAGTCTAGATCGCTCCAATCTCTGCCGCGCACGATAGGCGTTGTGCGCGGCGCAGTGAAGGCTTGCGGCTGGTCTTCTACAATCCAGCACCACTCCGCTCGCCATTCCTCCCACTTGCCGCGGAGCTCCCCCGGCAAGTACGACCCCTTCTTCCCGAGACGGAAGACCCAAGAAATACATCCGGAGAGGGGGGCATCGGCCTCGGCTCTAGGGGTGAAAAAGTGTCTAAAGAGGGCTACGTTGGGGTGGACTCCTATGAAGTTTTCGCACATATGTGCGAAAACAGCCATGGTGAGAATGGCGTTGGGGGTGAAATCAAGCAGATGGAAGCCATACGTATTCATGATATCACAGAAGAAGTTCGAAAAAGGAGGACAGAGACCACAGTGGAAAAAGGCAGCAAAGAAGTGATACCCGCCGGGATAGTTGTCCTTGGCGACGGCCGGGTATGCTCGGGTGCGGGGATGCGCGTCGGTGCCCTTGGACCAGAACAAGTAATACTTGTTCCAGAGTTCTTGCACGCCGAGCTTCGGTGGGAAGACGACGTGCCGCTTCCGGTAAGCGATGAGCTTGGCTGCTTGCTCGGATTTCTCCTTCTTGGATTTCTCCGCTTTCGCCTTGTCGGCCTTTGGAGCCATGGCGGGCGCGGCGGAAGGAAGGGGACGAAGAGCTCGGCGGCGGCGGAGCTGTGGAGGCGGAGCGCAAGAAGGAATCTTTCGCAGGTAGAAGACGACGTAATGAGAGCACAGGGAGGGGAACCGCGCCCGCTGCCTCTGCTTTTATGGGGGAGTGGGGGCGTTTCGCCCTTTCCATTAAGAGATCGTGGGCACGTCCCATCCCACGGCGCCGCAATCGACGCGTGCCGTTACCGTGGGGTGCGGCGGATATGGAAGTGGATTCGGCGCGCCGCGGGCCGCGGGTGCCCGTGCACTGTTTTGGGCCTGGCCCAACAGCGCTCGGCACCGTGTGTGGCCCAGGCCCGGGGGCTCCTGTCGGTGTACTAAGGTAGGGGTACCTCAGTACCCCAACTTGTGCACGGGCAGTTGCAGCTTCCCGCGGCAAGGTTCACTGCGTGCTCGCCGGAGACCTTCCTGCTTCTTATCAAACCATTCAAAAACAAAGTATACAAGACAGAAGACCGAGACCCCGGCAAGAGGAGCTTGCCGGGAAGGCCGTACCAGGCTCAAGGCTGTTCCACCAGCACAAGACCCTGGCAAGAGGAGCTTGCCAGGAAGACTAGAAGATATCGCCTCGGCGCTATGCGCGCCCCGGCAAGGGGCCCGGGGAGCGGCAAGTTCCCGGGCCCGGCAAGATCAAGGCCCCGGCAAGGTGCTTGCCGGGAAGGCTACGCCGTGTGCCCGCGCTCCAGCTCATCGGTCCACGCGTCGCCCTGGGGCCTAACCAGGGACGCGTGGCGGATGGCTGCACAGCCTGGGGTACACGGTGGCACACCGCGGCGATAAATCCGTCGCCGTGGCGGACGGAGACGCTAAGGCGGGAGCTTTTGGGGTCGACGGCGACGGGCATTAAATGCCCTTGTCCCCCACTGTTAAAGTAGGTATAGACCACTGTTCTGTACTGTAGCTCCACTGTTCCCGCACTGTTACAACTACCACCTCTTTTACTCTTTTACCCTTTTCTCCTACGTTGACACCTGTCGGTGACCCCTTGCACTATAAAAGGAGGCCCATGCACAACGTGGAGGGGGTTCGAAACCTAGACTACTCTCGCGCACGGTGTAGCTGCTTCTTCAAGCTCCCGAGCGCCCCACTCAATACACAACCAAGCAGGAGTAGGGTTTTACGCATCCGTGCGGCCCGAACCTGGGTAAAACTGCCCGCGCGTCCGCTTCGATCTGCTCTTTGTGCTCCCTCCGCCCTCGTACCGCACAGACAAGGGGCTCCGGTCCCATAGGTGTTCGTGGCGGACAGTTTCCCCCGACAGAGACCGCCTTCTTTAGTGTGTTGGGGCTGATAATATTTCGCACCTCGCCTATCTGAGGCTCGGTGAAGTCGGCAGCTGGAGGCGTCTCCTGAGAGCTGAACGGCAGACAACGCCTGTTGCAACTTGGCTTCTCCGTGATACCGGCTTGATCGCGCGCGTCTTTTGTTGGGTTGGGTTGTTGAGAAGGAGGCCCCATGAAGTCATCACCGTACCCATGATCGGCAAAGTACTGATCGATGTTGGCAAATGTATCGTCGTCGTCGTCGTTCTGATCCTGTGCCATATGCATGTTTGGATCCAGTTGCATAGGGATGTCCGGCACCGTTGCGGCGGACTTGCCATGGGGACGACTGGCGCCGGCACGACTGGCGGTGTTGTCTTTGGGGTGGTTTCCCCGGCCCCAAAACGAATCTGGCTCTTCGGCCAAAGCAGGGGCCAGCTCAGGCAGGCGCTGAGGGTCATGACGTCATCATCGTCGGCCCCGACGGGTCGAATCGGAGGTAACACCTCGTCGCAGCCTGGCAGCACCCGAACCAATTGAACACTAAACAAGTTGGGTGGCATCTGGGTACCGTGGAACAAGGGGTTGCCCGGTTGAACGATTTTGCCCTTGGCGACATCGACCAACTCGTTGTTCACGAAGTGTAGGAGAGTGCACGGAACATCGGCGGTGCCCTGCGAAAACATGTAGGGTGTCAGGGATGCCCAGTCAAAGGCAAGGAGATGAAGTCCTCGGCCGAGAGAGGCTTAATTAGTTACCGTGATGATGGCGTCGAGCTCGGCTAATGTCGAGGCACCGCCAACGGCGGGCGTGCAGTTGACGGAGGGGCCGCTTGCTGCAGAGGTGCCGGCCGGCGTACACCCGGGTGCATTAAGCTCCCGTGCCGGCGTCGGAGACACCAATGCCGCCTCCGCCGGAGACACCAATGGCCCCGCCATCGCGTTCTGCGAGTTGCTGGCCGTGAAGCTGGGAATCGGGGGCGGCCCCTGTTGGCCGCCCGCAATCCACGCCTGCAACCCCTCGATCAAGCTAGGCACAATGGCGGTGATCGTCGCTCCGAGTTGTTGTTGCACTTGCTCTTGGACAATCTCCGAAATCCGCGCCACTTGTGCCTTGAGTTCTTGAACCTCGCGCGCCTGGCTTTCCGAGCTGGTCTTTTTCTCCTTTCGCCCACCAGCGTTATAGTATGACGACCATTTTGTCGACAAGCCTTTGCCGGCCACACGACCAGCTGACGTTGGCTTCTCGAGCTTATCCTTGTTCTTCATTACATTCAACGCCCTATTTAGAGTCGTGTCCCAAGGGCCGCTCTTAGTCGACCCCGCGCTACTGCTTTCAGTCGCCTGCGGAAGGAATGTGAATCATTTAGAAATTTGGCTTCATTAATTAGAATGCAACCATATGGAGCTAATTACGCGGGGGTGTATTCCTTACCAGAACAGCCTCAAGCGCCCTGGTCTTTGGATCCGTGGTCAGCTCCTTTGTTTTCGGGTCCTTCTTGTACCGGGCCCTGATAAAGTTCCTGGTCTGCTTGTCACCGTATTTATCGAAGAGGGGCGGTAGGCCTTGCTCGGCACGGTCCGCCTCCTCCTTGTCCCATATAGGCTCCGCCACTCTGTAACCGCCGGGACCTTGTGTGTGTTCCCCTAAGTTGAGCTCCCGCATTTCTTTCCCCCACTGACTTGATTCGGAGTGTGCGGTGCTCGAGCAATTGATCTTGAAGTCGTTGTAGTCATCTTCGGTGATCGAATGATGTTTCTCCTTGATCTTCTCATAACTCTCACCTTTCTCGATCATTCTCTTCACATTGGTTTTCCAAGTAGACAGGGCCTTGCTCATCTTCGTGAGGGCAGCACTGTTCACTTTATTCCCTTTGAGGCTTGTGTTATCAAATTGAGCGAGGAACTTGTATCGTTCGTGCAGTTTCGTGAAGAGGAGGTTGCGGTAATTCCCGTTGTCAGGATGCCTCAGGTTCTCGCTGTTGATCGAGACGGTGCTCCGGAGAATGCACCCGAGCTGAAGCGAGTACCCCTTGACTATTCGTTCGGGCGCCGTTGGATTCCCGTCGGAGTCCACTTCAGTAACTTCCTCCTTGAGGGTGCGGAGCACGGTCGGGCGCCGGTCCTTCCGTTGCCTCTTCGGTTGGCTGCCATCTGTGCGTGCGCCGCCATCATCAGTGGTGGCATTCTCGGCGGCACCATCAGTGGTGGCATCAGTGGGGTCATCCTCCACGGTACCATCAGTGGTCTCAGGATCGGTGGGGAAGGTGGCGTCCTCATACAAGTGAGGTTGTTCCTCCATCTCCTGGGACAGCTCCCAGAATGCCTTCCCGCCCGAACCGCCGGCCTCATCGTTGTTGGCCATGTTTCTCTCTAAATAGGAACAAAGTTTGGTCAAAAAGTTGGTTATTGTCAAGGAACAAGATCATGGTCTCATCATTTAGGGTTTGTCGACACAGAGGCATCCTAAAAGCTAAGCTTTTATAATTGAGGGTTTTTCGACGCCGAGGCACCCTAAAAGCCTAAGCTTTCATCATTTCGGTTTTTATCGACACCGAGGCACCCTAAAAGCCAAGGTTTCATAATTTATGGTTTGTCGACACCGAGGCATCCTAAAAGCTAAGCTAGGAAGGAGAATTCTAAGTTGGGCCTAATCACTTGGCTCTATTGCCGCCTATGGTTTAATGCAGCTAGAATAAAGGGGCACTTGATCCTACCTAATTAACCACTAAGATACCCCGGCCCATGCATTAGTCACAAGTACCCTATATGTCCTATTTTTAGCAAAGTCATGATATAATTCACGGAAAATTTCAGCATGACCTTTGCTGAAAATAGGACATATGGAGTACCCGAATTTGCCGGAACGGAAGTTAATCAACATTCCAGCAAACTCAAGGGCCTCTCGGGGTACCTGCAAAATCATCACGACACGCGATGGTCGGAGACAACTAGGAGGATGTAGTACAGTACAAATCTTCGGGAGACAACAAGGATATAAGTGGCAAAAAATCTTTTCCAGTGCAAGTACTGTATATGGTTGTGCTTTCACCTCCTCCAGTGCAAGTACTGTATACAACTAGGAGGATGTATACATTGCTCCAGCCTTGCCATCTTAGCAAGTACTGTATATGGTTGTGCTTTCACCTCCTCTAGTGCAAAAAAACATTTCTCAGTTATACATTTATGATAGAGAACAACACAGATTGTCCCATAGAATGAGTAGCCAGGAAAGCTGAACTACAATTAACTCTAAAGAACAACATAGAAGGACAAGTACAAAAATGAATTCTCAGACAATAACAATTTAAAAGGATAATACTCAGTTACTCACATCAACATATGTCCAAACAGGAACATATTAATTATTTATGCTCATCAACCAATTGGCTGGCCGAAGCACCTGGGTATTAATTGATCATCTAATAAAACAAAACAAAACCCAGCGCATTGACAATTATGATTGTTCTTTTTTTTATTGACCAAAATCTTCTTCATATAAGCAACCACATTTTAAATCATGTAATGCAGAGTTGCACACACAATCAGTACCATTTTCTTTCTAGAACTCCATAAATGAACTGGTGATATATGATGAACACGAAGAACACAATTTCAGACAAAAAAAAAACTTGCCGTGTTTGTTATTTCTAGCAAGCTCCGGTTCGGTTCAAAAGAAGTCTACGATTAAACTTAGGACATTGCAATCACAAGCATACGGATAAGGAAGGTTTTTTTTTTGGGAAAGCATATCTCCATGCATCATCAGGAAGCATATTTCCATCCATCAGGTATAAACATATTTCCATCCATTAGGTGTAAGCATATTTTCATGATTTACATATCAGGAAGGAAAAATCTTAGGAACTAAGGCTGGGGGAGACTTAGTGCGGTGGCTTTTTCTTAGAGGCAACCTCGAAAAAAAGAGGCTCTCCAACCTCGCAAAACTTTTTTACCGTGGCTAGTTTGCCTTTTTGTAAGCAACCTCGCAAAACTTTTTATTCATGCATCACAATTTTTACAGGGACGAAGTGAAGATATTCGGGATTGCCTAACCAAACATGACGACCAACTCCTAGATGAAGAGCATGCTTTGCTAAGGCTAGTTTGCTAAAGCGGCAAGGCAGGCAGCCCAAACCAGCTACCAAACAATGTATATGCACTGTGACAGACTGACAGGGTAGATGATACAGCCCAAACCAGTGTCATTTAAAAAAATGTCTGCATCTACTATAACTCTAAGCTTCCTAGGAAACATTATCTTGTGTTTTTTTATGAATTCTAAAACTAGCTATGATTGGGTAGATGATACTCACATGTTTATTTTATCACATATACTCTTAAATGTAACTCTGCCACAGTTTAAATAAAAGTGCCATGAACCCTTAAAAAAATGAACTAAATTATCAGAAGCCACCTAACTTCAGAAAACTCAGTTCATTTGTTTGAACTAAGGTTGACCCAAAGAAGAGAAACGGTCCATGCGATGTAGATGATTGTACGACCAGCGAATAGGTGGTTGCAATCTACAGGCTGAAACAAACTTGCTCCTGTTATGCAGTCAATTTTCAGTTAATTCCTCTTGTTCCTACTGTGCCTAGGGCCATATCTAATAACACTCTAAAAGAGTGTTCAAATTGTTCTTTGCACATAGTAAACTTGGTGGTAGGAATAAAGGATCCAGACCATAGTATTGACACCAAGTGATAAAGCTTGTTTTCCCCCAATGTTGAGTATGACAAACATAGTATTGACACCTAATGGCGCGTAACGAAACGAGGAGGAGGAGAAGCTGCTCGGGGCAGGGAGGGTTACCTTGGCGGAGCGGCGGAGGAGCAAGGCGGGGTGGAGAAGCTGCGGCCTTGGGGGGAGCCACAGACGAGGTAGGGCTTGGGGGGAGGCCTCTTCCTCCTTCCTTGATGAGGCCTTGTCGGAGGCGGCGGAGGGCGCCGGTGG
>LR738712.1:23464540-23495945 GCA_902687465.1 Secale cereale
GGTTGAGTAGGGGTCGGCGGCGGCGGCCGGTGGACCGGGGGGTGCTCTCGGCGACGAGGGGGATCGAGATCGAGTGTCCATGAAATTTAAAAATATTCATGATAGTTCAAAAAGTGCCCATGAAATACAATCGAGAAATGAAGGCTACGATTTAAATACAAACGATCTTAGCTAGCTAGCTATCTGTTCACAATCTTCTTGCCCTTCTTTTTCGCAAATGGAGTTCTTCTGTGGAACGGACGTCCTTTAGGTAGGGTGGTACTGCTTCTTCTTGTGGTGTATGCTGCTACTTCATCATCGTCGTCATGTTCGATCCTCGGGTCGCCGTACTTGTCGAAGTCTTGCTCATTGTCTACTCCATCCATTCCGATGATCTTCCTTTTGCCTCTCCTCACGACAACACGACTAGGCTTTGACGGGTCGGTAATGAAGAAGCATTGGTCAACTTGGGAAGCCAGTACCCATGGCTCATTTTTCGCGGTGACGTTTGCGCCCGCGGTCTAGGATTTGGCTTCGGGTATAACCATGGTGGTGAAATACCGGTCTTCTTTTAGGACGCTCTTGGCCCATCTGACACGGAACATTGGGACCTTCTCTCCAGCGTAGCTCAGTGTTAGGGAACGTAGCATAAATCAAAAAAATTCTACGCTTTCACCAAGATCCAACTATGGAGACATCTAGCAACGAGCGAGTAAGAGTGCATCCACATACCGTTATGGAGATAGCGAGCAGAAGCTTTCGAAGAAGCGTGGATGAAGTAGTCGTACTCTTCGCGTTCTTCGTCACCGATGATCTAGCGCCGAACGGACGGCACCTCCGTGTTCAACACACGTCCGGTGCAGCAACGTCACCTCCTTCTTGATCCAGCAAGGGGGGAGGAGAAGTCGTCAGAGATCCGGCAGCACGACGGCGTGATGACGGATGCAGTGGAGATCGCAGCAGGGCTTCGCCGGGCGCCCTGCGTGGGAGTATGGAGGTGTGACGGGAGGGGGAGAGGCGCCAGGGCAAGCGTGCGGCAGCCCTCTCCCCTCCCACATATATATAGGGGTCCAGGGGGTGCGCTAGGGCCCTTGCAGATCCAATCTGCAGGGGGGGCGGCGGCCAGGGGGGAGTCCTTGCCCCCCAAGGCAAGTGGACCCCCCTCCCCTTTAGGGTTTTAACCCTAGGCGCATGGGGAGGTGGGCCCCTAGTGGTGCGCCAGCCCAGAGGGGCTGGACACTTCCCCTTGCGGCCTAGGGGCCCCACCGGGATGGGTGGCCCCACCCGGTGGACCCCCGGGGCCCCTCCAGTGGTCCCGGGACACTCCCGGTGACCCCCGGAGATCACCCGATGGCCGAAACTGGACTTCCTATATATCAATCTTTACCTCCGGACCATTCCGGAACTCCTCGTGACGTCCGGGATCTCATCCGGTACTCCGAACAACTTTCGGGTTTCCACGTGCATTTATCTCTACGACCCTAGCGTTACTGAACCTTAAGTGTGTAGACCCTACGGGTTCGGGAGACACGTAGACATGACCGAGACGACTCTCCGGTCAATAACCAACAGCGGGATCTGGATACCCATGTTGGTTCCCACGTGTTCCTCGATGATCTTCATCGGATGAACCACCGTGTCAAGGATTCACTCAATCCCGTATGGTATTCCCTTTGTCCATCGGTACGGTACTTGCCCGAGATTCGATCGTCGGTATTCCCAATACTTTGTTCAATCTCGTCATGGCAAGTCTCTTTACTCGATCCGTAATCCATCATCCCGTGACTAACTACTTAGTCACATTGAGCTCATTATGATGATGTCTTACCGAGTGGGCCCAGAGGTACCTCTCCGTCATACGGAGTGACAACATCCCAGTCTCGGTTCGTACCAACTCAACAGACACTTTCGGAGATACCCGATGCGTACCTTTATAGCCACCCAGTTACGTTGTGACGGTTGGCACACCCAAAGTATTCCTACAGTATCCGGGAGTTGTGCAACCTCATGGTCTAAGGAATAAATACTTGACACCGAAAAGCTTATGCATTACGAACTATACGATCTCGTGTTATGCTCAAGATTTGGGTCTTGTCCATCACATCATTCTCCTAATGATGTGATCCCGTTATCACTGACATCTCATGTGCATGGTCAGGAAACCGTGACCATCTGTTGATTAACGAGCTGGTAACTAGAGGCCTACCAGGGACTCATTATAGTCTATGTATTCACACATGTATCGCTGTTTCCGTACAATATAATTCAAGCATGAATAACATACAATTATCATGAACAAGGAGATATAATAATAACGCTTTTATTATTGCCTCTAGGGCATATCTCCAACAGTCTCCCACTTGCACTAGAGTCAATAATCTAGTTACATTGTGATGAATCGAACACCCATAGAGTTCTGGTGTTGATCATGTTTTGCTCGTGAAAGAGGTTTAGTCAACGGGTCTGCGACATTCAGATCCGTATGCACTTTACAAATATCTATGTCTCCATCCTGAACATAATTCCGGATGGAGTTTAAACGGCGCTTGATGTGCTTGGCCTTCTTGTGAAACCTGGGCTCCTTAGTAATAGCAATAGCACCAGTGTTGTCACAGAAGAGAGTCATCGGGCTTAACGCGCTTGGAATGACTCCTAGGTCGGTGATGAACTCCTTCATCTAGACTCCTTCCTGCGCTGCTTCAGAAGCAGCTATGTACTCCGCTTCACATGTAGATGCTGCCACCACGCTCTGTTTGCAACTGCACCAGCTGACTGCCCCTCCATTCAAAATATACATGTATCCGGTTTGAGACTTAGAGTCATCCAGATCTGTGTCGAAGCTAGCATCGACGTAACCCTTTACGACGAGCTCTTCGTCACCTCCATAAACGAGAAACATATCCTTAGTCCTATTCAGGTACTTCAGGATGTTCTTGACCGCTGTCCAGTGTTCCGTACCGGGATTACTTTGGTACCTCCCTACCAAACTTATGGCAAGGTTCACATCAGGTCTGGTACACAGCATGGCATACATGATAGAACCTATGGCCGAGGCATAGGGAATGACACTCATCTTTTCTCTATCTTCTGCCGTGGTCGGCGACTGAGCCTTGCTCAATCTCATACCTTGCAAAACAGGCAAGAATCCTTTCTTTGACTGATCCATATTGAACTTCTTCAATATTTTGTCAAGGTATGTACTTTGTGAAAGACCTATGAGGCGTCTCGATCTATCTCTATAGATTTTGATGCCTAATATGTAAGCAGCTTCTCCAAGCTCCTTCATTGAAAAACTTTTATTCAAGTAGGCCTTTACATTTTCCAAGAATTCTATATCATTTCCCATCAGCAATATGTCATCCACATATAATATGAGAAATGCCACAGAGCTCCCACTCACTTTCTTGTAAATACAGGCTTCTCCATAAGTCTGTATAAATCCAAACGCTTTGATCACCTCATCAAAGCGAATATTCCAACTCCGAGATGCTTGCACCAGCCCGTAAATCGAGCGCTGGAGCTTGCATACCTTGTTAGCGTTCTCTGGATCGACAAAACCTTCCGGTTGCATCATATACAACTCTTCCTTGAGGAAGCCATTAAGGAATGCTGTTTTGACGTCCATTTGCCATATCTCATAATCATAGAATGCGGCAATAGCTAACATGATTCTGACTGACTTCAGCATCGCTACGGGAGAGAAAGTCTCGTCGTAGTCAATCCCTTGAACTTGTCGATAACCCTTAGCAACAAGCCGAGCCTTATAGATGGTCACATTACCATCCGCGTCTGTCTTCTTCTTAAATATCCATTTGTTTTCTATGGCGTGCCTATCATCAGGCAAGTCCACCAAAGTCCATAATTTGTTTTCATACATGGATTCTATCTCGGATTTCATGGCTCCAAGCCATTTATTGGAATCCGGGCCCGCCATCGCTTCTTCATAGTTCGAAGGTTCACCGTTGTCTAACAACATGATTTCTAGGACAGGGTTGCCGTACCACTGTGGTGCGGAACGTGCCCTTGTGGACCTTCAAAGTTCAGTAGTAACTTGATATGTTTCTTCATGATCATTATCATCAACTTCCTCCCTTGTCGGTGCAAGCACCTCAGGAACAGTTTCCTGCGCTGCGCTGCGCTACTTTCCGGTCCAGGAGGGATGACTGTCACCTCATCAAGTTCTACTTTCCTCCCACTCACTTCTTTCGAGAGAAACTCTTTATCCAGAAAGCATCCATTCTTGGCAACAAAGAACTTGCCTTCGGATCTGTGGTAGAAGGTGTACCCAATTGTTTCCTTTGGGTATCCTATGAAGACGCATTTCTCCGATTTGGGTTCGAGCTTTTCAGGTTGAAGTTTCTTGACATAAGCATCGCAACCCCAAACTTTTAGAAACGACAGCTTCGGTTTCTTGCCAAACCAAAGTTCATACGGAGTCGTCTCAACGGATTTTGACGGAGCCCTATTTAAAGTGAATGCGGCAGTCTCTAAAGCATAACCCCAAAAAGATAGCGGTAAATCGGTGAGGGACATCATAGATCGCACCATGTCCAACAGAGTGCGATTTCGACGTTCGGACACACCATTACGTTGAGGTGTTCCGGGCGGTGTCAATTGTGAAACAATTCCACAGCTCCTAAGGTGTGTGCCAAATTCATGACTTAAATATTCACCCCCACGATCCGATCGCAAGAACTTTATTTTTCTGTCACGTTGATTCTCAACCTCATTCTGAAATTCCTTGAACCTTTCAAAGGTCTCAGACTTGTGTTTCATCAAATAGATATACCCGTATCTACTCAAGTCATCCGTGAGGGTGAAAACATATCGATAGCCTCCGCGATCCTCAACACTCATTGGACCGCACACATCGGTATGTATGATTTCCAACAAGTTGGTTGCTCGCTCCATTGTTCCGGAGAACGGAGTCTTGGTCATCTTGCCCAAGAGGCATGGTTCGCACGTGTCGAATGATTCATAATCAAGAGACTCTAGAAGTCCATCTGAATGGATCTTCTTCATACGTTTGACACCAATATGACCAAGGCGGAAATGCCACAAGTATGTGGGACTATCATTATCAACTTTACATCTTTTGGCATCTACACTATGAATATGTGTATCACTACGTTCGAGATTCATCAAAAATAAACCATTAACCAGCGGGGCATGACCATAAAACATATCTCTCAAATAAATAGAACAACCATTATTCTCCGATTTGAAAGAGTAGCCATCTCGCATAAGACGAGATCCAGAAACAATGTTCATGCTCAAAGCTGGTACTAAATAACAATTATTGAGGTTTAAAACTAATCCCGAGGGTAGATGTAGAGGTAGCGTGCCGACGGCGATCACATCGACCTTGGAACCATTCCCGACGCGCATCGTCACCTCATCCTTCGCCGGTCTCCGTTTATTCCGCAGCTCCTGTTTTGAGTTACAAATATGAGCAACCGCGCCGGTATCAAATACCCAGGAGCTACTACGAGAGCTTGTAAGGTACACATCAATAACAAGTATATCAAATAAACCTTTGACGTTGCCGGCCTTCTTGTCTGCTAAATATTTGGGGCAGTTCCGCTTCCAGTGACCCGTTCCCTTGCAATAAAAGCACTCTGTCTCAGGCTTGGGTCCATACTTTGGCTTCTTCCCGGCAACAGGCTTGCCAGGCGCGGCAACTCCCTTGCCGTCCTTCTTGAAGTTCTTCTTACCCTTGCCTTTCTTGAACTTAGTGGTTTTATTGACCATCAACACTTGATGTTCTTTCTTGATGTCCACCTCCGCTGATTTCAGCATTGAATACACCTCGGGAATGGACTTCTCCATCCCCTGCATATTGAAGTTCAACACGAAGCTCTTGAAGCTTGGTGGGAGCGACTGGAGGATTCTGTCAACGATCGCTTCTTCTGGGAGATTCATTCCCAGCTGAGACAAGCGATTGTGCAATCATGAAATCTTGAGGATGTGCTCACTGACAGAACTGTTCTCCTCCATCTTACAGCTGTAGAAAGCGTCGGAGACATCATATCTCTCGACTCGGGCATGAGCTTGAAAAACCATTTTCAGCTCTTCGAACATCTCATATGCTCCGTGGTGCTCAAAACGTTTTTGGAGCCCCGACTCTAAGCTGTAAAGCATGCCGCACTGAACCAGGGAGTAATCATCACAACGTGACTGCCAAGCGTTCATAACGTCTTGGTTTGCGGGGAGAACGGGTGCATCACCTAGCGGTGCTTCTAGGACATAAGTTCTCTTGGCAGCTATGAGTATAATCCTCAGGTTACGGACCCAATCCGTATAGTTGCTACCATCGTATTTCAGCTTGGTTTTCTCTAGGAACGCGTTCAAGTTGAGGGAAACCGGAGCGTGGGCCATTTGATCTACAAGAGATATTGTAAAGAATTTAGACTAAGTTCATGATAATTAAGTTCATCTCAATCAAATTTTAATGAACTCCCACTCAGAATGACATCTCTCTAGTCATCTAAGTGATACACGATCCGAATCGACTAGCCCGTGTCCGATCATCACGTGAGACGGACTAGTCATCAACGATGAACATCTTCATGTTGATCGTATCTTCTATACGACTCGTGTTCGACCTTTCGGTCTTCCGTGTTCCGAGGCCATGTCTGTACATGCTAGGCTCGTCAAGTGAACCCTAAGTGTATCGCGTGTGTAAATCTGTCTTACACCCGTCGTATGCGAACGTTAGAACCTATCACACCAGATCATCACGTGGTGCTTCGGAGCAACGAACTTTAGCAACGGTGCACAGTTAGGGGAAACACAATACTTGAAATTTTAGTGAGAGATCATCTTATTTACTACCGTCGTTCCAAGTAAACAAGATGCATAAACATGATAAACATCACATGCAATCAATTAAAGTGACATGATATGGCCAATATCATCTTGCTCCTTGGATCTCCATCTTCGGGGCACCATGATCATCTTGTCACCGGCTCGACACCATGATCTTCATCATCATGATCTCCATCATCGTGTCTTGAAGAAGTCATCACGCCAACTATTACTTCTACTACTATAGCTAACGTTTAGCAATGAAGTAAAGTAATTACATGGCGTTATTCAGTGACACGCAGGTCATACAATAATTAAGACAACTCCTATGGCTCCTGCCGGTTGTCAAGTTCATCGACATGCAAGTCGTGATTCCCTATTACAAAAACATGATCAATCTCATACATCACATATATCATTCATCACATCTTCGTTTTGGCCATACCACGTCACATAGCACATGCTGCAAAAAGAAGTTAGACGTCCTCTAATTGTTGTTGCAAGTTTTACGTGGCTTCTATAGGATTTCTAGCAAGAACGTTTCTTACCTACGCCAAAACCACAACGTGATTTGTCAACTTATATTTACCCTTCATAAGGACCCTTTTCATCGAATCCGATCCGGCTAAAGTAGGAGAGACAGACACCCGCCAGCCACCTTATGCATCTAGTGCATGTCTGTCGGTGGAACCTGTCTCACGTAAGCGTACATGTAAAGTCGGTCCGGGCCGCTTCATCCCACAATACCTCCAAATCAAGATTGACTAGTAACGGTAAGAAAGTTGAACAAAATCAAACGCCCACAACTGCTTTGTGTTCTACTCGTGCAAGATGCTACGCATAAAACCTAGCTCAGATGCCACTGTTGGGGAACGTAGCATAAATCAAAAAAATTCTACGCTTTCACCAAGATCCAACTATGGAGACATCTAGCAACGAGCGAGTAAGAGTGCATCCACATACCGTTATGGAGATAGCGAGCGGAAGCTTTCGAAGAAGCGTGGATGAAGTAGTCGTACTCTTCGCGTTCTTCGTCACCGATGATCTAGCGTCGAACGGACGGCACCTCCGCGTTCAACACACGTCCGGTGCAGCAACGTCACCTCCTTCTTGATCCAGCAAGGGGGGAGGAGAAGTCGTCAGAGATCCGGCAGCACGACGGCGTGATGACGGAAGCAGTGGAGATCGCAGCAGGGCTTCGCCGGGCGCCCTGCGTGGGAGTATGGAGGTGTGACGGGAGGGGGAGAGGCGCCAGGGCAAGCGTGCGGCTGCCCTCTCCCCTCCCACATATATATAGGGGTCCAGGGGGTGCGCCAGGGCCCCTGCAGATCCAATCTGCAGGGGGGGCGGCGGCCAGGGGGGAGTCCTTGCCCCCCAAGGCAAGTGGACCCCCCTCCCCTTTAGGGTTTTAACCCTAGGCGCATGGGGAGGTGGGCCCCTAGTGGTGCGCCAGCCCAGAGGGGCTGGACACTTCCCCTTGCGGCCTAGGGGCCCCACCGGGATGGGTGGCCCCACCCGGTGGACCCCCGGGGCCCCTCCGGTGGTCCCGGGACACTCCCGGTGACCCCCGGAGATCACCCGATGGCCGAAACTGGACTTCCTATATATCAATCTTTACCTCCGGACCATTCTGGAACTCCTCGTGACGTTCGGGATCTCATCCGGGACTCCGAACAACTTTTGGGTTTCCACGTGCATTTATCTCTACGACCCTAACGTTACTGAACCTTAAGTGTGTAGACCCTACGGGTTCGGGAGACACGTAGACATGACCGAGACGACTCTCCGGTCAATAACCAACAGCGGGATCTGGATACCCATGTTGGTTCCCACGTGTTCCTCGATGATCTTCATCGGATGAACCACCGTGTCAAGGATTCACTCAATCCCGTATGGTATTCCCTTTGTCCATCGGTACGGTACTTGCCCGAGATTCGATCGTCGGTATTCCCAATACCTTGTTCAATCTCGTCATGGCAAGTCTCTTTACTCGATCCGTAATCCATCATCCCGTGACTAACTACTTATTCACATTGAGCTCATTATGATGATGTCTTACCGAGTGGGCCCAGAGGTACCTCTCCGTCATACGGAGTGACAACATCCCAGTCTCGGTTCGTACCAACTCAACAGACACTTTCGGAGATACCCGATGCGTACCTTTATAGCCACCCAGTTACGTTGTGACGGTTGGCACACCCAAAGTACTCCTACGCTATCCGGGAGTTGTACAACCTTATGGTCTAAGGAATAAATACTTGACACCGAAAAGCTTATGCATTACAAACTATACGATCTCGTGTTATGCTCAAGGTTTGGGTCTTGTCCATCACATCATTCTCCTAATGATGTGATCCCGTTATCACTGACATCTCATGTCCATGGTCAGGAAACCGTGACCATCTGTTGATTAACGAGCTGGTAACTAGAGGCCTACCAGGGACTCATTGTAGTCTATGTATTCACACATGTATCGCTGTTTTCGTACAATATAATTCAAGCATGAATAACATACAATTATCATGAACAAGGAGATATAATAATAACGCTTTTATTATTGCCTCTAGGGCATATCTCCAACACTCAGCTCCCAGATCTCCTCGATCCTTCCGTAGTATCTGTCCTTGTCATTACCGGTGTAGGATTCCATCGTTACCCCGGAGTTCTGATAACCATCGCTCTTCATGTCCTTGGCCTCGGTGTAGAATGTGTAGCCGTTGATATCGTACGCCTCATAGGTCATCAGGTTGTGCTCGGCGCCCTGTGACAAGGCGAATATGAGTTGTTCTTCCGCGGAAGAATCATCATGTAAAGGGTACGACAGAAGCTTCTGCTTGAACCAACGCGTGAAACATGAGTTGTGCTCTTTGATTATATCTCCGTCCGTCCTCTGTTGGCCTCGGTCATTGTATGTCTTCTCAATAATGGTTTTGTGCTGAACCACCCAAGGATCGACCACGTCTATGTGTTGTAGCGCGACTAGGTTTGCTCTTTCAAAGTCGGCGAGTCCACCCTCGAAGTCGACATGCATTTCGCGGCGACCCTCACGGTGACCCCATCCAGCGAGCCTGCCGAGGTGCCTGTTGATGGGCAGACCAACGGGGTTCTCGATGCCTAGATAATTCGTGCAGTAGGAGACGCACTCTTCGGTCAGAAAGCCCCTCGCTATGCTTCCCTCTGGACGTGACATGTTGCGAACGTATCCTTTGATGACACCATTCATCCTTTCGAACGGCATCATGCTGTGCAGGAACGTCGGCCCGAGTTGGATGATATCGTCCACGATATGGACCAGCAGATGCACCATAACGTCGAAGAATGCGGGCGGGAAGTACATCTCAAGCTCGCATAGTATCACCACGATCTCTTCCTGTAGCCTTCTGAGTTGCCTCACGCCAACAGACTTCCGAGAGATGACGTCGAAAAAGTTGCATAGGCCAAATAGGGTTTCACGGACGTGCGCGTCCATGATACCACGGATTGCAACTGGAAGTATCTGCGTCACCAGCATGTGACAGTCGTGAGACTTCATCCCGCTGAACTTTAGCTTTGCCCGGTCTAGGTATCTACTTATCTTCCCCGTGTAACCGTAAGGAAGTTGTACTCCTACGAGGCAGGTGAAAAACTGCTCGATCTCCTCCTGACTTAGAGTGAAGCACGCGGGAGGGTAGTCATTTCCGGTCTTCTTGGCCTTTTTGCCTTTGCGACGACTTTCCGTGTCCTGCTTCGCCTCATCATCATCATCATCATCATGATCATCATATATAGCGTAAAGCTCCTTCCTGATGCCCATTGATTTCAAGTCTGCCCTTGCTTTCGACCCATCTTTGGTCCTCTCTGGCATGTTGAGCAGGGTACCAAGCAGACTCTCGCACACGTTCTTCGTGATATGCATTACATTAAGGCTGTGAGGCACACGGTGGATCTTCCAGTACGGCAAGTCCCAGAAAACAGACCTCGTTTTCCATACCTTCAGCAGCGGCTCTGGCACCTTTTGCTTCTTTCCCGGCTCTGACCCCTTTTGCTTCTTTCCCGGTAGTGGGCAATCTTTCCAATTTTTCAACAGCTCGTCTATTTCCTCGCCGCTCCTCGTACGCGGGCGTCCTCGAGGTTCGGTTTCACCATCGAACAGATCCTTGCGTTTTCTCCACAGGTCATCGTCGCGAAGCCACCTTCGATGTCCCATGAACACGGTTTTCGAAGACCCGGGATCTCTATCTAGCTGGCGATACGTTGTGTCATCCATGCACCTGACGCATCCAGAAAATCCGTGGACCACCTGCCCCGCGACATATCCGTAACCGAGATAGTCGTGCACCGTCGTGAGCAGCGCGGCTCTCATAGGGAAATATTCTTTCTTTGCGGCGTCCCACGTATTGGATGGCGTTTTCCACAGCGTGTCTAGCTCCTCTTTTAGCAGCCCCAGATACAGATTGATGTCGTTCCCTGGTTGTTTCGGTCCTTCAATTAGCATACTCATGTGAATGTACTTCCTCTTCATGCACAACCAGGGGGGAAGGTTGTACATCCACACAAACACAGGCCAGGTGCTATGTGTGCTTCTCTGGCTGCCAAACGGATTGACTCCATCGGTGCTTGCGCCCAGCACGATGTTCCTTGGATCGTTCCCAAATTCTAGGTCTTCGAAGTTCAACGCTTGCCACTGGCTCGCATCCTTAGGGTGACTCAGCATCTTGTCTTTTTTATCTATCTCCGGATCATTTGCGTCATCTTCTCGCTTCTTCTCCTCCCTATCCGCGTGCCAACACAGGAGCTTTGCTACCTTAGGGTCCCCGAAATACCGCTGCAGACGAGGAGTGATCGGAAAGTACCACACCACTTTTCGAGGAGCTTTCTTCCTCTTCTTGTATCGAGTGACGCCGCACACCGGACATATGGTAGACTCCGCGTGCTCGTCCCGATAAATGATGCAATTGTTCATGCGCACATGGTATTTCACGTGCGGTAAATCCAGAGGACACACGATTTTCTTCGCCTCCTCCAAACTGGTGGGGCACTTGTTCCCCTTGGGAAGACGTTCGTGCCAGAATGACATGTTCTCGTCGAAGCATGCGTCGGTCATTTTGTGTTTTACCTTCATCTCCAGAGCCATGAGCGTTACTTTCAGGCGGCTATCGTCGGGCCTGCATCCTTCATACAATGGAGTAACCGCGTCTAACTCAAGTTGATCCATCTTGGCTTTCTCTCGGGCGGCAGCTCTTGCGTTATCGGTCTGCTTGAGAAGCAGCTCTTGAATATGAGGGTCCTGCACCCAGCCCATCGATGGTTCAGCGTCGTCTGCTCCGCCGGCATCATCATCTTCATGATCATGCCCGTCGTCTGCTCCGGCATCTTCCTCATCATCATGTCCTGCATCTTCTACATGATGACTGTGTACGGCATCACCGTCGTGATCATCTCCTGGGGATTCTTCGTCTTCTCGCCCGCCCGAGCCGCGGTGGTTGTCTTGCTGCCCTTCCTCATTTCTTGCCCGGCCCCCATGGACGACTTCGTAGTCATCTTCATCACCTTGCCACCGATAGCCATCCATGAAACCACGCAAGAGCAGGTGGTCCCGCACCTGCCCGGAATCCGGGTCCGCAATAAGGCTCTTCAGCTTGCATCTTCGACACGGACATCTTATCTCCGTCTCGTTCTTTTGAAGCATCTCGGCCTTCGCGGACCTCAAAAACCTATTCACGATGCCTTCGGTCATCGTGCGCACCATGGTCGCCTGCGGGGTAGAGCAAAACGATATTTTAGAACCAAGAAAAAATTTGCCATGACTTTCCCTAAAAATAGGACAAAAATGAATGCTTAATGCCAAAATTCTCACCGAAACGGAAATGAATCAACATTCTAGGAAAATATTGGCAACTATCGCATTTCAAATACCGGTACACCTCCAAACACAAACACATATGCAACACAACAAACATATGCAACACCACAAACATACATAGATCTAGCTAGGCCATAAAAAGTGCATGTGCACATTGTTGTATGGAGAACAACATAAATATAGCTTCCCCCCTTACTTACCTATCAAAACAAGGTAATTTAACCACTTAATTTGAATGAATATATGATGGAAATGAGGCGAAAAAGAGGAGGGACCCGAGAGGAGAGGAGGTGGAGAGAATGAAGAAGTGGGGGGGAGTGAGTGTGGTAGGAGAGGCTGTCCAAAATATCTTGTTGCTGCCCGCTTACTAATGGCGCACCAACTATAAATGTGCCATTAGTAATCAAGGTTACTAATGGCGCATTTATAGTTGGTGCGCCATTACTAGTTTTGCAAAAAAAAATAACATACAAACTAGTAATGGCGCACTGTGGGACAGTGCGCCATTAGTAGTTTTGTAAAAAAAAGAATAAAAAATATCATAAAAAAAGAGCATTAATGGCGCACTTTACTGCTGGTGCGCCATTAGTATGTTTGGACAGGCGCGCTAGTTCAAAAAAAAACTTCTTGATACTAATGGCGCACTCTGGGCCTGGTGCGCCATTAGTAGTTCGAACTCTAATGGCGTATCAGTTGCTGGTGCGCCATTACTATATACTAATGGCGCACTGCTTGTCTGGTGCGCCATTAGTATCAATTCCATCTATAGCCCTTTTCCTAGTAGTGTAACCTTCATTGTGTACCCAGGTGAATAAGATTCGTTTTCATATTTAAGGGGTCTGTCTGAGTTCTGATATATTACCTTAAACTCTATCTAATTGTGCCCACAATATCAGCATGCAGTTCTTAAGAAAAAAGCCGAGAAGAATTTCATTAGCATAAAGTAACCAAGAGTGTTGTAGGAATTGTCCAAAGGTAAGAAAGTATCCTTTCGACCAACCTTTTGTTAAGATACCGAACTTGATTATTTATACTGGAATTTAAGTCACTTTGAGTAATAGGTGCAACACAACCTGTTTAAACATTATCTTGATTAATAATTGCAAAAGTATTTACAGTATAGGAGACCAAACTTGGAAACGTGACAGAATGCTATCAACTTTCTGTCAGATACTTCCATTGATGTGTTGTGTGAATGGTTCCAACACCTACAGAATTCTATATGTGTTTGACAGAATGATTCCATGCTAGACCTATATTAATTCTCACATAGGGTTATTCGTTGAATAATCAAGCTAGCTCGTGTATATCATGTTTCCCTCAGTGTGTTATATTTAGGACACGCATGACCCCGCAAAAAAAATTAGGACATGCATGGTACATGGAAGCAAATAAGGAATTTTGAGAAACTGGAGAAATTTCAGTTTATATTTACTCTTTTAAGGTATAGGTAAGATGATACTTTAGGGTTATTTTTTTCGAGTATATTATATTTTATAATAAACATCTCCACAAGAATGAATATGTGGAATTAAGCTTTTCATAAGTGATGTAGATTTAAGAGCTATACACTTAAACTACAAGGCAACTTATGACTTTACATATAGTAAGTCTTGCTAAATGGTCATGTAACTTTACAGTCTTAGGCAAAACAATGAAAGCGCCCTAATCATTTCAATTTTTATTACACAAATGTTCTTTGCTGCTTCTAAAGATTTGGATTTGTATATTATTTTTAGAACGGAAACCATAGGATGGTATGCTACAATCTGACAATTTCACTCTTTATCGGTGTATGTATCATTGTTGTACTATAAATACTGGGGTTGCACCTTTTTCCTTCAGATATTGTTTTGAGAAAACCTGAAATATATTACTCTTGATAGAATATTAAATTAGTACTAATTATTAATACATCCATGGCATTTGGGAAAACAATAAGTTCTCATGGTAATCTCATTTATTTAGCATCATGTAATATCTGAATGAAATTTTCAATTTTATTTCCTTGGTATGGATCATCACAGCCACAAACCTGAACCACTTAATATAATCGAGGTACAAATGATCCCTGATCATATATAGATCAGCTCACCAACCAATGATCCCTGATTCATGGTAATCTCATTTATTTTAGCGTTATACCCATTCAGATAACCCAATGATTCTTGATTCATGGATTCATATATGAGATATCCTATCAATCGAGGTACCAATCATAGATAGATCAGCTCACCAACCAATTAATATAATATATTTTTAAAGGTTTCCAATAGAGCATAAAGGCAAACAAATAAGCACAAAGTTGCTCTATTTTCCATGAATAACAAAACAAAGAAATATTAACATCCTTAACTCGAAAAATAGAAATCACAATAATCAAAATAAAGCAGTGTTGAATTTTCTCTGAACCCAAAGTTTTTATTTTCTTGATTCAGAAGAAGAAATATCCAGAGAGTTGCCTCGCCATATGCATCCAAACGACCATTGGTAGACAGAATGATATACACACATGTAAGTGGGCAAACGACGTACAAACAATTGACTGGATACACGCAGACAAGACGGAAAAAAGGTAACAACCTGATCCCACGGCGGCGTTTCTGTCATCTGTGTCCTCTAAAGAAACAAAAGGGCTGTAGCAGCTTGCTCACTGGAAAAAGAATAGTTGCATCCAACTTAGATGTAAGCACATACGAGACACATGGACAGAAGAAGATCAAGGGATAGAAGAATTACCAACCTGTAAACCAAGGCAGCAAGCAAGTTGCAGCAAGATCATCACCTGCAAATAACAAACTGGAGGACCAGAGCAGCCAGATTAGTCAAGAATCTAAGAGAAAAAGACTAAAATAATGAGCTCCAGAGAACAACCGTCAAGAAATGATCATTCTAATTACTGGATAGAACTTTCCATAAATTATTACAAACTGAAGAAATGGAAATATATCTTGGTTCATGACGTTCAATATATCATGTGTGCCTTAAATCCTATAATGATGTAAAAGTAGCCAACCGAGAGAACACAACACAGACCTCGTGATAGAAGATGAGCTGCGATCAATCATCCTAAACCATGGACATCATAAGTCAAATTAGTAGTAGCAGAACTTAAAATATGCAAATCCAAATGTATTTGCGGTAGAATGTAGGGCATAAAAAATAACACTATGGTTCCATGATGTTGCTACCTAGAGCAATGGATCACAATACAGTTTGGGGAAAATTATCTCATCTAGGAGACATCAGCCATAAATACTTGCTGATTATGTTCTTCCAATTCATAATATGAATGCATGGCTCATAAACACTTGTAGGTCAATGTCTCAAAGAAGTACCTTGGGGTGGTTATATCTAGGGGATCCTTTGGCAATATCAGGCCATCAGACCATTTAGGCATCCTTCATGGACAAGTCACAAGTGGAAGTCAAAACTACAAACAATTCAGAAAATCTAGACGTAATTTATAAGGAAGAAGGGAGAGACCAGGTCTACCGTTTATTCACTGTGTAATCATTGACCTGTCGTTATATATCCATCTAAAATGATCTGCATTATAAGGCTGCTTTAAAACTGAAGCAAGAAGCAATTAAGATGAAAATGCATTATAACCATTTTGATCCAATCGATAAATCAAGTAATGTTCAGACTTCAGAGAACACGGAAAATGAATATATAAGCATCAAAAAGTTAATGTACCATTAGTACTGGTACTTCAGATTGGGCTAAAATGTGAAATGTTTGGCAACATAAGATTGTTTAACAGAATTTCCTTGCAAGAGCAGAAACAGATGAGGGCATACATACCCATGATGATTGTCCTTTGTTCGTATGCAGTGAATTACTAAGATAATAAATACTGGACGTGATTCCAGGTTGTAGTGCTATAAACATGATTGGTACAGCCTCCTGTCCAGGGTCGCTCATGCCTTACGTTTACCATCCATTCAACATGCGTTCTATGGAAAATTAATGAGTTATTTCTTCTTAGTAGCAGATCAAATAAACAACAACTAAAATATAAAGTGGAAAGTAACCTACAATGTTTACATCATATATTGTTACCCATGCCTTCATGTACCACCTTTGCATCATTGCCAAAATAATGTACCGCCTCTCCACACCATACCTATGAGTGTCTTCGGCGTACAATTTAGTGCTTAACCTCCAGAATCGCTTGAGTAGAATATCGATGAAAACGGATGAAGATAAAGATGCACTGGTCAGACTGCGATTGCAAATAGTGCATGTTTGTAGCTACATCATGAATTTCATTACATACTCATGTAATGATGCAAACAGAAAGCATTACAAGAGTATGGAGCTTGTGTTTTTTGACTCATCAATAGCCATCCAAACCAAACACATGAACCGAAAACGAACAGATCAAATAATCTAGTATAGATAGAATATTTCTATTATATGAGATTACCTTCGGTCACTGAACCCATATATTTTAAGGATACAACCGAAGACACACCAGGCCAAAGAAGCTTTTCTTCTTGCATTTCCGCTTCGGTGCACCCTCCCTAAACACATCAAGGGCTCAGATTATCCCATACCCCTTCATAACAAAGGGCAGGATGGTCTTTTCTCAACGTTTTTTAGTAGTTGGTATTTTGCTAAAGTACGTATACGCCTTGTCGTATACAAATTGCACAGGTGCTGGGCCGGCCCATTAAGCTACCATGTTCAATATAAGCGCAACCTAAAATATAGGGAAAGGGAGAGATTATGAGGATTCGAACTCAAGACCTCCCACTAAACAACACCTGCCAATAGCCACATCATCCGACCCCTACTTGTGTTATTTTGTAGCGAGAAATATATAAGAAAACACAGTAGCGTACATATATATGAAATATTTTCTGAAAAAAATTGAAACTATATTTAAATAATGCGAACAATTTTAAAATGCCGGATATTTTTGGAATTTGTGAACGAAATTTGAGAAAAATTATTTTGAAAGTGAACAAAATTTCGAAACACAAACAACTTCCGAACATCTTTCGAAACATGAACAATATTTAAAATTTGTGATTTTTTTTTGGGGGGGGGGGATTGTTTGTCCCATTTTCCTTTTTATTTTGATCTTAATTCTATTTAAAAAATCATGAACTGTTTTTAAATCGTGAACCTTTTCTTAAATCCATGAACTTTTCAAATTCGGAAATATTATTTTAATATTTTGAACTTTGTTTTCAAATCTGTGAACGTTTTTACACATCCAAGAACTATTTTCAAATTTATGAACTTTTTCCAATGCCTGGGATTTTTTTTTTTCAAATTTGTGAACATCTGTTTTTAAAATTCATGATTTCTTTCAAATCCATGAATGCTTGGGCAGGTCCAAGAGGCACCCGACAGAAGAGATGCCATTGCCTAGTTGGGCTAAAGACTAAGATTTTTTTTCGCTTTTCGCTTTTCTATTTTTGTTTTTTTGTTTTTTCCTTAATTCCTTTTTCTCCCTTTAGAAACCTATCTAAAAAATTGAAATATTTTTATAATGCCAAAAAAATTCATAGTGTCAAACATTGTTCACAAGTTTTAAAAATATTCTAATATTAAAAAGTTTGTTCACTTTTACATTTTTTGTTCACAAATTTAAGAAATGTTTGCAATTTGTGGATAATATCAATTGTTGGGAATTTCTCCACAATTTTAGAAAAGGTGTTCAAGTTTATAAAAGTTTCATACACAATTTGAAATTCCATAATTGTTCACTAATTTCAATAGAATGTTAGGATATAGGAGAATGTTCATGTTGATTGATAATACCAAAAAAAAGGAAATAACAGAGGCATTCTTAATTAGAAACTATGCACCCGGTTGGCCTAGTCTAGCACACTCTTCTCAATAGGTGTTTTTTTTCTATGGATGAATGACCCAAAGTTCTTGCAACAGCATGACACGGATATATGAAACATCGATGTGAGGTTTGAACAACTTCCGACATTGTTTGCACGTTGTGGCACGTCCGCCCATTTATCAGCCCTTTTCACCGAGAAAACTCTAGAAAATGCAAAATTTGTTAAAAATACAAACAATTTGGCACGATGCCTTGAATTTATCATAGAAGCTGGTGGGAAAAAATTGGAGCCATTCGACGGATGTCGAAAACCAACGTGTTTTCAAAAGGACCCTTTTCACCCTACCCGAACACCCTCCGTTGCACATGGTCTATTTTTGGACATCCTTAAAATTACCCCAACTTTGCGAATAGGTGGAGATACCGACAATAGGCATTCATGCCTGGTTTTAACGACGTTCGACACTGTATGCAAGTTATGACACGTCTAGTTATTTGTCGACCTTTTTCTATCGAGAAAACTTCCCAAAATGCAAAATTTGTAGAAAAACAAAACAACTTGACATGATGCCTTGAATTGGTCCTATAAGGTCATACAAAAAATTGAGGCCATTTCAAGGTTGTCGACAAATAATGTGCTCTCAAACGGAGCCTTCTGGGCTACCCGGACACCCTCTGTTGAACATGGTCTAGTTTTAGACATTCTTGAAATGACCCCAATTTTTGTCGGAAGGTGGGCATGCCCATGGTAGGCGTCCATGGTAGATTTGAATTATTTTCGACACCATATGCAAGTTACGACATGTCCTACCATTTATAGGCCATTAAGGACAGTATAACCGCACCTAATCCCTGCCCCCTTACGCATCCTAACGTCTGAGCCATCCGATCACAGTTTCTGGCCGTCGATGGTCGTCCGATCTAAGATGCTGCCTCAGTTTAGCGCGGCTGGGCCAACTGTCCTATGGGCAGCTACTCCGGTGGCCAAATCGGAGGCCTCTGGTTTACTGGGCCAGGCCCACGAGCACCGTCAGTTGCCCTGAAAAAAGCATCCACCCATCTCCTCCGCTCCCCGACCTCTCACATCCCTGCCCTCCCTCCACCTTCGCCGCCGCTATCACCGATGACGACCTCGAGCGACTGCGCCCGACATGGGGAGAGGCGTCTGCGCTGTTTCTTTCTTCCTGCGTCGGCGGACCAACCTCGCTCTTCTCTTCCACATGATGGTGATGAACATGATGATGGCCTCCCCTTCTGTTCCAGGACGATCGTGGGAGATGGATTCACATGCTCGTTGTGCGCCCCCTTTCATCAATAGAAAATCCAAAGGTATTCACGTCCCTTCTCCTCGGCCACACCCCATTTCCCTTCATGATGTTGTTTGTAATTTTTTCCTTGATTTCCTTATCATATTATATTAATAAATTCTTTTAAAACAAAAGGAAAAATAACTCTATGTTCATATTAAGATATTGGACTGAACTTTTAAGTGTTTTAACTCACTGTACCATGTGTAGTTGATAATTATTTCAATATGCATAGCTATATTCTTGACTGCATGTTAGATGTAATGATCATGACCATTTGTTAGTACAAAGGATAGACATGGTGATATCTTCCTTGATGTGTCTCCGCTCCAGTTGTTGAAAAAATTTACAATTGGCTTGAGAGAAATGGAACTTACCATGACGTTTGTGCTCCCAGGTAGACCTTCATACGCACACTTACTGTGGTTGTATCTTTCTGTTTAACTTCAACTGTCGGTGATATAACTTCACATACTGTTCTCGTGGGTTGAAAATATGCTAAGTAACAGTTGCTGCAGTTTTGGACATTGATTCCCAAGTTGTTAAGGTACTGACATAATTTTGCGCAAATAACCTTTAAATTTCATATTCAGATTTCTACCTATCATTAAGTTTGATAGCATTTGTTCAGGATACCCGAAAGCGTTTTGACAGGGCTAGCACATTGCTCTATTTGTCCAAGACAAGATGAAGTAAGTTTCATCTAAAAAATGATTAAGATATGTCCACTGTTCCGTTGCTCCTTCCTCACTTCCCTCCTTTCTTCGGCAAAGCCTTTCCCTGCAACCATGGTTGACGCTTAGGTCGCTAATTAATCTTCTGCATTGTGAGAGTTTTCCCTCCTCTTCCCCCAGTTATGCATCAAATTTTAGAATATATTTTCATTTATGTTGTTTTTTCTCTACTCACGAATGAATGCAAGTTCTCTAACTGAACTGATCCGACCTCGATTATATTCGATTCGAAGCTTATGCATTGCTACGCGCAAAAGGAATAAGATGATGCACTGCTCTCAACTTTAATGTTGTGTTGCTTCAAAGTATTGGTATTGATGTTCAAATCCCACATCTTCCAATTGATCAAAGTACAGATGGTTAGAGTGTCAGATTATGCACTGCTTTCAACAACGATATTTTCTTGCTTCATAGTATTGGTATTGATGTTCAAATCCCACATCTTCCAATTGATCAAAGTACAGATGGTTAGAGTGTCAGATTATGCACTGCTTTCAACAACGATATTTTCTTGCCTCAAAGTATTAGATTATGTTTGAACTCTCGCGTCTTCCAGTTGCTCAAAATGCAAATGGTTACAGTGTCAGATTATTTTTGGTAGAATTCAGTAAACATGCCATTGTCGTCGGTGTTCCTAATATCATGCACCATCTTTGTTCCTCACTTGCTGCTCTAACAAGTGCAGTGTCCAGCAATTATGTTATATATACAGTGTGTATTTGCGATTGCTGTCAGTGGGCTTGTTTTATTCTAATAATTCAAAATGAATGCAGGTGCTCTAGGACAACGAGTTCAAGCCAAGGTTTTGGGTACCGCCCGAGAAAAACGGATACCGGGCGGTAACCGCATTTCTCGCCTCCCCACGAGAAATAGCCATCCCGAGCAAAAAATTCCGAATTTTTTGAATTTAAGCGCTCAAGGCATAGTAAATAAGCATTCTTTCTCATATAAGTTAACATCCTGAGTGTGGCGTAGCGGTAGCCATGTATGTTGCGCCTCGAGAGGTAGCTGGTTCGAGTCCTCCATCTGCACTACTTTTTGTTTATTTTTCAGAATGGGTAAGTAAAATATGTGAAAAATATGAGGACCAATGAATCGAACTCGCGACATCAAAACAGGTAACTGCGGACTTTGCTGACGACCACTGAGCTACTACCTATTTTGTGACTAATATTAGTTCAAGACCTTTTTATATCTAATTTAAAAGAGTTTGAATTCAAAATTCAAATGTAAATTTTGTCCGAAATTTGTTCGGCATTTCTCGGTAACCGTGGTTACCGTGAATATCGCCCGCCCACGAGAAAATTTGCCCATTTGGGATCCAAAACCTTGGTTCAAGCTAAGGGACTGTTGGGTTGGCTGGTTTTCCTTGGTTAGATTCTACCTTGCAGTAGATTCTGTTAACATCCAAGGGCTAATGGAAAGGTTAGTATCCGTTTACTATTATGCTACTCTTGATATGTACTGTATTATTCATTGGAATAATTGCAGTGTCGGTTGTTGTTGCTGCTCTATGCAACAGGGTATTTAGCAAAGTTAAAGATGTGCAAAAGTATAGGAATCTTGTGGAAGGGATGCATCAACATTTCTCGATCCAATCAACATAGTGTGCTGCCACCTGCCAGTGTCGAAACGAGCAAAGAACATAATCTTCTGATTGTTTACTTTCCTACTACACCAGAGAGCATGCAAATAAAATTTAAGCTGATCTTTTGTCGGAGGCTTGGAGCATGACCAAGCTTTCTTAGTGTTTGCACAATATATTAGAGTTGAGTTAGATCACTTACCTACCGACAGCCAACTTTTGCTTAGAGCTTACTGTCCTGTAAATTACGAGGTTGTGAATTTGATTGCCAAATATTGTGTTTCGGTGTACTTTTGTCATATACTTTAGGCTTATTTGTGGCTAAATGGAGATCCTGGAGAACTAATGCTAGGAACCTTTTTACATTACTATGCCCATAAACTGTAATTAGTGGGTCCCTTATAATTTAGGAGATCACCATCTATTCTACACGAGCCTCAGTCTGATATATACGAAAAACAATTAAACTGTGCCCTTTCTGTTGGTAACAAATTTATGCCATTTTATACAAATTTAATTTTATAGTTTCTTTTTATTTGTGTAAATTACTATTATTTTATAATTAAAATGGACTGGCGCAGCAACGCGCGCCATCATTGATCTAGTTTTTTATCAAGAGAACTCCAGAAAATGCAAAAATTATCGAAAACCAAAACTAAGTGGCATGGTGACTTGAATTGGTCATACAAGGTCATGAAAAAAATGAGACCATTTCAAGGATGTCGAGAAACAACGTGTTCTTAGACGGAACCATCATACCCGGACATCCTCCGTTGAATACCGTATAGTTTTGGACATCCGAAACGACCCCTAGTTTTACAGGAAGGTAGGCATGCCCATGGTAGTCACACATGTCAGCTTTGAATGATTTCTGACATCGTGTGCAAGTTGCGACACGTCTGGCCGTTTATCAACCATTCTTTACGAGAGAACTCTAGAAAATGCAAAATTTGTCGAAAACCAAAATAACTTCGCATGCTACTTTAATTGGTCATATAAGCTCACGGAAAATGGGGTCATTTGACAGATGCTAAAAAGGTGTTCTCAAACTGGCACTTCTGGCCTACTCGAAAACCCTCCATTGAACATGGTCTATTTTTGTACATGCATGAAATAATCCCAACTTTTTATAGTAGTTAGTCATGCCCTTGGTTGGCATCCATTCTAGGTTTAGACAAATTCGAACACCATATGCAAATTGCTTCAGTCCGGCCATTTATCGACCATTTTCATCGAGTAAACTCCAGAAAATGCACCCCTCCATCTTGACATCGCCCTTGCGCCCCTCCATCTTGACATCACACACACATGGAGTGTGTTCTCGATGTACACTCCTCTATTACGGTCACTTCACCCGTACACATGATGGTCATCTGTCTCTGTGAAGTCCAATCATCATCTACCATCTGCGAAGCCAACTTTGAGGGCACATACCCAACCTTAGATTCTGATTTCAGATCAACGAGCTTTGCATGAAAGGTAGTATGTTTGGTCGCCCAGCCGTCTTGCCAATCGATTTCATCAACCATCTCTTCACAATTCTCAATTCTCACATACTCACAATCTTTTATGTTTTGATTAATTTGTCACGGTGCCAGTGATTGAGTTCCTCGCAAATGTATGCCAATGTCGATCAACATGTGAAAACCATGGAAATTTTCAAATGATCATATGTATGTGCTCCCTCTTGAAAATAAGATCATCACGCACCTTGTGGCCTGTGGGGCGTTGTAGTGCTCCCTGTATCCTTTTTTATTTCCCTTCTGTTTTCTAGTGTATTTTGAGTGTTCGAGTTGCGGCTTTCCATTCAGCAGGGCATCACTGCCTATCCCCCCATCTAAATTCATTTGTTATTATATACTAAAAAACATCTATCATTTGTGACCTCCATGCCATTTAATTTATCATGTGTCAACCATGAGAGGATCAGGTGGCACCGAGTCATAGATTGAAGCAAGGCAGACAAACAAGTATTTCATCCCTCTTGGTTTAATCATTTTTTGTCTCAAATTTTAACCTCATTTTACTAGCAAAATTCAAGTTCTATGCCAAAAAATAGTACCATTAGAAACTATGAATCTAACCATACAACTTCTAGTCAAATATATCATATGAACTTATAGTGTACTAGTCAAATCTACGGTCAAACTTTGACGAGAAAACGAACGTGTATAATATATCCGGATGGAGGGAATAAATGATAATAACATATATTAATGAGGTGCCATCATTCAATTTATCAAAAGGATTTTTTATTTTCATATTATTAAGTGTCAATCATAGTTCATGTCACCAAACAACTTTGAAAAAAGGTTAAGAATTTGACAAAAGTTCACAAATTTGAAAAAAAATTGCTAAATAAAAAAAGTTCACAATTTTGACAAAACAAAGTTCACGAATTTTATAAATGTTTGTGAAATTCAAAAAAGTTCATCGACTTGGGAAAAGGTTAAATATTTTTTTAAAGGTAAAATTTGATTTTCTTCATGAAAATGATAAAAGTTTGCAATATTGTAAAATATTCATTCATATGAAGAAAGATCACAGATTTCAAAGATAAGTTCAGGGATTTAAAAAATGTTCACGAATTTAAGAAAATGAGAAAAATAAGAAGAAATAAAAAAAACCAAGGAAAAAAAGGCAAAAAGAAACACATACAGATAAGATACACAACAAGAAGTATAAAAGAAGAAGCTGTGCAGAATAAGTGCGGTGTCCTAGTAGGTTGGGTGTTCGATACAAATACAGCTCACCCACTTATTTTTTTTAAGCTTAAAAATTAATAAAATAATAGTGTTCGATACAAATACAGCTCACCCACTTATTTTTTTTAAGCTTAAAAATTAATAAAATAATAAATGGCCCGGGCCCACTTATTTTTTAAAGCTTAAAAAATAATAAAACAATAAATGGCCCAGGCCCAGGATAGACGGGGGACGTGCGCCAGTTGTCTGATGGGCCGGCGGATCTGTTATGTACGTATACGTATAACTCGTCAGCTCGTACGCGTCACATATGGAGGTGTCTATACATTATGGTCAAATGATCATATTACCCTTATTTTTTTAAGCTTCAAAATTAATAAAATAATAAATGGCCCAGGCCCACTTATTTTTTAAAGCTTAAAAAATAATAAAACAATAAATGGCCCAGGCCCAGGATGGACGGGGGACGTGCGCCAATTGTCTGATGGGCCGGCGGATCTGTTATGTATGTATACGTATAACTCGTCAGCTCGTACGCGTCACATATGGAGGTGTCTATACGTTATGGTCAAATGACCATACTACCCTTATACGGTTTGTGGAGGGGGTTGTACCGAAGCATCTCTAAGTCGAAGATCTCGGTGTCGTCGTGAGTGGTTGATAAACAACGATTTCTTTTATATGAATGAAAGAAGATAGCTCAACTGCAACACAAAAATGGGTCGTGATGCACTCACCTCGGCGATCTAATATACAATCTGGATCTGGATGACCACTGGGGCTAGTTGAAGAGATCAGAGGAAGAAACGACATAGACGGAGATGAGGGAGAGGCCATGTCTGCCAGACTGCCACCCATCCACCGTCGCGGCCGATGGTCTCGTCATCCTAATTGTCTCTCTCCTCTGCGTCCCTTCCTCCTGCGGCTACCACCACTAGTAGAAAACAGGGCTTTGGTCCAGGCCTGTCCAGCCCATTAGCCCCGGTTCAATCTAGAACCGGGTCCAATGGGGGCACTGGACCCGGTTCGTGAGCCCAGGGGGCCGGCCGGGCGACGTGGGCCATTGGTCCCGGTTCGTCTGGACCTTTTGGTCCCGGTTGGTGCGACGAACCGGGACCAATGGGTCTTGCTCCTGGCCCACCACCATTGGTCCCGGTTGGTGGCATGAACCGGGACCAAAGGCACCCCTTTAGCCCCGGTTTGTAGCACCAACCGGGACCAATGAGGTGCCTATATATACCCCCTCGCTCAAGAGCAGAGCACACTGCTGTGTTTTTTTTTCTGGCCGAGGGGGAGAGGGGTTAGTGGTGCTCTAGCTCACCTCCTATGCACACAACGTGTTCGATGGAATGCCCGAGCCACACTAGTTAAACTTTTCTCCTCTCGAAGCTCTATTTTCTCCGAGATTTGTCTAGGTTTAGCGGTCTGTCACGTCCCGTCCCCGTCTTCGCTGCCGTCGATCGCCCCCGCCGATCTCGTCACCGGCACCACCGTGGTGAGCCTCTTGTTATGTCCATGCTTTTCTTACTTTTATTATTGCTTGTTATTATTGCTTTAGATAGATATTTGTCTAATTTTCTTACGTTTATTATTGCTTGTTATTATATAGTGCGATGGTTTTGATATCCGCCCACGTGGGCCCTCGTCCTGTCTACGATTCGGATGTGGTATATTATCTTTAATTTATAACTATTTGTTTTAGCGTTTATGATAGTTACGCCGACCAACCTGACATGCATAGACGTTTTATTATGTCTAGGAGGTAGTTGAACCGGAAATTCCAACCGACCCTCTTGTGGAGAGGTTAAATTTAGTTGAAGAGGAAAATATTTCCTTAAAGAAAAAATTGGAAAAAATGGAGGAGGAGAAGATGGAATTGGAGTTGCATGTTGCGGAAGTCATCGATGATCACAAGATCAAGATGGACCCTATTGTCGAGATGTTAAATTTAGTTGAAGAAGAAAACAAATTCTTGAAGGAAAAAATAAAAAAAACTAAGGACGAGAAGATGATATTGGAGTTGCATGTTGTGGATGTCGTCGATGACCACAAGATCAAGATGGATGCAATGCGGTTGAAGATTAGAAAGATTAGAAAATATGCCATTCATACCGAGGCTTGATATCATTATGCCGTTGGATCAATTGTTACCTTGGTTGCGATTATGATCGCATTTGTTTTCGCATTGAAATGTTTTACATAGTTTCGATGTGTATGGAGAGCTATATGTTGTTAGATGAGAACTATATATGTATGTACTTTGGTTTTAATGTGATGATGAACTTTTATTAATTTGGTCACTTAATTATCTATTTATGATGTTCTGTAATGGTTTTTGACACACTTAATTATATATAATGCACGCAGATGAATCGGCAATGGATGTACGTGATAGACACACCTCCGAGTACATTAAGGGCGTGCATGAGTTTCTAAATGCGGCTGAGGCAAACAAGCATAATGGTTTTATGTGTTGTCCATGCACTAAATGTGGGAATACGATGTCTTACTCTAACCGGAAAATCCTTCACTCCCACCTACTTTACAAGGATTTCATGCCACACTATAATGTTTGGACGAGGCACGGAGAAATAGGGTTTATGATGGAAGACGGCGAAGAAGAAGAGTACGATGACAACTATGTGCCCCCTGAATACGGTGATGCTGCAATGAGGGGAGCTGGTGAAGATCAAGAGGAACCAGACGATGTGCCCAATGATGCTGCAACGGGTGAAGCTGCTGAAGATCAAGAGGAACCAAATGATGATCTCCGCCGGGTCATTGTCGATGCAAGGACACAATGCGAAAGTCAAAAGGAGAAGCTGAAGTTCGATCGCATGTTAGAGGATCACAAAAAAGGGTTGTACCCCAATTGTGAAGATGGCAACACAAAGCTCGGTACCGTACTGGAATTGCTGCAGTGGAAGGCAGAGAATGATGTGGCTGACAAAGGATTTGAGAAGCTACTGGAAATATTGAAGAAGAAGCTTCCGAAGGATAACGAATTGCCCGACAGTACATACGCAGCAAAGAAGGTCGTATGCCCTCTAGGATTGGAGGTGCAGAAAATACATGCATGCCCTAATGACAGCATCCTCTACCGCGGTGCATACAAGGATCTGAACGCATGCTCGGTATTCGGTGCATTGCAGTATAAGATGAGACGAGATGACCCTGGTGATGTTGATGGCGAGCCCGCCAGGAAGAGGGTTCCTGCGAAGGTGATGTGGTATGCTCCTATAATACCACAGTTGAAACGTTTGTTTAGAAACAGAGAGCATGCCAAGTTGATGCTATGGCACAGTGAGGACCGTAAGAAAGACGGGAAGTTGAGAGCACCCGCTGACGGGTCGCAGTGGAGAAAAATCGAGAGAAAGTACTGGAAGGAGTTTGCAAAGGACCCAAGGAACGTATGGTTTGCTTTAAGCGCAGATGGCATTAATCCTTTCGGGGAGCAGAGCAGCAATCACAGCACCTGGCCCGTGACTCTATGTATGTATAACCTCCTCCTTGGATGTGCATGAAGCGGAAGTTCATTATGATGCCAGTTCTCATCCAAGGCCCTAAGCAACCCGGCAACGACATTGATGTGTACCTAAGGCCATTAGTTGAAGAACTTTTACAGCTGTGGAATGGAAACGGTGTACGTGCGTGGGATGAGCACAGACAGGAGGAATTTGACCTAAAGGCGTTGTTGTTCGTGACCATCAACGATTGGCCCGCTCTCAGTAACCTTTCAGGACAGACAAACAAAGGATACCACGCATGCACGCACTGTTTAGATGACACTGAAAGTATATACCTGGACAAATGCAGGAAGAATGTGTACATGGGCCATCGTTGATTTCTTCTGACCAACCATCAATGTCGAAAGAAAGGCAAGCATTTCAAAGGCGAGGCAGATCACCGGAAGAAGCCCGCCATGCGTACCAGTGATCACGTACTTGCTATGGTCAATGATTTACACGTAATCTTTGGAAAGGGCCTCGGCGCACTAGCTGTTCCGAATGACGCTGAGGGACACGCACCCATGTGGAAGAAGAAATCTATATTTTGGGACCTACCCTACTGGAAAGACCTAGAGGTCCGCTCTTCAATCGACGTGATGCACGTGACGAAGAACCTTTGCGTGAACCTGCTAGGCTTCTTGGGCGTGTATGGAAAGAAAAAAGATACAGCTGAGGCACGGGAGGACCTACAACGTTTGCACGAAAAAGACGGCATCCCTCCGAAGCAGTATGAAGGTCCTGCCAGCTATGCTCTTACGAAAGAAGAGAAAGAAATCTTCTTTGAATGCCTGCTCAGTATGAAGGTCCCGACTGGCTTCTCGTCGAATATAAAGGGAATAATAAATATGGCGGAGAAAAAGTTCCAGAACCTAAAGTCTCATGACTGCCACGTGATTATGACGCAACTGCTTCCGGTTGCATTGAGGGGGCTTCTACCGGAAAACGTCCGATTAGCCATTGTGAAGCTATGTGCATTCCTCAATGCAATCTCTCAGAAGGTGATCGATCTAGAAATCGTACCAAGGCTAAGGAGTGATGTGGCGCAATGTCTTGTCAGTTTCGAGCTGGTGTTCCCACCATCCTTCTTCAATATCATGACACACGTCCTAGTTCATCTAGTCGACGAGATTGTCATTCTGGGGCCCGTATTTCTACACAATATGTTCCCTTTGAGAGGTTCATGGGAGTCCTAAAGAAATATGTCCGTAACCGCGCTAGGCCAGAAGGAAGCATCTCCATGGGCCATCAAACAGAGGATGTCATCGAGTTTTGTGTTGACTTCATTCCTGGCCTTAATAAGATAGGTCTCCCTAAATCGCGGTACGAGGGGAGACTGACTGGAAAAGGCACGCTTGGAAGGGACTCAATAATATGCAGGGACGGATATTCTTGGTCTCAAGCACACTACACAGTTCTACAGAACTCTACATTAGTGACCCCGTATGTCGATGAACACAAGAACAGTCTGCGCTCCAAACACCCGGAGCAGTGCGACGACTGGATTACATATGAACACATCAGGACTTTCAGTAGTTGGTTGGAAACACGTCTCAGAGGTGACAATACTGTTTGTGATGAGTTGTACTTGTTGTCCAGGGGACCATCTTCGACTGTATTGATTTACAAAGGATACGAGATAAATGGGAATACATTTTACACGATTGTCCAAGATCAAAAGAGCACCAACCAAAACAGCGGTGTCCGCTTTGATGCAACAACCGAGAGGGGAAAGGACACATATTATGGTTACATAGTGGACATATGGGAACTTGACTACGAACATGATTTTAAGGTCCCTTTGTTTAAGTGCAAATGGGTCAATCTGTCAGGAGGCGGGGTACATGTAGACCCACAGTACGGAATGACAACAGTGGATCTGAAAAATCTTGGATACACTGACGAACCGTTCGTCCTAGCCAATGATGTGGCACAAGTTATCTATGTGAAGGACATGTCTACCAGACCGAGAAAAAGAAAAGATAAGGAAGCGAATATATCATACGATGAGCCAAAGCGCCACATAGTTCTTTCAGGAAAAAGGGACATCCTGGGAGTGGAGGGCAAGACAGACATATCCGAAGATTATGAAAAGTTTCATGAAATTCCTCCCTTCAAAGTCAAGGCTGACCCAAGCATCCTGATAAATGATGAAGATTATCCATGGTTACGGCGCAATAAGCAAATGACACAAGCGAAGAAAAAGTGAAGACTTTTTTCCGCAACTATTATGATGATACCATGCCAACTTTGTAACAGACGAGTATGATACGATTGTCCGTTTGTACTATTCAAATTTCAATACTACTTGCACTAACAGAAAGTTTGTAATTGGTTTTACCAGAAAGAATTAAAAAATAAAGCAAAAAACAAAAGAAAATAAATAATGCAGAAAACAAAAAAAAACTTGCAAAAAAATAAAAATAGCAACAATATGTATTTCATTTTAAGTAGAAACAAAATAAAATAAATAAAGCAACAAAGAAAACAAATAATTTCAAATTTAAACTATTCAAATTTGAATACTACTTGCACTAACAGAAAGTTTGTAATTGGTATTACCAGAAAGAATTAAAAAATAAAGCAAAAAACAAAAGAAAATAAATAATGCAGAAAACAAAACAAAAAAACTTGCAAAAAAATAAAAATAGCAACAATAAGTATTTTGTTGTAAGTAGAAACAAAATAAAATAAATAAAGCAACAAAGAAAACAAAGAAAGTTTATAATTTTTGTGACCTAAAAGAAAAAAGAAATCACTAAAAAACTATAAGTATTTAGTTCTAAGTAGAAATGAAAAAATAAATAGAAAAAAAGAAAAAAAAATGCCACCTACTGGGCCAGCACAGCCTGAATACGACTAGAAACCCAACCATGGGCCAGGATTCAGGCCCGCAGCAGGCCCACAGGCATTGCAGTGTCCAATTAGGCCCGTAAGCCTGCATTTCAGAGGAGTTCGAGAGGAAAGAGGCAGCGAAGCTTATAAACAGGTGCTGGCCGCTCTCAACTAGCGAGGTGGGACTAAACTCCCACCGCAGCGCCAGCGCAAGGCCATTGGTCCCGGTTGGTGGCAACAACCGGGACTAAAGGGGCGTATTAGTCCCGGTTGGTGGCACAAACCGGGACTAATAC
>LR738712.1:23505560-23523985 GCA_902687465.1 Secale cereale
CTTCATCATTTGCCAGAAGTAACCGGGGCATGTTGGTACGAAGTTATGCAAAGTTATTCTGGAACGGAGTTCCTGATAGGATAATCCGTCTTTTGTTACGAATTATCCTATCTGGGACTCCGTTCCAAAATAACTTTGGAGAGCTTCGTACCATCATGCGACTGTTACTTTCGCCTAATGATGAAGACATGATTTTGTTGAATCCTTTGACACTAGACAAAATGTGATATGAGGGGGTCTAGGGTTGTGGATCGCCGAGTAGTCGAGGGTCGAGGGGTCGAGAGGTTGCCTAGTGTCAAAGTATTGAAGAAATCCATGACTTCATCATTTGCCAGAAGTAACCGGGGCATGTTGGTACGGAGTTCCTGCAAAGTTGTTTTGGAACGGAGGCAATGCAGATTCGGTCCTTCTCTCACGCCTCTAGAGAAGTTACCATACGAGAGGTCCGACGAGGAAAACACGAAGATCGCTCAAGGCGAAGTGAAGGACTGGCTTGAAGGGTTGAAAGCACAGAGACATCCACCTTCGGAGGAGAAGATAGATCCAGTGAAAGAAATGTGCACTCTTGCTGCCCTGAAGCAACCAGCGAAAAGTAAGGCGAAGGACAACTATGACCGCATGATTGAAAAGTCATTTCAAGCAGCGAAGTGGTCGGGAAGTACTAAAAGTGATCAAAGGTTAGCAGAAGGACGAGCTGGGAAACAAATTGCCCAGCTCGGCGAACAAGCGGACCAATCGTGCCCCCCGCTCAAGGTGTCTAGCGACATGGTCGCTAATGATCCGAGGATGGTGCCCGGTTATAGCAATCTTGGAGATTACCTGTCCGACGATGTACAATATGATTTCTTGGAGGTGCAGATACAAAGATACGAGTACGGGAAGCCTCTCGTCAAAAATGAAAGATCTCTATCAACGAATATGCGAAGATTGCATGAATGGTACTTGAAAATCTCCAGAGAGTCTGGGGGGAGGGATAGCTTGTATGTGAGAGTTAAACCGGAGCATGACCTCGTTGGAATTGAACTGTTGCCTATTCCATTTGAGGAGTTCTATCAGTTTTTCAATCAATTGGCCCTCGATAAAGCAACGGTCACCTGCTACTGTCTGTAAGTAGTACTACTTCTGTCATTAAGTCTCTCTATATAGCTGATCTCTTTCATTGCATGTATTTATAATTATCCTCACTATATTATGCAGATTGAAGATCGTCGAATTGAAGAAAAGACAAGTAGGTGATATTGGGTTCATTAACACATACCTCATAGATGCAACCGAGGTTAAATGGCGTCCCTCAGATACCGAGACCAACTTGCTACGATCGTTGGTGGTCAATGAAAACAAAGATATAATACTCTTTCCTTACAACTTCAAGTGAGTGTTACTGTCTTGTGCATATTTGATTTCCCTTATATATCAGTCAAGGTTATAGTAATGTAATTGATGAGTTCATGCATGCGTGCGCAGCTTCCACTATATTCTCTTAGAGATTAAGCTTGAGAAGGGAGTAGTAACTGTCTTGGACTCTAAACGTAAAGATCCCGAGGAGTATGCGGACATGACTCAAATGCTCGACAGGTAAGTTAAATCGATCAATATTATCCACCATGCATATCAGCAACTTTGTTCATTTCTGATATCAAGTAATTGTTTTCTTTGTCTGGCAGGGTTTGGAGAAAATTCGCCAAAAAAGCTCCGGTACTGCCGAAGAAGCTAGAATTTAGACACCCGAAAGTAAGTACTATATAGTAGCATGTTCCACGCATATCCTATATCTTGATTTAAGCGCTAGTTTCATCAATACCATTTGGCATTCTTGCTTATCAGTTTGATTGACCTCTATTTCTTGTAAAGTGGTTGTGGCAGGAATCCGGGAATGATTACTGTGGATACTACATTTGCGAGTCCATCCGCCACACGACCTGTGAGCGGGGCTACTCTGAAGCACAATTTGAAGTGCGTAAGCAATTAATAATATTCACAATTTTATTTCATTACCATCATTTGAAGTGCGTAAGCAATTAATTAATAATATTCACTATTTTATAGCATCCTTTCATGTATTGACCCCCTTCTTCAAATTAGATGTTTTGAATGTGGGATGAACTCCCAACACCAGATCGTCTGGGAGCAATTCAAGAGGAATTGGCGGCATTCTTCCTTGAACACGTGATCGCGCCAGACGGAGAATACTATGTGGACCATGCGTCCATCGTATAGGAGATTATATTTGTAAGAGATAATTATTGTATATATGTACCCGGTAGTGTCGGATAGATATACGAGAACTTGTTGTTCGACCAATCTCTCGGAGAAGGAGAGGTGGTCGATATTACTTCTTTCTGTATGCATATATATATATGTTGATTATACGATCTTCTGTTTCTTCGTTTGCTTACTATCTAGCTAGCTAGTGTGTCTAGTCCTCTCTATACGTATGTGTAGTACGTAGCGTCGACCAAGCACGGACATAAGAGAGGACACTTCTCTCTATTAATTAGCTAGCTAACACAATATGAAACACCTAAATTAACCCCCCAAAACCTCCAACCCCCCCTCCCCTTCAAAAAAAAAACAAAAACCACAGCCACAGAAATGCTGACGCGTGGATGCCTTTTGGTCCCGGTTGGTGCCACCAACCGGGACCAAAGCCCCTCCTGCCTGGGCTAAGCGCACAAGCCACGTGGACACCCATCTTCCCCGGTTCTGGATCGAATCGGGACTAAACGGTCAGGGCATTAGTACCGATACTTTTGTCCCGATTCATGAACCGGGGCTATAGGCCCTAACAAACCGGGTCTGATGTCCCTTTATCTACTAGTGCACGTCCAGACGCGCCCTCCTTCGTCGCCCGCAACCATGCCTTGTTGTGGTCATCGCTTGAAGAAGTAGCCGAGGAAGGAGCCACCGCAGATCAACGAGAAACAGAAAGGGGACATGGGGCGCCGCGGAGCAGAAGGATCTGGCCATCTGGGATGGGGGAGGCGGTGGCGGCGGTCGAGCGATGGCGTGGGAGAAAGGGGACGGCTTGCGTGCTGGAGTAGGAAAGGGAGCTGAGGGGGCGACGTAGTATCTGGGAAGTTTTCCCCTTCCTTTCTCGTATGCCTAGACTAATACGCAACAGACAAGTGGACCAACGAGACGAAAATATTTCATCAACAGAACAGTAGCTCCTGCCGACGTGGACTGCGCGAGGAGGCGCCCTTTGCGCGACTCTTATTGGGTTTAATTTGTTGTACCGTGCTAGGATGGGTCGCGAGAGGAGGAAGTCGGACCATGGCAAAGGCAACGCCAAGACGTGGAAGCACTATGGCAGCAGCGATGCTGGAGGTTCGTCCAGCAGCCGACGTCACAAAGATCGCTCAGCTCCTTCGGCGCCTTCAAGATCGGGAAACAAGCTAGACGGGGTTGAGTACACCCGTTTGTCGCCACCCTTGCCGGCGCCGGGGAGCACGGCGCCGCGGAGTTCACGCCACCGACCCAACCACACTTCCAAAACCTCCGAGGGAACGGTCATTGCTATTGACTCCGACGCTCCGTTGGATGTCCCGGAGGTAAAAAAAAAATGTGTTCGTACCTTTTTTTATTTAACTATCTTCATCTTCCTGTACGCAGAACCAGCTTGAAGATGTGTTGCCGCACGTGACCGTAAGTGACGGCGCAGCACCTCTTGGCCGAGGCGGTGGGGATGACCGAGCAGCCTGCTTTAGTGGCGAAGTCCACGTCTCCGGTGAGGGATGCTCCCGCGGTGCCACTTGTACCGCCATCGGCGTATGATCTAGTGGAGAAGTCTGCGCCACCGATGACAGGTAGCCCGGCGGTAAAGCCCTTGTCTCCCGCATCATCGACTGGCGCTACAGAAGTGGGCTAAAAGGGTATTCTGTGTTGGCTGGGCTGCGATTTGTTGGTCATTGTGGACTATTAGAAACAAGTTTACTATTGAGCATATCTTTCCGGCTAACCCTGTGAGCTGCTTATTTAAAGCCAGTGTCTTCTTGCAGAAGTGGAGATTATTGACTATGAAGATGGACCTCGAGGCTTTTGACGATATGTTATTTAAGATGCGGTCTACGGCTTCTTCCCTGTTGCGGCGATCCAGAATGATGTCTTAGTCTCCAGCAATTTTGGTTCCATGGTTGGCCTGCGTACCTTGACTGGCTCGGTAGCCATGTATCCGTACCTGTTAGCTGTTGCTATGATACTTTGTTGGCCCGGTGTTTGTGGTGTGACTCTGCCTGGTGTCTTTATTTATAAAGTCGGGCATATGCCTTCTCTCTAAAAAAGAAACGAAATTTACAAGATCCCGTAAAGAAAAGGTGCGCTCCGTGGCCTACTAGCACGGCCAGCCTGACTCTGGCGATTGCGGTCCCCTAATTCCCGGGGCCTCGGAAGGCTCCCGGTTAATTACTCTCGCGGGTTGCTCCACGGGATACCTCCGATTGAGCTATGTGGTCGTCTTCATCGTCTTCGCTTCGCGTTCTCCATACATGATGATGGTCACACGCCGCATGTAGCATGGCCTTTGTGGTGGCCACGCCCGCCCTCGCCATCGCGCCTCGTCCGTATTGGCGGCGTTGAACTAGTTGTTGTTGAGGTAGCATGGATCGTGCTCGGCTCTGACTTCTCGATGACCAGTAGCTTCTCGGAGTGTACAAGGGACTACGCCTTGCGGGAGTAATTGTCGGTGGAGACTGGCGTCGGTGCATGACCGTCGCGTCGCTCACATTAGCATGACCTGTGTGGTCGACACCTCGTCTCGGCCGGACGCCGAGTCCACGGCAGTCGGCGTAGTCAAGGCGTCGTCTCACGAGATCGTAGAGGAGCATTGTTGTTGTTGAAGTCACGTCGCCCCGCCGCGTAGTCAAGGCGTCGTCTCACGAGATCGTAGAGGAGCAGTGTTGTTGTTGAAGTCACGTCGCCCCGCCGCTGCGCCTTGTCCTCGGCCGGCGCCAACTTGCTCGGCTCCGGCCTCCGAATGAGCGTGGCGCGGGTAGCAGCGACATGGAGGTAGGAGGCCATCCTCCTCGTGGCATCATGGTGTGGGGCTCCGGCTCTACATCTTCGTTTTCAAAGGTGTACAATGAGGCGGGGTGGACAGCAAGCAGGAGGTGGGCTGCTGCGTGTCTCCACCTTCCGCGACACCGAGCATGATCAAGTAGATGGTGTGCCGAACAGTTTGGTCGGCGTCGTCTCGGGGTTATAGCTCGTGTTAGCTTCTTTCATGTATTTCTTCTTGTGAATCAAGTGAATGCGTTGCCATACAGCCAACATGCACGTACATGCATGGCCCATGCACGTGCACACGAGGTATAGTCTGTGCATACTAATTCATTTACACATTAGAGATAGTCTAGGAGCACTTCGTGGCACAAGATGGTCTCTCGGTGATGGGAAGCCGGCCGTCCAAACCGGATGCCCCTGCTGCGACGAGGAAAAGAAGGAGCCGGCGTGGTGTCGGCTCAGAAGTAGGGCATCATTTGCAATTCCGTTGCAACATTAGCAGCACCGTTGCTCGATGTTGCTGGTAGATGCCGGCGATGAGCCACCAGCGAGTGCTTCGGCGATGACACGGGTGGCACGATGTCTTCAACGCGTTCACCTCAAGGAGCCGCCGGCAAGTGCTCCGTCTTCACGGAGGAACGCACGGCGTGATAGGCGTGCTTCTTCTTGGATGATGTTTCTCTTGTGCGATGAAGTAGACAACAGGCTCAGTGGAACGGTGATGGCGACTTCGGTGCCATCGACCTCCACTCCATGGCGACGGCTTGATAACATTGACAACGGGCAGCGTCGTGGCATGCTCCACGTTGTGGTCTTCCGCTGCCTCATCATGATGAAGTAGACGCGAGAAGTGATGGGGCCCTCGGTGCCGCCGAGCTCCATGGCGCCGTCGTGACGAAGGGGATGGCATCTCGGCGACCTCCGTGTGGTCGCCCTCCATGGCGCCGGCTTGACGACATCCACGATGGGCGGCATAGTGGCGTGCTCCATGTCGTCGTCTTCCGCGGCACCATCGTGATGCAGCGGTCGTGAGTGATGATGGCGATCTCTGTGGCATCCACCAACTCCACGACGTCGTCTTCCGCAGCACCATCGGGATGAAGTAGAGGAGAGCGGTGATGACAACCTCCGCGCCGCTGTCCTTCATAGCGCCGAGTGGACTATACGACGCGAGGAATGGGTGCGGCCTCCGTGGCACCGGCTTGGTGACACCGACGGTGGGCGGCATCGTGGCGTGCTCTGTGGCGCCATTATGATGAAGTGGGCGCGAGGAGTGAGGGCGGCATCCATGGCGTTGACCTCATGCTGCCGGCTTGGCGACATCGACGATGGGCGGCATCGTGGGGTGCTCCATGTTGTCGTCTTCCGCAGCGCCGTCGTGACGAAGTGGGCGCGAGAAGTGGGTGCGGCCTCCGTGGCGTCGACCTTCGTTGCACCGGCTTGGCGACATCGACGGTGGGCGGCGTCGTTGCCTGCTCCGTCTAGCGGTGATGAGTGGGGGCGGCCTCCGTGCTCCGTGGCGTCAGCGTCCATAGCACGGGCTTGGTGAAGACGAGTCGTCCTCGTCGAGCGGTGATGAGTGGGGGCGGCCACCGTGGCGTCGACCTCCGGGGCATCGACCTCGGTAGCGTCCGCGTCCATAACGCTGGCTTGGTGAAGACGAGCTCCGGCGACGCTTTGCCTTTGTCGTGAAGAGGTGGACAGCGGGTGGTGATGGCGACTTCCTCGTCATTCATCGTGGCGCTGGTTTGGTGAAGACCATCTCCGGCAACGTCGACTTCATCTTCTACTCCGGTGGCTCCATCTCCGGCGGCGGTCCGATCATATGAACTTTGCGTTCGGCAACGCTCCCGGCTTGTGTGCGTGCATGCTATATGAGCGGATGAAAGAGAGAAGTGAGATTAGTTAGACGATCATGTTACCCTCCGCGAACACGAGTTTGGCCTCCTCCTCGCCATGCTCCCGGGATGCAGCCGCCTGAAACTCCGGCCGATGCGTGAGGATTCTACGTAGGAGTTGTGGGTGGATGGATTACTGCGTGGTTTGATGAATGGATGTGTGCGTGAGATGACATATGGTTGTGTGCGTGAGTTGAGAATCGACCTCCTCTCTCGCCGTGCGTGAGTTCCCCCTGCAAATGGCCTTGTGCCTCTGTATTTATAGCGAAAATGCTAAACGTACGGACTCCTACATGCTTTTACAGGCTACTTCCTAACTAACTAAACATGCCCCCCCTGATTTTCAGGGTGGGTGGGGTCCCAACCTCCCCTTAATCCAATCACAATTTGATAGCTTAAACACATCCTGTAAAAGCCTGTATAAGCCTGTATGTGTAGCATTACTGGTATTTATAGGGAAGCGAGATAGGCAGAGTGCGAGTGTTTGTTCTGATCTTCCTGAAAGATAAAGGGCCCGTTTGGTTTATGACCTCAGTTCACCCTACCAAAAAATTGGTCACGCCACACGTTCTTATGCTTGTTTGGTTTGTTGCCAATTTTTTGGCTGCCTATACACCACCTGGTGTTCTCTTCATAGATTCTAGCCAAAATTTTGGCAAACCCTTGGCGACAGAATCCTGCGCCAAAAAATTGGCTAGCCAATTTTGATAGGGCTACCGTGGGCACAATCCAAACGTGCCCAAAGATCAATCCCGTCTACGCACTCAGTCGGTGCTTATCTCGTCCTCTTCTTGGCGTGCACGCCTGCACAACGAAAAACAAAACCACCTCGTACGTACCCGAGCTACCCGACTGCCGGTGTGCCGGGTTCGTTCGATCGCCATCTTCACACTTATCTGCTAAAATAACCACACGTATTCGTGTACGTATACGTGCTTACCGGCCGGTATATGCGGGTACTTAAAGGGATACGTATATCGTGTGTTACCTCGCGTGTATGGTATAGACGTGGGTTGGCCTTCCAAAAAGTAAATCGGCATGTGTGAAAGACTATCCATATAAGTAGTATATAGTGCAAATATACATTGGTTAGTACGTGAGCGAACTCAAAGTGCATGCATGCATCTACAACAGAATCGGCGAATCAACCTGTTGTTGAGATGGTTAGGTGGACAGTGGCATCCCCAACCCACCGGGGTTCAAATCCTGGTGCTCGCATTATTCCTGAATTTATTTCAGGATTTCCGGCGATGCGCTTTCAGTGGGAGGAGACGTTCCCGTCGACGACGAGGCGCTTACGGTGACTTCGTAAATCTCAAAAAGATATGCCGGTTCAGTCTCTCGGAAGTGCTCATAGGGGTAGGGTGTGCGTGTGTGCGTTCATAGGGGTGAGTGTATGCGCGTGTATATGAGCGCTTGCGTCTGTACTGATTCTCAAAAAAAAAAATCTACAACAGAATCGAGGATTGCCTAATGCGTGTGAGTACGTATACAGCCAACATTAAACATAGATGTGTATAGCTTGCACTGAAAAAATTAAACTTATATTTTCTTAAAACGGTAAGCACAAAAATACGTCGAACAAATGCCCCCTCATCAAATAAAGTTCGAGCGCGTAGCAGCTCGGACTTAATTTGGTGATATTTTTTTCTTGTGGCGCATCATTATTAAACCCAATAAGGGTCGCGCTAATGGCGCCCCTCGCTCGTTTCACATCATCACAGATACGACAAAATAAACACGTTGATGATTGGGTGGGAGAGGAAAAAGGAAATCGGAGGAGTCACTCCAGAATATAATATTTCATTTTCTCTTCCTGCCCCACGCAACCTTCTCCTCTCCTCCTCTCCCCCAAAACCGCCGCCGCCGCCTGCTACTCAACGCGCCCAGCTCCGCCCGCCCAGCTCTGCCGGCATCTCCATGGCGTTGTTTCCGCTACGCCCCGCCATCTCCGCTCCGCTCTGCCCGTGGCGGCTCCTTTGACGTGCCGATATGGCGGCGCCGTGGCCGGTTCTGATCTGGAGAACCAGCGGGCGGTGGTGCATGGTCTGGGCGGCGCCGAACTGCGCGGCCCCGATTCTGCATCGACGCCTCCTTCCTCCGTCGCCCAGATACAAGGCGGCTCTCTCCTAGTCAACCTCCAGTCATGTCTCTTCCTCTCCTCTTTGACCGGCTCTCTTCCTCTCCTCTGGAGAAATAGCACGGGGCGGAGCTGCGCCTGATCCGCTGCCGACGGCGCACGTCTCAGCCGCAAGCCCAAGCTGTTTGGAGCAATTGCTATTAAGATTCAAATACGTGGATTTTCCTTTTAGTTTAAGAAGCATTTAACTTTTCTGTTTGACTGTATATATGTGCTCTCACAATGTTTGCAAATGCATATGGTGTCCATTTCGCATCACTCCAATATTGGTATCTTTTGTTAGTATTTAGAGATGATCCAGCATATTGAGTGTGATGTAAAACGCACTCACCCTGACGTGCATTTCTTCTGTGGAGACTCTTCTTTTGCAAAATCCAATCAGGTAAATCTCCAGTATATAAGTATAGAGGGTGTTCAGCTAGGATACATGACTGATCAGTTGTGATTCTGACCAGGATTCTCTGAGAAATATATTAATTATCTTTGCCAAGCTGAGTGCTGGGATAAAGTCATTTGTGTCTGCCACTTCCATATTTTCTTTAGGAGATTATAGTGATATTTTTAGGTTGGGGATGCAGGGCGGTAAAGGGAGCATGTTATCATAGCAGTGGCGGTGTCTCATCTTGGGTTACTCCGTCGTCCTATAAGGTCGTTACTGCTGCAGAGTTCTTGACTGGGTTACTTGGTTCTTGATAGTTCGATGGGTAGATGGTGGAAATACTGGATGTTGATTCTTGATGTTGTTGGTGCTTGTATGTAGGTCACCGACAGACTATCAGATCTCTAGGAGGTGGTACTGGGTGGTGATGTCAGGGGGGCAAGGCCAGCTGCTGATGTGAAGAAAACGAACATGCAGGAGCAGGTGAGGAAACTTTGTAGTTTAATTGTAAATCATTGATGATTGCTATGGCATATAGCATCGCATATGAAGTTGTTTCCCTGTCACACCACTGTGCAGGTCAAGCCACTTACTGATCCCTCCATCTCATTCTTCTCTGCCCACAAGGCGTTTGATAGATTGCATCGTATGTTTTTTTTTCACCATTTTCTCTTAATATCAATTATAGTCTGACATTTTCCCTTCATATATATGGTGACTGATACAAGAGCATGCTAATTATATTTTACTTATTTTGATTTGACTGTCTTGTCTAATTGTTTGATGAAGTAATAGTGTCATTTCTCTGTTTCTCATATCAATGTATCCAGTTTGATTTGCGATCACAAAATAGAACCACTGGGATTAGATTGTGTACGTGGTTTTGACTTCAGGCCTTTATCCTGTAGAGATCAGATAGGGAACCAGGAATTTTCAGTAATCTTCTTCTCTGCTAATACTCCTACAAATCAGTGATGAAGTTTGTAGGTGTGATAGCATAATGAAATTATCTGATAGTAACAGAAGGTGTTTAGCCGGAACTACATCAGTAGGAACCATAGCAATGACCTTGTTGCAGTAGTTCCTTAGGTATGCTGTATAGGTTTAGTTAAGGTATAATCAGCCTGGTCATCAAACTGCTCAACTTCTTGGTTTAGTGAGTGACCTGTTCGACCAGGGATTACTCCTCAGTACTGGTGGTTTAAATTTGAAAGGCCGCTAGACCCTCGTAGGTATTTTTATGGTACAGATTTTCATCTCAAGTACAGTGAGGGGTAATCGCATATGGAGTACATACTGCCAATAAGCAAAATCCACCAGCAATAGGTCATTCAGGATTAGGTTTGGTACTTTATAGCTGAATAGATGATGTGCTTAGAAAAGATTGCAACACACCATACTCTAGGGAGGACTTCAGATTAGTGGTACATATTTATTGTACTCTTAGTGTTATTATTTTTGAATCATTGACCTGCCTCTTATCTTTGTACATAGAGTGGTGATGTACAGAGCTCTTGATACATTTCAATAAATATTTTACTAGATACTCCCTCCGTCCGAAAATACTTGTCATCAAAATGGACAAAAGGGGATGTATCTAGAACTAAAATACATCTAGATACATTCCTTTTTATTGATTTTGATGACAAGTATTTCCGGACGGAGGGAGTACATTGCTGCAGGCGCTAAAATGCTATAGCTAGACATGGATTGGTCAGGAATTCTACAGCGTTTGCTTCAATGTCTTTGCAGATCCTGGGTAGCATGGATTCAGTTCATGATAATACATTTGTCCGCACCCAGACCGAAACTAATGTTAAGGAGTTTGTGACACTATGTCAAATAACACGTTGTTTTGGCATTACATTGAAGATTATTTGGGATTTTTTATGGAGGGCGATAGATTCAGTTTTCCATTGTCACTACTAGAACAAATTATGAAGTGCCAATTCTTCATGTTGCTTCTTCTGTCGGGCCAAAACAGTTGAGTAATTGTTGCATCAGCAAGTGCTCACTGTATCATGGTTCTAGTTGAGCGAGTGAAGAGAATTGTTGGCCCAATTTTATTTATTCCATGATCGTCTCCTAATTCAATATATGTGATACTTGCCTTTCTCCTTACTTCTGTATTAATATGAGTATTGCATTTCAAATAATGTGAAATATAATTGCGTTTAGTAGGATGATTATGCAGTTTTAAGGTTCCGCCAGTAGTGCTTCGAGTAATGGTTGTGCTTATTTTGTTATCTGTTTAGTATTATTATGCTACACTTGTTTGAATTCCAGCATCATCTGGAGTGGTCCACGGGACGGTTATTCTACTTTGGTATCAACCATTATTACTTGTCTGAATTCCAGATATGCTAGGGTGGAGTTATTTAAGGTTTCGCCCCAATGTTTATATATGAAATTAATGCGTTGTCGGTAGTGGTGGTTTGCGTAGCAGTCATGTTATTTTTGTCAACTGTTCAGTATTATTACGACAATAATGGTACTAATTCAAGCTCTGTCTTTAATGGTGTACAAAACGGTTGTTCTACCTATGTACGTTGGCTGTCCAGTATTATCTCTGAATTCCTGACAAGCTACTATGGGAAGTTACTTAAGATAATCAAATTATTATATGCCTACAATTCTGTCTTAGAAGGCAGGTTTTTACATCATAATGTACAATGACTGTAGTGTACTGTATCTATGTAAAAAGTGCTGGTTATGCCGATGGTTACAGTAAGTTTTCACAGGCGGTACATACTATTTCCGTAAATGTATATCTGAATCGGGGTGAGGGAGTTAAGCTACAAGGCCGATTATAGAGATGAGTTAACTGTTTAGTATATTTATTATTATGCGTGTCCTTATCAATATGATTGTCATTTTTTACCTTATATTGAGAAATTTAAGAGTTAGAAACTTAGAATACCTTGCTTTATACTTTCTTCTTCTTCTCTTATGAGCCTAATTGTTTGATGTATGAAACAGGTACCGTTGTCCCATGTTCCTGAGCCAGTTTGCAAGACTGCAAGTGATTGGATCAGCCAGAGATCTCCTGATGCATTGGGAGAATTTGTTTTGTGGTGTATAGATATCATCATGTCGGAATTGGCAGGTCCAACAAACTCCAAAAGCCTAGGTAACATTCATCCCATTATGTCTATCATTAGTTATCATATTAATAATCGTTGCTTCATGGTGGGGCCTCGTGGTCTAAGATTTTCTAGGCGAGCTGGTGGTTAATGCTGTCTAATTCAGTCAGTTACCTGGTCCCAGTCCTTTATTTTAAATCCTCTCCGTCCTGAACTTGAAATACGAGTCAAAGGTTGAACATAGTCCAGTGGCGGCTCTAGCAGTTGAACCTAATGATGTCAAAAGCTCAAACAAGTACATGTATATAGTATTTGTGTACACATATACAGTACAATTTATAGCTGGGTTTTGCTTGCAATTTTTTTCTATGATTTTGCTTGACATCAGTCTAGGCGTAGCTTCGTCACTGACATAGTCTACTTAAGCTTCTACAGTTATTGTACTCTTGTTGTGTGCCCCCCTTGGCTTTGACATCTCATGTTATCATTTCTAATCCTTTCTAGATCCAACTTCTTAATATACATATCATATTGTAGCGAGTCAAAACACAGTTTCTTTTGGAAAGGGCGCCACGAGGCCAGGTGGTAACTGCACTATAGCATGGCGGGATATTTGCAAGCCGATTGAGCTGGGTGATCTCAGCGTTAAGGATCTGCAGAAGATGGTGAGTGCGCAAAGTTTTGGACTGATTATTGTATCGATGGTTAGTCCATTGCTGAGTTGGCTCCAGCAGTTAGGCGGTTGTCAGATCACAATTGCTAATGGTCGCACGATTAAGGAGGCCTTGCTACAGCACAGATGGATTTACAATATCTCTGGGGTACTCAATGTGCAGGGTATCATGCGGTTTCTTCATCTGGCTCAGGTCCTTATCAAGTGCAGCTCAGTGATGATCCATATCAGCTTCTTTGGCAATGGATGGAATCATGCCAGTACTCTGCAAGTCTGCGTACAATAACCATCTTAACCGGTCAGGTCGAGTATCCTCTGCCATCTCTGATTGGGGTTGCTAGGTGTTGTTGAAGTAAAAACAAATTTTGGTTGGTGTTGGCCAATCGGTGCTGGACAATAGACTGCCTTGCCCACCCTGATGGTTTCTTTTTCGTTGTTCGATTTATCTGATAATGGTTTGTCGTACGCTGTTTTCTTACGTTTTGAACCTAACCGTTTTGTTTTGTTGTTTACATTACCTTTTATTTCTTTCCTTATACAAATTGTCAGATTGCTTTGTCTCCATCTTGAAAGAAAAATTGCTGCCATGGAACCATGTTGACCTGAGGTTGAGCTATCTGCCACCATGCATGATATCGGTATCTTGGTATTTAGATGTGATCACTAATGCTTATTGATTTGACATATTTACCTTTTTCCTGCATATTCAGATACACATGTATTTCATCGGCATAGTCTTCTGTCATCAAATATGTCTCTTATTTAAGTTAGTTCTATTGCACTGACCCATAAATTAGTTGGGTTAGTCGGTAACTTAGTAGTCTGATAAGTTTCAGCATTCCCACAATTTTGTTTCAAAGAAAAATATTTTTGCTTACGTAAGGATAATTATTGGCATTCGAGATTAAATCTCTCATTTATTTCTTTATGTATTCCTGTTGACCAGAATTTTTTGTTGGCCTTTCTATTTCTGATGGGTACAGTGCTAACGAGATTTTGTTTATGTTTGATGAGCCTCCTAAAGCTAAAAGAAAAGAAAAAGTTGTTCATAGTGAGAGATTTGATTGATTGCTTCTGTATATAAACATGCGGGATACAATTATACCAAGAATCAAGCTTTAGCTCAAGGATATGGTGTGTATTGTGCACTCATAGCTTAAGAATACACAAAGCATTCAGAACTACCATTCCCTGCTAAAAAATGAAAATTCACACTATCACGACATTTATGTGTTGCGGTGATGTGCATGTGATTTTGATTTGCATATTAGATAGCTGGGCTTTTCTTACATCTTGATATTTGGTGTGTTATTGTGGCCACGAAGAAGATGCAGTAGCATGCTGGGAGCGATAAGTCGTGTGTGTGTGGCACACAATGGATTTTGCCGACTATGAATTCAAGGAGATGTTCGCCATCCGCTTTGGATATGGGAGAGTGAGCATTGAGTACCCTATAATCTGTGCAGGTTTCATGTTTTCATTTGCTGTCAACATGATATCATCCATGGCTATGAGTTATATTAACTCTTGAAAATGTTGAACTGAATAGCTATTTTTTGACTTATCAGTTTTAATGAAGGACAGCTGGAGCTATTGATTTTGAATCGTTGATGCATGATTTGCTTGAGACAAACCAAGCTAACGAGGTAATTTGTACACCTAAGTTGATTCTACATATTAATTTCATCTATCCAAAAATAATAATTTATACAAGCTTGAAGGCTATGATGATTACTCCCTCCGTTCCTAAATATTTGTCTTTCTAGAGATTTCAACAAGTGACTACATACGAAGCAAAATGAGTGAATCTACACTCTAAAATATGTCTACATACATCCGTATGTTGCAGTCCATTTGAATGTCTAGAAAGACAAATATTTAGGAACGGAGGGAGTAGAATGTAAGTTTTCACTAAATGGGAACATGGCAGTGGTGTTGTAGGGGTTGGGTGGCTGCTTAATTTCCTCACCCATCTCAGTTGAGTTCTAGGAACTATTTGGGTGCATGTCGCCTTGAGAGCTCTTGTCAGTTTTTGATCATGAACGTTCTCTTGCTAGCTGAAACTGTAATACATCAGGTTGATTCCCATCAGTTAAAGGTAATATTTTAGAGCAACGTGGATGCATTAATACATGTTCATTTTGGTATTCATCAGGAAGCAACTAACATAGGCCATCGTTGAGAACATGATTTTTTTGCCCCTGCAAATGGTTAAGAACTCAGCAAGTACTTCGCTTTTGTATGATGTAGATGCCAAGAATTTGCTCTTAAGTTTTATAACAAAAATAGTACCCAAAGTTTATAGATCTTTATTCCTTTTTTGTTGATGACTGATTTCTCCACATATATTTACTGCAGATCTGCAAATGGGTTCGAAGTAAAGATTTAGAAGGTGAAGGAGTTGATGAAGAGCATGCTACATTCCCACGGTCTTGATCATTTTTTCATGTACAATGCAATACATGTATAAGTTTGGTGCTTTGTGCTGACAAGAATTTCCCGATTGGCATCATTTGTAGTAACTGTGGTGATTCAGGACGCTCTCAAGATTACAAGTTCAGTAGTGGCAACCTGGACTTATGTAAGAATAAACTGAATGATGTTTCATTTTGAAGAGATTCCTAACTATCGACTTGAAGCTTGCATAGTTACATCGTGGGATTATGAATAAGATAGTGTTAATCATATTTGACTTAAAATGTAAACTACAATCCTTGAACTAAAGAGAAGAAGTCAAAGATATCAGTTGCACTTGCAGGGCAACAGGGTACAAGAAGGCAACAAGCAGTGAGTTGGAATTGTTTGTTTGCTACTCTTGTCTCTGACATGCGCTGATGCACCACCAATATAATAAGTTGTTGAAACGAAAGAGGACCATAAACAACTGCACCACCAAGGCAAGCGTGAAAAAGACCGCACAGGAGGCGCGCCAAGGCGCGCCCCAAACACTAGTACGAGTGAAGGCTTGATCGCCTCATAACGACCTGGGTATATGTTCTGCAAACGGCGGGGTCGTTAGAGCATCTTCAACAGCTACCGAACGCACCGCGCCCAAAAAATTACTTTGTCGCACGCCCATGACCTGGTTTTACGCGGCGGGCAGCGCTGGCTCCAGCAGCCGCGCTAAAATGTACCACGCGTCGCTCTAGCAGCGCGCAAAAATGCAGCGCGCGCGACTCGCCGGCGCATGCCATATGTTGCATTTTGAACGCAAAATTGATTTCAAACATTAAAAATGCAATGAGCATGTCATTTAAATTTCACACAAACAAGTTGATGAATAAAAGTTCATGCCCACAAGTTCAAAATCATGACCACAAGTTCATCCAACCAAGTTCAAAATGCAAACTAAGTTCATGACACAAACGAAAGACACATCAAGTCTCGTCCTCCGAAGACGATTCTTGCTCCTCCGAAGATGATTCTTCCTCCTCCTCATCAGCATTGTCGCGCACCGCATCACGTGAAGCTCGGACGGTGTTCGCAAGATCTTCAACGGCATCTTCACGGGAAGATGTGTGAGGCACACTGGAAGACGTTCCGCCCATGGCAGCCGGAGGAGCACCCATGCCTCCCATGAGAGACGCAAAACTCATGCCTCCCATGGTGGCCATGGCGCTGGGGGTGCTCCAAAGCCACCCATGCCTCCTATCGTCTCCGTGGTAGCTCCAAAGCCATCCATGATACCTAAGCCGCCCATGATAGCTCCGAAGCCACCCATGCCTCCCATGGCGCCAAGGCCACCTCCGCCCATGGCGCGAAGGTCACCGCCACCCATGGCGCCAAGGCCACCACACCCATTGCGCGAATCATGGCTCTTTTTTGGATCAAGACTTCTTCATGGGCAAGTTTGACATACTCCTGTTGCGCCTCATTTAGGATAGATGTGTCCAAGAAGAACAAGTGCTTCTCTCATTCCAACAATCTACTTCACTCCTCATCGCTAACCTTCCTCTCCTTCAAAGCCACCTTCCTCTCCTCGGCCGCCACCCTCCTCTCCTCGGCCGCCAACCTCCTCTCCTCGGTCGCAGCATCTTGGTTCCTTGCCATTTTCCTCACCTCGTTGGCTTGTTTTCTTGCCTTCACAATAGCTTCCATAGCATTTTTGAGCTCATCATCTCCTTTCCTCTTCTTCTTTTCTTGTGCATCTTTCTTGGTTCCATCCGGTCATTTTGGCTTCGAATATGAAACCGAGTTGGGTGTGGGGCTTCTCTTAATGTCATCACTTGATGCCTCATCATCATCATCATCATCATCATCATCCAACTCAATTGTTCGCTTGCGTTTGTTGCTCAAATCCAAATCATCCAAATCATCACACTTCTTCCATTTCTAATCATCCTTTAACACCTCATAGCAATGAGGCAAGGTAAATGGCCTTCCTTTCTTGATCTTCCCCTTCTTGGTCCTCTTCTCCTCTCCTTTGAACAAGTTTTGGGCAATGTTGTACTACATGAAACCAAAACAAGTTTTAGCACTTCAAACACCAACAACAAGTATGATGAACATGGATGAAATGCCACTTACTCTATCGTCCTCATTGGTGCCACTTGGGTTCAACTTGTCAACCGTCTTTTCTGCGGCCGCCCACTTTTGACAATCCTTGTTGATTGTCGACCACCGGGACCGAAGAGATCACTCGGAGTGGTCAATTCCACTCATGTTGCGAACATCAAAGTGTTTCATCATCCGGTTCCAATAAGCATCTCTACTTTGATCACCTCTAACTCTAACGGATGGATCCCTCGACACTTGCAACCAAGTATTGCATAGTAAGATGTCTTCAGTGTTGGTGTAGTTACCATCTCTTCCTTTCGGTGCGTCGACAATGCCCTCACCATCCTCGTCCACCTCGAACTCATGGTCCTCAAAGTGCATGTCATTAGTTTGAGACCAATGCGAATTGTTGGATCCAACACCCATAGTTGACATGTATGCATCATCGTTGACACTACACAATATATAGAACAATGCAAATAAGCTATCTATATGTGAATGCATTAAAAAAATAACAAGAAAAAAAGTTGGGAAATTTTTCTACCTTTGGAGCATATCGTCGAACACGCTGTGCGCGTCGGCCGCCGGCTCAATGAGTGAGCCCGCCGGCGCTTTGGTAGCCGCCGCGCCCGTCCCATGCCCTGCAAGCTTCTTCCTCCTCGCCTTCGAGGTGCCAGAGCCGTACGCCGCCTTGTTCTTCTTCGCGGATGTCTTCCCCTTCTTCGGTGGCGCCGCATTTGGGAGCTTCGCGGGGGGG
>LR738712.1:23524016-23535062 GCA_902687465.1 Secale cereale
CGCGGCGCAACCCGTCGCCAAGGTCATCCGCGGCGGCATAAAGAGGCGGCGAGCGAGGCCGATGCTCGGAGGAGCTCCGGCGGAGGCGAGGCCAACTCTCCCAGCGCTAGGGTTTGCGGTGGCGGCGGTGGAGGGGTCGTGGCTGTAGGATGGGGTGACCGGGGTGCCGCGCGTGCGTCCATCGGGTCCAGTTCGTCGGCGCCGGCGCGCGCATGGCTAGGTGGCGGGGAGGATAGAGTGCGGCGCGAGCGCTCGTGTGTGCCGTACGCGGAAGCGGGCGGCCCAAATACACAACGCGAGTTGGCGTTTCGGACCGCGCGCCCATCTCAATATGCCGTGCGCCCGCTGGAGCCACTATACCAGCTGCCCGTGCGCCTAAAAGCCAAAATTTTACGGCGCGGCGCTTGTTTAACACGGCTGTTGGAGATGCTCTTAGGATTTTGCATGGGCGGCCAAGGCTATAAATACAGACAAGGGCCCTGTGCATTGGCCTCGTACCAACTTCCTACTAGCGCCGGCCGAATACTGAGATCCAATCCTGCAGGCGTGATCCCATCCGGCCGAATTCCTTCCGTTCAGCGAGGTACGCTGCTGCTAGCTAGCCTCTACTTTTTCTTCCTGGAGTTGGGGACTAGGCGCCTCTGCATGCATGCCATCTCCCATGATTTCTCTTGATTTGTTGTACCGTGCTAGGATGGGTCGCGAGAGGACGAAGTCGGACCATGGCAAAGGCGACGCCAAGACGTCGAAGCACTATGGCAGCAGCGATGCCGGAGGTTCGTCCAGCAGCCGACGTCACAAAGATCGCTCAGCTCCTTCGGCGCCTTCAAGATCGGGAAACAAGCTAGACGGGGTGGAGTACACCCGTTTGTCGCCACCCTTGCCGGCGCCGGCCGCGGAGTTCACGCCACCGACCCAACCACACTTCCAAAACCTCCGAGGGAACGGTCATTGCTATTGACCGTTGGATGTCCCGGAGGTAAAATAAAAATAAAAATGTGTTCGTATTTTTTTTTATTTAACTATCTTCATCTTCCTGTACGCAGGACCAGCTTGAAGATGTGTTGCCGCACGTGACCGTAAGTGACGGCGCAGCGCCTCTTGGCCGAGGCGGTGGGGATGACCGAGCAGCCTGCTTTAGTGGCGAAGTCCACGTCTCCGGTGAAGGATGCTCCCGCGGTGCCACTTGTACCGCCATCGGCGTATGATCTGGTGGAGAAGTCTGCGCCACCGATGGCAGGTAGCCCGGCGATGAAGCCCTTGTCTCCCGCATCATCGACCGGCCCTACAGAAGTGGGCAACAAGCGGTCATCTGATGAAGAAGATGTTGGGGTGGTCTCCAAGAAGCCTATATCACCTCCTCCTAGCGGTACACGTTGCTATTGCCACATGCATGTCCTTTCCACGATATTTTTTTACCTCTTACCCATATTTTTTGAAACGAGGCAAAAGACTTGCCATTTTCATTGATTAAGTAGAAGTGAGAATTGCCCGGTTAATTGCTGGAAAACCGGACTAAAACCGAAACAACCCAACGCATAAAAACATGGGCACCACCGGCAACCTGGCCACCGACATGGAACAGACTCCATGACGGCACATGCCAACAGGTAGCCACACGCACGAACGACTGACAGCTCCGACTTTGACAGCGATCATCGCCCGGGAAATATGCAGGAGTTGCGCCGACCATGCCCGCCGCAAACGACCGCCGAGCGCCTGTCATCGTCACCACCTGGACTCGCTCCACCGCAGCTCCGACTTCAGAGCAACAAGGCAACCCACGAAAGAGCACCTCGGACACGCCGGGAAGATCCGACTACCGAAGCCCGAGCCGCGACCCAAGCTCCTCTTGACGTCATCATCGTTGCCAAATAGAAATCAGCGCCCCCGAAACGGCCGCCTCAGCAACCAGACGGCGAAGATGCCGCCATCCACCGCGGCGAAGATGCCGCCTTCCACTGGTCTCCAGTTGTAGCCGGCTCCGAGACGATGCCCCCAAGGAGGAAGAAGACGTGGAGACGCCTTCATCGCCCGATCCCGCGGATCTGAGAATTCCCTCCGGAGCCAAGGCTGCAGGGAGGAGCACCACACCAACACGACGCTTCCAAGAAAGAGTGCGGCGCCCGCGGGTGTCGCCGTCGCCGGATCTGGCAGAGGCCGGAGTAGGATTTCTCCCGGAGATGCTCAACCACCGCAAGCCCGAACCAGCCGGCCTCCAACCGCCACCAAACTAGCACCGCAGAGCACCGAGGGGAAGCTCCCGCTAGCGCCCGCGCCCGTCCCAGCTGAGACCGTCCCGCGCGACCCCCCGGCCAGCAGCAGACGTGCTACCGGGTCTTGGGCGCGCACCGCCGTCTCCACCAACCGGCCGACCCCGCTAGAGGAGGCCGCCGCCCCGGCATGCTGCTCCGGCGAGGCACAGCCGCGCCGCCAGCACCCGCACCACCGCGTCCACCGCAGATCGACCCACGCCCCACCAACGGCGCGCCCAGCCGCAGCCACGCCAGATCCGACCAAGGCTGGCCGAATCCTGCCGCCACGCATCTTCCGTCGTCCCTCCGCCCGCGCCGGAGCAAGGGACCCATACTGACGACCGACGCTGCCGAACGCCCGGAGCGGCCTCTGCGACGCCTGCCGTCGTCGAATCACACCCGAGCGGCCAGGAATCGCACGCCACGCCATCCAGCGAGATGCCCCGCCGCCACCCTCCCTGGAGCCCGCCCGGGCTTCGCCGGGGGGCACCTCAGGCGGCGGCGAGACGGGGAGAGGGGGAGGAGGGGAGAGGTGGCGGCGCCGGTGGGGATTCCCCCGTGTCGCTAGAGCAGAGGCGACGCGGAGGTATGTCTTATGTTTACGCCAGCAACACCTCTTACCCATATCTCTTGTGTATCTTTCAGGTGCCGCGAGTGATGCGACTAACCTGGACGACTTTTGCTCTCCGGAAGCAAAAGAACTCAGGGCCTTGGTGACAAACCACCAGAAAATCCTTGGAGAAGAGGGCGTCATGTTTGAGAGCTTTAAAGCTCCTGCTGCCGAGATGATTTCTACGCCCAGCCTCGTCCTCCCGCCAGCCAGTAGCCAAAAGTATATAAACGTGGAACTTGAAGATATTCAAGAGGCACTCAGGAAGCGGCCTCTTGACAAGGAAGAAGCAATAGAAATGATCACCTCGGCAATAGGTCCATGGAAGAGCCGCTATGCGGCTGTTCCCAGCCTGCTCCCAAACTGTAATGGGCACTTCTTTTTTTCCTACTTAATGCAAAGCAGAGCTCCTGCTAGTTCGAGTTAATTGCATGATGGTACCATACTTCTTCACCTACTCACGGATTGGTACCACTACTCAAAAGTTTTGCAATTCAGCACCAATTCAGGGCCTAAGTGGTGCAATACGATCTAAGCTGCGTATAAACACGTATTGATGGTGTATCTGACCACTGGGACCCACTGACAGACGCTGATGTGGCATGCTCTTTTACAAAAAGAACCCTTATTTTTTATTTAATCACGCGTATATCCTCTGTTTGTCAAAAAAAGATCTTACCGCATTTTTTTTAAAAAAATAACCGCACGCGCGCTGCCAGGTTTCGAATCCGCGCCGTGCCGTTGGACGCGCTAGCGGGCTGCCGATGCGCTACTCCTACTGCTGCTTTATATGTACGCCCAGATATTTTTATACCTGGCAATCGTTTGATTTTTCTACGAAGTACAAACCGCGCGCCTGTCCGCCGGAAATCGATCCGCGCCGAGTCGTTCATAGCACGCGCTTGCTGCCTCTGCCTCTGCCCCACGGCATCTTTCGTATACGTCTTTAAACTCCAAGCAGTTCCAATTTTTATATGATATAAAAAAATATCTGACATTAAAAAAAGTTCATCACGTCGTATAATTAAAAATATGTTCATTGCATCATATATTAAAAGTTCATCGTATAAAAGCGTATCGTATAGTAGAAAATGCTCACCACATCTTTTAATATATATATTAAACATTAATTAATATACAATGATCTTATTTAAATATACGATTTCGTATTATAGAAAGTTTCTCATTTATATGTTGAACATTTTATAATATATGATATCTATATATATGTGTGTATAATTTTTTCAATATACGTTGCGCACAATGCGTTCGGTCTGAAGAATACCCAAGGTCTGAATAATAGACCTGCTGGTCTCCGCTTTGTTTTTGGGTTGACGTTCAGAAAATTTATAATTACTCTGAAAGGTAAATAAAGTGTTTGTGCATTTGGAAATAAAGTTCAGAACATTTTTGGGAAAAGTTGAACACGTATTTAAAAGTTGCAAATGTATTTTCTATAATACAACAAATATATGCAGTAACTCTGAGTTGGGCATGTAAATTTTTTAACTGTGTATTTGAAAATTACAACGAGGGTACATAATAATTGTGCATGCATGTGGTCCTGAGTGAAGACATATTCTGACATTTGTTTTTTTTAATCCACATAAATTTTAGAAAAAAGTTCATGCTTGGCACTAAATAATATTAACCCACATAAAATCTTGCCGTGTGTGTGGGTCCTAGTGTGGTGCTTGTCACTAAATAGTACTAACATATAATTGCAAAAACAACTGATAAGAATTATCCTTTTTAGGAATATATCCGTGTGGTCATGGGCCGCGGCTGGGCCGTCCTGCAGCCCATGCGAAGCTGCATCTTCTAGCTCGATCGGATCTGGGATTCGTGGACGAGCCACACGGGCGGTGGGGTTTGACTCCAGCGGTTGTTCCCGTTCGGCCACCGGCGACCACGCCGCCCTCAGCCCTCGTCGCCCACACTGCCATCATCACCCGCCCGTGCGCCCCACCAGCGTCGCTGACCACCATCGCCCCGGCGAGCCAGCGAACAGAAGAGGAAATGAAGGAGATGGGAGAGGGGCATCGTGCTCTGGCGAGCCAGCCGCTGCTCCGGCGAGCCCGCGACTGGGCTCCGGCGGCCTGGCGACGGGGCTCCGGCGAGCAAGTCCGGCAAGGTCGAGGCGGCGAGGCACAAAGGAGGCGGCTCGGAGTGATTAAATTTAAAACAAAGGTGTTTTCTGCAAAAAAATATGCCAAGGTGGCTCCTGGCACGCGGGTCCCAGTGGTCAGGTACACCGTCAATACGCCATTATACGCAGCTTAGTCCGTTTTGTACCACTTAGGCTTTGAGTTGGTACTGAATTGCAAAACTTTTGAGTAATGATACCAATCCGTGAGTAGGTGAAGAAGTGTGGTACCATCATGCAATTAACTCTGCTAGTTCGTCAAAAAAAAAGCCGCTATGGGAGCAAGACCCCGCCCGATCTCGAGGTCATGATTGGACGCCTCCAGGCGGTGGTTGCTCGGCTTTGAGGGTGTGGTGACGCCGCTCTTGCAAACGCTCCCGCACCTGAGCGAGTACTCTCTCCCTGAGCGAGTACTCTCTCCTCTGGACGTCGTTGTCTTGAGGAGGATGGGCCACGTCTGGAGGAACACCTCGCCGACCTGACGTCCATCCACCGCCGGCAGGAGAAGCAGGCTGAAGCTCATCGAGTGATGGCCGAGGGACACCGCAAGCTTGCCGAGGAGAACACGGCTCTTGCCGAGAAGCACACGAAGCTGGCGGCGCCAGATGAGAAGCGTGCGGCAGTCTTGACCGAGATGACGACGTCCTGCACCCAGCTCATGAGCACGCAGTTCGGATCTCTTCCGAGGAGACCGACTTGTATGCAAGACGCCGTGAAGAGGCGGGTGCATGCTTGGCGGCTGGCGGCACTCCCCCGGAGATCGCGACCGTCCTATCCTACCGTCCTCTTGAGTGAAGGGGCCGGTCCGTGCCATCATCTTCTGCAGTTCTGCTCCCGTGACCAAGGGCTGCACATTAGTCTTAAACAAGTCTCAAGTTAGTGAAACAAAAGTTTGTTTTAGGTCGTGCCGAAGAATCAATCGTTTAGTTCTAGTGGCTTCCGTCGTCGTGGAAGTGTATATGGACGAAGATACCGCCTGCAAGCTCTCCGGCAGATGCTCGTCGACATCGTGGTATGTCCATGAAGCTGCAGGCGGCGGCGGGTCGTCCACGGCTGCGTCGGGTGCAAGTGCACCAAGTACTAGTGCCTCTTTTCTACGGCTACACCCGTCAAGGCTCCTCTGCGTGTTGAGGCCGCCGCGGTCACGGGCGCCTTCTCCTTCATGCCCTCATCCTTCGGTGCACTCGGCTTGCCCACACGAGTAGCATGTGGCCAATGGAGTTTTTCATGTAGCTGTTAAAGTTTGGGCCCATTTGGGGAGCCCAATAAGAAATTCCTGAAAATCTCAAATTAGCCCATTTGCATGGCAGAATTTTGAAGGTGCAATGTGGTGCTAAAGTTTAGTCCCACCATAATAGTTGGGAGAGATGGACACCACCTTATAAGATGGAGTGTTGTGCTACTTGGTAAGCTTGTGAGAACAAAAGGCTTTCTCACGCGCTCCTCCTCCGCCGCCGCTCGCACGCCTCGCCGGGACGGTAAACGGTTTAGACGGACGCGTCACAGTTAGTCGGTTCGGGTCGCTCCCGGATTGTGGGCTACTGTAACCGACCTAAGCTTTGGCCCATGTTGTGCCCGTTAGGGTTTTCCCGAACCGCACTATATAAAGTCTGCACTGTGTGCGCTGCAAATATACCGAAACCAATCTAGGGTTTTGCCACACCTCGTTCCTTGCGCCGCCACCGTAGTCTACTCCATCCCGAGCGTCGGCGTCCACCGGCGAACGGGACAGCAGGTCTCCGAAATCATTTGCCCTTGTGATCCTGTACGGGAGAGGGCGAATAAGGTTTTTGGGAAGCGCTCCGCGCGACTGCTTTCAAGTTCTTCATCACGGCTCGACTTCCTGGACGATCTCCAGGTCACCGGGCGACTCGTCTTCTTCGAGCTGCTACCGTAGCCGCTCAAGCTGTTGCCGTCGCTGCACCAACAACTACTTCATCTACAACGGTTCGGTACATTCATCACGTTCCGATGGCTGCGTTCGTAGATGTCTTGCTGCTGTTTATGTTAATTAATACATCTAGTATTTTCGAGATTAACATGTTAGTAGCACTTGCGTTCATATGTTTTATATACTGGAATTAATCCTGCAAATTATGCCTATTAATCCAACAGTAGCTTGGGTACACATGCATGGCCACGCATTTATACGTGTTGTGCTTCACTATCTGCGAGTTAGAAGATAAAACAAATATATCTATACCTTACAAGGTAAGAGAGTGCAGATGCATGGCACGTTCAACGCACGCGTTGCAGCTGGGTTGTCCGTGGAACCTTGACGTTGCCGTCATGGGCGCGTCTTCACGTGGGTGAGTTGCCGTTCGTGGAGTTCCCCCGGTCCATCATCGGTGCATCTTCAAGCACGAACGCAGTCCGCACCACCACCGGCATGGCGCTGCTGTGAGCTAGCCTCTGTCTGGCGTGTCCTCCTTGACGCTGCCACCACGGGCATTCGGTGAAATCTCCTCCCGGCTGGGTGCCCACCTTCATCAAGAAAGAAGATAAAGCAAAGGGAGAAAATGCATTGTTATGCCTCTTGCAGCATGATGCAGCCGGCGTGTCCGTCGAGCCAGGCATAGTACCGCCTTCTCGTTGACTGTGTGATGCCACCACCGTGGGTGCCCATACTTGGGTGCGCATCTTCTCCATGTGCCCCCACAGATGCTTCTCATGCTGGCGCAGGTTGTCTCTCCAGTGCATGATTGTCGGGGATGAGGTTAGGGCATGTATGTTTGCCGAGTGAGTATGCCGTCACCGCAGGCTCGCCCTCCATGATGCCGTCATAGGGGCATCTCCTCGGCGCTAGACAGGGCCAGAGCATGTGCATGTTGTTCGGTGAGTGCGCTCCCGCCGTGGGCGCGTCCTTCCTTGGAGAAGATGTGTATCATGTACGCCGCGCCCCAAGCCTCTTAATTATTGGAGGAACTTAGCGCATAGAGCGTGCCCCCTCCTGCATAGATTCGCCTTCATGTAGACGTAACGTTCGTGCCCTTGGAGCAAAGAATGCCCTCGAACAATAACATCTCATGGACACGAATTTGGCCTCCAATTCCTGACAATGATGAGGCAAATTGAAATTGCACCCAAGGATTGGTGTCATCTCAACTGTTGGAGAAGACTGAAACACGAAATCAACGACCATTGTTGCACAGCAAAGATGCGAGGAGAACCAGGTCCCACCGGGCGTGCCAATTTGTTTGACACGAGAAAAACATCTAAAACTACGCAGAGAAGGGAAGAAGGGGGTCTGTTTCTCTCTTGCGCCGGGGAAAAAATAAAAAATTTATGCGGGCGTGCCAGTGTATCATAGTACACAAAGAAAAAGATATGGGAAACAAGTATTTTATTAATCGCATTGGAGAAACAAAATTTACAAGATCCCGCAAAGAAAAGGTGCGCTCCGTGGCCTACTAGCATGGCCAACCTGACTGTCGTGATTGCGGTCTCCTAGTTCACGTGGCCTCAGAAGACTCCCGGTTAATTACTCCCGCGGGTTGCTCCACAGGATACCTCCGATTGAGCTGTGTGATCGTCTTCGTCGTCTTTGCTTCGCGTTCTCCATACATGATGATGGTGATGTGTGTGCGGGCGGCGGCAGAGCCCGTGTCCTTGTCAGTACACGCGCCACATGTAGCATGGCCTTTGTGGTGGCCGTGCCCGCCCTCGCCGTCGTGCCTCGTTGGTATTGGCAGCGTTGAACTAGTTGTTGTTTAGGTAGCATGGATCGTGCTCGGCTCTGACTTCTCGACGACCAGTAGCTTCTCGGGGTGTAAAAGGGACTACGCCTTGCGGGAGTAATTGTCGGTGAAGACCGGCGTCGGTGCATGACCGTCGCGTCGCTCACATTACCATGGCCTGTGTGGTCGACACCTCATCTCGGCCGGACGCCGAGTCCACGGCAGTCGGCGTAGTCAAGGCGTCGTCTCACGAGATCGTAGAGGAGCAGTGTTGTTGTTGAAGTCACGTCGCCCCGCAGCTGTGCCTTGTCCTCGGCCGGCGTCAACTTGCTCGGCTCCGGCCTCCGAATGAGCGTGGCGCGGGTAGCAGCGACATGGAGGTAGGAGGCCATCCTCCTCGTGGCATCATGGTGTGGGGCTCCGGCTCTACATCTTCGTTTTCAAAGGTGTACAATGAGGCGGGGTGGACAGCAAGCAGGAGGTGGGCTGCTGCGTGTCTCCACCTTCGGCGACACCGAGCATGATCAAGTAGATGGTGTGCCGAACAGTTTGGTCGGCGTCGTCTTCGGGTTATAGCTCGTGTGTAGCTTCTTTCATGTATTTCTTCTTGTGAATCAAGTGAATGCGTTGCCATACAGCCAACATGCACGTACATGCATGGCCCATGCACGTGCACATGAGGTATAGTCTGTGCATGCTACTCCCTACGTTCCCAAATATTTGTCTTTCTAGACATTTCAAATGACTACAACATACGAATGTATGTAGGCATATTTTAGAGTGTAGATTCACTCATTTTGCTTCGTATGTAATCATTTATTGAAATCTCTAGAAAGACAAATATTTAGGAACGAAGGGTGTAATTCATTTACACATTAGCGATAGTCTAGGGGCACTTCGTGGCACAAGGTGTTCTCTCGGTGATGGGAAGCCGGCCGTCCAAACCGGATGCCCCTGCTGCGACGAGGAAAAGAAGGAGCCGGCGTGGTGTCGGCTCAGAAGTAGGGCATCATTTGCTTCCGTTGCAACATTAGCAGCACCGTTGTGAGAATTTAACCAAAAACTACCACATTTCATGAAATCGTGCCCAGAAACTACCACTTTACGAATTTGTGCCGAAAACTACCACTTTTTTCTAATCTGTGACTAAAAACTACCATCTCGGAAAAGTGCCCGATTCGCCTCTTCTAAATGCCTTTCTGACAGGGTGGGCCCACAAGCCAGACTGTTAACTTTGACCGTTATTACAAATGGGGCCCACACGTCAGCCCTCTTCTTCCTCCTCTCTCCCTCTCTTTGGCATTTCTACAAACACCTCGTGTGCACCTGCAGTTCGCCCGAGATCCTGACCGACGCGCCCTTCTCGGGCGAGCCGAGCGTGTGGCTCTGGATGCTGCTGCCGTCCCCAACCTACTCCTCGAGCAGGTCTCCGACTAGGGCGCTGGCGGGGGATGACGGAGGCAGCGCTAGAGCAGGCGCGAGACGGCGGCCGCGAGGGTGCTTGCGCAGCTGCGCGAGCCGCGCGCAGGCCGCGAGCACGTGCTGGTCGCGCCGGCCGGTCGTCGTCGCGTGCGGGAGCGCGGGAGAGCGGGCTGGCCGCCGTTGCGGTTGCGTGCGGGCCGGCATCCGAGCTCGCCGCCGTAGCTATCGCGTGCAGAAGTGCGGGCGGACCGCCATAGCTGTCCCGTGAGGTGCGCGCGCAGGCCGCGAGCACGCGCTGGTCGCCGAGCCGCATGCTCGCGCTGGTTGCACAGCCGCATGCATGCGTGCTCGCGCTGGCTGGTCGGCAAGCCATGCATACTTGCTCGTTGGTGCCAGCAAGCTAGCGCTGGGTGGCCGCGTGCGGTCGAGCAGCGTGCGTCCGTCGGAGTGCCCGATCTGGGCGTCGCCACCGCGTGCTGCCGCCGGGTGTGCGGGTCGCGGCCGCGTGCTCACCGTCATCTCGTGCGTTTGTTGACTTGCCACATTAGCCCTGACGGTGGGCCCCACTTGTCATAAACGTGTTTAAATCTTCTAAACTGGTCATTTTTAAAAAGTGGTAGTTTTTTTCTACGGGTTAGTAAAAAAGTGATAGTTTTTGGCATAAAATTGTAAAGTGGTAGTTTCTGAACACGTTTTCATGAAATGTGGTAGTTTTTGGTTAAATACTCCACCGTTGCTCGATGTTGCTGGTAGATGCCGGCAAAGAGCCACCAGCGAGTGCTTCGGTGATGACACGGGTTGCACGACGTCTTCAACACGTTCACATCCGCCGGAGCTCCTCCGAGCATCAGCCTCGCGCGCGACCTCTTCATGCCGCCACGGATGACCTCGACGGCGGGTTGCACCGCGCCAGCGCCGCCCCGTGCCCCCCCCCCC
>LR738712.1:23535113-23545798 GCA_902687465.1 Secale cereale
GCCCCCCCCCCCCCCGAAGCTCCCAAATGCGGCACCACCGAAGAAGGGGAAGATATCCGCGAAGAAGAACAAGGCGGTGGACGGCTCCGGCACCTCGAAGGCGAGGAGGAAGAAGCTTGCAGGGCATGGGATGGGCGCGGCGGCTACCGAAGCGCCGGCGAACTCACTCGTTGAGCCGGCGGCCGACGCGCACAATGTGTTCGACGATATGCTCCAAAGGCAGAAAATTTTCCCAACTTTTTTTCTTGTTATTTTTTTAATGCATTCACATATAGATAGCTTATTTGCATTGTTCTATATATTATGTAGTGTCAACGATGATGCATACATGTCACCAAACAATTGACATGCACTTTGAGGACCATGAGTTCGAGGTGGATAAGGATGGTGAGGGCATTGTCGACGCACCGAAAGGAAGAGCGGGCAACTACACCAACGCCGAAGACATCTTACTATGCAATACTTGGTTGCAAGTGTCGAGGGATCCATCCGTTGGAGGTGATCAAAGTAGAGATGCTTATTGGAACCGGATGAAGGAACACTTTGATGTTCGCAACGTGAGTGAAATTGACCGCTCCGAGCAATCTCTTCGGCCCCAGCGGTCGACAATCAACAAGGATTGTCAAAAGTGGGCGGCCGCAGAAAAGACGGTTGACAAGTTGAACCCAAGTGACACCAATGAGGACGATAGAGTAAGTGGCGTTTCATCCTTGTTCATCATACTTGTTGTTGGTGTTTGAAGTGCTTAAACTTGTTTTGTTTTCATGTAGTACAACATTGCCCAAAACTTGTTCAAAGGAGAGGAGAAGAGGACCAAGAAGGGGAAGATCAAGAAAGGAAGGCCATTTACCTTGCCTCATTGCTATGAGGTGTTAAAGGATGATTAGAAATGGAAGAAGCGTGATGATTTGGATGATTTGGATTTGAGCAACAAACGCAAGCGAACAATTGAGTTGGATGATGATGATGATGATGCTGATGATGATGATGATGAGGCATCAAGTGATGACGGCAAGAGAAGCCCCACACCCAACTTGATTTCGTACTCGAAGCCAAAACGACCGGATGGAACCAAGAAAGACGTAAAAGAAAAGAAGAATTGGAAAGGGGATGATGAGCTCAAAAATGCTATGGAAGCTATTGTGAAGGCAAGAAAACAAGCCAACCAGGTGAGGAAAATGGCAAGGAACCAAGATGCCGCGGCCGAGGAGAGGAGGTTGGCGGCCGAGGAGAGGAGGGTGGCGGCCGAGGAGAAGAAGGTGGCTTTGAAGGAGAGGAAGGTGAGCGATGAGGAACGAAGTAGATTGTTGGAATGGGAGAAGCACTTGTTCTTCTTGGACACATCTATCCTAAATGAGGCACAACTGGAGTATAACAAACTTGCCCGTGAAGAAGTCTTGATCCAAAAAAGAGACATAATTCGCGCAATGGGTGGCGGTGGCCTTGGCGCCATGGGTGGTGGTTACCTTGGCGCCATGGGAGGCATGGGTGGTTTCCGAGCTACCACGGGCGGCTTAGGTACCATGGGTGGCTTTGGACCTACCATGGAGACGATGGGAGGCATGGGTGGCTTTGGACCTACCATGGAGACGATGGCCGCCATGGGAGGCATGAGTTTTGTGTCTCTCATTTGAGGCATGGGTGCTCCTCCGGCCGCCATGGGCGGAATGTCTTCTAGTGTGCGTCACACATCTTTCCATGAAGATGTCGTTGAAGATCTTGCCAACACCGTCTGAGCTTCACGTGATGCGGTGCGCGACAATGCTGATGAGGAGGAGGAAGAATCATCTTCGGAGAAGCAAGAATCGTCTTCGGAAGATGAGGACGAGGCTTGATGTGTCTTTCGTTTGTGTCATGAACTTAGTTTGCATTTTGAACTTGGTTGGATGAACTTGTGGTCACGATTTTGAACTTGTGGGCATGAACTTTTATTCATCAACTTGTTTGTGTGAAATTTAAATGACATGCTCATTGCATTTTCAATGTTTGAAATCTATTTTGTGTTCAAAATGCAACATATGGCATGCGCCGGCGAGTCGCGCGCGCTGTATTTTTGCGCGTTGCTGGAGCGGCGCGTGGTGCATTTTAGGACGGCTGCTGGAGCCAGCGCTGCCCGCCGCGCCAAACCAGACCATGGGCGTGCGACAAAGTAGTTTTTTGGGCGGTGCGTTCGGCGGCTGTTGAAGATGCTCTAACGACCCCATCGTTTGCATAACATATACCCAGGTAGTTATGAGGCGATCAAGCCTTCACTCCTATGATGCGCCACAAGGAAAAAATATCATCAAATTAAGTCCGAGCTGCTACGCGCTCGAACTTTATTCGGTGAAGGGGCATTTGTTCGACGTATTTTTGTGCTTACCGTTTTAAGAAAATATAAATTTAATTTTTTTCAGTGCAAGCTATACACATCTATGTTTAATATTGGCTGTATATGTACTCACACGCATTAGGCAATCCTCGATTCTGTTGTAGATGCATGCATGCACTTTGAGTTCGCTCACGTACTAACCAATGTATATTTGCACTATATACTGCTTATAGTCTTTCACACATGCAGGTTTACTTTTTGGAAGGCCAACCCACGTCTATACCATACACGCGAGGTAACACACGATATACGTATCTCTTTAAGTACCCGTATATACCGGCCGGTAAGCACGTATACGTACACGAATACCTGTGGTTATTTTAGCAGATAAGTGTGAAGATGGCGATCGAACGAACCCGGCACACCGGCAGTCGGGTAGCTCGGGTGGTTTTGTTTTTCGTTGTGCAGAAGAGGAGGAGATAAGCGGCGCGAAGGTCGTCATCACCGCTCTCCTCTACTTCATCCCGATGGTGCTGCGGAAGACGACATTGTGGAGGTGGACGTCATAGAGATCGCCATCATCACTCACGACCGCTGCATCACGATGGTGCAGCGGAAGATGACGACATGGAGCACGCCATGATGCCGCCCGTCTTGGACGTCGTCAAGCCGGCGCCATGGAGGGCGACCACACGGAGGTCGCCGAGATGCCACCCCCTTCGTCACGACGGCGCCATGGAGCTCGACGGCACCGAGGGCCCCATCACTTCTCGCGTCTACTTCATCATGATGAGGCAGCGGAAGACCACAGCGTGGAGTATGCCACGACGCTGCCTGTTGTCAATGTTATCAAGCCGCCGCCATGGAGTGGAGGTCGATGGCACCGAAGTCGCCATCACCGTTCCACTGAGCCCGGTGTCTACTTCATCGCACAAGAGAAACATCATCCAAGAAGAAGCACGCCTATCACGCCGTGCGTTCCTCCGTGAAGACAGAGCACTTGCCGGCGGCTCCTTGAGGTGAACGCGTTGAAGACATCGTGCAACCCGTGTCATCGCCGAAGCGCTCGCTGGTGGCTCTTCGCCGGCATCTACCAGCAACATCGAGCAACCGTGCTGCTAATGTTGCAACGGAAGAAAATGATGCCCTACTTCTGAGCCGACACCACGCCGGCTCCTTCTTTTCCTCGTCGCAGCAGGGGCATCCAGTTTGGACGGCCGGCTTCCCATCACCGAGAGACCACCTTGTGCCACGAAGTGCCCCTAGACTATCGCTAATGTGTAAATGAATTAGTATGCACAGACTATACCTCATGTGCACGTGCATGGGCCATGCATGTACGTGCATGTTGGCTGTATGGCAACGCATTCACTTGATTCACAAGAAGAAATACATGAAAGAAGCTACACACGAGCTATAACCCGAAGACGACGCCGACCAAGCTGTTCGGCACACCATCTAGTTGATCACGCTCGGTGTCGCCGAAGGTGGAGACACGCAGCAGCCCACCTCCTGCTTGCTGTCCACCCCGCCTCATTGTACACCTTTGAAAACGAAGATGTAGAGCCGGAGCCCCACACCATGATGCCACGAGGAGGATGGCCTCCTACCTCCATGTCGCTGCTACCCGCGCCACGCTCATTCGGAGGCCGGAGCCGAGCAAGTTGGCGCCGGCCGAGGACAAGGCGCAGCTGCAGGGCGACGTGACTTCAACAACAACAATGCTCCTCTACGATCTCGTGAGACGACGGCTTGACTACGCCGACTGCCGTGGACTCGGCGTCCGGCCGAGACGAGGTGTCGACCACACAGGTCATGCTAATGTGAGCGACGCGACGGTCATGCACCGACGCCGGTCTCCACCGACAATTACTCCCGCAAGGTGTAGTCCCTTATACACCCCGAGAAGCTACTGGTCGTCGAGAAGTCAGAGCCGAGGACGATCCATGCTACCTCAACAAGAACTAGTTCAGCGCCGCCAATACTGACGAGCACGACGGCAAGGGCGGGCGCGGCCACCAAAAAGGACACGCTACATGCGGCGCGTGTACTGATGAGGACACGGGCTCTGCCGCCACCCACTGACACATCACCATCATCATGTATGGAGAACGCGAAGCGAAGACGACGAAGACGACCACACAGCTCAATCAGAGGTATCCTGTGGAGCAACCCGCGGGAGTAATTAAGCGGGAGTCTTCCGAGGCCACGGGAATTAGGAGACCGCAATCACCACAGTCAGGTTGGCGGCGCTAGTAGGCCACGGAGCGCACCTTTTCTTTACGGGGTCTTGTAAATTTTGTTTCTCCAATGCAATTAATAAAATACTCGTTTCCCATATCTTTTTCTTTGTGTACTATGGTACACTGGCACGCCCGCATACTTTTTTCTTTTTTCCCCAGCGCAAGAGAGAAACAGACCCCCTTCTTCCCTTCTCTGCGGAGTTTTAGATGTTTTTCTCGTGTCAAACAAATTGGCACGCCCGGTGGGACCTAGTTCTCCTCGCATCTTTGATTCGTCTTTCAGTCTTCTCCAACAGTTGAGATGGCACCAATCGTTGGGTGCAATTTTAATTTGCCTCGTCATTGTCAGGAATTGGAGGCCAAATTCGTGTCCATGAAATGTTATTGTTCGAGGGCATTCTTTGCTCCAAGGGCACGAAGGTTACGTCTACATGAAGGCGAATCTATGCAGGAGGGGGCATGCTCTATGCGCTAAGTTCCTCCAGTAATTAAGAGGCTTGGGGCGTGGCGTGCATGATACACATCTTCTCCAAGGAAGGACGCGCCAACGGCGGGAGCGCACTCACCGAACAACATGCACATGCTCTGGCCCTGTCTAGTGCCGAGGAGATGCCCCTATGACGGCATCATGGAGGGCGAGCCTGCGGTGATGACATACTCACTCGACAGACATACAGGACCTAACCTCATCCCCGACAGTCATGCACCGAAGAGACAACATGCGCCAGCATGAGAAGCGTCTGTGGGGGCACATGGAGAAGATGCACATCCAAGTATGGGCACCCACGGTGGTGGCATCACACAGTCAACGAGAAGGCGGTACTATGCCTGGCTCGACGGACACGCCGGCAGCGGCAACGCCATGCTGCAAGAGGCATAACAATGCATTTTCTCCCTTTGCTTTATCTTTTTTCTTGATGAACCTGGGCACCCAGCCGGGAGGAGATTTCACCGAATGCCCGTGGTGGCAGCGCCGAGGAGGACACGCCAGACAGAGGCTAGCTCACAGCAGCGCCATGCCGGTGGTGGTGCGGACTGCTTTCGTGCTTGAAGATGCACCGATGATGGACCGGGGGAACTCCACGAACGGCAACTCACCCAGGTGAAGACGCGCCCATGACGGCAACGTCAAGGTTCCACGGACGACCCAGGGGCAACGCGTGCGTTGAGCAAAGAACGTGCCATGCATCTGCACTCTCTTACCATACCATGTAAGGTATATATATATTTGTTTTATCTTCTAACTCGCAGATGGCCTACGGATGAAGATAGTGAAGCACAACACGTATAAATGCGTGGCCATGCATGTGTACCCAAGCTACATGAAGAAACTCCATTGGCCACATGCTACTCGTGTGGGCAAGCCGAGTGGACCGAAGGATGAGGGCATGAAGGAGAAGGCGCCCGTGACCGCGGCGGCCTCAACACGCAGAGGAGCCTTGACGGGAGTAGCCGCAGAAAAGAGGCACTAGTACTTGGTGCACTTGCACCCGACGCAGCCGTGGACGACCCGCTGCCGCCTGCAGCTTCATGTACATACCACGATGTCGACGAGCATCTGCCGGAGAGCTCGCAGGCCGTATCTTCGTCCATATACACTTCCACGACGACGTTGCCACTAGAACTAATCGATTGATTCTTCGGCATGACCTAAAACAAACTTTTGTTTCACTAACTTGAAACTTATTTAAGACTAACGTGCAGCCCTTGGTCACGGAAGCAGAACTGCAGAAGATGATGGCACGGACCGGCCCCTTCACTCAAGAGGACGGTAGGATAGGACGGTCGCGATCTCCGGGGGAGTGCCGCCAGCCGCCAAGCATGCACCCGCTGTAGAAAATATAGGATGGATGAATATTGTGTTGTTGTGTTGTATTGATCTGACCCTCATATGGGGTATATATAGGAGTATAAGAGGGGTAGAGACTTGGAGTACAAGACAAGTTACATGTGGTTTAAACTAATCCTATCTCTATCTCCTTATCTCTAACTTAAACCCAATTATATTCTAACATTCCCCCTCAGTCGTAGCGGGAGTGAAGCGGACGATTGCGACTGGATTTGAAGTATCGTGCTTGCGTCGTCTTCTCCGCTGCGCCATCATCAACTACGTCTCTGATGGGTTGGCACCTAGGGCGGTGACTGCGTCCCCTTCTGGTGCCTTCCTGTCTTCTCCTCTATTCCCTCCCGCAGTCACAGCGGGAGTGGCGTGAACGCTAGTGACGACGCGGACGCTGTTGACTGGAGTTGTTGACGATGAGTTGTTGTAGACATAGCCCTGTATGTTGATGTCGAGGTAGCCGATCATGGTGATGTAGCCGTGGTCAAGGTAGTCAGGGTCGATGATGTATGATGAAGCCGCACAAAGGCGGAGGCGCAAAAAAAATGCGCTATGACGGAGCTGCAGACGTGGACAATGCACCTTGCGGATGTCAGAGGGTGCTGTCGGCGACGAGTCCACCGGTTTTGCCAAGACCGGAGGAAGCCCATCGAGCACACATCGGTTTTGCCAGAACCGTGTGGCCGTGTAGGGTCGTCACTGAAGTGACGCCGTGTCGATGCAGTCATGCTGTCGTGGATGACGCGGCCGATGCCGTCGTCGTGATCGCGTCTTGCAGAAAAGTCTGTCAGAGGACGCTAGGTGTCCATCTTGTGGACAAGGCAGCGGCGGTGTGTTGAAGATGATGTTGGTGAAGACCATGTTGATGAAGACCTTGGCGATGAAGTGTCGGCGGTGCAGCGGCGTATCGACGATGATGCGTCGCTTGGAGGCGTCCCTCGTGGCGACGGGGTGTCGATGCCGTGTTGTGCCGGAGAAGTCGATGAAGATTGCATCTTGTTTCACACCGGCCTGGCGTGTGAACAGTGCATGCTGAAGTCCCTTCTCGTAGATGTGGTGTAGATGTTTACGGCTTGGTGTAGCTCGGCTTGTTGGCGTGCACGAGGTCGATCGAGTCGGCCCGGTGCAGATCGCGTCCGTGCGCGTGCAGTGTAGTCGATGCAGATCGTAGTTTACGGGCTTGATGTAGATGGTCCAATCGCCCAGTGCAGTTTGCCGTCGCGGTGCAGATAGTTGTTGACGTAGTCCCGAAATCAAGACGATCTGTGTACGACCGGAGGCATGGCCAACGATCGGAGATCCGATCGATTGAAGGCGCCGGTGCTCGTCCGTAGACGCGTACGCGTAGACGAGGCCGAACCTTCATATGAGTGCAGAGTGCATGTACGTACCTTGGGGCTCAGGCTGCTGGTTGCTTCGTGTCCCACGTTCTGGAGGCTGCGCATGCATGTGGACAAGTCCATGAATCACATACGTGCGCATCTGTTGATGAAGCTCTGCACGTGTGTGCATCCGGCTCCATGGCAAGCTCGCCATGGTCATCTCGGTAGGTGCCGAGAGAGCCCCGCCTTTGAATGAGGATTTTTACACAACTTTCTCACCGGATTTGAGGGTCGAGGGATTTATTGGTGGTGGCTAAAAGAAAATAATCTACTGAATGGAATTTTGAGATTGATCTAATCTAAACTAGAGAAACCGATCTAATCTTTGATCAAATCGGATGCCGCGCCCCCGGGGAGAGAAGATTAATCTCCCCGGGGGCGGCGTGTTGCGGAAGTGCTGGGAAGGCCTAGGATCGGCGTCGTGAGACTAACCGCTCTAATACCATGTAGAAAATATAGGATGGCTGAATATTGTGTTGTTGTGTTGTATTGATCTGACCCTCATATGGAGTATATATAGGAGTATAAGAGGGGTAGAGACTTGGAGTACAAGACAAGTTACATGTGGTTTAAACTAATCCTATCTCTATCTCCTTATCTCTAACTTAAACCCAATTATATTCTAACACCCGCCTCTTCACGGCGTCTCGCATACAAGTCGGTCTCCTCGGAAGAGATCTGAACTGCGCGCTCATGAGCTTTAAGGCTCTGGGTGCAGGACGTCATAATCTCGGTCAAGACTGCCGCACGCTTCTCATCTTGCGCCGCCAGCTTCGCGTGCTTCTCGGCAAGGGCCGTGTTCTCCTCGGCAAGCTTGCGGTGTCCCTCGGCCATCACTCGATGAGCTTCAGCCTGCTTCTCCTGCCGGCGGTGGATGGACGTCAGGTCGGCGAGGCGTTCCTCCAGACGTGGCCCATCCTCCTCAAGACGGCGACGTCCAGAAGCGATCTCCACGATATCTGCTTCAACCTTCAAGTTTACCAATCAGAGAGAGTACTCGCTCAGGTGTGGGAGGGAGCGTCTGCAAGAGCGGCGTCACCACGCCCTCGAAGCCGAGCAACCACCGGCTGGAGTCGTCCAATCATGACCTCGATATCGGGCGGGGTCTTGCTCCCATAGCGGCTCTTCCATGGACCTATTGCCGAGGCGATCATCTCTATTGCTTCTTCCTTGTCAAGAGGCCGCTTCCTGAGTGCCTCTTGAATATCTTCAAGTTCCACGTTTATATACTTTTGGCTACTGGCTGGCGGGAGGACGAGGCAGCTGGGCATAGAAATCATCTCGGCAGCAGGAGCTTTAAAGCTCTCAAACATGACGCCCTCTTCTCCAAGGATTTTCTGGTGGTTTTTCACCAAGGCCCTGAGTTCTTTTGCTTCCGGAGAGCAAAAGTCGTCCAGGTTAGTCGCATCACTCGCGGCACCTGAAAGATACACAAGAGATATGGGTAAGAGGTAAAAAAAAAATATCATGGAAAGGACATGCATGTGGCAATAGCAACGTGTACCGCTAGGAGGAGGTGATCTAGGCTTCTTGGAGACCACCCCAACATCTTCTTCATCAGATGACCGCTTGTTGCCCACTTCTGTAGCGCCGGTCGATGATGCGGGAGACAAGGGCTTCACCGCCGGGCTACCTGCCATCGGTGGCGCAGACTTCTCCACCAGATCATACACCGATGGTGGTACAAGTGGCACCGCGGGAGCATCCCTCACCGGAGACGTGGACTTCGCCACTAAAGCAGGCTGCTCGGTCATCCCCACCGCCTCGGCCAAGAGGCGCTGCGCCGTCACTTACGGTCACGTGCGGCAACACATCTTCAAGCTGGTCCTGCGTACAGGAAGATGAAGATAGTTAAATAAAAAAAGATACGAACACATTTTTATTTTTATTTTACCTCCGGGACATCCGACGGAGCGTCGGAGTCAATAGCAATGACCGTTCCCTCGGAGGTTTTGGAAGTGTGGTTGGGTCGGTGGCGTGAACTCCGCGGCGCCGTGCTCCCCGGCGCCGGCAAGGGTGGCGACAAACGGGTGTACTCCACCCCGTCTAGCTTGTTTCCCGATCTTGAAGGCGCCGAAGGAGCTGAGCGATCTTTGTGACGTCGGCTGCTGGACGAACCTCCGGCATCGCTGCTGCCATAGTGCTTCGACGTCTTGGCGTCGCCTTTGCCATGGTCCGACTTCGTCCTCTCGCGACCCATCCTACCACGGTACAACAAATCATGGGAGATGGCATGCATGCAGAGGCGCCTAGTCCCCAACTCCATGAAGAAAAAGTAGAGGCTAGCTAGCAGCAGCGTACCTCGCTGAACGGAAGGACTTCGGCCGGACGGGATCACGCCTGCAGGATTGGATCTCAGTATTCGGCCGGCGCTAGTGGGAAGTTGGTACGAGGCCAATGCACAGGGCCCTTGTCTGTATTTATAGCCTTGGCCGCCCATGCAAAATCCTAAGAGCATCTTCAACAGCCGCGCTAGACAAGCGCCGCGCCGTAAAATTTTGCCTTTTAGGCGCACGGGCAGCTGGTATAGTGGCTCTAGCGGGCGCACGGCATATTGAGATGGGCGCGCGGTCCGAAACGCCAACTCGCGTTGTGTATTTGGGCCGCCCGCTTCCGCGCGCGGCACACACGAGCGCTCGCGCCGTACTCTATCCTCCCCGCCACCTAGCCATGCGCGCGCCGGCGCCGACGAACTGGACCCGATGGACGCACGCGCGGCACCCCGGTCACCCCATCCTACAGCCACGACCCCTCCACCGCCGCCACCGCAAACCCTAGCGCTGGGAGAGTTGGCCTCGCCTCCGCCGGAGCTCCTCCGAGCATCGGCCTCGCTCGCGGCCTCTTTATGCCGCCGCGGATGACCTTGGCGACGGGTTGCGCCGCGCCGGCGCCGCCCCGTGCCCCCCCCT
>LR738712.1:23545808-23559808 GCA_902687465.1 Secale cereale
CCCGCCCCCCCCCCCCCCCCCCCCCCCCCCGAAGCTCCCAAATGTGGCGCCACCGAAGAAGGGGAAGACATCCACAAAGAAGAACAAGGCGGCGTACGGCTCCGGCACCTCGAAGGCGAGGAGGAAGAAGCTTGCAGGGCATGGGACGGGCGCGGCAGATACCGAAGCGCCGGCGGGCTCACTCATTGAGCCGGCGGCCGACGCGCACAACGTGTTCGACGATATGCTCCAAAGGTAGAAAAATTTCCCAACTTTTTTTCTTGTTATTTTTTTAATGCATTCACATATAGATAGCTTATTTGCATTGTTCTATATATTGTGTGGTGTCAACAATGATGCATACATGTCAACTATGGGTGTTGGATCCAACAATTCGCATTGGTCTCAAACCAATGACATGCACTTTGAGGACCATGAGTTCGAGGTGGACGAGGATGGTGAGGACATTGTCCATGCACCGAAAGGAAGAGCGGGTAACTACACCAACGCCGAAGACATCTTACTATGCAATACTTGGTTGCAAGTGTCGTGGGATCCATCCGTTGGAGGTGATCAAAGTAGAGATGCTTATTGGAACCGGATGAAGAAACACTTTGATGTTCGCAACGTGAGTGGAATTGACCGCTCCGAGCGATCTCTTCGGTCCCGGTGGTCGACAATCAACAAGGATTGTCAAAAGTGGGCGGCCGCAGAAAAGACGGTTGACAAGTTGAACCCAAGTGGCACCAATGAGGACGATAGAGTAAGTGGCATTTCATCCATGTTCATCATACTTGTTGTTGGTGTTTGAAGTGCTAAAACTTGTTTTGTTTTCATGTAGTACAACATTGCCCAAAACTTGTTCAAAGGAGAGGAGAAGAGGACCAAGAAGGGGAAGATCAAGAAAGGAAGGCCATTTACCTTGCCTCATTGCTACGAGGTGTTAAAGGATGATTAGAAATGGAAGAAGCGTGATGATTTGGATTAGAGCAACAAACGCAAGCGAACAATTGAGTTGGATGATGATGATGAGGAGGAGGAGGAGGAGGAGGAGGCATCAAGTGATGACAGTAAGAGAAGCCCCACACCCAACTCGGTTTCATATTCGAAGCCAAAACGACCGGATGGAACCAAGAAAGATGCACAAGAAAAGAAGAAGATGAAAGGATATGATGAGCTCAAAAATGCTATGGAAGCTATTGTGAAGGCAAGAAAACAAGCCAACGAGGTGAGGAAAATGGCAAGGAACCAAGATGCCGCGGCCGAGGAGAGGAGGTTGGCGGCCGAGGAGAGGAAGGTGGCTTTGAAGGAGAGGAAGGTTAGCGATGAGGAGTGAAGTAGATTGTTGGAATGAGAGAAGCACTTGTTCTTCTTGGACACATCTATCCTAAATGAGGCGCAACAGGAGTATGTCAAACTTGCCCGTCAAGAAGTCTTGATCCAAAAAAAGAGCCATGATTCGCGCAATGGGTGGCGGTGGCCTTGGCGCCATGGGTGGCGGTGACCTTCGCGCCATGGGTGGAGGTGGCCTTGGCGCCATGGGAGACATGGGTGGCTTCGGAGCTATCATGGGCGGCTTAGGTACCATGGATGGCTTTGGAGCTACCACGGAGACGATAGGCGGCATGGGTGGCTTTGGAGCACCCCCCGGCGCCATGGCCACCATGGGAGGCATGAGTTTTGCGTCTCTCATGGGAGGCATGGGTGCTCCTCCGGCTGCCATGGGCGGAATGTCTTCCAGTGTGCCTCACACATCTTCCCATGAAGATGCCGTTGAAGATCTTGCGAACACCGTCCGAGCTTCACGTGATGCGGTGCGCGACAATGCTGATGAGGAGGAGGAACAATCATCTTCGGAGGAGCAAGAATCGTCTTCGGTAGATGAGGACGAGGCTTGATGTGTCTTTCGTTTGTGTCATGAACTTAGTTTGCATTTTGAACTTGGTTGGATGAACTTGTGGTCATGATTTTGAACTTGTGGGCATGAACTTTTATTCATCAACTTATTTGTGTGAAATTTAAATGACATGCTCATTGCATTTTCAATGTTTGAAATCTATTTTACGTTCAAAATGCAACATATGGCATGCGCCGACGAGTCGCGCGCGCTGCATTTTTGCGCGCTGCTGGAGCGGCGCGTGGTACATTTTAGCGCGGCTGCTAGAGCCAGCGCTGCCCGCCGCGTCAAACCAGGCCATGGGCATGCGACAAAGTAGTTTTTTAGGCGCGGTGCGTTCGGCGGCTGTTCAAGATGCTCTAACGACCCCGTGGTTTGCAGAACAGATACCCAGGTCGTTATGAGGCGATCAAGCCTTCACTCGTATGATGCGCCACAAGAAAAAAATATCACCAAATTAAGTCCGAGCTGCTACGCGCTCGAACTTTATTCGGCGAGGGGGCATTTGTTCGACGTATTTTTGTGCTTAGCGTTTTAGGAAAATATAAGTTTAATTTTTTGAGTGCAAGCTATACACATCTATGTTTAATATTGGCTGTATACGTACTCACACGCATTAGGCAATCCTCGATTCTGTTGTAGATGCATGCATGCACTTTGAGTTCGCTCACGTACTAACCAATGTATATTTGCACTATATACTACTTATATGGAAGGCCAACCCACGTCTATACCATACACGCAAGGTAACACACGCAGGGGCGGAGCCAGGATTTGGATATAGGGGGGGGCCAAGTCATATTGATTAAAGAAAAATCCTCACTGCAGAAAAATAAGTACCATGATACTACAATATTGCGTTGCTTTAACACAACTAAAATAGGGTCTGTCTATGGCATATCTATGTATGCCTTAGTTATTGCACATGTAAATGATTCAATCAAACATAAAAAAGGAAAAAAGAAATACTCTTACTAATCCCTGCATAAAAAATAATTAGTGTCATAGGACCTAGATTTTTAGTACTTAGGACACATCTAGATGTACTTTAGCAGAACTGATTAAATTATATTTACATTTGTATTGGTTTAAATTTGCCCCTACAATTGTCAATAAGATAAAAAATATTGATGACTTCATGAGTAGTTAACCTAATTGCTAGCAATTTCCTATCAATATAGACTATCCAAGCAAGCCATCCCCACTGAACTGGGATTGGTAAAAATTGCACATTAGCCACATTAACAACATTACTAGGAGGAGAACTCCAAACAACATATTTTAAAGGAGAATTAATCTTTATGGTGTTTGCAGCCCTTTTCTCTTCATGACCGCATCACAAATCAAACAATGAAACCAAAATAAAATGAATTAGCATCATAAATCACAGCATCAAATGACAACTTCAACATGTATAAGATTAGAGTTGAGATGGATTAGTAGATACAATAGTTCTCAATAGTGTTAACCTTGTAGCTGAACAGCTAGAGAATTCACAGAGTTGAGAGGGATCCGTATGATTCGCCAGTTCAGAAGCCTGTGTCGCCTAATTTTATTTGACTTCGCGAGTAGTGAGGGCACGAGGTAGCGGCCGCCGGCAGCGCTAATCACTTCAGGTTAATCATACTGGGGGTTGGCTTGATTTAGGGTAACTCCAGGGGCCAAGTACTAGAGTCTATGGCCACGAGTGGGCTTTTTTATGGGCCTTTTCCCCAGATTTCTTCATAACTCCGTTTGGGTTAAGGGGGGGGGCCATAGTACGTATATATCACAGTCCAGTCGCTAATTACTCGTAGCCGCTGAATAAATTGTCGATCGTTAGGGGGGGCCAGGCCCCTGCTCGCCCCCCCTTGGCTCCGCCACTGAACACACGATATACGTATCCCTTTAAGTACCCGTATATACCGGCCGGTAAGCGCATATACGTACACGAATACCTGTGGTTGTTTTAGCAGATAAGTGTGAAGATGGCGATCTAACGAACCCGGCACACCGGCAGTCGGGTAGCTCGGGTACGTACGAGGTGGTTTTGTTTTCGTTGTGCGTAGACGGGATTGATCAGAACAAACACTCGCACTCTGCCTATCTCCCTTCCCTATAAATACAGAGGCACAAGGCCATTTGCAGGGGGAACTCACGCACGGCGAGAGAGGAGGTCGATTCTCAACTCACGCACACAACCATATGTCATCTCACGCACACATCCATTCATCAAACCACGCAGTAATCCATCCACCCACAACTCCTACGTAGAATCCTCACGCATCGGCCGGAGTTTCAGGCGGCTGCATCCCGGGAGCATGGCGAGGAGGAGGAGTCGCACCACCATGGAGGCCAAACTCGTGTTCGCGGAGGGTAACATGATCGTCTAACTAATCTCACTTCTCTCTTTCATCCGCTCATATAGCATGCACGCACACAAGCCGGGAGCGTTGCCGAACGCAAAGTTCATATGATCGGACCGCCGCCGGAGATGGAGCCACCGGAGTAGAAGATGAAGTCGACGTTGCCGGAGATGGTCTTCACCAAACCAGCGCCACGATGAATGACGAGGAAGTCGCCATCACCACCCGCTGTCCACCTCTTCACGACAAAGGCAAAGCGTCGCCGGAGCTCGTCTTCACCAAGCCAGCGTTATGGACGCGGACGCTACCGAGGTCGATGCCCCGGAGGTCGACGCCACGGTGGCCGCCCCCACTCATCACCGCTCGACGAGGACGACTCGTCTCACCAAGCCCGTGCTATGGACGCTGACGCCACAGAGCACGGAGGACGCCCCCACTCATCACTGCTAGACAGAGCAGGCCACGACGCCGCCCACCGTCGATGTCGCCAAGCCGGTGCAACGAAGGTCGACGCCACAGAGGCCGCTCCCACTCCTCGCGCCCACTTCGTCACGACGGCGCTGCGGAAGGCGACAACATGGAGCACCCCACGATGCCGCCCATCGTCGATGTCGCCAAGCCGGCAGCATGAGGTCAACGCCATGGATACCGCCCTCACTCCTCGCGCCCACTTCGTCATAATGGCGCCACAGAGCACGCCACGACGCCGCCCACTGTCGGTGTCGCCAAGCCGGTGCCACGAAGGCCGCACCCATTCCTCGCGTCATATAGTCCACTCGGCGCTATGAAGGACAGCGGCGCGGAGGTTGTCATCACCGCTCTCCTCTACTTCATCCCGATGGTGCTGCGGAAGACGACGTCGTGGAGCTGGTGGACGTCACAGAGATCGCCATCATCACTCACGACCGCTGCATCATGATGGTGCCGCGGAAGACGACAACATGGAGCACGCCACGATGCCGCCCGTCGTGGATGTCGTCAAGCCGGCGCCATGGAGGGCGACCACACGGAGGTCGCCGAGATGCCATCCCCTTCGTCACGACGGCGCCATGGAGCTCGGCGGCACTGAGGGCCCCATCACTTCTCGCGTCTACTTCATCATGATGAGGCAGCGGAAGACCACAACGTGGAGCATGCCACGACGCTGCCCGTTGTCAGCGATATTACTATCAAGTATAAACCACCGGGGAGGGGCCGGTTTATGTTTATCGACATTACCTTTACTGAAGCCCAGCAGAGCATAGAGCAAGAGACTTTAGCCCAGGAGGTTTAGAGCCCAAGTATTAGGGCCCATGATTTGTAAACCGCCATACTGTATATAACTTGTGATGTAAGATAGGAAGGATAGAGACCGAGACGGACGCGTTTATGAGCCGGCCTCGGGATTCTATAAACCGGACCGGGCGTCACCTCGTATATAAAGGGAAGAACCCAGCGACGGTTCAAAGCAGAGAACAACAGCTCGAGACACAGGCAAAGCAAATTCGCTCCCTGATCATCGAAACCCTGGCAATACTACACCAAACTAGACGTAGGCTTTTACCTTCATCGAAGGGGCCGAACTAGTATAAAACCCCTGTGTCCTTGTCCGTTTTAACCCCTTTAAGCTAACCCGTAGCGATGGCCTCAAGACTAAGTCCTTTTGCTAGGACATCTGTCGTGACAAAACCACGATACCGATGCAACGAAGGTCGACGTCACGGAGGCCGCTCCCACTCCTCGCACCCACTTCGTCACGACGGCGCTGCGGAAGACGACAACATGGAGGACGCCACGACGCCGCCCATCGTCGATGTCGCCAAGCCAACAGCATGAGGTCAACGCCATGGAGGCCGCCCTCACTCCTCGCGCCCACTTCATCATAACGGCGCCATAGAGCACGCCACGACGCCGCCCACCGTCGGTGTCGCCAAGCCGGTTGCACGGAGGCCGCACCCATTCCTGGCGTCGTATAGTCCACTCGGCGCTATGAAGGACAGCGGCGCGTAGGTCGTCATCACCGCTCTCCTCTACTTCATCCCGATGGTGCTGCGGAAGACGACGTTGTGGAGGTGGACGCCACAGAGATCGCCATCATCACTCACGACCGCTGCATCACGATGGTGCCACGGAAGATGACGACATGGAGCATGCCACGATGCCGCCCGTCTTGGATGTCGTCAAGCCGGCGCCATGGAGGGCGACCACACAGAGGTCGTCGAGATGCCATCCCCTTCGTCACGACGGCGCTATGGACCTCGGCGGCACCGAGGGCCCCATCACTTCTCGCGTCTACTTCATCATGATGAGGCAGCGGAAGACCACAACGTGGAGCATGCCATGACGCTGCCCGTTGTCAATGTTATCAAGCCGCCGCCATGGAGTGGAGGTCGATGGCACCGAAGTCGCCATCACCGTTCCACTGAGCCCGGTGTCTACTTCATCGCACAAGAGAAACATCATCCAAGAAGAAGCACGCCTATCACGCCGTGCGTTCCTCCGTGAAGACAGAGCACTTGCCGGCGGCTCCTTGAGGTGAACGCGTTGAAGACATCGTGCAACCCGTGTCATCGCATCGAGCAACCGTGCTGCTAATGTTGCAACGGAAGCAAATGATGCCCTACTTCTGAGCCGACACCACGCCGGCTCCTTCTTTTCCTCGTCGCAGCAGGGGCATCCGGTTTGGACGGCCGGCTTCCCATCACCGAGAGACCACCTTGTGCCACGAAGTGCCCCTAGACTATCGCTAATGTGTAAATGAATTAGTATGCACAGACTATACCTCATGTGCACGTGCATGGGCCATGCATGTACGTGCATGTTGGCTGTATGGCAACGCATTCACTTGATTCACAAGAAGAAATACATGAAAGAAGCTACACACGAGCTATAACCCGAAGACGACGCCGACCAAGCTGTTCGGCACACCATCTACTTGATCATGCTCGGTGTCGCCGAAGGTGGAGACACGCAGCAGCCCACCTCCTGCTTGCTGTCCACCCCGCCTCATTGTACACCTTTGAAAACGAAGATGTAGAGCCGGAGCCCCACACCATGATGCCACGAGGAGGATGGCCTCCTACCTCCATGTCGCTGCTACCCGCGCCACGCTCATTCGGAGGCCGGAGCCGAGCAAGTTGGCGCCGGCCGAGGACAAGGCGCAGCTGCCGGGCGACGTGACTTCAACAACAACACTGCTCCTCTATGATCTCGTGAGACGACGCCTTGACTACGCCAACTGCCGTGGACTCGGCGTCCGGCCGAGACGAGTTGTCGACCACACAGGCCATGCTAATGTGAGCGACGCGACGGTCATGCACCGACGCCGGTCTCCACCGACAATTACTCCCGCAAGGCGTAGTCCCTTATACACCCCGAGAAGCTACTGATCGTCGAGAAGTCAGAGCCGAGCACGATCCATGCTACCTAAACAACAACTAGTTCAACGCCGCCAATACAGACGAGGCACGACGGCGAGGGCGGGCGCGGCCACCACAAAGGCCACGCTACATGCGGCGCGTGTACTGACGAGGACACGGGCTCTGCCGCCGCCCACACACACATCAACATCATCATGTATGGAGAACGCGAAGCGAAGACGACCACACAGCTCAATCGGAGGTATCCTGTGGAGCAACCCGCGGGAGTAATTAACCGGGAGTCTTCCGAGGCCACGGGAACTAGGAGACCGCAATCACCACAGTCAGGTTGGCCGCGCTAGTAGGCCACGGAGCGCATCTTTTCTTTACGGGGTCTTGTAAATTTTGTTTCTCCAATGCGATTAATAAAATACTCGTTTCCCATATCTTTTTCTTTGTGTACTATGGTACACTGGCACACCCGCATACTTTTTTTCTTTTTTCCCCGGCGCAAGAGAGAAACAGACCCCCTTCTTCCCTTCTCTGCGGAGTTTTAGATGTTTTTCTCGTGTCAAACAAATTGGCACGCCCGGTGGGACCTAGTTCTCCTCGCATCTTTGCTATGCAACAATGGTCATTGATTTCGTCTTTCAGTCTTCTCCAACAGTTGAGATGGCACCAATCCTTGGGTGCAATTTTAATTTACCTCATCATTGTCAGGAATTGGAGGCCAAATTCGTGTCCATGAGATGTTATTGTTCGAGGGCATTCTTTGCTCCAAGGGCACGAAGGTTACGTCTACATGAAGGCGAATCTATGCAGGAGGGGGCACGCTCTATGCGCTAAGTTCCTCCAATAATTAAGAGGCTTGGAGCGCGGCGTGCATGATACACATCTTCTCCAAGGAAGGACGCGCCCACGGCAGGAGCGCACTCACCGAACAACATGCACATGCTCTGGCCCTGTCTAGCGCCGAGGAGATGCCCCTATGATGGCATCATGGAGGGCGAGCCTGCGGTGACGGCATACTCACTCGGCAGACATACTCGTCTGTGGGGGCACATGGAGAAGATGCGCATCCAAGTATGGGCACCCACGGTGGTGGCATCACACAGTCAACGAGAAGGCGGTACTATGCCTGGCTCGACGGACACGCCGGCAGCGGCAACGCCATGCTGCAAGAGGCATAACAATGCATTTTCTCCCTTTGCTTTATCTTTTTTCTTGATGAAGCTGGGCACCCAGCCGGGAGGAGATTTCACCGAATGCCCGTGGTGGCAGCGCCGAGGAGGACACGCCAGACAGAGGCTTGCTCACAGCAGCGCCATGCCGGTGGTGGTGCGGACTGCTTTCGTGCTTGAAGATGCACCGATGATGGACCGGGGGAACTCCACGAACGGCAACTCACCCAGGTGAAGACGCGCCCATGACGGCAACGTCAAGGTTCCACGGACGACCCAGGGGCAACGCGTGCGTTGAGCAAAGAACGTGCCATGCATCTGCACTCTCTTACCATACCATGTAAGGTATATATATATTTGTTTTATCTTCTAACTCGCAGATGGCCTACGGATGAAGATAGTGAAGCACAACACGTATAAATGCGTGGCCATGCATGTGTACCCAAGCTACATGAAGAAACTCCATTGGCCACATGCTACTCGTGTGGGCAAGCCGAGTGGACCGAAGGATGAGGGCATGAAGGAGAAGGCGCCCGTGACCGCGGCGGCCTCAACACGCAGAGGAGCCTTGACGGGAGTAGCCGCAGAAAAGAGGCACTAGTACTTGGTGCACTTGCACCCGACGCAGCCGTGGACGACCCGCTGCCGCCTGCAGCTTCATGGACATACCACGATGTCGACGAGCATCTGCCGGAGAGCTCGCAGGCGGTATCTTCGTCCATATACACTTCCACGACGACGTTGCCACTAGAACTAATCGATTGATTCTTCGGCATGACCTAAAACAAACTTTTGTTTCACTAACTTGAAACTTGTTTAAGACTAATGTGCAGCTCTTGGTCACGGAAGCAGAACTGCAGAAGATGATGGCACGGACCGGCCCCTTCACTCAAGAGGACGGTAGGATAGGACGGTCGCGATCTCCAGGGGAGTGCCGCCAGCCGCCAAGCATGCACCCGCTGTAGAAAATATAGGATGGCTGAATATTGTGTTGTTGTGTTGTATTGATCTGACCCTCATATGGGGTATATATAGGAGTATAAGAGGGGTAGAGACTTGGAGTACAAGACAAGTTACATGTGGTTTAAACTAATCCTATCTCTATCTCCTTATCTCTAACTTAAACCCAATTATATTCTAACATTCCCCCTCAGTCGTAGCGGGAGTGAAGCGGACGATTGCGACTGGATTTGAAGTATCGTGCTTGCGTCGTCTTCTCCGCTGCGCCATCATCAACTACGTCTCTGATGGGTTGGCACCTAGGGCGGTGACTGCGTCCCCTTCTGGTGCCTTCCTGTCTTCTCCTCTATTCCCTCCCGCAGTCACAGCGGGAGTGGCGTGAACGCTAGTGACGACGCGGACGCTGTTGACTGGAGTTGTTGACGATGAGTTGTTGTAGACATAGCCCTGTATGTTGATGTCGAGGTAGCCGATCATGGTGATGTAGCCGTGGTCAAGGTAGTCAGGGTCGATGATGTATGATGAAGCCGCACAAAGCCGGAGGCGCAAAAAAAATGCGCTATGACGGAGCTGCAGACGTGGACAATGCACCTTGCGGATGTCAGAGGGTGCTGTCGGCGACGAGTCCACCGGTTTTGCCAAGACCGGAGTAAGCCCATCGAGCACACATCGGTTTTGCCAGAACCGTGTGGCCGTGTAGGGTCGTCACTGAAGTGACGCCGTGTCGATGCAGTCATGCTGTCGTGGATGACGCGGCCGATGCCGTCGTCGTGATCGCGTCTTGCAGAAAAGTCTGTCAGAGGACGCTAGGTGTCCATCTTGTGGACAAGGCAGCGGCGGTGTGTTGAAGATGATGTTGGTGAAGACCATGTTGATGAAGACCTTGACGATGAAGTGTCGGCGGTGCAGCGGCGTATCGACGATGATGCGTCGCTTGGAGGCGTCCCTCGTGGCGACGGGGTGTCGATGCCGTGTTGTGCCGGAGAAGTCGATGAAGATTGCATCTTGTTTCACACCGGCCTGGCGTGTGAACAGTGCATGCTGAAGTCCCTTCTCGTAGATGTGGTGTAGATGTTTACGGCTTGGTGTAGCTCGGCTTGTTGGCGTGCACGAGGTCGATCGAGTCGGCCCGGTGCAGATCGCGTCCGTGCGCGTGCAGTGTAGTCGATGCAGATCGTAGTTTATGGGCTTGATGTAGATGGTCCAATCGCCCAGTGCAGTTTGCCGTCGCGGTGCAGATAGTTGTTGACGTAGTCCCGAAATCAAGACGATCTGTGTACGACCGGAGGCATGGCCAACGATCGGAGATCCGATCGATTGAAGGCGCCGGTGCTCGTCCGTAGACGCGTACGCGTAGACGAGGCCGAACCTTCATATGAGTGCAGAGTGCATGTACGTACCTTGGGGCTCAGGCTGCTGGTTGCTTCGTGTCCCACGTTCTGGAGGCTGCGCATGCATGTGGACAAGTCCATGAATCACATACGTGCGCATCTGTTGATGAAGCTCTGCACGTGTGTGCATCCGGCTCCATGGCAAGCTCGCCATGGCCATCTTGGTAGGTGCCGAGAGAGCCCCGCCTTTGAACGAGGATTTTTACACAACTTTCTCATCGGATTTGAGGGTCGAGGGATTTATTGGTGGTGGCTAAAAGAAAATAATCTACTGGATGGAATTTTGAGATTGATCTAATCTAAACTAGAGAAACCGATCTAATCTTTGATCAAATCGGATGCCGCGCCCCCGGGGAGAGAAGATTAATCTCCCCGGGGGCGGCGTGTTGCGGAAGTGGTGGGAAGGCCTAGGATCGGCGTCGTGAGACTAACCGCTCTAATACCATGTAGAAAATATAGGATGCCTGAATATTGTGTTGTTGTGTTGTATTGATCTGACCCTCATATGGGGTATATATAGGAGTATAAGAGGGGTAGAGACTTGGAGTACAAGACAAGTTACATATGGTTTAAACTAATCCTATCTCTATCTCCTTATCTCTAACTTAAACCCAATTATATTCTAACACCCGCCTCTTCACGGCGTCTCGCATACAAGTCGGTCTCCTCGGAAGAGATCTGAACTGCGCGCTCATGAGCTTTAAGGCTCTGGGTGCAGGACGTCATAATCTCGGTCAAGACTGCCGCACGCTTCTCATCTTGCGCCGCCAGCTTCGCGTGCTTCTCGGCAAGGGCCGTGTTCTCCTCGGCAAGCTTGCGGTGTCCCTCGGCCATCACTCGATGAGCTTCAGCCTGCTTCTCCTGCCGGCGGTGGATGGACGTCAGGTCGGCGAGGCGTTCCTCCAGACGTGGCCCATCCTCCTCAAGACGGCGACGTCCAGAAGCGATCTCCACGATATCTGCTTCAACCTTCAAGTTTACCAATCAGAGAGAGTACTCGCTCAGGTGTGGGAGGGAGCGTCTGCAAGAGCGGCGTCACCACGCCCTCGAAGCCGAGCAACCACCGGCTGGAGTCGTCCAATCATGACCTCGATATCGGGCGGGGTCTTGCTCCCATAGCGGCTCTTCCATGGACCTATTGCCGAGGCGATCATCTCTATTGCTTCTTCCTTGTCAAGAGGCCGCTTCCTGAGTGCCTCTTGAATATCTTCAAGTTCCACGTTTATATACTTTTGGCTACTGGCTGGCGGGAGGACGAGGCAGCTGGGCATAGAAATCATCTCGGCAGCAGGAGCTTTAAAGCTCTCAAACATGACGCCCTCTTCTCCAAGGATTTTCTGGTGGTTTTTCACCAAGGCCCTGAGTTCTTTTGCTTCCGGAGAGCAAAAGTCGTCCAGGTTAGTCGCATCACTCGCGGCACCTGAAAGATACACAAGAGATATGGGTAAGAGGTAAAAAAAAAATATCATGGAAAGGACATGCATGTGGCAATAGCAACGTGTACCGCTAGGAGGAGGTGATCTAGGCTTCTTGGAGACCACCCCAACATCTTCTTCATCAGATGACCGCTTGTTGCCCACTTCTGTAGCGCCGGTCGATGATGCGGGAGACAAGGGCTTCACCGCCGGGCTACCTGCCATCGGTGGCGCAGACTTCTCCACCAGATCATACACCGATGGTGGTACAAGTGGCACCGCGGGAGCATCCCTCACCGGAGACGTGGACTTCGCCACTAAAGCAGGCTGCTCGGTCATCCCCACCGCCTCGGCCAAGAGGCGCTGCGCCGTCACTTACGGTCACGTGCGGCAACACATCTTCAAGCTGGTCCTGCGTACAGGAAGATGAAGATAGTTAAATAAAAAAAGATACGAACACATTTTTATTTTTATTTTACCTCCGGGACATCCGACGGAGCGTCGGAGTCAATAGCAATGACCGTTCCCTCGGAGGTTTTGGAAGTGTGGTTGGGTCGGTGGCGTGAACTCCGCGGCGCCGTGCTCCCCGGCGCCGGCAAGGGTGGCGACAAACGGGTGTACTCCACCCCGTCTAGCTTGTTTCCCGATCTTGAAGGCGCCGAAGGAGCTGAGCGATCTTTGTGACGTCGGCTGCTGGACGAACCTCCGGCATCGCTGCTGCCATAGTGCTTCGACGTCTTGGCGTCGCCTTTGCCATGGTCCGACTTCGTCCTCTCGCGACCCATCCTACCACGGTACAACAAATCATGGGAGATGGCATGCATGCAGAGGCGCCTAGTCCCCAACTCCATGAAGAAAAAGTAGAGGCTAGCTAGCAGCAGCGTACCTCGCTGAACGGAAGGACTTCGGCCGGACGGGATCACGCCTGCAGGATTGGATCTCAGTATTCGGCCGGCGCTAGTGGGAAGTTGGTACGAGGCCAATGCACAGGGCCCTTGTCTGTATTTATAGCCTTGGCCGCCCATGCAAAATCCTAAGAGCATCTTCAACAGCCGCGCTAGACAAGCGCCGCGCCGTAAAATTTTGCCTTTTAGGCGCACGGGCAGCTGGTATAGTGGCTCGAGCGGGCGCACGGCATATTGAGATGGGCGCGCGGTCCGAAACGCCAACTCGCGTTGTGTATTTGGGCCGCCCGCTTCCGCGCGCGGCACACACGAGCGCTCGCGCCGTACTCTATCCTCCCCGCCACCTAGCCATGCGCGCGCCGGCGCCGACGAACTGGACCCGATGGACGCACGCGCGGCACCCCGGTCACCCCATCCTACAGCCACGACCCCTCCACCGCCGCCACCGCAAACCCTAGCGCTGGGAGAGTTGGCCTCGCCTCCGCCGGAGCTCCTCCGAGCATCGGCCTCGCTCGCGGCCTCTTTATGCCGCCGCGGATGACCTTGGCGACGGGTTGCGCCGCGCCGGCGCCGCCCCGTGCCCCCCCCT
>LR738712.1:23649241-23660400 GCA_902687465.1 Secale cereale
TTAGCCGCGACCCCGTGACTCACCTAAGTTACAACTATCTTTTCCGAGTGAATAGCAACCCTCTCACTCGGGGGCTTAGCTGCGGTCCTCCGAGCTACGCCACAAGTACAAAGCGGTTCAGTCCTACGAACTCAGCCACAAGTACAACGTAGCTTAGAATCGCCTATGTTATAAACATTCTACTCCGAGTGAAGAGCGACCCTCTCACTCGGGGGCTTAGCCGCGACCCCATTGATGGGCCTCGAACCCCTCGTTGGTTACCCCAAGTGGAAGGTGTAAGATGCAGTAAGTAGAAGTGTTTTCCCTTAGCAAAGATGCCAAGGATCGAATCCCCAGAGACTCCTAGGTTCAACAAGTAGGTGTCAATTGCTACGGCGCCAGATTAGTAGCAATCAACGTGGACCTGCACACATATACAAATAACTTTGCTCCCAACAAGTACAGAGAGGTTGTCAATCCCTCCGGCCTTGTAGTTCACAAAGGATTAAAAGCAATGATAGTAGTGATAGATAATGTTTTGCAATAGTAAGTAAATAGCGAAAAGTATATAGCGGGTGTGATCAATGATGGTAATATTGACCGGAGTCTCATGATGTTCACTAGTGATGTCTCTCTCCCAAAAGACGATAAAACAGCTATGTGAGGTAAACAAATTACAGCTGGGCAATTGACAGGACCACGAACGCAAACCAATGCTGACTACATTGCAAGAAAGGTTGAGGTTCAAAGCATGGGCGGTACGCCAAAGTAAGTAGACCGAAATCCATCAATATCTACTACTAATCATCCACCTTGAGATATCTATCCAGAACATCTCGCTGGTATTAAGTTGCGAGTCCCACCCATAGTGTAAACTCAATGCAACAGACAACTGCATTAAAAGAACTTTGCGTAAAGTAAACAATCCTTGCACCCGCGGGTACAAGCACCGTTGTTTTCCCCCTTGTGGCAACAGCACATCCCCTAGACTCATGTTTCTGTCACTCAAGCTAGTCATCGAGGGGCATGAACCCACAATCGAGCATAACGTTCCCTCTTGGAGTCACTACCTATTACTCGGCCAAAGCAATAAATAACAATGGAGAACATGCAAGAATTACTTATGAACAAAAATATAAAAGAGGTGAATCAAATATATTACTCAAGATCAATCTGAACATAATCTCATAATCCATCGGATCCCAGCAAACTCAACATAGCAACAGCATAAGGATTACATAGGTGCCTCGATCATGTAGGGAAGCTCACGAGGACTAATTAGTGAAGCACAAGAACGGGAGGATAACATCACATAGCTACTGGTCATGGACTCATGGTCCAAGGGAGACTACTCACGAGTCATCCGGGAGGCGTCCATGGTGGTGGAGAAGCTCCCGGTGGTGATCCTCCCCTCCGGCAGGGTGCCGGGAAGAGTTCTCCTGGTGCTCCCGATCTTGGAAGCGGCGGCGGTGGCGGAACAGAGATGGGATCGCGAAAAGAGTTCCTGTTCTGAGGGTTACGAAGGAACCTTTAAATATATGCCAAAGTAGGGCATCGGAGGAGCTTCGGGGGGCCCAGGCGCCCCCCCGGCGCGGCCCAGGGGGGGGGGGGCGCCGCCAGGGCGCCTGGAGCCCTGGTGGCCCCCCCCAGGCTGCCCTTCGGATGCAGTGTTGTTTCCGGAACGCTGATTTTTTATATAATTTTTATGGATTTTTCTGGGCAGTTCTCGAAACGTGAAAACCTGAAATACAAAAACAGCCGAAAACAGAAACTGGCACTGGGGTGCACTGGATTAGTAAGTTAGTCCAAATATGATCAAAAGTGTATGGAAGTGTATGAATATCATAGCAATATCACCCAAAAGTGGCATGGAGCAAACAGAAATTATAGATACGTTTTGGACGTATCAACATCCCCAAGCTTAATTCCTGCTCGTCCTCGAGTAGGTAAATGATAAAAAGAATAATTTCTGTGGTGACATGCTATTAACCATATAGGACTTTTCATAGTCATATGACAAAAGCTTACTGAGACAATGATTCTAAGTAATTAAGTTGCCTCATGAGAAAATCACAAATGACTGAAAGTTTTACAACATGAAACTGAAACATCAAAAAGATTTGCAATGAATATGATGTGCAAATATGATAAAGTGATATCTAGCTTGCCCCCTTTAGTGATGAAAAACATAAATGCAGGGGCACCTTCAAGGTTCAAGTGATGACTAGATACAATCATTTCAGAATAAACGATATCACAATCATGCAAAAGACAATGCTACTTTGGGACAATGCACATTACACTCAGAATGACAATCATGCTCTCAGTAGTTGGTGCTTCAACATAAAAGTAAAAGAAAGGTTAAGTGCTAGAGCTTTTTATTTTGAAAACATGGAAGCAATTGGTTCAACGGTAGTAGTACTTCATATGTGTCATGCATAAAACATCCTATAAGTTGCAAGCCTCATGCATCGAATACTAATAGTGCTCGCACCTTGTCCTAATTAGCTCGGATTTCCATGGGTTATCATTGCATTGCATATGTTTCAACCAAGTGTCACAAAGGGGTACCTCTATGCCACCTGTACAAAGGTCCAAGGAGATAAATCGCATTTGATTTCTCGTTTTTGATAGATCTCAACTTGAGGACATCCATACCGGGACAACATAGAAAATAGATGATGGACTCCTCTTCAATGCATAAGCATATTCTCATAAGAGATTGAGGATTAAGGTCCAAGCTAAAACTTCCACCATGATGCATGGCTTTGGTTGGCGGCCCAATGTTCTTCTCTAACAATATGCATATTAATTCAACCCACGGCAAATCACCCTTAATTACTTCGGACAAGACGAACATGCATAGCAACTCACATGATATTCAACAAAAGTGTGACAGTTGATGGCGTCCCCAGAAACATGGTTACCGCTCAGCAAGCAACTCATAAGAAATAAGATACATAGGCAACATATTCTTTACCACAATAGTTTTAGGCTACTTTCCCATGAGCTATGTATTGCATGGTTAGTTCTTAGTACATGTGTACGTTAGCAAAAGACTGGGAGCGACCAACTAAGAGAGCAATGACGGTCATAATCATGCAGAGCGACAAAGCAATATTGAATCAGGCATGGTAGTTATATCGCTACTCAGAAATAAAAGATCATCAAGGCTTGACAGACTTTCTTTACAGTCTTGAATATGCGTGAGCATACGCCAAGTCAATTAAAATAAATTCTCGAAGGAAGATATTACTAAACCACGCCACATCATAGGCAAACAAATCATGTTGGTACTCCAATAACACATTGGGAACCCCCCAGCTATTTGAGATTAACCATAAGAAAACCTGAACTACTAAGCACCATCATGCAAGTAGCATCTTTATCATAGACACATTAACCAGTGCAACGGAAGCAAACTCTCTTAATAAGGTGAGCATGGTAATTAAAGAGAGTTCAAGCAACCAACTAAACAAAAGCTCTTTGAAAAGATAGGCATGAATACTAAGAGCAGAGCATGATAGTAGCTATTAAAAGACAAAGAACACACACAACAAAGATAGACATGAAAATTCTATGTTATGTTCTAGGTAGAAGTGGAGCGTGTTTCTCTCCCACATAAAGGAATGCTGAGTTCCGACTCGTTATGAAAAACTAAAAAGAAAACTAAAAGCAAGACGCTCCAAGTATAGCACATAACACATGAAGTGATAAAAATATAGCGGAACGAAAGACGAACTGATAATGTTGATGGAGAAGGGGATGCACGGGGGCATCCCCAAGCTTAGACGCTTGAGTCTCCTTGAATATTTCTTGGGGGTGCACGGGGGCATCCCCAAGCTTGAGCGCTTGACACTCCTGAATCTTTTTATCATCTTCCCTCGCACACTTGAAAACTCCCTTCATACATAACTCATCATAATCTGATTAGCGAGGTTAGTACCCTTAATAAAATAATTATAACTTGCTGGAAATAAGGATATTTTTGAAGTTCTACTGTTTCTCAAGATTGCCAAAAGGTTTTTGCAAATAAAAAACAAGTTCTTAATTTGCAAAGTGAAGGAAAGGCAAAACAGGACAGAATCTGTGAAAAACAGAACAGCAGGTAGTAATTGATCTGTTCGGGATACTTTCGCAACTCAAATCAAAAAACTCAGAACAGACGCACGAAAGACAATTATATAGAGAACGCTGTCGAAAAAATTTAGACCAAATAGATGATATGGTGATTTTATACGAATTTTTCTATCCAAGGACAGAATCTGTTTCCTGGACAGCACCTTACAACTTTTGAACTTTCTAGCAATCAGAGGCTATACTTGGCACAAATATGAAAAGCAAATATACAATGATGATGCAACAGCAGTAAACAACATCAAGACACGACAAAAGAAAAAAAAAAGATTCATGTGGGCTGCCTCCCAAAAGCGCTTTCTTTTATGCCTTTAAGCTAGGCATAATGCATAGATCAAGTTGTATCAATGGAGCCATCATCAAGATCATCAAAAAGCTCTTCAATAATACAACTAGTCTTAAGAGGACTCTCAAATAAAGGCCTCATAGAGATACTTCTAGGTAGAAGACCAAAAGGATAAAAGTCAAGGGAATATTTATTTATAAATTCATCAAAGATAGGTGTTTCTTCCAAAGTCTTTACGGTTTCAACCCCTTTGGCAATGGGTGGATTACTTTTAGAACGGGGAGCCTTTGGAACGTGAACGAACTTAGGCTCCCTCTTTGCCGGAGTTTCTACCTTTTTGGTTTTGATTGAGGAGAAGGTAGTTCCTAGAGTATCAAAGATTTCCTCAATCTTGTCTATCCTAGAAGAGTCCAAGTCATGGAATTTGACGGTCTCCAAAGTTTTGAAAAATTTATGCATGGAGCTATCAAGCCTATTCAAATTCCCTTGGATCTTACGATCCAACTCATTTATCTTATTAATGCTTGGCATCTCTAGCTCTATTTTTTCATGCTTTTTCATAATGTGAGCTAGGGTGATGTCCTCTTGAATGCTAACAACAGGGGGATTCCCAACAAGATTTTCAATAATACTAAGAGACTCCCAAACCGGGGCTTCTAGGAAATTCCCATTGATAGCAGTATCTAGAATAAACCTATTCCAACATAAAAATTTGTAAGCAGGATAGTAGTAGGTTGCTTCTTGGTGGCTCTTTTTTGAGAATCATTAATTCTATACCAAGCATCTTTCAGACTTTCCCCACCTCTTTGTTTAAAGGTGAGAACTTCTGCCTCGTCAAAGACAAAAGGACCCGACATAATGACAACTAAAGAATAAGATACCTATTTTTGTGATTTTTGATAAAAGATACTAAAGCAAAAATTGAAAGGTAAACTAACAAGACTAAAAGGCAAAAGTAAAAGATAGCATGCAACTCCCCTATCCTGAAGAGTGGAGTCCCCGGCAACGGCGCCAGAAAATACTCCTTGATGGGCCTCGAACCCCTCGTTGGTTACCCCAAGTGGAAGGTGTACGATGCAGTAAGTAGAAGTGTTTTCCCTTAGCAAAGATGCCAAGGATCGAATCCCCAGAGACTCCTAGGTTCAACAATTAGGTGTCAATTGCTACGGCGCCAGATTAGTAGCAGTCAACGTGGACCTGCACACAGATACAAATAACTTTGCTCCCAACGAGTACAGAGAGGTTGTCAATCCCTTCGGCCTTGTAGTTCACAAAGGATTAAAAGCAATGATAGTAGTGATAGATAATGTTTTGCAATAGTAAGTAAATAGCGAAAAGTAAATAGCGGGTGTGATCAATGATGGTAATATGGACCGGAGTCTCATGATGTTCACTAGTGATGTCTCTCTCCCAAAAGACGATAAAATAGCTATGTGAGGTAAACAAATTATAGCTGGGCAATTGACAGGACCACGAACGCAAACCAATGCTGACTACATTGCAAGAAAGGTTGAGGTTCAAAGCATGGGCGGTACGCCAAAGTAACTAGACCGAAATCCATCAATATCTACTACTAATCATCCACCTTGAGATATCTATCTAGAACATCTCGCTGGTATTAAGTTGCGAGTCCCACCCATAGTGTAAACTCAATGCAACAGACAACTGCATTAAAAGAACTTTGCGTAAAGTAAACAATCCTTGCACCAGCGGGTACAAGCACCGTTGGTTTCCCCCTTGTGGCAACAACACATCCCCTAGACTCATGTTTGTGTCACTCAAGCTAGTCATCGAGGGGCATGAACCCACAATCGAGCATAACGTTCCCTCTTGGAGTCACTACCTATTACTCGGCCAAAGCAATAAATAACAACGGAGAACATGCAAGAATTACTTATGAACAAAAATATAAAAGAGGTGAATCAAATATATTACTCAAGATCAATCTGAACATAATCTCATAATCCATTGGATCCCAGCAAACTCAACATAGCAACAACATAAGGATTACAAAGGTGCCTCGATCATGTAGGGCAGCTCACGAGGACTAATTAGTGAAGCACAAGAACGGGAGGAGAACATCACCTAGCTACTGGTCATGGACTCATGGTCCAAGGGAGACTACTCACGAGTCATCCGGGAGGCGTCCATGGTGGTGGAGAAGCTCCCGGTGGTGATCCTCCCCTCCGGCAGGGTGCCGGGAAGAGTTCTCCTGGTGCTCCCGATCTTGGAAGCGGCGGCGGCGGCGGAACAGAGATGGGATCGCGAAAAGAGTTCATGTTCTGAGGGTTATGGAGGACCCTTTAAATATATGCCAAAGTAGGGCATCGGGGGAGCTTCGGGGAGCCCAGGCGCCCCCCCGGCGCGGCCCCGGGGGGGGGGGGGGGCGCCAGGGCGCCTGGAGCCCTGGTGGCCCCCCCCAGGCTGCCCTTCGGACGCAGTGTTGTTTCCGGAACGCTGATTTTTTATATAATTTTTCTGGATTTTTCTGGGTAGTTCTCGAAACGTGAAAACCTGAAATACAAAAACAGCCGAAAACAGAAACTGGCACTGGGGTGCACTGGATTAGTAAGTTAGTCCAAATATGATCAAAAGTGTATGGAAGTTTATGAATATCATAGCAATATCACCCAAAAGTGGCATGGAGCAAGCAGAAATTATAGATACATTTTGGACGTATCAACATCCCCAAGCTTAATTCCTGCTCGTCCTCGAGTAGGTAAATGATAACAAGAATAATTTCTGTGGTGACATGCTATTAACCATATAGGACTTTTCATAGTCATATGACAAAAGCTTACTGAGACAATGATTCTAAGTAATTAAGTTGCCTCATGAGAAAATCACAAATGACTGAAAGTTTTACAACATGAAACTGAAACATCAAAAAGATTTGCAATGAACATGATGTGCAAATATGATAAAGTGATATCTAGCTTGCCCCCTTTAGTGATGCAAAACATAAATGCACGGGCACCTTCAAGATTCAAGTGATGACTAGATACAATCATTTCAGAATAAACGATATCACAATCATGCAAAAGACAATGCTACTTTGGGACAATGCACATTACACTCAGAATGACAATCATGCTCTCAGTAGTTGGTGCTTCAACATAAAAGTAAAAGAAAGGTTAACTGCTAGAGCTTTTTATTTTGAAAACATGGAAGCAATTGTGTCAACGGTAGTATTACTTCATATGTGTCATGCATAAAACATCCTATAAGTTGCAAGCCTCATGCATCGAATACTAATAGTGCTCGCACCTTGTCCTAATTAGCTCGGATTTCCATGGGTTATCATTGCATTGCATATGTTTCAACCAAGTGTCACAAAGGGGTACCTCTATGCCACCTGTACAAAGGTCCAAGGAGATAAATCGCATTTGATTTCTCGTTTTTGATAGATCTCAACTTGAGGACATCCATACCGGGACAACATAGAAAATAGATGATGGACTCCTCTTCAATGCATAAGCATATTCTCATAAGAGATTGAGGATTAAGGTCCAAGCTAAAACTTCCACCATGATGCATGGCTTTGGTTGGCGGCCCAATGTTCTTCTCTAACAATATGCATATTAATTCAACCCACGGCAAATCACCCTTACTTCGGACAAGACGAACATGCATAGCAACTAACATGATATTCAACAAAAGTGTGACAGTTGATGGCGTCCCCAGAAACATGGTTACCGCTCAGCAAGCAACTCATAAGAAATAAGATACATAGGTGGCCTCCCCCCAGGCTGCCCTTCGGACACAGTGTTGTTTCCGGAACGCTGATTTTTTATATAATTTTTCTGGGCAGTTCTCGAAACGTGAAAACCTGAAATACAAACACAGCCGAAAACAGAAACTGGCACTGGGGTGCACTGGATTAGTAAGTTAGTCCAAATATGATCAAAAGTGTATGGAAGTGTATGAATATCATAGCAATATCACCCAAAAGTGGCATGGAGCAAGCAGAAATTATAGATACGTTTTGGACGTATCACCCATGACTCGCCTAAGTTACAACTATCTACTCCGAGTGAAGAGCAACCCTCTCACTCGGGGGCTTAGCTGTGGTCCTCCGAGCTACGCCACAAGTACAAAGCGGTTCAGTCCTACGAACTCCGCCACAAGTACAACGTAGCTTGGAATCACCTAAGTTATAAACATTCTACTCCGAGTGAAGAGCGACCCTCTCACTCGGGGGCTTAGCCGCGACCCCGTGACTCGCCTAAGTTGCAACTATCTACTCCGAGTGAAGAGCAACCCTCTCACTCGGGGGCTTAGCTGCGGTCCTCCGAGCTACGCCACAAGTACAAAGCGGTTCAGTCCTCCGAACTCCGCCACAAGTACAACGTAGCTTGGAATCGCCTAAGTTATAAAACATTCTACTCCAAGTGAAGAGCGACCCTCTCACTCGGGAGCTTAGCCGCGACCCCGTGACTCGCCTAAGTTACAGCTATCTACTCGTGGACTCAAAGAATCAGATAATCAGAAGAAGAGCGACGCACCAAAGGATCAAAATCAAATAAAAGCCCCGCAAGGATCGGGCAAGAGTACTTGGGCCACAGACCCACCAGAGTTTAACGAGTACAAATCCACGCGGCATTCCGCGGCAAATAAAATCAATGTATCAAACTCATGGCTTGGGAGGAGGTGGGCTTACAGGCGCGACGAATTCGTCCAAATCAATCCCATCGGCGATACGAGTGGCAGCCTCCAAGAAAGTCTCCATGAAGGACTGGAATTGGAGCTCCTTCGTGTTTGCGACCTTCAGCGCGGCAAGCTTCCTTTCCTTCACCTCCCTGCAGTGCACACGGACCAAAGACAGCGCCACGTCTGCTCCTCCCTGGGCGGCCGACTTCTTCCATTCCTGCACTCGGTCGGGGATCTCGTTGAGTCGAGTCATCAAGGACTCGAGGTCATTCTCCTGCACGGTTCCCCTCCAGAGCGCAGCGTCGATTTGGGCCATCACCGCCTTCAGTCATCCCAGGTAATCAGTGGCTGCAGTAAGGCGGTACTCCAGCCTCCGTATGTTCATGGAAACCTCGTCCTTCACAATGGAGTTGGTGGGGTCCAAGCCAGGCTCGACCCGGCCAGTCTCCTCTTCGAAGTTACGACAGAACTCTGCACCAAGAACAGCAAGTCGAGTCAGCAGATAGGATATGGGTCGACCAGTCCAATTTCAACCAATCCAAAGGAGACATATCTTCGAGCACGAGGTACCATTTTTTGGTGATGTCGCCCAGATACGCCTCAAGATCGACCCTCTTCCGAAAGAGAGCCTCGTACTTGTCGTTCAAGTCGGCCTTGGACTTCTTCAGCTGAGTCACCTCCTGGTTGGCCGCGTCGAGTGAGCCTCTCAGTCGGATAATCTCCGCCTCGAGCGTGCCCACGGAAGCCAGCTTCTTTGCCACCAGCTCCGACTTCTCCTGAGCCGCCTGCTGCGCTGCCGTCAGGTCAAGATCCTTTTGCTCCAAAGCTGCCCTCAGTTGGCCTACCAAAGCCGCCACTGGATAGATGAACATGAAGGAACACTCTAGCGAAAAGTCAGTCGATAGAAGACAGAAGTAAGTTACCAGCCGCATCGTCTTGCGTCTTCTTCAGATGGTCCCGGGCCAACTGCAAGTCAAGATTAAGCTGGATTTGCTTCTGCTCAAGATCTGCAAACTTGGCCCCGAACTCGCAAGATTTCTGCATCAACAGAACAAAGCAAGATTATAAGACTACAGTCGAGTCAGATCACTCAACCGCAGCCTCGGGACTACACCCAGTGGGTGCACTGAGCGTGCCCCCACTGGTTTCACTCGGCCAGGATCAGTCCGGCGCAAAAAAAACCCAACAGCATGGAAGTTCTATAATAAGACCATGGCCGACCGCCAGCAGTCGACCACGGTCTCGGGGACTACACCCAGTGGGTGCACTGAGCGTGCCCCCACTGGTTTCACTCGGCCGAGGTCAGCCCAGCGCGAGTTCAAAGAAGACAGGGAAAGAAGAACAGCCAGTGGGTGTGACTCACAAAACAAAACAAGTAGTTTTCTCTCGAAATTAGAAAACACTCTAACAAAGACAACATACCTGGACGTTGGCCCGAAGAGCAGAGCTGGCGTCGTAAGCTGCCATGCTGGCCTCATACGCCGCCTTCGTCCACCCCATCATCACCTCCGCCTGGCGAACGGCCTCTAGTGCCGCCCCCACAGGGTCCTCCGGGAGGCGGTAGGTGAAGAAAAGGACAGACGAAGCAGCGGGCGTCGAGCCGGCCGCGGACGCAGGCGCTGGATTGACGGCGCGAACCGGCGCTGAGTCGACGGCCGGAGTGGACGCTGGGTCGACAACCGAGGCGGGCGCTGGGTCGACGCTCGGCGCGGACGGTGGGTCGACGACGGGCACGGTCGACGCAGGGACGGCGAATGATACCGTGGTTCGAGCCGCGTCCTCCTATCGCTGGGCCCCCGAGCCAGAAGGCGCCTTCCGGCCCTTCCTCCTTGCGCGCCGGCGGTCCTCCCACAACTGCTCCTCGTCTTCGTCGTCGTCCGGCAGCTCTATGATGAGGCGCGGAGCTTCGGATCAAACAGGGAACCAAGTCAGTCGACTATCACCCGCGAAAGAAAAGAAGGACAAAACGAGTCTCATAGAGCCCATACCTGCTCGAGATGTCGCGGCATCCGCGATCTCCTCGTCATCTCGACCCCGATCGATGTCCATCGAGGTCGTGGAAGCGGCGGCTCTGAAAAATTCAGTCAAGAAATGAGCCGACCAAACT
>LR738712.1:23677121-23701015 GCA_902687465.1 Secale cereale
CAACACCCTGACACCACACCCCGACCCCGACACGACACGTCATATATTTGTGAATTATTAGTTAGGTCATATATTTTTCAATTTTGTTATGAAGAACATCATATATAATTGTGTTGATCGGGTAGTTTTAAATGTGCAGTTGTTTCATCGCTGCGAAGTTTGGTGTTCGACGACCTCGCCGTCCATTTGACGAGCTCTGCCTCTTCGTTCGTGGGTGAGCACAAATGACATGTCCTCCTCCCCCATTAATTATTTGCTCTATTCCGATGAAACTTGATAGCTAGCTATATATGTGTCTTGAATCATCAGTATGCGTAACCAATATGTGTCTCCCGTTCGAAATCGTCATAGTTATAAATATGCATGCATTTGCATATTTATAACCTTGATTCTTTCGAATTGTCCAACGCTATCCATGGACAGTCCGAGTATGTGTAGATTGGGTTCGTTTGCCCATATGCTTTGCTCCGGATCCGACGCATAAATTTCGTCAGTGCCTCCCCTGTTGTTCTCCGGGTACCACTACTGGAATCTGGGTTTTTGCCATCAGCCAGCTCTTTGCCATCTGCTAGCTGATGGCAAAGAACTTATTTGCCATCTGCTTATAAAAAACAGATGGCAAAGAACTGACAGATGGCAAAGAACATGGTTGCCATCAGCCAATTCTTTGCCATCTGCCAGCAGATGGCAAATAATCTTTGCCATCTGCCCGCAGATGGCAAAGAGGTAGCCAACTCCTGTTGTCGTCAAGGGGTTAATGGCGTACCAGCCCCACCTCTTTGCCATCTGCCAGCAGATGGCAAATAGATGGGTTTTTTTTTAGGTAAAAAAAACTGTGGGGTTAATTATCCCCTCTCTCTCTCCCCACCCATCCACATCTACTACCCCTATACCCCTATATATATATATCTTTACCTAATATATATATATATATATATATATATATATATATATATATATATATATATATATATATATAATAAAGCACGGATTGAGTCTGTCGGGTTCAACGTCGCGCGATTTTCGCAAAAAAGTCCCTGTAGTTTTCAGAAATTGAAACCGCGGCCCCTTTTTAAAACGCTTTGTCCCTGTAGTTTTGCAAAACGCTTTGTTTTTGCAAAAACCACCCTGTCATTTGGAGTATTCGAGCCGCTGTCCGAGCAGATTTGTAAAGAAAATAAATACCACAGAAGGTGCACGGGCTCGTCTCCTCTCCATCTCGCCCACATCGACATCGCCGCCGCCGCCACCACCCACCCACGCCGGCCGCTTCCGGCGACCTCCGGCGACGTGCGGCATGCCCCCGAGCTCCCAACTGTCCGTGCCTCCCTCCCCTCGGTCTAGATTCTCGACTCCGGTCCTCAACCGCCCGCTCGCAACCCCACCCCCATGGCTCGGGTTTCGGGTAGGGCTTCGCTGGTGCGTCTCTGGCGGTCCCAGGTTCGTCCCTCCTTCCTTCGTGGCCTCCCCCAGCTGCCTCGTCGCCACCTGCAAGAGCACCTTCATGCGGCCATCCCCGCTCATTGCCCCGTTCCAGCGGGATGAGCTGGGGAAGGAGAAGGTTGCCCGCCTCCCCCACCTCCTCACCGCTGCCTACAAGCGGCGATGCTGCCTCATGCCTCAGCTGCTTGACAGTGTTCAGCTCACACCTGGAACGGCCATCTCGTGCCAGGACATCGTTGGCGTTCCTCATGCCTCGTGCATCTAACGGGGCGCGGTACTAACTCTTACAAAATTATTTTGAACCATCCAATGCTTCAGTGATGTTTAAGTTGACTTCTTAAGTTGTACATGAGCAACATACCACAGATTTGCAGATTGTAGAGCTGTTTAGAAGATAACAATACATATGAGTTATGTTCAATTTGTAGAACTCTGCTAATGCTAATCAGATTGATCTTTGAATTAATACACCAATAATGCATTCACTTTTCACGCTTCTAGGGTTGGCTCATATGTGGTTATCGAAGCAGCAGAAGTTCTTGAGAAGGACTCTAATTGCTATGGACCACAAGATTTTAGATGTCGCTCCCTATTGTATATTGCCGTTGACATTGGACTTGATATCCTGTTAGAGGGACATTAGGATCATTGTTCATCTAGAGGAGTTAGTGCCAAATCTACGTCAGAATACTGGGATGTTAATGATTGGAGGTGATGTTTTTCTCTTCCATGCCTAAATTTTCATTAGTATATATCTACATATAAAGAAATTGCAGTGTTCCAACTATTGAATCACGATTGTTAAATTAATTATTTTTAGCTATATTACAGTTTGAGCCGAGGGCTTCTTACAATTTTTACTGCTACTAATTTCCACTTCTACTACATTCATTTGTCACAGGAGTTTCTAGTGCAGGGTACTTTGTAAATGAGTTAGATCACTTCTCTATCCAAGAGTTGCTTTTTTCTGTGTTAGATGGATCCATAAGTACCATAGATTGATGCCAAACAGAACCAAAACATGTCCATGGATTACCTTCAGTCCCGCGTTCTAATCAACAACATTGGGCAGAGATCCGAAGGGGCGGCCGGCAACCAGCGAGCGCGCGGGTGGCACAAGAGGCAATGGGGAGCCGGTGGAGACTGAATGGTGAGCGGCTGTGGCGACCTCGAGCGGTTGGCACCTGCGGCAAGTAGGCAAGCACCGCGACGGGCGAGCGGATGGGGCGAGTAGGTGCCACGATTGCATCACAATTGGAATAAAGTAAACAAAAAATACGTGTGACCATTGACTGATTTTGTGTGTGTTGTGTGTTTGTGTTTACAGTTAGCCAAATCAATCAGCCAAGGGACCTTATGTACGTCAGTGTGTTAGAAATGGGTATGTCTGAAGTTTATTTTTCAACTCGGCATGGGGGTAGAGACTATAAAGACGATGCCAGAGTAGCATGGTAAGTGCCACAAACATCATTGTATTCTTCTTTCTACTTAATTCCTTAATTTGAAAAATAACTTGCTCTGCGCGTGTAGGAACATAGCGGTTGGGCAAATGAAATTTTCCGTGCTCCAAGGGATGAATGTCCATATGCTGGTTAGCCGCATATTTAAGGTACGTTCTTTCTTGTTCCTGCTGTGTGACATACTGAAGTCCTAAAGTTAATAACTGTGTGTATGTCAGTCGGAATACCTAGATAGATAGAACACATTGTGTGTGTGTCTCCAGGAGCTATTGATGTTGTGTTGCTTCTTGAAGGCCTAATAAACAATTTAATCTACTTTTAAATGTAAGGTATTCATATGTACTAAGATGAACCACTCTAAGAGTGAACCACTCTTACCTACACTGGTTTCTTTCTCCACTCTGGCCTACATGAAAGCACACTTCACCCATAAACACACGACTGACTTTTGTAAACATTGTTGTTTCTGAAATTCACTCTTCAGATTTACTCCGTGCTATATAAAGTTGAATGAAAATGATATACAATTCCAGTTTATCGTGTACTCGTGGATTGCTTAGATGGAGGACCACTCTTGGTTTTGTACTTAGATGTGACTGAATCATGTACGGTTCAATTCAGATTAATGCGATATTTTTCCTAAATTTGTGCCTGCCTGAACATTATTACCCTTAAACTATGAATAATGATTTTTGCAACTGTAGGAGAATTTCTTTGCCGCATCACAAGAAAAACAATTTGAAACAGAGAGCTTTAGTGAACCTTGTAATTATTGTATGAACTTGCTTCACTTAATTTTAACTGCTTACATAAGCTACTTTGCTAATGCATGCATCGATACTATTGTGTATAAATCATGCTTATGTATCTCAGTATGGCTCATAAATTTGTGTATCTATTATGACGATATCAAAGACCATATTTTTCATGCTTTTATGATGTTAAATGTTTTCGACTCCGCAGTTGTAGTTATTATTTCTGTCCCCTTGCTCGATTATGATTTTGGCCGTTTTCTTGTTTCAAACATCTCTGTTTAATTTGGTTACTCGAGAACTATAGTGTGGTCAAGTAGTTGCTGCAAGGAACAAAAACACAATAGTCAAGACTTGACCCACAAAAACAAATAGTTTGCCGCGAGCCTATTCATATAATTATTTGTCATTCATCCTTATAAACCTTCCTGATAAATAAGGGGCATGCTAAGTTGTTAGGGTCTAGAAATATAATTAGCTTAGCTTCTGTTAAAGTATAATGAATAACTTACTTCATCACTCCTTATGTGTGATTCAGCCAAGTAGCTATACAACATTAATAAGGGGATACATACTAAAACTGAAAACTGTACTATGTGTCTGCAGCTTAGCTTCTGTTAAAGTATGATGAATAACTTACTTCACCACTCCCGATGTGCGATCCGGCCAAGTAGCTATACAACATTAATAAGGGGATACATATACTAAAACTGAAAACCGTACTATGTGTCTGTAGCTTAGCTTCTGTTAAAGTATGATGAATAACTTACTTCATCACTCCCGATGTGCGATTCAGCTAAGTAGCTATACAACATTAATAAGGGGATACATACTAAAACTGAAAAATGTACTATGTGTGTGTAGCTTAGCTTCTGTTAAAGTATGATGAATAACTTATTTCATCACTCTTGATGTGCGATTCAACCAAGTAGTTGTATAACAAGTATTTTTGTGGGAGGTTACCAAAACATCCGTAATGGCTAAAGTAACCTTGAAAATAGAAACACGATGAATAGAAATCTGGTAGCTTGCCATATTTTACACTAAATGACCACATGGAGGTAACTCACTAAATGACTGGATAATGTTTTTCAAATGAGAATCATGGAGCTCCAGTGGTTTAAATACTGAACCTCATTTGGTTTAGAGAAAAATAATTTGCACAGATAGTAGAATACTTACACGACTTTCAGAAACTTTGGTCTTAAAAACTAAGGATATATGAGTGAGCATAGAAGAACACAAATCTGTTCAAAGCAACATAATGGATTAGTTACTTAGCAGACCAGCTGTGTTTCTGGAGTTACCTTTTTTTGCTCTGTCAAATTGTAAGACAATGTATCATCTCAAACCGAGAGGTGTAAATGATCATGTCATCTAATAATGGTATCAATGTTTGGCTTTGTTTCGCGACTAGAATTTTCTCTTGCAAAAACTTACTGGCGATGGTACATCAGAATCGACAAACTCAATAGGGTTTAAGCAGGTGGTACTAAAAAGTACTCCTAGAAATTTAGAATGCCTAGGTGTAGTGTGATGTTCCAATGTTCATCACTTCTGGGAATACTTTCATAGGACTAAATGAATAATAGAGCCCTTTGTGCTCTATATGATTTACCGAGGGCCTATTTGGAAGACAATGTTTTGTCTAGGAGTTTAATTTGTAAGTTAGGACAAAGATGATTCAGTGATGAAACTACACTTGCTAATTCAATGTATAGATCCTACTCAATGTACACATTGACATTCTTAGTAGCAATATAATATGTCCTATCTTTTTGACCTCGAAACAGTAGGGGAGCCCACTAAGGTATTTCAGTATGACCTATCTCATTCGCCGCTACTTCTGTCGAAGATTATTTGAAATGATCTGGCAGCGGCCCTCCTCAAGTCCTACTTTGGTGGAACTATTGATGAAGATGCTTTTAGGAATAACTTGGTGTTAATATACGAACTTCTTGATGGTAAGGGCACATCCAATTTTGGACTTTGCTTGCTGCTTCAATTTCCACCATGGATTGTTTTTTTGTTTGCAATAGTGACGCTGTGCAGCAGTACAGAGATTATGGACTTCAGTTATCCTTAGAATCTCTCACCTAAATTTTTGAAGTTATGCATAACCTAGGAACGCGTACGGTCGCCATTTTCCTCCAAGGTAAAAAATATATGAAAAATGAAGTCTGTTGTATGCAAAAAATAATTATGTATGTTCCTATTTATTTTCTAGGTAAGTAACTAAATCATATTTCATTTTCTCTGTAATGACAGCCTTCAGATAAGCCTGTTCTAAATGCGACCCTGCAAGTTACCGGTGTTGTTGGTTGCAGAAGAGATGGTCTTGTGTACAAGAAGAATGAAATATTTGAACTAAATTCTAGGGAGGCTTCGGCTGTATTTGGAAAAGAACATAGCACCAACATTTATAATGGTCCTAGGTTCCTATCAGAGCGGGGGCTACTAGCAATGCCATCATCTCGCATACATTTTTAAATGCATCTCAATTCTAATACAAACTGTAGATGTACCAGAATTCTAGTTAGAGCAATGGCCCATACTTTCCTCTGTGTTTGTTTCTCTGTTGTCCTTAATGTCATCTCATTTTTACTTTCTGTTCTTCTTGCATGTTAGGTTTTTCTAGGACATTGTTGAGAATGTAGACCATATGTCTTCTAAAGTGATTTTATGGACATCCTATTTATTTATTTCGGATGTCTTTCTCCTATCGAGTGTCATGGCTCTTGGCATTCTTATATTCAGCATGAAAATATATTCATAGATTTTTCAGGCTCTTGCCATTATTATATTCATAGCTTTTTTAGCGTGCGCTCAAACAATGCTAATGAGTGGTGTTGCAGGCTGCTATTGAGGCAGAGAGAGCGAAGACCCAGGCTGCTTTTGAGGAGAGGGACCGGCAGTTGGCGAAGAGGGACCGGCAGGCGACGGAGAGGGAGAGGGAGAATGAGGAGAGGACGATTAGGCTGTTGGAGGAGGAGAGGAACCGGAACGACTCGGCTAACCGGGCCATGTATGATCTCTTCGTGGTAAGTTTCTTTTGCATATTAGCTAAATTATGCACACAATGTTCCTTTCATTAGTAACTAATATGACTGACTCGTCAAAACCAAATGAGCAGTCCATGTGTGAGAAGAACGGCCAGACCCCTCCGTCGATGCCAGTCATTGCTCCGGCGGGTATGGTGAGTTTCATTTGAACGGTCATTAGTTACTAGTCTTCATATTTGAGTTGCATCATGCTAATGATACATTGGAAATAATATTTGGTGCAGCGTAACTCCCGACAAGCATTGTCCGATCCTTCTCCGTCTGCCACTGGCACGACCGGTCCTACACCTACACCTACACCTACACCTCCGTGATGACGGTAACTTTCCCAAGTGTTTTGCTTAATAGAGTTTTGTTGTGATGCCATGTTGTATCTACACATATCGTGCATAATGTGTGTATGTTTGAAATGCATTGTATTTGTGGGATTCGACATCTAGTAGTGTGCCTTTGGTAGCCTTCCATATAGGGAAATGCCTCCTAGTGCTTCCACTGAGCCATGGTAGTTTGCTACTGCTCCGGAACACATGGATTGACCGGCATGTGTCCTTCTTTGCTCCTGTGTCTGTCCCTATGGGGAAATGTCACGCGGTGTATCACCGAAGTCCTTGTAGCTTGCTACGACTTGGTTGCACTCGCTGATGACTGACACGTGCATTGCTGGGTCATGTATGCTTGTCCATGTACGTTTGTGCCACCTTGGTTGTATGACTAGTCATGTCGGCCCGGGTTCTCTGCCATAAGGATACTAGCGACATAATCATATACTTAGCATTTTTTTTCCTCCAAAATGACTCGATATGCTTAGCTAGCTCAAAAATGACATAATAAGCTTAATTAGCTCCAGAATGACATATTTAACCTAGGATAGCTCTAAAATGACCTATACTTAGCATTTTTTTCCTCCAAAATGACTTAATATGCTTAGCTAGCTTAAAAATGACCTATTTAACCTAGGATAGCTCTAAAATGACGTATACTTAGTATATTTTCCTCCAAAATGACTTAATATGCTTAGCTAACTCTAAAATGACATAATATGCTTAAGAAATGACATATTTTAGGTCCTGAATGACTTCATATGCTTAGCTAGCTTCAAAATGACATAATAACCTTACTTAGCTCCAAAATGACCTATTTAACCTAGGCTAGCTCTAAAATGACCTATACTTAGCATTTTTTCATCCTAAATAACTTAATATGCTTAGCTAGCTCAAAAATGACAAGATAAGCTTGATTAGCTCCAAAATGACTTATTTAACCAAGGATAGCTCTAAAATGACCTATACTTAGCATTTTTTTCCTCCAAAAGGACTTAATATGCTTAGCCAGCTTAAAAATGACCTATTTAACCTAGGATAGCTCTAAAATGACCTATACTTAGCATCTTTTCCTCCAAAATCACTTAATATGCTTAATTGGCTCTAAAATGACATAATATGCTTAAGAAATGTCATATTTTAGCTCCTAAATGACTTCATATGCTTAGCTACCTTCAAAATGACATAATGACCTTACTTAGCTCCAAAATGACCTATTTTATAGATATAAGTTGCATCATAATAATCTTCACATTTTAGTTGCATCATAATAATCTTCTTCTTCTAGTCTTCTTCTTCTAACTTTCTTCTTTCCCATTTTACAGATTTGCTTAAGATCACGGAAGCTTGGGTTGATGGAGTGCTTGTATTTAGTTTTTGTTTTGACCTTGTGAAACTTGCTACCTATGGATGAAACTGTGTAATATTGATGAAACTATGTATATGTACGGATGAAACTTGCTACTATTGGTAACATGTGTTGGATATATATGTGTTCATGACTATTGGTAATATGTGTTGAATATGCTATATTGGTCATATAAATATATTTGTGTTTGATTTTCTATGAAAATGAATTGATATAAAAAAACAAAATTAAATGTATAGACACTTTGCCATCTGCTGGCAGATGGCAAAGAGCTTTGCCATCAGCTGGCAGGTGGCAAAGAAACCACGTGTCATCCAGAGAAAAAAATTGGACTGGCCTATTTGGGCTCTTTGCCATCTGCCAGCAGATGGCAAAGCTCTTTGCCATCAGCTGGCTGATGGCAAAGTATGCAACCTTTGCCATCTGCTGGCAGATGGCATAGAGCCTGCAGCATTTGCCATCAGCAAGCAGATGGCAAAGAGCCTGCAGCATTTGCCATTTGCTGGCAGATGGCAAAGAACCTGCAGCCTTTGCCATCTGCTGGCTGATGGCAAAGTATGCCGTTATCCTTCTAACGGGGCTAACCCCGTTAAGAGGCTTTGCCATCTGCCAGCTGATGGCAAAGGCACAGGCTCTTTGCCATCAGCCAGCAGATGGCAAAGAAGCCTTTGCCCACTAGAATTCAGACAAACTGTTTGCCATCTGCTCGCTGATGGCAAAGCCTTTGCCATCTACCGACGTGCCTTTGCCATCTGCCATGGCAGATGGCAAAGTGCCAGATTCCAGTAGTGTACACATCCTCTCTGTTTATTGCAGAGACGTGTATCAGGAGAAGAGCGGGGAGGTGCTGCCAAAATTTTGCGTCGGATCCGTAGCATAGCATGGGAAAATGAACCCAATCTACACATACTCGGGTGGGATTAGGACCTATCATTATCTATTAGAGTGTAGGTTGCATGGACGTAATAAAATTGACAAAGTAGATCAACTGATGAATATATACATGGTGAATTACATATATAATTTTTGTGGGTCTAGTAGCTCTGAAAGTCAAGATGAGTGATCGTGTGTGGATGTATACCGGTCACACTAGTCAGAACAAATGGAGCGTTGAATGGTTCACAAAAACCAAGGGGTTTGTGCAAGCCGCATTTGCAAATGGCCAGAGGAAAACCTGGTGCCCCTGTTTCCGGTGCGGCAATTGGGAAAAGAGGACACGGGCTGAAATGGGCAAACACCTGCAGAAGAGTGTTTTTACGCCCGATTATACGGTGTGGACATTTCATGGTGACTCTGCCCAACGTGACCGAGCTGAGGTGGATTGTCGTCGCACCGACGAGCATGGTACCGGGATGGAAAACATGGTGCAAGACTATGATGATGCTCGAGATTCGGACGAGGAGATGGAGGAATCTGCAAAGGCCTTCAATGAAATGTTGGAGTGTTCAAAACGTCCGCTCCATGAGCACACTGAGCTGTGTCAGTTGGATGCCATCTCACAAGTAATGGCTTTGAAGGCTCAGTTCAACTTAGGCAGAGAATGCTATGACGCAATTATGACAGTATTTGGACGCTTTCTACCCAAAGGCCATGTAATGCATGCAAACCTGTACTAGTCGGACAAAATCCTCCGTGCACTGAAGATGCCCTATGAGAAGATACATGCCTGTGAGAAAGGATGTGCCTTATTTAGGCTTGACTATGCAGACTTGAACTATTGTCCCATTTGCAAGTCATCCAGGTATATTGTGGTAGACAACGGTATGGGTGAGAAGACACAAACCAAAATCCCCGTTAGTGTTCTTCGGTATATGCCAATCGTACCAAGACTTCAACGTCTTTTCATGGTCGAAGAGAAGGCCAGACAGATGACATGGCACAAAATAGGCAAAAGAACCGAACTAGATGCAGATGGGAATCTGATGATGGTACACACATCGGATGGTGTTGCGTGGAAAAAGTTTGATGAATTACATGATGACAAAGCGGCAGATCCGAGGCATCCTCGAGTCGGCGTCAGCACGGATGGGTTCAGTGTGTTTGGTTTGACGGCAGCCCAATACAGTTGTTGGCCCGTATTTGTCTTTCCACTCAATCTCCCCCCCCCCCCCTAGACAGATTATGCAAAGAAAGAATATTTTCCTGACATTGATAATTCCAGGGCCCAACTATCCTAGGAAAAATATGAATGTGTACATGCAGCCTCTTAAGAACGAATTGCAAGAAGCCCGGGATAATGAGTTCAAGACATACGATGCCTATAGCAAACGGAACTTCATAATGCGTGTCTGGTACATGTACTCGACGCATGACTTGCCGGTGTATGCGCTATTCGTTGCTTGGTGTGTGCATGGAAGGTTCCCGTGCCCCACATGCAAGGGAGCTCTTGAGTTTCGTTGGCTTCAGGCCGGTCGCAAGTTTTATTGCTTCGAAATGCATAGGCAGTTCCTGGATCCTCGCCATAAGTTCAGGAAAGACAAGAAGAACTTCATCAGAGGTAGAGTTGTCAAAAACTCTGCACCACCTGCATTGACAGGCCAACAGACCCTGGATCAGTTAAACACTCTCGAGCCAGATCCAGAGCGTACAGGGTACTTCAAGGGGTATAATTCTAAGCACGCCTGGACTCACAAAACATGCTTATGGGATCTGCCTTACTTCAAAGACCTCCTTTGCCCACACAACATCGACGTGATGCACACTGAGAAGAATATCGCCGAGGCACTTTTTGGTACATTGTTCGGCATAGATGGGAAGTCAAAGGATAATACTAAGGCTAGAGTCGATCTGGAGGCGCTATGTGATAGGCCGTTACAAAACATGAAAGAACCGAAAGGAAAGCAGAACTGGAAGAAGCCAAAGGCATGGTTCAATCTTGGAAGGCCAGCTATGATGGAAATTATCTTGTGGGTGCAACAGCAGTTGATGTTCCCCAATGGGTATGCAGCGAATCTAAAGAGGGGAGCAAATCTTGATAAATTGAAGATATTTGGTCTCAAGAGTCATGATTGGCACATATGGATTGAGATGGTAATGCCGCTGACGTTGCGTGGCTTCATCCCTGAGGATGAATGGCTAGTACTGGCAGAACTCAGCTATTTCTTCCGTGTTCTTTGTGCAAAAGAACTATTGCCTGGCGTGCTAGAAGAAATGGAAGAGTTGGCGCCGGAGTTGATCTGCAAGTTAGAGAAGATCTTTCCACCGGGCTTCTTTAATCCAATGCAGCATTTGATTTTGCATCTCCCGACCGAGGCAAGATTGGGGGGCCCGTGCAAAATCGTTGGTGCTACCCAACTGAGAGGATGTAGAAGACACTTCGAGAAAAATGTAAAAATAAATGTAGAATTGAAGCATCGATGGCTGAGGCATTCATCACTCAGGAGGCGGCAAACTTCGTGACAGCATACTACGAAGCCAAAAATCGTCATTCGCATAATCCGAAGCCTCGGTACAATGCTGACAAGCCTAAAAAGGGTGTATCCAACTGATGGCTTCTCGCCCCTCGTTGGTTACCCCAAGTGGAAGGTTTGAGATGCAGTGTAACGGAAGTTTTCCCTTGGCAAAGATACCAAGGATCGATTTCCCTGAGACTCCCAGTTTCAACAAGAAGGTGTCAACTGCTAACGGCGCTAGATATATTAGCAATCAACGTGGACCTGCACACAGATACAAATAACTTTGCTCCCAACGAGTACAGAGAGGTTGTCAATCTCTCCGGCCTTGTAGTTTACAAAGGATCAAACGCAAGTGATAATAGTGATAGGTAATGCTGCAATAGTAAGTAAAAGCGTAAAGTAAATAGCGGATGTGATCAATGATGGTAACATGGACCGGGGTCCCATGATGTTCACTAGTGATGTCTCTCTCCCAAAAGACGATAAAACAGCTACGTGAGGTAAACGAATTACAGCTGGGCAATTGACAGAATTATGTGCGCAAACCAATGCTAACTATGTTACAAGAAAGGTAGAGGTTCAAAGCATGGGCGGTACGCCAAGGCAAGTAGAACAAAATCCATCAATGTCTACTACTAATCATCCACCTTGAGATATCTATCCAGAACATCTCGCTGGTATTAAGTTGCGAGTCCCACCCATAGTGTAAACTCAAAGCAACAGAAAACTGCATTAAAAAAACTTTGCGTAAAGTAAACAATCCTTGCACCCGCGGGCACAAGCACCGTTGTTTTCCCCCTTGTGGCAACAGCACATCCCCTAGACTCATGTTTCTGTCACTCAAGCTAGTCATCGAGGGGCATGAACCCACAATCAAGCATAACGTTCCCTCTTGGAGTCACTACCTACTACTTGGCCAAAGCAATAAATAACAACGGGGAACATGCAAGAATTACTTACGAACATAAATATAAAAGAGGTAGATCAAATATATTACTCAAACACAATCTGAACATAATCTCACAATCCATCGGATCCCAGCAAACTCATCATAGCAACAGCATAAGGATTACATATGTGCCTCGATCATGTAGGGCAGCTCACGAGGACTAATTAGTGAAGCACAAGAACGGGAGGAGAACATCACATAGCTACTGGTCATGGACCCATGGTCCAAGGGAGACTACTCACAACTCATCCGGGAGGCGTCCATGGTGGTGGAGAAGCTCCCGGTGGTGATCCTCCCCTCCGGCAGGGTGCCGGGAAGAGTTCTCCTGGTGCTCCCGATCTTGGAAGCGGCGGCGGCGGCGCAACAGAGATGAGATCGCGAAAAAGGGTTCCCGTCTCGAGGGTTTCGGGACGCGATATAAATATATGCCAAAGGGGGGCATCAGCGGAGGCTCGTGGGGCCCAGGCGCCCCCCCGGCGCAGCCAGGGGGGCCCGCGCCACCAGGGCGCCTGGAGCCCTGGTGGCCCCCCTACGGCTGTCCTTTGGCAGCTGGAAAGCTTCTGGAATGCTGATTTTTTATATATTTTTTCCGGGATTTTTCTGGCAGTTCTCGTAACGTGAAAACCTGAAATACAAAAACAGCAGAAAATAGAAACTGGCACTGGGGTGCACAAAGTTAATAGGTTAGTCCAAATATGATCAAAAGTGTATGGAAGTGTATAAATATCATAGCAATATCACCCAAAAGAGGCATGGAGCAAGCAGAAATTATAGATACGTTTTGGACGTATCAACATCCCCAAGCTTAATTCCTGCTCGTCCTCGAGTAGGTAAATGATAACAAGAATAATTTCTGTGGTGACATGCTATTAACCATATAAGGATTTTTCATAGTCATATGACAAAAGCTTACTGAGACAATGAATATGTAGTAATTAAGTTGCCTCATGAGAAAATCACAAAGAACTGAAAGTTTTACAATATGGTATTGAAACATCAAATAGATTTGTAATGAGCATGGTCTGCAAATATGATAAAGTCATATCTTGCTTGCCCCCTTTAGTGAAGCAAAACATAAATGTAGGGGCACCTCCAAGGTTTAAGTGATGACTAGATACAATGATTTCAAAATAAACGATATCATAATCATGCAAAAGACAATGCTACTTTGGGACAATGCACATTACACTCAGAATGACAATCATGCTCTCAGTAGTTGGTGCTTTAAAAGAAGGTGGAGACTCTCGAACCGTGGCTTTTGTTGGCAAGTTTGAAAACCCGTAATCGGAAACAAAGACAAAGCATGTACCAGAGCTCTTGGTTTTAAAAACAGAGGTAATAATTATTATTTTTTCTTCTTAGATCATGCATGTTTCGTCAACGAATGCTAGCAGATAACTCAATTACTTCTTGAGAGGGACAAGTTTCGAGGAACGGCTCCCGAATGAGGACAATCACATCCTCTTAATCTCCTTTGTTTATCACTGCCAAAGTTTTCTGATTTCTCATGAACAAAGCATGAAGGAGGGTTTGTTTGTTATATTAATTTTGAGCCGGGCGCACTCAATGCCAGTTCCTTCTCGTGTTATGGGTTTGCACATTATACATGCAATCCCGGGGTGAAGCTTGTCCAACTTAAAAAGATCATGAATTAACTACTACTTCCTCATGGACTTAAAACAGAGGCACAAAATAGGAATGCATTTTTTCTTTTTCTTTGAATAATTTCGAGATGGTACATGAAAGTCTTCGTTAGGAATGGCAGGTAAATACCATGTAGGAAGGTATGGTGGACTCATATGGCATAACTGGTTTAAAAGAATTTGGATGCACAAGCAGTCAGCCGCTTAGTACAGGTGGAGGTTAGCAAAAGACTGGGAGCGACCAACTAAGAGAGCAATGACGGTCATAATCATGCAGAGCGACAAAGCAACATTGAATCAGGCATGGTAGTTATATCGCTACTCAGAAATAAAATATCATCAAGGCTTGACAGACTTTCTTTACAGTCTTAAATATGCGTGAGCATACGCCAAGTCAATCAAAGTAAATTCGTGAAGGAAGATATTACTAAACCATACCACATCATAGGCAAACAAATCATGTTGGTACTCCAATAACACATTGGAAACCCCCCAGCTATTTGAGACTAACCATAAGAAAACATGAATTACTAAGCACCATTATGCACGTAGCATCTTTATCATAGACATACCAACCAATGCAACGGAAGGAAACTCTCTTAATAAGATAATCATGATAATTAAAGAGAGTTCAAGCAACCAACTAAACAAAAGCTCTTTAAAAAGATAAACATGAAAACTAAAAGCTAAGCATGATAGTAGCTATTGAAAGACAAAGAACACACACAGCAAAGATAGACATGAAAATTCTATGTTATGTTCTAGGTAGAAGTGGAGCGTGTTTCTCTCCCACATAAAGAAAGCTGAGTTCTGACTCGTTATGAAAAGCTAAAGAAAACTAAAAATGAAAACTAAAAGCAAGACGCTCCAAGCATAGCACATAACACATGAAGTGATAAAAATATAGTGGAACGAAAGACGAACTGATAATGTTGATGGAGAAGGGGATGCACGGGGGCATCCCCAAGCTTAGACGCTTGAGTCTCCTTGAATATTTCTTGGGGGTGCACGGGGGCATCCCCAAGCTTGAGCATTTGACACTCCTGAATCTTTTTATCATCTTCCCTCGCACACTTGAAAACTCCCTTCATACATAACTCATCATAATCTGATTAGCGAGGTTAGTACCCATAATAACATAATTGTTCCTTGCTGGAAATAAGGATATCCTTGAAGGTCTACTGTTTCTCAAGATTGCCAAAAGGTTTTTGCAAAGAAAAAGCAAGCTCTAGGTTTGCAAAATGAAGGAAAGGCAAAACAGGACAGAATCTGTGAAAAACAGAACAGCAGGTAGTAAATGATTTTTTCGGGGCACTTCTGCAACTCTAATAAAAAAACTCAAAACAGACGAACGAAAGACAATTATATAGATCATGATGTCGAAAAAATTCAGACCAAAAAGATGATCTGGTGATTTTATACGAATTTTTCTATCCAATGACAGAATCTGTTTCCTGGACAGCACGTCACAACTTTTGAACTTTCTTGCAATCAGAGGCTACACTTGGCACAAAGTTGAAAAGCAAAGATACAATGATGATGCTACTGTAGTAAACAACATCAAGACACAACAAAAGCAAAATAAAATTTTATTCATGTGGGCTGCCTCCCAAAAGCGCTTTCTTTTATGCCTTTAAGCTAGGCATAATGCAAAGAGGAATCAATGACCATCATAATAACCGGAGCTATAAATTGCTTCAAATGGTTCCTCAACAAGTTCGCTCTTGTTCCTTCTGGGAAAGGGGTACACACCTTTTGCCTTCCCGCGTAAGCAGATTTGTCCCTTACCTATATCAATGAAGCCTTTAACTGCTCGAAGGAAGTCCCTTCCAAGCACTATATTTCCTTGGTTTGGCTCCATGATGAAGAAATCAACCATTGTAATCCCTTTAAGGAACTTAACTGGCACGTCTTTTATTCTTCCCCGGATTTCAGAAATATCTCCACTAGTGTGTTCATGATAAAATGGTAATCTATCCATGTTAAGTTTTAAAGAATCATGAACAATTTTTGGCATAGTAGAAACCATAGATCCAATATCACAATAAGTAAGGAAGTCTTGATTAGAGACGCTAATTCTAACAAAAGGCTCCCAATAATTGTCTATTTCCAAAATGTCTTTCTTATTGGGTTTGGGTTTCTCTTCCTTCATCAAGTCTAGAGCATCCATTCTCTTCTCAATAGTAGCAAGTCTATCTATGACAGTATCAAAACTATGATCATAAACAAAGTAACTAGATAGACCATGTATAATTTCAAGAGCTCTAGCTTCAGCACACTCTAGGAAATCTCCCTCAGCTATAATATCAAGAGAGTGTTTACACCATTTAAAAAGACCATGGTAAAAATTTCTAAGCACAATTTTTATATGTATCCAAGGCATAATTCTCCTATGTGCATCAGAAATTCTGTCCCATGCCTTCTTCATATTTTCTCCATCCCTTTGATGGAAATCTAGAACTTCTGATTCCCTCAAAGCACCAAATCCTAACATGCTTGACTAAACAGAAAGGGCTACTAATAGAAAAACAAATAATTTTTTTGTGATTTTCGATAAAAGATACTAAAGCAAAAACTGAAAGGTAAACTAACAAGACTAAAAAGCAAAGGTAAAAGATAGCGTGCAACTTCCCTATCCTGAAGAGTGGAGTCCCCGGCAACGGCGCCAGAAAACTTTGCTTGATGGCTTCTCGCCCCTCGTTGGTTACCCCAAGTGGAAGGTTTGAGATGCAGTGTAGCGGAAGTTTTCCCTTGGCAAAGATACCAAGGATCGATTTCCCTGAGACTCCCAGTTTCAACAAGAAGGTGTCAACTGCTAACGGCGCCAGATATATTAGCAATCAACGTGGACCTGCACACAGATACAAATAACTTTGCTCCCAACGAGTACAGAGAGGTTGTCAATCTCTCCGGCCTTGTAGTTTACAAAGGATCAAATGCAAGTGATAATAGTGATAGGTAATGCTGCAATAGTAAGTAAAAGCGTAAAGTAAATAGCGGATGTGATCAATGATGGTAATATGGACCGGGGTCCCATGATGTTCACTAGTGATGTCTCTCTCCCAAAAGACGATAAAACAGCTACGTGAGGTAAACGAATTACAGCTGGGCAATTGACAGAATTATGTGCGCAAACCAATGCTAACTATGTTACAAGAAAGGTAGAGGTTCAAAGCATGGGCGGTACGCCAAGGCAAGTAGACCGAAATCCATCAATGTCTACTACTAATCATCCACCTTGAGATATCTATCCAGAACATCTCGCTGGTATTAAGTTGCTAGTCCCACCCATAGTGTAAACTCAAAGCAACAGACAACTGCATTAAAAGAACTTTGCGTAAAGTAAACAATCCTTGCACCCGCGGGCACAAGCACCGTTGTTTTCCCCCTTGTGGCAACAGCACATCCCCTAGACTCATGTTTTTGTCACTCAAGCTAGTCATCGAGTGGCATGAACCCACAATCAAGCATAACGTTCCCTCTTGGAGTCACTACCTACTACTTGGCCAAAGCAATAAATAACAACGGGGAACATGCAAGAATTACTTACGAACATAAATATAAAAGAGGTAGATCAAATATATTACTCAAACACAATCTGAACATAATCTCACAATCCATCGGATCCCAGCAAACTCATCATAGCAACAGCATAAGGATTACATATGTGCCTCGATCATGTAGGGCAGCTCACGAGGACTAATTAGTGAAGCACAAGAACGGGAGGAGAACATCACATAGCTACTGGTCATGGACCCATGGTCCAAGGGAGACTACTCACAACTCATCCGGGAGGCGTCCATGGTGGTGGAGAAGCTCCCGGTGGTGATCCTCCCCTCCGGCAGGGTGCCGGGAAGAGTTCTCCTGGTGCTCCCGATCTTGGAAGCGGCGGCGGCGGCGGAACAGAGATGAGATCATGAAAAAGGGTTCCCGTCTCGAGGGTTTCGGGACGCGATATAAATATATGCCAAAAGGGGGGCATCAGCGGAGGCTCGGGGGGGCCAGGCGCCCCCCCCGGCTCGGCCAAGGGGGGCCCGCGCCACCAGGGCGCCTGGAGCCCTGGTAGCCCCCCTCCGGCTGTCCTTTCGCAGCTGTGAAGCTTCTGGAACGCTGATTTTTTATATAATTTTTCCGGGATTTTTCTGGCAGTTCTCGTAACGTGAAAACCTGAAATACAAAAACAGCAGAAAACAGAAACTGGCACTGGGGTGCACTAAGTTAATAGGTTAGTCCAAATATGATCAAAAGTGTATGGAAGTGTATAAATATCATAGCAATATCACCTAAAAGAGGCATGGAGCAAGCAGAAATTATAGATACGTTTTGGACGTATCACCAACCTCAACCTATTCAAAGGGAATATCGCACCAGCCAGTGTTTCAAATCCAATATCTTCGGATAACGAAGAATGGCGGACCATTTCGTTGTATATCTTCAACAACCTGATAGAAGTGCGGCCGTACATCGAGTAAGTTCTCGGTACATTGATTCACAACTTCTATTTCCTTTGAACTGTGCTCTTATTCCTGGATATTTCATACAGTCGATACGTCGCCATATTCTCGTATGGAGCGGTGATCCAAAAGGATTCTGTCGAAGAGTACAAGCTTCTCGCAAAGCAAGGAGGCGGCGCCTATCCCGGTTTCATCTCTTGGTTCAAACAAACGGCAATTTCTATTAGACAATTTCATTTCATTCGCTAATTTGTGCGTAATGCAACAATCCTTTCATATTAAACTTGTAGGCTACTTCAGAGTCTATGGACGCCGAATTGAGACAAATCGCTAATGGTTTTGACTATAAGGTCTGTTCATTTGACAAATACGACATCAACGGGTATCGCTTTCGTACCTATGGCAAAGAGCTATCTATGGCCGACCGAAAGTCTACAAATTGTTGTGTATCTGCTATTGGCGAAGGAGGTACCGAGTATTATGTGAGAGTTGAAGCAATTTATGAACTTCTATTCTATGGTGAAAACCCACCGAATGTCGTAGTCTTCAAATGTTATTGGTTTCAGCCGAAGGAGACTAGATGGACTCATGAACATATAGGGCTAGTTGAAATCAACCAATGCACCCATTTAGATGTTTCTGATGTCTATATTACGGCTCAACAGGCGACCCAAGTATTCTATCTACCGTGGGCCTGCCAAACTAATCCAAATCTGAAAGGTTGAGATGTCGTTTATGAAGTGCCGCCACGTGCTAGACTTTCTCCCCCAAAGTAAGAGGATTACGAACCTCACATTAACCCAGACACATATGAAGGAGAAATCTTCCGAGAGACACATCTTTCCAAAAAGTGTTTAAAGAACCGCTATACTTCACCCCAAAACATTGAAGTAGACAGCGACAGTGAATCCGACATCACCCAAGAGGAGGAACAAGAAGAGCCATAACAAGAAGATATTATTGCTGCGGATGACCAGTCAATGCTTGACCGATTACGTCAAGGTGGCCTTGCACATGTTGATGCCACTGCACCCTATGAGCCCGTCATTGATTATAGTGATGATGATGATTACGCATTTATTGATGATACTGATCAAGATTATTAGTAGTGTCAGGTATTCAATTTTTTTATGTTGTACTTGATGATGATACACTTAAGTGATATACATATTATTATTCATGTCGGTATTTTTTTATGTTGTACTAATTTTGTTTACTCTTTGTCATGGCAGGTGTTGAAAGATGGGGGGCGCTGGTTGGGAGCGCTCCGAGACCCTGGAGGAGCACATGTCTGGATGGGGTACCTGGCCGAATCAGCCTGAGGGGCCGAGTGGCCATGGTGATGATGGCGGGGAGCCGACTGAGGCCAAGGACAAACATGCCCAAATGGAAGGTGTGCCAAACCATCAAGGCAGCTCCAGCTTATATCAGTTCGGGCGGAACTGGGTATGTGGTTTGCTTCATGATTCATGCAATTCATTCATCATGCTAGCTTGAACCCTTTAATTACTAATTTACTTTGTTTCTCTCTTTTAGGCATGCTACAATAAGACGGATAAGGTTCCAGAGGTGTACGACCTGTATGCCATGGCCCACACTGCTTATTACAAGAAAGTCAAGGGGAAGGCGAGGAAAGGGGAGGACTTTAACCCGAGCCAGGGTCCCATTGATCCAGAGCTGGTGATGATATCTGGTGGCGGGAGGTCCCATGGCTCGATAGCCATTGGAGATGTGCAGTTTGTGTGCGAGAAGTCCGGTCAGATCGCTCCGCCGAAGCCAGAGATTGCTCCTGGGACCGCTCCGCCTACACCTCCATGATCACGGTAAGTTTCTCTAGTGTTTTGCTTAACAAATGCATAAAGACCTAGACTTAGCTTTATTTCCTCCAATATGCTTACCATAATGACCTAGAGTTAGCTTCTTTTCCTCCAAAATGACTTAATAAGCTTACTGACCTCCAAAACCAACCATTTAACCTAAGTTAGCTCTAAAACAATCTGTACTTAGCTTACTTATGTCAAAAATTGCATAATTAGCTTAGTTAGCTCATAAACGATCCATTTTACCAAAGTTAGCTCTAAAATGACCCATTTTACCTTAGTTAGCTTATAAATGATCCAATTTATCCAAGTTAGCTCTAAAATGACCCATTTTACCTAGATTAGCTCCTAAATGATCCATTTTACCTACGTTAGCTTTAAAATGACCCATTTCACCTAGGTTAGCTCCAAAATGACCCATTTCACCTCGGTTAGCTCCAAAATGACCCATTTCACCTAGGTTAGCTCCAAAATGACCCATCTTAACTAGGTTAGCTTATAAAGTCCTTTGCCGTCCGCCGTCCATGCCTTTGCCGTCCGCCATGGCAGATGGCAAATTACCTGTTTCCTGTAGTGCTGCTGTCATATAATGAACCAGGTATGAATGCAAGTACAGTGATACAGGACAACAGGTACAAACATGAGCAAAGCAGCGGGCAACATATTTGCGATATCCTGTCGCCCTTTTCAAACTGGAATTCGACTTCCATCAGATTTCCTGCAAAAGAGATCTGTAAGGCACATGCGGAAAAGTAGAATTTAAAATTGTCATGTGATATCATAGACAGTACATCATCCTGGGAACGAGACCAGTGCATAACGCACTAATAGGGAAAAGCCTAGCAGTTGCACGAGTTTTGGGCGTATCAGTAATGCGGGCACCCGCGCTATTGATACGGTGCTATAGTTAACCTGTAACTGTAGCGTCTGTTGACCCACACTACTACTATACATGGGTAGCAGATGTGTGCTTTGGTGATACGCGCTACTGCTAATAGCTGCAGCGCTTTTATCTTGGACCCGCTGCTGGTACGGGCGCACTGCTGCTAACTTTATACCCCTCGCTACTGCTAGTTTTAATAGTTTCTGTTTTTTTTTGCATATTTGTTTTGTATTTGAATATGCTTTATACAATCTTTAGCATATCATACACATACAAATGTAATCATAGCATATACATAGCATATACATACAAATAGTCTCATCAAATCATGTCATCATCATAATTATCATCCAACACAAAGTGGTCTCTCGTGATCATCTCGAAAATAGAGATACAAGTCTCGATTACATGCAACTACATCGTCATCCATCTAAACAATGATATACGCGAGACGAGCTATCACTATGAGTGAGAGCGGAACTATGCAGTACATGAGTTCGTATCCCTCTCTCACACTAGCGTGCACCTAAACTAACTATTGGCTGTTGCTCGGAAATCAGAAACCGGTACACCTGGGCCTGACACTGTGGCCACTCGTCGTATACTCCTGGCGTAGCACTTCTTCGCCATCGATGATCTATGCACCTGCATCGTCACATGAGTCGATGATATACAACATATATAGTTGAGCAACAGAAAGAGACATACTTGGTGTGACAGCCTGGATGTTTGCCCTCTCTCTTTTTCCGGACTTGCCTTCTCTCTGTTTCTGAACGTGGTTTCTGCCTTGCTTTGATTTGGGTTTTGGAATCATTTCAGATGGACTTGCCACTTGGTCATATCCTTGACTTTCAACCAAGTAACTTATCTATTCCTCATTCAACTTTGTTTCTCTGATAAAACCCTAAAATCATCCTAGGAATATTTTTCATAAAGGAAAAATATTCATTTTCCCCTCTTAAACCTACTTTGGACACTATTGCTCCAAAGCAACCCCATTTTTCCTTGCTCCAAAAATCCTGAAATAATTCCAAAATATTCTTTGGACGTTGCCACACCTTCCCAAGAAAAAATATTGCATCACTCTTTGAAATATTTTTTGCTATAGAAAATCATTTCTATTTTGGACCAGAAATGCACTTTGTATATCAAGTGCATTTTTTCTTGATCTTTGGGCCTTGATCTTTCTTGAGCTAAAACACCCTCCTAAGAAGCCCTAAACCCTAGGAGATCATCCCTAATGGCCTTCTAGAAGGTGGCTTAACTTGGCAACCAAGTTTCTGCTCAGAAGCTTGCCAGCTTGGTTAAGTCAAATCTGGTCGGCCTAAGCATGAGCTATCACCAATCCTAGACTAAACACTACACGGACGAACGTGCAGACAAGGTTTGGGAGCGCTTGGACGTCGTCTTGACCATGCCAGGGCGATGACCGCGTGAGGACACGGTGCCTGGCATGCGTTTGACGCGCTCTGGGTGTCGCCATCTTCTTTGATTCACGCGTGCTCGTTCTAGAGCTCGCCGACGACTGCCGCACCGAGAAACCACCCCCGACCCATCATCCTTGACCGCTCCCTAGCGCTCGACGACGCCGGAGCCGCCGCAGCAAGCACGGCCACGTCCTGGCCAAAATGCAACAGTACGCGCGTGCGCTTGTCCACTTCCTCCACCGCCTTCCATGCTCGTACGCGAGCGTGGGCAAGTTCCTGAGTTGACACTGAGTGTTTGCCCCCTCGCGTTGGAGCTTCTCGTCACTGTTCGCTGCATGTCCAGAGAGCTCCAGCGGCGACACGTCCCCCCACGCCCCGGCTATATATAGCGACCCCGCCTTGAATCCTAGCCAAGCACCACTCCACACCACCTCCAGAAGCATGTAGAACGACCCCAGCTCGGTCGGGCAGGCCTCTGGCCGTTGCCCCGACCAAATGACTCCGGCGACCTCCGCAGTCCAGCCGCCGCTCTCCGGTGCCTCTCGAGCTCAAGAAGCTGCTTGGGCAGGGCATTAGGGATATGTTGGTGCTGCCTGGACGCCGCTGAGCCCTCGAAGCTGCCTCTAGCCGTCGTCTTCAACCACTCTGGCGAACTCCGTCCGCCACCGTAGCTTGCGAGACCGACCGCGAGCAGCTCCGTCCACCCCACGCCAAGCTATGGGTACCGTCAGGTGCGCCACGAGCCCCGCTTCAATCCTATCCCTCTAGCCTAGCCCCAAACCCCCTCGTCACCGGCATGAGCTCCGGAGAAGCCCCGCCTCTCTCTGATCTCACGCTCCCCCACTCTCTCCTGACGCGCGCGACCCACCTGTCGGTCTCACCACTCGCGCCCGAAGCGATACGAGTGGAGGCGCCTT
>LR738712.1:23701056-23785976 GCA_902687465.1 Secale cereale
CCCCCGGTTTCCTGTTTAATTCAAATATTATTTAGAAATTTGACTAAACTTTGACCAGCCACCATTTCTAAACCATAACTCCAAATGATTTGATTCTTTTTGCATTGTCTTTGTTTCAGAAAGTTCTAGCAGCTCACGAAGGGGTGGATTTTTCCTTGCTGTCGAGAATTTCTGGTGATTTTCAGAATGTGTTTTGATAAAAAACATTTGGGTTTTAAAATCTTTTTAGAAGGAGAAACTTGTCTTGAAGCAAACCAAGAGGGGTGTGATCCTCCTCTACACTAAGGCAAGCCACACCAGCATTTGGATGGTGTTATTTCAATATATATGATTTTCCACTTGAAAATGAGTTCTTATTTGCATTTAAAATTTGATAAATAAATGTGGTTAATTGCTAGTGACTTTATTGTGCTTGATATGCTTGTTTTAGTTACTGGTTGAATGCATGAACTTGATTAGCTAAGTGGAGTAAGATTTTTACACTGGATATGTTGCTATGGAAATTGATGGTAGTTATTTTACTAAGTGATATTTTCAATTTGATGATGAACTAATAAAAATACTGTTGGATAATAAAAATGGGTTATAACCAGAGGAGTTTTGATCTTAAGTATTTTTTTGACTGAATACTGTGAGGCAAAAGCCCCACAGCCCTTTATTGCACCGCATTGATCTTAAGTATTGCATGATATTCATGTTGATAAGTTCGATCCATGACTATGAGTTGTTTGCTTTGCATGACGGGTGGTTGCATGTTTATTAGCAATATATCATGTTATTGATACAAAAAGTTTTTGTCAAAGTTAAACTCACTACTAGGAAAAGGGCTATAGATGATATTGACACTAATGGCGCACCATGTATGTGGTGCGCCACTATTATATAGCAGTGGTGCACCAAATACTGGTGCGCCATTAGTGTCCTCATTACTAATGGCGCACCAGACACACGATGCGCCATTACTAACATATTTTTATTTTTATTATTTTTCCAAAACTACTAATGGCGCACTAGGGCACAATGCGCCATTACTAGTTCAAACTAGTAATTGCGCACCACAACCACGGTGCGCCACTACTAATAATTTCACTAGATGCACCCTCCCTTGGACCGCCTTTTCAGTTAAAAAAATAAAAGAAAATGATGGAAATGTAAAAAAATAAAAGAAAATAAGTTTCCCATGTGATATGTGGTCTAATTATTGGGAAAATTTACAAATATGAATTTTGACTTTATTTGCAAAATCTCTCTGGAATTTAGTAAAACGGGCATAACTTTTGCATACGAACTTGGATGAAAAAGTTTTTTATGTGAAAAACCATCTACTCGAAAAGTTACATCCGAATTCAACTGGGGGGAACCCCATTGAACATTTTCAAAATCTCAAAAAACCTAACAGAACGAAAGTTATGGGGCTTTTAAGATCTAGAGGGGGGAAATATGAAAAAATATCAATCTTACTAGTGGTGCATCATTTGCTAGGTGCGCCACTAGTAACAAAAAAAAATTGGAATTTTTTTTGGAAATTATTTTCAAATTATGATACGTAATATTAACGGGAAGTTTGAAATATTTTTTCAAATTTCATCACACTCATGAACATGACCGGGAGGTTTAATAGGATTGATATGATAGATATATCAACAAGTGTCTGTTAACTGAGCTGGTGCTGGGGTTGGATAGAACTGCGAAGTTAAGCGTGCTCGGGCTGGAGTAGTGTGAGGATGGGTGACCTCTCGGGAAGTTTGACCACGGAGTGCGATTTGACTTGAGATTAAGCATATTGACCCGAGATTAAGCCATAGTGACGTGCGCCATTACTAAGTTAGATAGTAATGGCGCACCTCTAGGCATAGTAATGGCGCACCAGGTGGTGCGCCATTAGTATCTGGTATACTAGTGGCGCACCCGTAGTGCGCCATTAATGGCCAAAACATGTGCGCCACTAACAGGCCTTTTCATAGTAGTGACTTGATTAAGTTCAACTTGAATATGATGTTGATCACCTCATGGTGCCACTGAATCGGGTTTTTATTCAGTGCAACCACACTTACCTTGTGGGAAGGTCTTGACTCGGTCCTTTGTTGTGCCTCTCACCGGTGCCTCCCTCGAGGGAAGGTCATGGGCGTGCATACCCTCGCCCGGTAAGCAGACATAACCTTGTGTGCTTGTTTTTTTGTTTTTATGGTACCTTGTCCCCATTTGGGACCTTTTTGCAATGACGGTGGCCGTTGGTGTATTTGATAGACACGGGGCCACCCAAGACCTAGCCCTGAGAGGGAGATGGTCGGAGTGGCCGGGAGAGTGCCATGACAAAGGGAGGGTTTCGTCGGAACTTTTTGGTCCGCACGTATGGGAGTGCGAGGCCAGAGTTCCATAGTGTGGGTGAAGTGCGCTACCTCCGCAGAGTGTATTTAAATCTATCGATAGTCTCGTCCTCGGTTATGGGCATAGCTCGGAAGTAATTCACACCATGGATCAACTTTTATAATTAATCGTGCCAACTGAATGATTGTTACGATACATGTGTTTCGAGGTGATTCATGAACTCGGGAGTTGTTCATGAGGAATTGATCTCAGTTGTGACCCGGGTATGGTCACCGTTTGGTTACGAGGTAACCGTCTGATAAGCGAGTCCGTGAGACCCGGTGTAAGTATTGATTTCATTGCCTCGGTAGTAGTTTTTGCATTGTATTAGCCTGATTAAATATCATGATATTGTATGTCATCGTGCTTATGTTTGTTGTGAGCTTGCAAGTACATGCAATGTACAGACCTGTCGTGTTATGCCAGTTTTTAGGCAAGTCAATTCGCATCGGAGCGCATATCGCGTCTAGACCGTGTCCACATTGGTGTCCCTGTGCTATGGAGTTCCACTTCGTCGTTCTTCCGCTGCCGCGTAGTTCATGGGATCAAGGACCCGTCATGTTCATTAAATAATGTACATACTGTCCAGCAGCACCGTGTGTGCCGCTTGGCCTCGAATCTCGATGTAATATCAGACCTATGTAATCTGCTAGCATCAATAAAGCGGTTGTTTCTATACCATGTTGTTGTATATTGCCAGAAGACTTGATCTCTGGGCTGGCAATGCAAGGTAAACTGGTTGCTCTGAGCCCGGGTGCCACACTTGGCAAAAATAGAAGCAACATATCGTAAGCATAAATAACAAAGTTCATCGTACCCAAAATGCCCTAACTAGAGTGAACTTTGCTAGTTGAGGAGGACGGTTTAATTATATCACAAATAAAGTTTCGTCCTGCATAACTCAAAGTTTTGTCATACAGAAAGTATGGACTAAACGGACACATTGTCATATATCGACAATCACTCCAACATGTCATGCCATCCATCCAAGTCAGGGAGATAGTCCCCAAGCTTAGTGAAAGGCTTCAGTTCGAGACGATTATCGGTTACGCGTGTTCGGACGTCGTCCGCGACATTTGCCCTTCCTCGTAGAACATCACTGTTTTTTTGAGGACCTCCTTCGTGTTGATTTGGGCAAGTTCACGCTGGATGTGTAGAACTCAGCTTGAAGTTGATGACACGGGATAACTCCTACGTTCTTTTCCCATTGCAGAATATGGGCATCGCCGGATGTAGGTGACATGCGAAGGTTCTGGTGATCCGGTCTGTACTCCAGCATGTGGTGTAGGACATAGAATCCATCACTAAGAGTATCACTTGGTTGCTGGATGCAGCAGAAGTCAGTCTTATGGCCGAAGGCGGGCCTGCCATTCCTTGTCTTACTAGTCTTGATCTCTCCACCCCGTATGCCGTAGAAAAAGATAGCACTGTCGAGAACATACTTGATGTGGGTGTAATCCTTTTTGATCATGTTCTTCGACGAGTCCAAGTAAAGAGCATGGGCGAATCAGGGGTAAAGGATGATGAGGACAGCGTGCACGTGGCTGCGCAAAATAAGTAGACCTCAAATTAATTAGCCTCCACCGTCCAAATGAATTATTGAAATCGAAGGAAGGATATCCACGCGGATGACTTACATGGGATGATAAGGCACGAGAAATGTCTCCTTGTCCTTATTGGCGACCATGAAATCAACAATGTAGTCCCTCGCGTATTCATGGTGCTCTGGGAAGACTGCCAAGAAGCCCTCATGCATGATGTACAGGTCATCGACACAGATATAAGATATCTGCTCAATCCCGGTGATGTAGTTCATGTACAAGGCAAAAAGGCGGACAAATGGAAAATCCAGTTTTTTCAAGTGAAACGTGTCGAAGATGTAATCGAATCGAAGGAAGAACTTCTCTGTGGGGAATGTGTCGATGTACTTCCTTTGCCATGGCACATTAACCACGTAGAGTGGGTATCCTGGATTTTCTGAGGCGATTAGGCTTTTCTCTCTCCGCAGCACATCGTCATAAAGTCTCCTCAGATCGCCGTATCTGGCCTCTACCGCTACCTTAGGTAGGATTGGTTCACCGGGGATATGGTATTTCACCGCACCCATGACATGTATACGGTCTTGAACCCAAGGCTGCGGAGGCAGCTGGATCATAGAAGCAGCTTTATTGTTGCCTTTCCTCGCTCTCTTCCTATGCTTCTTTGGTACTGGAAGGTCATCTATAATACATTCAGCCTCTGGAGGCGGCAATTCAGGCACCGACTCGTGATGCTCAAACCCTGAGTACTCATACTGCTGAGACATCAATCCTCCGTCGTCATATGCGCCAGTATTGAGATACTGTTGAGTGTCATCCTCATCCTCATCGACGGCATCGATATCATGCATTGCTTCTTCAACGGCGGTAACGTCATCAGTGACTAATTGGGTAGGTGGGGTGTTGTTGTTCATACCTTGCTGAGACTGCGTGGTCGTTGGTCTGCTCCCGGTCGCCTCCAGATGAAGCAGACTCTTTAGCCACAACATGACCCCCCCTTGCAATCGCCAAGCCGCCGCGGGGTCTCGTCTTCATCTCCCCTAGTACCGGAGGAGCAAAATTCTCGTGGCCCGGTTTGACACTGGCCACGGAAACCTTGAAGATGTCAAGGGGTATCGGCCAACTGTGGAACAATTGTTCCTTCGGCTTCACTATCGTCGCCTTCCCCACGTCCACCATCGGGCTGCTGATGGTGTACAATATGGTGCACGGGGTTACGTCGGCCCGCAAAGACATGTCCACGACATGTGACATCCGAAAGGTAACGAAAATGGGAGATTATACATTTATTGAAGAGGGCCGGTGTGACAGGTACCGTGAGGGCGTCGAGCTCAGGCAAGTACGAAGTATCACCGAGCACGTCTATGACGGAGGATGGGCTGCAATGAACAGGTGCGGGAGCCGGTGCAGGAGCAGGTGTAGGAGCCGGTGCAGCAGCAGGTGCGGGAGCAGGTGCTGGTGCAATGCTAGTCGAGCTGCTCCCCAAGAAGTTGGAAATGGGAAAGTCCGCTGCATCCAAATTTGGATTTTGCCTGCTCCAATTGACGACAGCCGGAACGAAGACACTAGCCGGAGCTGCAAACTCTTGTTTTGCAGCAGCTATCGCTGCTTTGACTGTCGCAGCTGAGTGCTTATTAACCACAATCGCAACCTTCTTGTCAATGTTTTCTTCATTCAACCTTCGTCTTTCCTTTCTCTCCTCTGTGGTCTCACGGTAGTACTTCTTCCACGTGGCGCTGTCTCCGATGTCGTGCACGCGTCCATACGATGGTCGAGTGTCCACCGGGAGTCCTTTCAATATGTTCAAGGCCCGGTTGAATGAGCCTCGCCAACGCCTCAGAACGCAAGTCGCTTTCAGACGCAATCCTGTGCTCCTCTCTCTGCAAAAGGAACAAGGATCATTTAAAAATATGACTAAACATGCAGTAGAATTGATCAGAAGCTAAAATTACTATCAGTCCTAGGAACTCCGTCGTGACCGCTTCCGTCTCGAAAACCTTCTTTACTGGGTCCCAATGGTATTAGGCCCTGAGGATGTCAATCTCCTACGTGGCGGTGAACTCCGCCAAGGGGTCTGGGATGCCTAGCCTTTCGCGTTCCGCATCCTCCTTGGCCCATATGGACCTCTTCCCCGCGTAACCACGACTTCCGAGGTGGTGGCACCCCATGTTCCTCTCTTGAAGCCCCTTCATGTACTTCGACTTTTCTTTGGCATCTTCGGCAGTGCAAGCCGCCTTGAATATTTCAAACCGCGCTTCTGTAATTTTCGGATTATCCTTTACAATATCGGAGTAGGGTTCCTTTTTGTCGATGATCCTTGCTTTCCCCCTTACTTTCGAGGCGGCCAACGCGTTGCTAAACTTGGTCATGGCTCGTCTGTTTATCTTCTTCACTGTCGGGCCATTATCTGGATCAGTAAATTTCTTTTCATCCCAGCCCGGGAACAAGAATACCTGGTGAAGCTTCGTTAGGAGGGATTGCTTCATATTTTCTATCTTCTTTAGTTTCTCATCATTGATGGTGGTGGTTGTCCGTATGATGTAGCCTATTTGATTACAGTAGCACTTCCGCGCTTCCACAGACTGTGTTGGCTAAAAATTGTGGTCGTCCACCTCCATGACCACCAGTCTAGTAGTGAGGAACTAGTTTGGGCGTCGACGTCTCCTCTTCGGTTTCGGTTCTATACCGGCTTCGCCAGTCTCAGTGCCGGTCTCGTTGCTGATCTGGGTCTCAACGTCAGTCTCGGCACCGGTCTCGATGTCAGTCTCGGATGTGAAAGGTGGGCCCGGCAACAACAATTGTTGATCGTCGACAAGGTTAAAAAATTCGTCTGCCGCAAGGTAGACGTCGTCGCAATCACCAGAACCCTTTCCTTCATCATTGCTAGCCATGTTTCCTATGATTAAATCTAGTCAATTAATTCTAGACCCAATAAAATGAATAATGACATAAAAAGGCCTATGTTTTGCAGGAACGTTGATTCCTTCCTGGTGCGGCAAATCCCGGGCACTCGATATGTCCTAGTTTGTAGCACAAGCCATGCCGAAATTCACAGAAATTTTTGGCATGACCTTTGCTAAAAAGTGGACAAATCGAGCACCTAAAATTTGCTGGAACGAAAATGAATCAACATTCCGGCAAAACATAGGCCACTCGGCTTCATTCCCTGGAAACAACAAAAGGCCACTTTGGCACGATCGAACCACTTCAATGTTGCATATAATAGAACCACTTAAGAACATGTATATGAGCAACTACAACAGTCCATAAACATGAGCAAACACTATTGAGGAATTTGCATATAACATGACCACTTCAAATTTGCATCTCCTAGTGTTTGACACTTCAATGAAATCTACACAAATCTCGTGCTCTCTCAAAATCAATTTATGTCCTAAATTTCAAATTATGAACCCTAAAACTCAATCCAAATTATGTCCTAAATTTCTGTCATAATAAAAAATCATTACAAACTAAACACTGCCCTAATTAACGTCTAGTTAACATCTAGTTAAAACCTACTGCCCTAAGGTATGTCATACTGCCCTAAATTATGTCATACTGCCCTAAATTATGTCCTAAATTAACATCTAGTTAACATCTAAATTGTGTCCAAAATTTATATTTTTATATTGAATTTTTCTCTAAACTAAACACTACTCCCCTAATTAACATCTAGTTAAACCCTACTGCCCTAGTTCTTAAGCATCTACAAGTACTAACTAATTAGATAAACCCTAGCTAGGTGCTGACCCACAAGTTTAGGGGTTCTATCATAGTCCTTTAGATAAGTAAGAGTGTCGAACCCAACGAGGAGCAGAAGGAAATGATAGGCAGTTTTTAGTAAGGTATTTTCTGCAAGCACTAAAATTATAGGTAACAGATAGTTTTGTGATAAGGTAATTGGTCGATAGTGACAAAAGGTAAAAGTAAATAAGGTGCAGCAAGGTGGCCCAATCCTTTTTGTAGCAAAGGGCAAGCCTGGACAAACTCTTATATAAAGGAAAGCGCTCCCGAGGACACATGCATGGGAATTATCGTCAAGCTAGTTTTCATCACGATCATCTGATTCGCGTTCAATACTTTGATAATTTGGTATGTGGGTGGACCGGTGCTTGGGTGCTGCCCTTACTTGGACAAACCTCCAAATTATGATTAACCTCTAATGAAAGCATCCGCAACTACAAAAGAAGTATTAAGGTAAACCTAACCATAGCCTGAAACATATGGATCCAAATAAGCCCCTTTACGAAGCAACGCCTAAACTAGGGTTTAAGCTTCTGTCACTCTAGCAACCCATCATCTACTTATTACTTCCCAATGCCTTCCTCTAGGACCAAATAATGGTGAAGTGTCATGTAGTCGACGTTCACATGACACCACTAGAGGAGAGACAACATACATCTCATCAAAATATCGAACGAATACCAAATTCACATGACTACTAATAGCAAGACTTCTCCCATGTCCTCAGGAACAAAAGTAACTACTCACAAGACATAATATTGTTCATGATCAGAGGGGTATTAATATGCATAATGGATCTGAACATATGATCTTCCACCAAATAAACCAACTAGCATCAACTACAAGGAGTAATCAACACTACTAGCAACCCACAGGTACCAATCTGAGGTTTGGGTACAAAGATTGGATACCGGAGATGAACTAGGGTTTGAGAGGAGATGGTGCTGGTGAAGATGTTGATGAAGATAGCCCTCCCCAAGATGGGAGAGTTGTTCGTGATGACGGCGGTGACGATTCCCCCTCCCAGAGGGAAGTATCCCCGGCCGAACAGCTCTTCCGGAGCCCTATATTGGTTTTTGCCTCGAGACGGTGGCGTGTGGTCCCGAAAGCCTCCTTATGATTTTTCCATGTCAAAACACCTCATATAGGAGAAGATGAGCATCGGGGGCCTTCCGGCTGGCCCATGAGGCAGGGGGCGCGCCCCCCACCCTCGTGGACAGCCGGTGGCCCCCCTCGTGAACTTCTTTCGCCAGATATTTTTTATATTTTCTGAAACAATGTTTTGTTGAGTTTCAAGGCTTTTGGAGTTGTGTAGAATAGGTTTCCAGAGTTTGCTCCTTTTCCAGCCTAGAATTCCAGCTGCCGGCATTCTCCCTCTTCATGTAAACCTTGTACAATAAGAGAGAAAAGGCATAAGTATTGTGACAAAACATGTAAGAATAGCCCATAATGTGATAAATATCAACATATAAGCATGATGCAAAATGGACGTATCAACTCCCCCAAGCTTAGACCTCGCTTGTCCTCAAGAGAAAGCCGATATCGAAAAATATGTCCACATGTTTAGAGATAAAGGTGTCGATAAAAACAAAATAAGGACATGAGGGCATCATGATCATTCTCATAACAACAACTTCTATAAATATAGTCATATGATTCTTATGCTAAAGTAATAATTCATCCACAGTATCAAGTATGAATCATAAACTTCATTGGAAACTAACAAACTTTGATCTCGGCCATTGAAGCAATTGCAATTTATCGTAATATCGGAAAGAGTCAATATAAGAGATTTTCAGCAAGCCTACATACTCAACTATCATATAGTCTTTCACAAGTTCTCACACTCACGCAATACTTATGTTTATGGAGTTTTTTAATCGGACACAGAGTAATATATCATGAAAACTTGCATCCAAGTGGGTATATATGTCTGGATCTTTCCAACACAATGTGCTTTCCAAAGGATAAAATGTAAAAAGGAAAGGTGGATTTCACCTCGACACTTATAAGACAGGAATAATAGATAGGCCCTTCGCAGAGGGAACCAGAGGTTGTCATGTGTTTTTATGGTTGGATGCACAAAGTCTTAGCATAGAAGAACTTCGCTTTATATTGCCACTTGTGATAAGGACCTTTATTATGCAGTCCGTCACTTTTATTACTTCCATATCACAAGATCGTATAAAGCTAATTTCTCCCACACTAATAAATCATACATATTTTAGCGAGTTTGCAACATGAAAAATTACTTGGAAGGATCTTTCTCAATCCATAGGTAGGTATGGTGGACTCTCATGGCAAAACTGGGTTTAAGGATATATGGAAGCACAAGTAGTATCTCTACTTAGTGCGAGGAGTTTTGGGTAGCATGAGGGGGAAAGGCAAGCTCAACATGTTGGATGATCCATGACAATATACTTTATTTCGGATATAAGAAGACATAACCCATTATGTTGTCTTCCTTGTCCAACATCAAATCTTTAGCATGTCATACTTTAATGAGTGTTCACAATCATAAAAGATGTCCAAGATAGTATATTTGTATGTGAAGCCTCTCTTCTTTTATTACTTCCTATTAATTGCAACGATGACCAAAACTATGTTTATCACCTCCCAACAACTTTTGTTTATCATACTCTTATATGTGAAGTCATTACTTCCCATAAGATCAATATGATCTCTTTGATACTCTTTTTGTTTTCTTTCTTTTTATCATGACCAAAGTGAGGAAATCAAGCCCTTGACTCAACACTAATCTTTATTATATAACTCACGGACTCGATTACAAAGGGTAAAGCTCACAAAGCAAAAGCTCACAACTAGATCATGCTAGCTTTATTCTACTAGATCAAGATACTACAAAAAGGATTCAACTAAGTAAAACGATAAAGATAGGAGTGATGGTGATACGATACCGGGGTCACTCCCCCAATCTTGGTAGTTGCCAAGGGGAGTGCCCATACCCATATGATTATGTCTCCTTCTTCGGGGGTGGTGATGATGGAGTTGCAAGTAGTGACGGTGGATCCCTACTCACTCACATTGATATCTATTGATGGGCATCTCCATAGCCCGTTCATACGCCTAGTCAATGTGAGACTATCTCCCTCCTTTTTGTCTTCTCCACAACCACCTCTATTCCACCCATAGTGCTATATCCATGGCTCACGCTCATGTATTGCATGAAAGTCGAAAGGTTTGAATAGATAGAGTATGAAAACAAATGCTTGGCTGAAATCGGGGTTGTGCATGATATGAATATTTTGTGTGATGAAGAGGGAGCATAGCCTGACTATATGATTTTGTAGGGATAACTTTCTTTAGCCATAGTATTTTGAGAAGGCATGATTCCTTTTTTAGTATTGCTTGAAGTATTGTTATTTCTTATGTCAAAATAGACTTTTATCTTGAATCTTTCAGATCTGAACATTCATGCCACAATTAAGAGAATTACATTGAAAAACTATATTGGTTAGCATTCCACATCAAAAATTCTTTCTTTATCATTTACCTACTCGAGGACGAGCAGGAATTAAGCTTGGGGATGCTTGATACGTCTCCAACGTATCTATAATTTTTTATTGTTCCATGCTATTATTTATGAAGTCTTGGATGTTTAATGGGCTTTATCATTCACTTTTATATCATTTTTGGGACTAACCTACTAACCCAAAGGCCCAGTCCAGATTACTGTTTTTTCCCTATTTCAGGGTTTTGCAGAAAAAGATATCAAACGGAGTCCAAAAGGAATGAAACCTTCGCGAGAGATATTTTTGGAGAAAATCACCCCCGGGAAGCTTGAGAACCACGTCAGAGGATCGAGTAGCTGCCCTCGAGGGTGGGGGGGTGCTCCCCCCTGCCTCGAGGCCTCCTCGTGTGGCCCCCGGTGCCCTCTTTCTTCCTATATAAGTCCACGTACCCCAGAAACTCCATACACAGAGAGAAAACCCTAATTCCACCGCCATAGCTTCTGTTCCCGTGGAGATCCCATCTTGGAGCCTGTTCCGGAGCTCCACCGAAGGGGGATCCATCACGGAGGTCTTCACCATCATCATCATCGCCCTCACCATGAGTTGTGAGTAGTTTACCACAGACCTTCGGGTACATAGCTAGTATCTAGATGGCTTCTTCTCTCTCTGGATCTCAATAAAAAGTTCTCCTTGGTCTTCGAGGAGATCCATTCGATGTAATCTATTTTTGCGGTGTGTTTGTCGAGATCCGATGAATTGTGAGTTTATGATCAAGGTTATCTATGAAAGATATTTGGTTCTTCTCTGAACTTTTTATGTGTCATCGTAATATCCTTGCAAGTCTCTTTGAATTATCGGTTTGGTTTGGCCTACTAGATCTATAGTTCTTGCAATGGGAGAAGTGCTTGGCTTTGGGTTCAATCTTGCGGTGTCCTTTCCCAGTGACAGTAGGGCCAGCAAGGCACGTATTGTATTGTTGCCATCGAGGATAAAAATATGGGGTTTACATCATATTGCTTGAGTTTATCCCTCTACATCATGTCATCTTGCTTAAGGCGTTACTCTGTTCATATGAACTCAATACACTAGATGCATGCTGGATAGCGGTCGATGTGTGGAGTAATAGTAGTAGATGCCGGCAGGAGTCGGTCTACTTGTCTCGGACGTGATGCCTATATACAATGATCATGCCTAGATAGTCTCATAATTATTCGCTTTTCTATCAATTGCTCGACACTAATTTGTTTACCCGCCGTAGAATATCGCTATCATGAGAGAAGCCACTAGAGAAAACTATGGCCCTCGGGTCTAGTCTCAACTTATCAATCTACATCTACTTTACTTTTATCGCTTTTATTTGTTGTTTTATTAAACCAAAAATACCAAAAATATAAACTATCATCTCTATCAGATCTCACTCTCGTAAGTGACCGTAAAGGGATTGACAACCCCTTATTGCATTGGCTGCGAAGTTCTTATTTGTTTGTGCAGGTGCGAGGGATTCGCGCGTGGTCTCCTACTGGATTGATACCTTGGTTCTCAAAAACTAAGGGAAATACTTATGCTACTGTGCTGCATCTCCCTTTCCTCTTCGAGGGAATACAACGCAAGCTCAAGAGGTAGCAAGAAGAACTTCTGGCGCCGTTGCCGGGGAGGCTTACGCAAAAGTCATATACCAAGTACTTATCACAAACCCTTATCCTTGGCATTACATTTATTTGCCTCTCGTTTTCCTCTCCCCAACTTCATCCTTGCCATTTTATTCGCCCTTCTTCCGCCGTATGTTTATCGTTCGCTTGCTTCTTGTTCGCTTGTGTGTGTTGGATTGCTTGCTTGTCACTATGGCTCAGAACAATACCAAATTGTGTGACTTCTCCAATACCAACAACAATGACTTTATTAGCACTCCGATTGCTCCTATTACCGATGTTGAATCTTGTGAGATCAATGCTGCTTTGTTGAATCTTGTCATGAAAGATCAATTCTCCGGCCTTCCTAGTGAAGATGCCGCTACCCATCTAAACAACTTTGTTGATTTGTGTGATATGAAAAAGAAAAGGGATACAAATAACGATATTATTAAATTGAAGTTATTTCCGTTTTCACTTAGAGATCGTGCTAAAACTTGGTTCTCCTCTTTGCCTAGAAATAGTATTGATTCATGGAATAAGTGCAAAGATGCTTTTATCTCTAAGTATTTCCCACCTGCTAAGATCATCTCTCTTAGAAACGATATTATAAATTTTAAGCAACTAGATCATGAGCATGTTGCACAAGCTTGGGACAGAATGAAATTGACGATACGTAATTGCCCTACACATGGTTTGAATCTATGGATGATTATTCAGAACTTTTATGTTGGCTTGAATTTTGCTTCTAGAAATCTTTTATATTCGGCCGCCGGAGGTACTTTCATGGAAACCACCTTAGGAGAAGCTACCAAACTCCATGATAATATTATGGTTAATTATTCTCAATGGCACACCGAAAGATCTGCTAGTAAAAAAGTGCATGCTATCGAAGAAATTAGTGTTTTGAGTGGAAAGATGGATGAACTTATGAAATTGTTTGCTGCTAAGAGTGCTTCTTCCGATCCTAATGATATGCCTTTATCCACTTTGAATGAGAATAACAATGAATCTTTGGATGTGAATTTTGTTGGTAGGGATAATTTTGGTAACAATGCTTATAGAGGTAATTTTAATCCTAGGCCTTTTCCTAGTAACTCCTCTAATAATTATGGTAATTCCTACAACAACTCTTATGGAAAGATGCCTTCTGAATTTGAAACTAGTGTTAAGGAGTTTATGATCTCGCAAAAGAATTTCAATGCTATGCTTGAAGAGAAATTGCTTAAGATTGATGAATTGGCTAGAAGTGTGGATAGAATTACTCTTGATGTTGATTCTTTGAAACTTAGATCTATCCCACCTAAGCATGATATCAATGAGTCTCTCAAATCCTTGAGAATTTCCATTGATGAATGCAAAGAAAGAACCGCTAGAATGCGTGCTAAAAGAGAATATTATATTAAATCGTGTTCTTCTAGTTATCAAGAAAATAAAGATGAACATCTGAAAGTTATTGATGTGTCTCCTATTAGATCCTTGTTTTCTAGTATTAATCTTGATGAGAATAGGATTGGAGATGATTCTGCTTTAAGGTGTCCCAATGATTCGGAGTTTTTAGATCTTGATGCTAAAATTGGTAAAAGTGGGAACGAAGAGACTAAAACTTTGCATATTGATGAACCCACTACCTTGGATTTCAAGGGATTCATTTTATGATAATTGATCTTTGATTGATTGTATTTCCTTGTTGCAGTCCGTGCTAAATTCTCCGCATGCTTATAGTCAAAATAAAGCTTTCACTAAACATATAGTTGATGCTTTGATGCAATCTTATGAAGAAAAACTTGAGTTGGAAGTTTCTATACCTAGAAAGCTTTATGATGAGTGGGAACTAACTATAAAAATAAAAATAAAAGATCATGAATGCTATGCTTTGTGTGATTTGGGTGTTAGTGTCTCCACTATCCCAAAAACTTTTTGTGATTTGCTAGGGTTCCATGAGCTTGATGATTTTTCTTTAAATTTGCATCTTGCGGATTCCACTATTAAGAAACCTATGGGAAGAATTAATGATGTTCTTATTGTTGCCAGTAGGAATTATGTGCCCGTAGATTTCATTGTTCTTGATATAGATTGCAATCCTTCATGTCCTATTATTCTTGGTAGACCTTTCCTTAGAACGATTGGTGCAATTATTAATATGAAGGAAGGAAATATTAGATTCCAATTTCCATTAAGAAAAGGCATGGAACACTTTCCTAGAAAGAAAATCAAATTACCATATGAATCTATCATGAGAGCGATGTCGGGGGAAACTGTCCACCACGAACACCTATGGGACCGGAGCCCCTTCGTTTGTGCGGTAAGAGGGCGGAGGGAGCACGAAGAGCAGATCGTAGTGAACACGCGGGCAGTTTACCCAGGTTCGGGCCGCGATGGACGCGTAAAAGTCTACTCCTGCTTAGTTTGTATTGAGTTGGAGAGCTCGGGAGCTTGAAGAACTAGCTACACCGAGCGTATGAGTGATCTAGGTTCCGAACCCCCTCCTCGTTGTGCATGGGCCTCCTTTTATAGTGTAAGGGGTCACCGACAGGTGTCAACGTAGGAGAAAGGGTAAAAATGTAAAAGAGGTGGTAGTTGTAACAGTGCGGGAATAATGGAGCTACAGTGCGTGAACAGTGGTCGCTACCTACTTTGACAGTGGGGGACAAGAGCATTTAATGCCCGTCGCCGTCAACCCCAAAAGCGCCCGCCCTTGCGTCTCCGTTTGCCATGGCGATGGCTTTACCACCGTGGAGTGCCACCGTGCCCCCCAGGCTGCACAGCCACCCGCCACGCGTCCCAGGAGAGGCCCCAGGGCGACGCGTGGGCCGATGAGCTGGAGCGCGGGCGCACAGCGCAACTCTCCCGGCAAGCACCTTGCCGGGGTCTTGACCTTGCCGGGCCCGGGAGCTTGTCGGGCTCTGAAGCTTGTCGCTCCCCGGGCCCTCGCCGGGACGCATATAACGCCGAGGCGTGTCTTCTATGATGTAATCTTCTAGTCTTCCTGGCAAGCTCCTCTTGCCAGGGCCTTGCGTGAGTGAGGTAACCTTGAGCCTGGAACTGCCTCCCCGGCAAGCTCCACTTGCCGGGGTCTCGATCTTCTGTCTTGTATACTTTGTTTTTGGATGGTTTTATATGGAGCAGGAAGGTCTCCAGCGAGCACGTGGTAAACCCTGCCGCGGGAAGCTGCTACTGCCCGTGCACAAGTTGGGGTACTGAGGTACCCCTACCTTAGTACACCGACAGGAGCCCTCGGGCCTGGGCCACACACGGTGCCGAGCGCTGTTGGGCCAGGCGGAGAAGACCAAGAAGGAGAAATCGGAGCAAGCGGCGAGGCTCACCTTGTATCGGAAGCGGAACCTCGTCTTCCCGCCGAGGCTCAGCGCGCGGGAGCTCTGGAACAAGTATTACTTGTTCTGGTCCAAGGGAACCAAGGCGCACCCCCGCACTCGAGCTTATCCGGCCGCCGCCAAGGACAACTACCCCGGCGGGTACTATTTCTTCGCAGCCTTCTTCCACTGCGGTCTTTGCCCTCCTTTTTCTGAATTCTTCTGTGACATAATGCACACCTACGGCCTCCATCTTCTTGACTTCACCCCCAACGCCATCCTCACGATGGCGGTTTTCGCACACATGTGCGAAAACTATATAGGAATATACCCAAACGTAGCGCTGTTTAGGCACTTCTTCACCCCTAGAGCAGAGGCCGGCGCCCCCCTCTCCGGAGGAATATCTTGGGTTTTTCGTCTGAACAAGAAGGAGTCCTACTTGCCGGGGGAGCTCCGCGGCAAGTGGGAGGAGTGGCGTGCGGACTGGTGTTGGATTGTAGAGGACCAGCCGCAATCCTTCACCGCGCCGCGCACAACACCTATCGTGCGCGGCAGGGACTGGAGCGAGCTGGATTCGAACGACAGCAAGCTTGACATCGCCCTCATCAGGATTCTGCGTCTCCGGGTAGCAAGGTTGTCTGTCGCAGAAGTAGGCACAGACTTCCTCCGCCGCCGCATCGCCCCTCTCCAAGACAGGAAAAGGCCGGCCTGGGAGTACGGCAACTCGGCGGATATCGTGAGGTTGCGCCCCGGGCTCAACTTTAACTTCACGTCGCTGGAGCTGAAGGGGATGGTCCGGGAACTATTTAAGCACGACCCGGCCCACCCGGAATGGTTCAGGGGTCCCCGGGGAGTGGTGCCTCTCTGCAACAGCACAGCCAGGGACAACCTCCGCGCCATGATGCCCGCGTGCGACTCGCACGGCGTCGACCGCACGTGGATTGCGCCCAAGCCAGACGTCATCTTGAATCTCTTCGACAACCTGGTGGAGGTGGCGAAGAACAAGAACGAGACCCGGGAGCTGACACGGGACACCACCGACCAGGAGATAGCTTATATAGCTTCTCGGGTTGAAGAGGCCGCTGTAGCCGCAGCGGCAGGAGAGTTCGGCTACACGCCCGAGGAGGCAGATGCTGCGGAAGCGTCCTGCCAAGCCGAGGAGGCGGAGATCCGCAGGCTACTGAAGCTGCCTCCCGACAAGCTCGCCGGGGTCCCATCCTTGAGGCACTCCGGGATCATCGGAATCCAGACGGAGGCCGCGGCGAGAGGCAACGCCGCCGGAGGGAACAGGGGCGCCGCAGGGAGCGGAGGCGCCGGGGGGAGCGGAGGCGCCGGAGGGAAAGAGGCCGCAGCGCAGGGCGCCGGGCCCAGTAAGCCTGCCGGGGAGGAGGAGGAGGAGGACGACGAGGCCACCGAGGACTCCGACGGATCCCTAGGGCTCTACGCCGATGACCTCTCCTCGTCGTCGGAGACCTCCCCGCCCCGGGCAAGCCCCAAGCGGTCTCCGATGAAACGTCTCCGCAAGGCGGCGACAGGGACAAGGGCACAGGCGCCCCGGCAACAGCCAACTCGCCGGGCAGCGCGAGCTCCCCGGGGGAGTCAAGATGCGACGGGGGCGCCTGGCGCACCAGTCACGGCGGAGGCGGCCCGCGCGCAGGCCACGGCAGAGGCGCCCCGCAAGCAGGCCACAGCAGAGGCGCCCCGCAAGCAGGCGCCGAGCGGACAGGAGTCTTCACGGAGCGGAGCGGCGGCTCCGCCCGCTCCCCGGGCCCCGGCTACCACAGGGGCTGGGTCTTCGCAGCCCCCAGCCCCAGGGACCGCCAAGTGCCCGAGGGAGTCTTCGCCTCCCGCTCCTCGCGCAGACGCGCCCCAGGTGGAGTTTGACTTCTCCGCCTTGAGCGACGACGACGAGGAGGAACAGGAGTAAGAACTCGAGATCTTACACCTTCTCAAATTTCGTCTTGATTATTGTTGATGCTAATCTTGTTTTTTCTTTGATTTCAAGACCTTGGCGGAGCGAGTGGCAAAGAAAGCCAAGGTGCCCGTGGTCGAAGTCGCGGACGACTCGCCCGTCGCGGCAACTGGGGACGCGCCGGAGCCGAGCCTGCCGGACCCGAGCGCTGCTCCGAGGAGCAGCCCCCAGCGCAGCCCCCAGCGTAAGTCTGGATTCTGTACTTTCGCTCGTCGGGCGCGCTTGGAGATTTCGTCTTGTTCTAATGTCTTGATGCTTTTGTCTTTTCTTGTGTAGAGGTGGAGCCACAGCCGCAGGAGCGTCCGGAGATCGCTTCCGAGGAGCCGCAGGCCCCGCCGTCTCCGCCAAGGCCGAACTCCCCGGCTAGGGAGAGCGCTCCGCCAAGGGCGGGTACTCCGCCAAGGGCGATTACCCCGCCAAGGGCGAGCAGCCCGGCGAGGGCGGCCACTCCGCCAAGGCAGAGCTCCCCGGCGAAGGAGCCCGCCGCTGACGACGTCCGCCAAGGTAAGTTCTGTAGCTTTGTCATCTTGGATTCGTCTCTTTTTGGATATTTGCTTGAACCCTTTTGCTTTTTCTTCTTCTTCTAGATCCTCCTCCCCTCGAGCAGATGGAGACGGAAGTCATCGTTATCGAGGAGGAGGGTGCGCAGGGCGGCGGCGGCGACGCCCCTGTCGCCGAGGACACGGCTGGAGCCGCCGAGCCAGCCGCGGAGGAAACCGCTCCGGCTGCGGACGCAGCGGCCGGGGAGGGGGACGGCGACCGCACTGCCGGCCCGGAGGCGGCGGGAGCATCAAGTGCTGCGCCGGCCGCCGACCCCTCCGCCGAAAAGGAGCAGGCGGGCTATTACCTTGAAGCCCCCAACGGTGTATTTATCCAAGTGCCGTGGGGTTCTTCCTCGCGAGCCCCCGCGGAGGGCGAGGCCTTTGATGGAGAGGTCCTCGCCTCCGCGGGCCTGAAGATCGTCGAGGCGCCCGGCGGAAGCGAAGGGCCCGAGGAAGAGAAGCTGCTTCGCCAGCTCCTGGCCCTTTACCGGGCCAGGCAGGCGAAGCTTGCTTCCCGGGAGGCCCTTGCCGCCAAGGCCGCCGCCGAGATGGAGAAGCGCGCGGCGGAGCTCCGCGTCGCCAACCAGGCTGCTCTCCGCGAGGTGGCGGAGGAGCGCGAGAGGCTCGCCGGGGAGTATCAAGAGTGGTTGCTGGAGAGGGCTGAAGCCGAAGAGCAGCAGCGGCTCGCCGGGGTGGAGCTGTCCCGGCGAGAAGGAGAGCTCGCCCAGCGGAAGGTCAACCTCGACTCCCACGAGGAAGACCTTGCCGCTCGGGAGCAGGCCCTTGGCGGAGAGCTGAAGGAGGCGAAAGCCGCCGCGGCTGCCGCGGAGACCGCCAAGGAGGAGCTTGCCGCCAAGGTCGCGCAGCTGGAGGAGTCGTTGAAGGCGAGCGTGGAGAGGGTCGCCGCGCTCAACACGGAGCTTGAGAAGGACGCCCACACCAACTCAGAACTCCAGGTGCGTCTTTCTGAGAAGGGCGACGAGCTGAAGGCCGCCAAGGACTCCATCGAGGATCTGGAGCTGAACGTTTCCACGCTGAAGGACTCGCTTGACGGCGCCCAAGCCCGGGAAACCAAGCTGAAGGAAAAGCTCCGCAAGGAGCTGGGCTTGGTGGCGAGCGCCAACACTGCGGCCGAGAACTTCCGCCGCACCGTCGAGGTGTGGACCGAGGACTTTGTATCTTCTGCGTCCAACATCGACCAGGAGCTGCTGGCGCTGAAAGTTGAGCATCTCATCTACTCTCTGGATCCGAACCTCCCCCACAGCGCCAAACTCAGCCTCTTCTTCAGAGGGATTGCGCCGGCCCTTGCAGGTCTTCGGAAGAAGCTCCCCGCGCAACTGGCCGAGGAGTCACGTCTGCTCTGCACGGGGACCTTGGAGCGTGTGCTGACGAAGATTGTATACCGCAATCCCGGCATAAACCTCACCAACGTTCTCCGCAGCTTGCCGGCCGACGCAAACATGGAGGTGCTGAAGGAGCAGGTCGCCCACATCATCGCCAAGGTGAACAAGATCTCCTGGATTGAGGGCGACCGCGTCGACTAGGCCTCCTTTATCTTTATCTCTTTTTGTTGCTGCATAGGGTGTTATGAACTCATTAATCATTGCGACAAGTTATCCTTTGTAAGATATTTATCTTATTTTGATCAATCAGTGCAATGTTATCTTCCTTGTCTTGGTCATCTACTTTGTATGCTTTTCACCCTACGCTCCCGGGGAGCTTGCCGGCAAAGGGCCCTTGCCGCGAGCGCTGAGTGCTGAACTCTGAGCAGCCTGCTGGCCAAGGTCTCACCGGCAAGCAACCTTGCCGCGGCTAGTCGCGACGCACTTAGCTTGCTGAGCGAACTCGAAAACGAAGTAAGGGCGCGACACTCGTCGCAGCTCACCTAAATCGTTGAGCGTACTCGGAAACAAGACAAGGGTGCGGCTAGCTATGGGTAGGTTCCTCTGCGCACAGGTTTTCCATACAAAGTGTGACTGTTCAAGGAAGACAACTTAAAAATTTAAAATTTGAACCGATCAACTTCTAACAACTTAGCTTATATATAATGCTTGCTTCTCGGTAAGGCTTCTCTTTCTTGAACAGCACTTGGTTCCTCTTCCATCTCCTTCCCCCCGGCAAACTTGTGCGCGAGGAACATTCCTTCTGCTTGATGGGAAAGAAAAAGAAGAGAGAAACAAGTATATGGCCTTTCGGCGTGCTAATGCTTACCGGATATGTATGTTGCACAAGATGCCAAATAACACATGCAAATAGCGGGGAAAAACACGTAAAAGGCAAATAGTGCAAAACACAAAAGCTTTACTAATGCACGGGGTCTGCGCCCGGCTTCGTACAAAGGGTTACATGCAACAGCGGCAAAGCTTGTACAAAAGGTGGTTGCCGGAGCGGATCACGGCAACCGCGCCTTATGGGTGAAACTTGCGAAGATGCTCTATGTTCCAGGAGTTGCTCACCGGTAAGCCTTCTTCGGTCTCAAGGCGGACAGCGCCGGGCCTTGTGACTTGTCTCACCCGATAAGGGCCTTCCCACTTTGGCGTCAACTTGTTGGAATTCTTGGCGGACTGAACACGCCGAAGAACAAGGTCGCCTTCCTCGAGACTCCTGGCCTTGACCTTGCGGCTATGGTAGCGACGCAAGGCTTGCTGGTATCGAGCGGCTCGTACAGCAGCCTGGAGACGTCCCTCCTCGAGGAGCAATGCATCATCTTGCCGCAGTTGCTCTTGCTCGAGCTCATCATAAGCGAGCACTCGAGGAGATCCGTATACGAGTTCCGTGGGGAGAACTGCCTCTGCTCCATAGACTAGAGCAAAGGGTGTCTGTCCGGTGGCTCGACTTGGTGTCGTTCTGATTGACCAAAGAGCCGCCGGTAGCTCCTCTATCCAATTTCTTCCGCACTTGCGCAGCCTGTCAAAGGTCCTTGTCTTGAGTCCGCGCAGCACTTCAGCATTAGCCCTCTCCGCTTGACCGTTGCTCCTCGGGTGAGCAACAGAAGCGAAGCAGACCTTGGCGCCAAGGTCTTGGACGTACTGCATGAAGGTGCGACTAGTAAATTGTGTACCGTTGTCGGTGATGATCCTGTTAGGGATCCCGAAACGGCAAACAATTGACCTGAAGAACCTGACTGCTGACTGTGCTGTCACCTTTCTCACTGGCTCCACTTCTGGCCACTTTGTGAACTTGTCGATTGCAACGTACAAGTACTCTAAGCCCCCGACGGCTCGGGGGAAAGGGCCGAGGATATCGAGCCCCCAGACCGAGAAGGGCCAGGACAAAGGAATTGTTTGGAGAGCTTGAGCTGGCTGATGAATTTGCTTTGCATGGAACTGACACGCTTCACACTTGGTTACTAGTGCAGTTGCATCTTGGAGGGCTTCTTGCCAAAAGAACCCTTGCCGGAAAGCTTTCCCGGCAAGCGCCCTTGCGCCAATGTGGTGGCCGCATATGCCTCCGTGTATTTCTGCCAACAGCTTCTGTCCATCTTCTCTGGAGATGCACTTCAGTCTGACCCCATTGAGCCTTCTTCTGTACAGCTCGTTATCCACGAACTGGTACATACTTGACTGCCTGGTTATCTTCTCTATTTCTTCTGGGTCGTCGGGAAGTTCTCCAGTTTGCAGAAAACGGACGATCTGCTGTGCCCATGCCGGAGCTTGGGGCTCAACGGCAAGGACTAAAGGCATGAGGGCCGCTGCGGGGACCTCGGCTTCTACGGCAAGAACCTCTGGCTCTGCCGGAGCTGAAGGTCCCCCGGCAAGCTCGCCGGGGCGAGGCTTGTCGGGAACGCTTGCTTCAACTGTACAGACCCGAGGATCTGCAGGAGCAAACTGTTCCTCAGCGTTCTGGTTGTTGATCTTGGGGACCTTGGCGGCGGTTTCAGGAAGATCCGCCGGCAAGTAGTCGCCGGAGACTAACTTTCTCTTCTTGGACTGCCCAATTGATGGTGTAACGGATGGTTGAGTCAGCTTGAGCAAGAAGGTACCTGGTTCCACAGGTAACTTCATCGAAGCACACTTTGAAAGGCCATCTGCTATTTCATTCTGAGCTCTCGGGACGTGCTCCATCTGCAGACCTTCAAAGTGCTCCTCAAGCTTCCTCACTTCATCTACATAAGCTTCCATCAAAGGGCTCTGGTAGCTCTTGTTGACTTGCCGGACCACCAACTGAGAATCTCCCCGCACAATCAGCTTCCTGATCCCAAGTTCGGCCGCAATCCTGAGGCTGGCAAGCAAGCCTTCATATTCAGCAGTGTTGTTTGTCGCTTGCTCTCTTGGGAAGTGTATCTGGATAACATATTTGAGGTGCTCTCCGGTGGGCGCGATGAGTACCACGCCAGCACCGGCGCCTTGCAGCGAGAAGGCACCGTCAAAATACATTACCCATTCACTTGTCGCTTCTTGTACGGGTGCACTTGTTTCTTGTACTTCCTCATCGGGCGTTGGGGTCCACTCAGCTATGAATTCTGCCAAAGCTCGGCTCTGTATGGTTGAAGTACTTTCAAACTTGAGTCCAAAGCTCGACAGCTCCAGTGCCCACTCAACAATCCTGCCTGTTGCTTCTGGATTGTGCAATATCCTCTTTAGCGGAAAGCGAGTGACCACTGTTATCTCATGTGCTTGGAAGTAATGGCGCAGCTTTCTCGAGGCCATGAGGAGGCCGAAAAGCAACTTTTGCACACCAGAGTATCTTGACCTAGCCCCTGGAGAAGGGAACTTACAAAATACACTGGGCGCTGCACCATCTTCTTCCGCACTTCTTCCTGTTCCTGCGCAGGGTTGTCCTTGTCGGGGCCAGAGCTTGCCGGAGCAGTCCCCTGCTTGTCGCTGGATTCGCTTGCCGGTGGTGCGGACTCCTCGTCGGCCTCCCTCTCCGCTATTAACGCAGCACTAACCACCTGGTTGGTTGCTGCCAGATATAGTAACAACTTTTCCTGTGGTCTAGGTGCGACAAGTATTGGAGTGGAGGATAGGTACCGTTTCAAATCTTGCAGCGCTGCCTCCGCTTCCGGAGTCCACTTCATGGGACCTGCCTTCTTCAAGATTTTGAAGAAAGGTAGGGCGCGTTCTGCAGACTTCGAAATGAACCTACTGAGGGCAGCCACACAACCTGCAAGCCTTCTGACATCCTTGACGCGCTTCGGGGCCTCGATCTGCTCAATGGCTTTAATCTTGTCGGGGTTAGCTTCAATCCCCCTCTGTGACACAAAGAACCCGAGAAGCTTGCCGGAGGGGACTCCAAAGACGCACTTCTCGGGGTTCAACTTGAGCTGTATTCTGCGCAGGTTCAGAAATGTCTCTTCCAAATCTTGGACTAGGGTTTCTTTGCTCTTACTCTTCACCACGATGTCATCCATGTAAGCCTCTACATTTCTGTGGATCTGTGGCTCGAAAGCAGTGTGCACTAGCCTTGCAAATGTTGATCCTGCATTCTTCAGTCCAAATGGCATGCGTATGAAGCAATAAGTGCCACATGGAGTGATAAATGCAGTCTTCTCTTCATCCTCTTTGGCCATAAAGATCTGGTGGTAGCCTGAATATGCATCAAGAAAAGAGAGTAGCTCACATCCGGCGGTGGAGTCGACAATCTGGTCAATGCGCGGCAAAGGGAATGGATCCTTGGGACATGCTTTATTCACATCAGTGAAGTCTATACACAGTCTCCACTTCCCGTTAGCTTTGCGCACGACGACTGGGTTTGCTAACCACGTCGCATGGATCACACCTCTAACTAGGCCCGCTGCCTCTAACTTCTTGATCTCTTCGTTGATGAATTCTTGGCGCTCCACGGCTTGCTTCCTCACCTTCTGCTTGATGGGCCGCGCATGAGGACAAACAGCAAGCTTGTGCTCAATTACCTTCCTGGGAACACCGGGGATGTCAGATGGTTGCCATGCAAACACATCGACATTCGCCCGCAGGAAGGCAACGAGCGCGCTTTCCTATTTGCTGTCAAGTGTGGCACTGATGGTGAAGGTACCACCAGTGCCGTCCTCCTTGGCGGACACCTTCTTGGTTGCCGGAGGAGCGGCCATTCCCTTCTTACACTTGCCGGTGGAGCTCGATGGAACGTCCTCGACGGCAGCGCAGCACTCCGAAGAGGTGCGGTTGCCGGAGTGGGCCCCAGAGCACTTGCCGGACTTGGTCTTCGTCTTCTTCCCCCCGGGAGCTTCAGCGACAAGTGTGTCCTTCTCTGCCGCAGCTGCTGCATCCCAGTAGATCTTGTCGGCGCAGACAAGCGCATCTTTCTTGTCGCCGTGGACAGTGATGACGCTTAACGGCCCCGGCATCTTGAGTACGTTGTAGGCATAGTGGGAAGCTGCCATGAACTTGGCGAGGGCAGGACGGCCGAGTATTCCATTGTATGGCAATGGAATATCAGCGACGTCGAAAGTGATGCGCTCAGTTCTGAAGTTGAGCTCCCCGCCAAAGGTCACCGGCAAAGTGATCTTCCCCTTGGGCTTGCTCCTCCCCGGGTTGATTCCTTGGAAAGAACCGGTCTCTTCGAGCTCGCCATCTGGGATTTGGAGTTTCTTGATCACAGCAGAGGAGATCAAGTTCAGCCCGGCCCCACCGTCAACCAACATTTTGGTGACCTTGAGGTTGCGGATGGTGGGTGAGACCAGCATCGGCAAGCACCCGACCGCAGTGGTGCGGTCGGGGTGATCCTCAAGATCAAAAATGATGGGCGTGCTGGACCATTTGTGGAGCCTGCGCGACTCCACGGGCGGCTCTGCTGCATTCACCTCGCGCACCCACTGCTTGAGCTGGCGGTGGGAGGTGTGCAGAGAGGCGCCGCCGTCGACGCACAGGACCTCCGTGGCCTTCTGGAACTCCTGCTCGCTGTTATCCTCATCCTCCATGTCTTCGTCGTCGTCCTCTTCATCTTTGTCGCGGCCCCGGGGAGGTCGATCACCTTGCCGCTGCTTGGCCTTGCCGCGGCGTCCTCCCCGGCCATTGAACGGCCGCTTCTTGCTTGGTTCTCCTCCGCTACCTTGGGCCTTCTCCTTGTCGCGCCTCTCGTACTCAGCTTTCTGCTGCTCGACGAGGTACTCAACGCGCTTGCAGTTGGAGAGGACGTGGCCCTTGGTGCGGTGGATTTTGCAGTATTGCTTGTCGGAGCCGTCCTGCTTGTCGGCCGCCGCTACAGGGGCAGGCTCCTTGCCGGAGCCGCCAGCCTGTTGTGATAGCCTGGCTTATTAGGGATGATAGACTACTCATATCAATAAGGAATTCCTTCTTTTCCGGGAGCCCATTCGGATAGAACTCCAAAGTTAAGCGTGCTCAGCTTGGAGTAGTTTCAGGATGGGTGACCGACCGGGAAGTTGCTCCCGGGTGCGCATGAGTGAGGACAAAGTGCGCAGAAAAGACTAGTATTGATATGTGAGGCCAGTCTAGATCCCGCTAGGAGTAACGACCACCGGCAGGTGTGTCCGGGGCGTTACAAGTTGGTATCAGAGCCGACCCTCGCGGTTACACGGATGTTTGCGGACAGTTTGCAGTCATGTTGTGCATGACGTTTGTGACCCGTCGTGGCACACGGCATGGCACATGTGCTGTCCTGGAAGCACAGACGGTTGTGCCAAGAGGGAACGTTCCTGTGGCCCGACGAGGACGTCGGTTCCTCTGAGTGGGGGTGTATGTGATAGCCTGGCTTATTAGGGATGATAGACTACTCATATCAATAAGGAATTCCTTCTTTTCCGGGAGCCCATTCGGATAGAACTCCAAAGTTAAGAGTGCTCAGCTTGGAGTAGTTTCAGGATGGGTGACCGACCGGGAAGTTGCTCCCGGGTGCGCATGAGTGAGGACAAAGTGCGCAGAAAAGACTAGTATTGATATGTGAGGCCAGTCTAGATCCCGCTAGGAGTAACGACCACCGGCAGGTGTGTCCGGGGCGTTACACCTGTGTTTGCTTGGCGGGAGCCTCCTTGCCGGACTTCTCGACGGCAAGCACTTCCTTCTTGTTCTTCCTTCTGTTGTTCCGCCGCCGGCTCTTCTTTGCCGGGGCGGCGTCGTCGCTGTCGCTTCCTCCTGCGCCAGCATCCTCCCCGGGGAGTCTCCTCCCCTCTTCTGCGCGTGCGCACTTATCAGCCAGAGCGTAGAGCTCGCTGACATCCCGAATCTTGGTCATCGCCATTTCTTCACGCATGCGGCGGTTAAGCACGTTCTGGTGGAACGCGCTGATAACCGCGGCAGGGTGGACGTCGGGAATGTTGTGCTGTACACGGCTGAAGCGTTGGATGTACTTGCGCAGGGATTCTCCTTCCTTCTGGGCCAGAATGTGGAGATCGCTCTCCTGACCGTGGGGTTTGTGGCCGCCGGTGAAGGCGCCAACAAACTGGTGGCAAAGGTCTGCCCAAGAAGAAATGGAACCTTCCGGCAAGTGCATAAGCCAGGAACGAACGTTCGGCCTAAGCACGAGCGGGAAGTAGTTCGCCAAAATCTTCTCGTCGCGCCCCCCGGCAGCTTGCACCGCGATGGTGTAGATGCTGAGGAATTCCGAGGGGTGCGTCTTGCCGTCGTACTTCTCCGGTACGTCGGGCTTGAAATTCTTCATGCTGGGCCACTGGACGCGCCGCAGCTCACGGGTGAACGTAGGGCAGCCTGCCGCGTACGGCAAGTCGCCTGGTTCACCGGGCGCGCGCGCGTCGACAGCGTTCCCAGCCCTCTGGTCTGATTGTCGCCGAGCTTCTCGGCGGCGCTCGATTGTTGTTCGAGCGTCTTCTTGTCGCCGGTCGTCAAGGACCTGGCGCTGGTCCCGACGAGCCCGCGGATCCGACGACGCCGTGGAGTCGTCGTCGGCGTTGTTCCGGCGGGGCGGCGTCTTCTGCTTCCGCGGCGGGGAGTGCACGGTTGTCGCAACCCCGGTGGTCTTGTCGCCGTCGGCCTTCGTCTTCTCAGCTTGCCGCGGCCGCGAGGTCGCCGGCTGCTGTGGAGAGTCATTGTTGGCGAAGGCGATCAGGCTCTGGATGGTTGCCCTCCAGTCTTCGGCCTTGTCCGCCGCTGGAGGGAAGTCGAGGAGCAGTTGCGCTCTTGCGAGCGCTTCTGCTGGAGTGGAGGGGAACGGGGGCGAGCGATGCGAGGAGCGGGATATGCTCGGACTTCTAACAGCGTTAGAAGGTGCAGGGTCCCGTCCCGGCGATTGCGCCTTGCTCGTGCCCGGACGGTGGCCCGGAGCATCCCGTGAACCTCCGGCTTGCCCTTGTCCTAGCAAGAGGATACCACCTCCTGTGGTATGGCGCTGCTGGGTTGTCGTGTGCTGAGATGGACGCGGTGCGTCCACAGAGATCGAGGCTCGGTCGTCCGTCCTGTCCTTGGATTTGGTGGCGCCGCGAGTGTCCTCGCCGGCGACCACCCTTCCGACGGCGTCTCCCCCGCCCACCGTTGGCTCTGGTGGCGGCGGATGAGACGCAGACGGGCCCCCGACCCCCGAAGCCTTCTTCTTCGGGGCCATGGTGCTGTTGCTGATGAAGTTGCTGATGAAACTGGAGAGGTTGATGAAGAATGCGCCCGCGTGAACGCCGGATCAGATTCGCACAACCTCGACGCCCCCTACCTGGCGCGCCAAAGATGTCGGGCGAAACTGTCCACCACGAACACCTATGGGACCGGAGCCCCTTCGTTTGTGCGGTAAGAGGGCGGAGGGAGCACGAAGAGCAGATCGTAGTGAACACGCGGGCAGTTTACCCAGGTTCGGGCCGCGATGGACGCGTAAAACCCTACTCCTGCTTAGTTTGTATTGAGTTGGAGAGCTCGGGAGCTTGAAGAACTAGCTACACCGAGCGTATGAGCGATCTAGGTTCCGAACCCCCTCCTCGTTGTGCATGGGCCTCCTTTTATAGTGTAAGGGGTCACCGACAGGTGTCAACGTAGGAGAAAGGGTAAAAATGTAAAAGAGGTGGTAGTTGTAACAGTGCGGGAATAATGGAGCTACAGTGCGTGAACAGTGGTCGCTACCTACTTTGACAGTGGGGGACAAGAGCATTTAATGCCCGTCGCCGTCGACCCCAAAAGCGCCCGCCCTTGCGTCTCCGTTTGCCACGGCGATGGCTTTACCACCGTGGAGTGCCACCGTGCCCCCCAGGCTGCACAGCCACCCGCCACGCGTCCCAGGAGAGGCCCCAGGGCGACGCGTGGGCCGATGAGCTGGAGCGCGGGCGCACAGCGCAACTCTCCCGGCAAGCACCTTGCCGGGGTCTTGACCTTGCCGGGCCCGGGAGCTTGTCGGGCTCTGAAGCTTGTCGCTCCCCGGGCCCTCGCCGGGACGCATATAGCGCCGAGGCGTGTCTTCTATGATGTAATCTTCTAGTCTTCCTGGCAAGCTCCTCTTGCCAGGGCCTTGCGTGAGTGAGGTAGCCTTGAGCCTGGAACTGCCTCCCCGGCAAGCTCCACTTGCCGGGGTCTCGATCTTCTGTCTTGTATACTTTGTTTTTGGATGGTTTTATATGGAGCAGGAAGGTCTCCGGCGAGCACGTGGTAAACCCTGCCGCGGGAAGCTGCTACTGCCCGTGCACAAGTTGGGGTACTGAGGTACCCCTACCTTAGTACACCGACAAGCGACTTATGGATTGCCTTCCAAAGATGGCAATACCTAGATCTATCTTGTATCGTGCCTAGTTAGGGGCGTAAAACGATATCGCTTGTTGGGTGGCAACCCAATTTTATGTTTTTAGTTTTTGTTGTTGTTAGGGAATAAATATTGCATCTAGCCTGTGATTAGATGTGGTTTCCTGTTTTGTTTAGTGTTTGTGCCAAGTAGAACCTTTGGGAAGTCTTGTGCGAAGTTTATATGATCTTTCTGGGAAAAACAGAATCGTTAGCGCTCGCTAAAGTAGTCGTGGGATTTTACTGGAGAGTGGTCTTTAGTTTATTCTTTTTGCTGCTGATTGGTAGACAAATTGCGCAAATTTACCAATTTAGTTTGAAGTTTTTGGAGGTCCATAAGTAGACGAACCCTGCAGATTACTACAGACTGTTCTGTCTTTGACAGATTCTGTTTTTCGTGTGTTGTTTGCTTATTCCGATGCATCTATGAGTAATATTGGAGGATATGAACCATATAGAAGTTGGAGTACAGTAGGTTTAACACCAATATAAACAAATAATAAATTCATTGATGTACCCTTGAGTAGTGGTTTGCTTTCTCATACTAACGGAGCTCACGAGAATTTTTGTCTAAGTTTTGTGTTGTCAAGTTTTCAAGTTTTGAGTTTTGCTTTGATGGACTATGGAACAAGGAGTAGCAAAGGCCTAATCTTTGGGATGCCCATGGCACCCCAAGTAAATTCAAGATAATCAAAAGCCTAACCTTGGGGATGCCCCGGGAAGGCATCCCCTCTTTCGTCTTCATCCATCGGTAACTATACTTGGAGCTATATTTTTATTCGCAACATGATATGTGTTTTGCTTGGAGCGTCTTGTAAAATTGGAGTCTTTGCTTGTTAGTTTGCCACAATCATCCTTGCTGGACACACCTATTTGAGAGAGTTAAATATGGCCTAGAAATTGTTAGAACACTCTATGTGCTTCACTTATATCTTTTGAGTTGAATAGTTTTTGCTCTAGCGCTTCACTTATATCTTTTAGAGCACGGTGGTGGTAATATTTTGTAGAAATTGTTGAACTCTCTGTCGGTGTACTAAAGTAGGGGTACCTTAGTATCCCGAACTTGTGCACGGGCAGTTGCAGCGTCCTGCGGCAGGGCTTGCCGCGCGACCGCCAAGGTCCTCCGTGGTTTCTTTATAGCCATTCAAGAACAAAGTATCCAAGTCCAGAAGACAAGACCCCGGCAAGAGGAGCTTGCCGGGAAGGCCACTCAAGGCACAAGACCCTGGCAAGATGAGCTTGCCGGGAAGGCCAATCAAAGGCATCTCAAGGAACTTGCCGCAGCACGCCACGCGTCGCGGCAAGGCCCGGTGAGCGACAAGCTCCCAGAAGCGACAAGATAGCAACCGCGGCAAGGCGCTTGCCGCGGCAAGCTCCCACTCAATACCCGCGCTCCATCTCATCCACCCACGTGTCGCTCTGGGACCATCCCGGGCGCACGTGGCGGAAGGCTGTGCAGCCTGGGGTACACGGTGGCAAGCAGCGATGACAAGGCCACCGTCGTGGCGGACGGAGGCGCCCCTGACGGCCACTTTTTGCACTGTTTGGGCGACGGCGACGTGCATTTAATGCCCTTGTCCCCTGCCGTCAGGGTTAGGTATGGAACACTGTTCCAACTACCACCCTTTTTACATTTTTACCCTCATCTGTGTTGCCACCTGTCGGTGACCCCTTTGACCTATAAAAGGAGGCCCATGCGCAACGTAGAAGGGGTTCCGAACATCGATCATTCTCACGCTCGGTCTAGCTAGCGGTTAGAGTGTACTGTAGCTCTCCTCGCTCCCGAGCAAGAACACAATACAAACCAAAGCAGGAGTAGGGTTTTACGCATCCGTGCGGCCCGAACCTGGGTAAACTGCTCGTGTGCTCGCCTCGATCCGCTCTTTGTGCATCCTCCGCCCCCTGCCGTATCGAGTAGGGGCTCCGGTCCCATAGGTGTTCGTGGGCGATCAGTTTCCCCAACATCTTTGGCGCGCCAGGTAGGGGTAGCATCGAGGTTGCGTGAACCTGATCCGCCGTCCACACGAGCTAGATCTTCACCAACTTCATCAACTTCATCAACTTCATCAGCATGCCGCCGAAGAAGAAGGCTTCGGAGGCAGCAGGTCCGTCCGCGTCGATCCCACCACCGCCGGAGCCAACGGCTGGTGGGGTAGACGCCAGCGGAAGAACGGACGCCGACGAGGGAACTCACGGCGCCGCCAAGTCCAAGGACAAGGCGGACAACCACGCACACTCAAAGGCCTCGGCGTCCGTACATGCACCGCACCCCTCTCAGGAGGCGCGGGAACGGCAGCGTCGTGGTACTCAAGGTACCATACACTTGCTGGGCCAAGGTCAAGCTGGCGGATCTCGGGACGCTCAAGGACAACGTGCGCACCAACACGCTGGCACGAGCAAGGCACGGTCGCCGGGACGGGATGCTGCTCCTTCTAACGTAGTTAGAAGTCCGAGCATATCCCGCTCCTCGCACCACTCGCCACCGTTACCCGCCACTCCAGCAGAAGCTCTAGCACGAGCTCAACTGCTCCTCGATTTCCCTCCAGCGGCAGACAAGGCCGACGACTGGAGGGCCACCATCCAAAGCCTCATCGCCTTCGCCAACGGCGACACTCCGCAGCAGCCGAGCATGTCGCGGCCGCGGCAAGTCAGCCAGGCGCGGGCCGATGGCGACAAAACTGCTGGGGGTGCAACCACCGTGCACTCCCCGCCCCGAAGGCCGAAATCGCCGACTCGCCGGATCAACATCGACGATGACTCCACTACATCATCAGATCCGCGAGCTCGCCACGACCAGCGCCAAGTTCTCGACGATCGACAGCAAGAGGACGCTCGAACCCGCATTGAGCGCCGAAGAGAGGCGCGGCGTCAATCAGACCAGCGCGCTGGGCCCGCTGTTGACGCGCACGCGCCAGGGGGACCAGGCGACTTGCCGTACGTGGTAGGTTGCCCTGCGTTCACTCGTGAGCTGCGGCAAGTCAAGTGGCCCAGCATGAAGAACTTCAAGCCCGACGTACCGCAGAAGTACGACGGCAAGACACATCCGTCGGAGTTCCTCAGCATCTACACAATCGCAGTGCAGGCTGCTGGGGGACGAGACGAGAAGATACTCGCCAATTACTTCCCGCTGGTGCTCAAGCCAAACGTCAGGTCATGGCTCATGCACTTGCCGAACAACTCCATTTCTTCTTGGGCCGACCTATGCCATCAGTTTGTCGGCGCCTTCATAGGCGGCCACAAACCCCATGGCCAGGAAAGTGACCTTCACCTGCTCGCCCAGAAGGACGGAGAGCCCCTGCGCAAATATATCCAGAGGTTCAGCCCTGTCCAGCACAACATCCCAGACGTCCACCCTGCCGCGGTCATCAGCGCATTCCAACAAAACATGCGTAACCGCAGGATGAGGGAGGAGATGGCGATGTGCAAGATCAGGGACGTCAGCGAGCTGTACGCCCTGGCCGACAAGTGTGCACGCACTGAAGAGGGGAGGAAACTCCCCGGAGAGGATGGAGGATCCGGCAAGAAGCGGCCATTCAACGGCCGGGGAGGACGCCGCGGCAAGGCCAAGCAGCGACAAGGAGACAGACCTCCCCGCGGCCGCGACAAGGATGAAGACGATGACGAAGATGAAGACATGGATGATGGAGAAACCAGTGAGAAGGAGTTTCAAAAAGCCACAGAGGTTTTGTGCGTTGACGGCGGTGCTTCTCTACATACTTCACACCGCCAACTCAAGCAATGGGTGCGTGAAGTCAATGCGGCAGAACCACCTGCCGAATCGCGCAAACTTCTAAAATGGTCCAGCACGCCTATTGTTTTTGACATTGAGGACCACCCTGATCGCACAACTGCGGTCGGGTGTTTGCCGATGTTGGTCTCACCAACCATCCGCAACCTCAAAGTCACGAAGATGTTAGTTGACGGCGGGGCCGGCTTGAACCTGATCTCCTCCACTGTGATCCAGAAACTCCAGATCCCCGACAGCGAGCTCGAAGAGACCGGCACTTTCCAAGGAATCAACCCAGGAAGGAGCAAGCCGAAGGGGAAGATCACGTTGCCTGTAACATTTGGCGGGGAGCTGAACTTCAGGACTGAGAGGGTCACGTTCGACGTTGCCGACTTCCCATTGCCTTACAATGGGATACTTGGCCGTCCAGCGCTCGCCAAGTTCATGGCAGCCTCTCACTACGCCTACAACATGCTCAAGATGCCAGGCCTGATAAGCGTCATCTATGTCCCTGGCGACAAGAAGGATGCCCTTGTCTGTGCCGAAAAGATTTACCGGGATGCAGCAGCCGCAACAGATAGCGTGACACTTGCCGCTGAAGCTCCCGGGGGGAAGAATAAGACCAAGTCCGGCAAGAGCTCTGGGGCCCACTCCGGCAAACGCACCTCTTCGGAGTACTGCGCTGCCGTCGAGGACGCACCATCGAGCTCCACCGGCAAGTGTAAGAAGACGATGGCAGCTCCACCAGAGACAAAGAAGGTGCCCGCCAAGGAGGACGGAACTGGTGGTACTTTCACCATCAGTGCCACGCTTGACCCCAAATAGGAAAGCGTGCTCGTTGCTTTCCTACGGGGCGAACGTCGATGTGTTTGCATGGCAACCATCTGACATCACCGGTGTTCCCAGGTAAGTGATTGAGCACAAGCTTGCCATTTGCCCTCACGCGCGGCCCGTCAAGCAGAAGGTTAGAAAGCAAGCAGTGGAGCGCCAAGAGTTCATAGCAGAAGAGATCAAGAAACTGGAAGAAGCAGGCCTTGTCAGAGGAGTGCTCCATCCGACGTGGCTGGCCAATCCTGTAGTCGTGCGTAAGGCAAATGGAAAATGGAGGCTTTGTATCGACTTCACTGATGTGAATAAAGCTTGTTCCAAAGATCCATTTCCCTTGCCGCGTATTGACCAGATTGTTGACTCCACGGCCGGATGTGACCTGCTTTCATTTCTTGACGCATACTCAGGATACCATTAGATCTTCATGGCTGAAGAAGATGAAGAGAAGACCGCATTCATCACTCCATGTGGCACATACTGTTTCATACGGATGCCTTTTGGTTTGAAGAATGCCGGTTCAACATTTGCAAGGGTGGTCCATACAGCTTTTGAGCCACAAATCCATAGGAATGTAGAAGCATACATGGATGACATAGTGGTTAAGAGCAAGGACAGGGCTACCCTAGTTCAAGATTTAGATGAGACCTTTGCAAATCTGTGCAAGATCCAACTCAAGCTCAACCCCGAGAAGTGTGTGTTTGGAGTCCCTTCCGGCAAGCTTCTCGGGTTCTTTGTATCTCAGAGGGGGATTCAAGCCAATCCCGACAAGATCAAGGCCATCGAGCAGATCGAAGCACCGAAGCGCGTCAAGGATGTGCGAAGACTTGCCGGTTGCGTGGCTGCTCTCAGCAGGTTTATCTCTAAGTCAGCAGAGCGCGCCCTGCCGTTTTTCAAAATCTTGAAAAAGGCAGGTCCAATGAAGTGGTCTCCGAAAGCGGAGGCTGCGCTGCAAGACTTGAAGAGGTACCTATCCTCTACTCCAATACTTGTCGCACCTAAACCACAAGAGAAGTTGTTGCTGTACCTAGCGGCAACCAATCAAGTGGTTAGTGCTGCGTTAGTAGCGGAGAGGGAGGCAGATGATGAGACAACAACTGCGGCAAGCGTATCCAGCGACAAGCAGGTGGCTTCCCCGACAAGCTCTGGTCCTGACAAGGACGGATCTGCGCAGATGCAAGAAGAGGTGCGGAAAAAGATGGTGCAGCGCCCAGTTTACTTTGTTAGCTCCCTTCTGCAGGGGGCTAGGTCAAGGTACTCTGGTGTGCAGAAGTTGCTTTTCGGCCTTCTCATGGCCTCGAGAAAGCTGTGCCATTACTTCCAAGCACATGAGATAACAGTGGTCACTCGCTTTCCGCTGAAAAGGATACTACAAAATCCAGAAGCAACAGGCAGGATTGTTTAGTGGGCACTGGAACTGTCAAGCTTTGGCCTCAAGTTTGAAAGCACTTCGACTATCCAGAGCAGAGCATTGGCAGAGTTCATAGCAGAGTGGACGCCAACACCAGACGAAGAAATCCCAGAGACGAGCATCCCCGTCAAGGAAGCGAGCAAAGAGTGGATAATGTACTTTGATGGTGCCTTCTCGCTGCAAGGCGCCGGTGCCGGCATGCTGCTTGTCGCACCCACCGGAGAGCACCTCAAGTACGTCGTCCAAATGCACTTTCCCAAGGAGCAAGCGACAAACAATACTGCAGAGTATGAGGGTTTGCTTGCCGGTCTCAGGATCGCGGCAGACCTTGGGATTAAGAAGCTGACTGTAAGGGGTGACTCGTAGCTTGTCGTCCGCCAAGTGAACAAGAACTATCAGAGCCCATTGATGGAAGCTTACATCGACGAAGTGAGAAAGCTTGAAGAGCACTTTGACGGCCTACAGATGGAGCACATCCCAAGAGCTCAGAACGACATTGCAGATGGCCTGTCAAAGTGCGCCGCACTTAAGTGACCTGTGGAACCAGGGATCTTTGTGCTCAAGCTGACTCAGCCATCCGTAACACCATCAATTGGACAAACCAAGAAGAGGAAGTTGGTTTCCGGTGACTATTTTCCGGCAGAGTTTCCCGAAGCCGCCGCCAAGAAAGTCCCCAAGATCAACACCGAAAACGCTGAGGAGCAGGCTGCTCCTGCAATCCCTAGGGTTTGTATAGTTGAAGCAGACGCTCCCGACAAGTTTTGCTCCGGCAAGCTTGCCGGGGAATGTCAAGCTCCGGCTGAGCCGCTGATGCCTTCTCGCCCCTCGTTAGTTACCCCAAGTGGAAGGTTTGAGATGTAGCGTAGCGGCAAATTTCCCTTGGCAAGGATACCAAGGATCGAATCCCGTGAGACTCCGAGGGTTGACAAGAAGGTGTCAATAGCGCCAGAAACTTTTGCTTGACAGGACCTGCACACAGATACAAATAACTTTGCTCCCAACGAGTACAGAGAGGTTGTCAATCCCTCCGGCCTTGTCATTTACAAAGGATCAAACGCAAGAGATAATAGTGATAGGTATGACTGCAACTAGGAAATAAGAACATGAAGTAAATAGCGGGTGTGATCAGTGATGGTAATATGGACCGGAGTCCCATGATGTTCACTAGTGATGTCTCTCTCCCAAAAGACGATAAAACAGCTAAGCGAGGTAAACAAATCACAGCTGGGCAATTGACAGGATTATGTGCGCAAACCAATGCTAGCTATGCTGTAAAGAAAGGTAGAGGCTCAAAAGCATGGGCGGTACGCCAAGGCAAGTAGACCGAAATCCATCTGCATCTACTACTAATCATCCACATTGAGATATCTATCCAGAACATCTCTCTGGTATTAAGTTGCGAGTCCCACCCAAAGTGTAAACTCAAAGCAACAGACAACTGCATTAAAAGAACTTTGCGTAAAGTAAACAATCCTTGCACCCGCAAGTACAAGCACTGTTGTTTTCCCCTTTGTGGCAACAGCACATCCCCTAGACTCATTTTTCTGTCACTCAAACTAGTCATCGAGGGGCATGAACCCATAATCAAGCATAACGTTCCCTCTTGGAGTTACTACCTACTATTCGGCCAAAGCAATAAATAGCAACAGAGAACATACAAGAATTACTCAAGAACATAAATATAAAAGAGGTGAATCAAATATATTACTCACACACAATCTGAACATAATCTCATAATCCATCGGATCCCAGCAACCTCAACATAGCAACAACATAAAGATTACATATGTACCTCGATCATGTAGGGCAGCTCACGAGGTCTAATCGATGAAGAATAAAGAGGGGAGGAGAACATCACATAGCTACTGGTCATGGACCCATGGTCCAAGGGAGACTACTCACAACTCATCCGGGAAGCGTCCATGGTAGTGGAGAAGCTCTCGGTGGTGATCCTCCCCTCCGGCAGGGTGCCGGGAAGAGTTCTCCTGGTGCTCCTGATCTTGGAAGCGCGGCGGCGGCGGAACAGAGATGAGATCCCGAAAAAGTGTTCCGTCCTCGAGGGTTTCGGGACGCGTGCAATATATATGCAAAAGGGGGTCACCAGAGGCGGAGGTGGGGCCCCAGGCGCCCCCCTGGCGCGGCCAGGGGTGGGGCCGCGCCGGGTGGCCGCCTGGGCCACCCCAGGCTCCCCTCTGGCCATGCCTTGGTTTTTCTGGAAGCTCCCGATACGCCGATTTTTCCTGTATTTTTCCTGGAATTTTTAGGGCACTTTTAATATGGGGGAAACCTGAAATAGAAAAACAGCAGAAAACAGGAACTAGCACTGTGGTGCACTGAGTTAATAGGTTAGTCCAAATATGATCAAAAGTGTATGGAAGTGCATAAATATCATAGCAATATCACGCAAAAGAGGCATGGAGCAAGCAGAAATTATAGATACATTTTGGACGTATCAACATCCCCAAGCTTAATTCCTGCTCGTCCTCGAGTAGGTAAATGATAACAAGCATAATTTCTGTGGTGACATGCTATCAACCATATAAGAACTTTTAAGTAAAGCAATCAAGGCATGTAATTCAATTCAAGTCATAACAAACAAGAGTCTATATTAGCATTGTAACAAGCAACATAAGAACATAAAGGTGCAAGAGCTCTCGCTGTTCGTGACTCGAATGTCTCCAAATGGTGTTTGCGTGCAAGAATGGGGATAGGGATATATGAGAGAGTAAAACATAGTTTTTGTATTGTTGAGAACTTAATCTACTAAAGTTTCACACTTGGTCTTCTTTGGAATCTTATCTTGACTCATCCCGAGACCGTCAGCCAGGTACAAGTCAAAATGATCCACTCCCTTTCGATATTTGGAGCACTCATGCAATGGATGAGCGTAAGCAAGAAAGTCGACACTTAGGATGGCAAAGAGAGAAAAATGATAGAGGGGGAAGACAAAAAAGGTGTGAAAGGCTCACATCAATGAGGACAATCATCGGCGAGAGAAAGCCAAATGATAGATATGATGTGAGGAGTAGGGATTGCCATGCAACGGATGCACATATGAGCTAAGGTAAGCTCTCCAATGGAACTAGTGGGGGTGCATCCAACTTGCTTGCTCAAGAAGACCTAGAGCTCTTTTGAGGAGGCTCATCATTGGAATATACAAGCCAAGTTCTATAGTGTAAAGGTCCCCACATAGCTATATGCATGAATGATAATCTCTATGGAGTACACGGTATAAGATGGAGTACGAGTGTGGATCTCTCAAAAGAAATAGTAGTGTGCCCCCTTCTCTCTTTTTATTTCTTTTTCTCTTTTTTCTATTTTTTTTTTATTTTTTTGTGGCCTCAATGGCTCTTTCTCTTTATCTCTCATTTGTCCTCTTTGGGATCTTTTGATTTTGTCCTCTTTGGGATCTTTTCCTCACTTAAGGGGCAACACTCTATGTATTACAAGAAGTATAGAGGATCTTTCACACTTTACAAAAGTACTCAACATAAAGAAAATGAAACTATCATGATGTATGCAAATGTATGCCTCTGCCAGTGTAGCAGGATATGCAATAATACTAGCGCGTCATGTAGCAATGATTAGGGCAAGGCCCAACTAGCATGCGGCTCATCGATCAAGCAAAAAGCATGTATGACATGAAGATCAAGTCATGAGAAGATGGATGTTGCATGGCAATGTATCTCGGAAAGGCTATGGAAATGCCTTAATAGGTAGGTATGGTGGCTGTTTTGAGGAAGGATATAATGTGGCTTATGATGACAGAGCGTATCGTGCCAAGGATTTGGATGCACCGGCGAAGTATGCGCCAACTCTCGAGGTGAGAAAGGGCAATGCACGGTACCGAAGAGGCTAGAAAAATATGGTTAGGTGGAAGTGTCAACCTTCGAATACTCACATTAGTCCAAAGAACTCATGCACTTATTATCGGTAACTCTCAATCTAATTAGGAGGTTCTCAAAGAGACAAGTACCCCGAGGAGGAGTGTATGGGGGTTTGGTTATCCTTGCGCATCCTCGACCCATGGTACGTGAGTGTACTCTAATATTCGATCCCTCCAAAGATTAGTGATCCATTTAGTAGCTAAAGTTCTCAACTATTTTGTAGGTTTTCGAAAATAAACATGGATTGCCCAAAATACGCATCTATCACTAATAGGCTAAAGCTCTTGGCACCAAAAGTTCAGACATTACTCATGGCAATACCTCAAAACTATTGCAAGTTACTACTAAAATTAAATAGCAACCTCAATTACATACTTTAAGTTAAGACACACAACTCAGTGCAACAAACAAACTCTCTTAACAAGATAAACATGAAAAATCAAGAGAGTTCAACAACCAACTAAACAAAAGCTCTTTAAAAAGAAAATCATGAAAACTAAGAGCTAAACATGACAGTGGCTATGGAAAGACAAAGAACATACACAGCAAAGATAAGCATGAAAATCCTATGTTGTGTTCTAGGTTGAAGTGGAGCGTGTTTCTCTCCCACACAAAGAAAGCAGGGTTCTAACTCGTTATGAACAGCAAGCAAAGCTAAAGAAAACTAAAAAGGAAACTAAAAGCAAGACGCTCCAAGCATAGCACATAACGCATGAAGTGATTAAAATATAGTGGAACGAAAGACGAACTGATAATTGTTGATGGAGAAGGGGATGCACGGGGGCATCCCCAAGCTTAGACGCTTGAGTCTTCTTGAATATTTCTTGGGGGTGCACGGGGGCATCCCCAAGCTTGAGCGTTTGACCCTCCTGAATCTTTTTATCATCTTCCCTCGCACACTTGAAAACTCCCTTCATACATAACTCATCATAATCTGATTAGCGAGGTTAGTACCCATAATAAAATAACTTTTCCTTGCTGGAAATAAGGATAATCTTGAAGAGCTACTGTTTCTCAACATTGCCAAAAGGTTTTTGCAAAGAAAAAGCAAGCTCAAGGTTTGCAAAACAAAGAAAAGGCAAAACAGGACAGAATCTGTGAAAAATAGACCAACAGGTAGTAAATAATTTTTTCGGGGCACTTCTACAACTCAAATAAAAAAACTCAGAACAGACGCCCGAAAGCCAATTGTATAGAGCACGTTGTCAAAAAAATTCAGATCAAAAAGATGATCTCGTGATTTTATACGAATTTTTCTGTCCAAGGACAGAATCTGTTTTCTGGACTGCACGTCATAACTTTTGAACTTTCTTGCAACCGGAGGCTAAACTTGGCACAAAGCTGAAAAAAAAAGATACAATGATGTTGCTACAGTAGTAACAAACATCAAGACCACTGAAAACTGAAAGAACAAACTGAAAGCAAAGATAACAAGGGTTGTCTCCCTAGAGCTCTTTCTTTATAGCCATAAAGATAGGCTTAAGACTTTAATGATGCTCTCATAGGAATAAGAGTTGAAGAACAAAAGAGAGCATCACGAAGCAAATACCAAACACATTTAAGCCTAACATGCTTCCTATGCATAGGAATATTGGAATAGAATTATTCATTGAAGCACAAAGCAATAAGCATAGGAAGACAAAACAAGTGCAGCTTCAAAACCTCCAACATAAAGAGAGGGAACTTGATATTATTGAAATATCTATAAGCATATGTTCCCTTCTCATAATAATTTTCAGTGGGATCACGAATAAACTCAATAATATAAGCATCACATAAAGCATTGTTACCATGATCCACATGCAAAAAGGTATCATTACTCTTCATATAAGCAAAATCTTTCTTATTAGGAATAGTGAGAGTAAAGCAATCATAACCATCATGGTAATCATTGTATTTAGGAGGCATATCATAATCATAATAAATTTTATCCTCAATAGTAGGTGGACTGAAAATATCATATTCATCATTGTAATCATCATATATAGGAGGCATAGTATCATCAAAGTAAATTTTCTCCTCAAAAGTTGGGGGACTAAAAATAGCATGTTCATCAAACATGTCATCACCAAGCTTAGAGCTTTCCATGTCATTAGCAATATTGATATTCAAAGAAAGCATACTAATAACATCACCACCATCATGATTGTTATGCAAATAATAAAGTTCCAAAGGTTTTTTAATTTTCTCTTCAAACACATCATGCCCCAAAGCAAGGTAGAGCTTATAAAGCTCTCTCATATTTTTGTTGTTTTCCATTAAGCAAAACTAGTGAAAAGACATAAAGAAAACTGAAAGGTAAACTAAGAAGACTAAAAAGCAAAGATAAAAGATAGCGTGCAACTCCCCTATCTTGAAGAGTGGAGTCCCTGGCAACGGCGCCAGAAACTTGCTTGATGGCTTCTCGCCCCTCGTTGGTTACCCCAAGTGGAAGGTTTGAGATGTAGCGTAGCGGCAAATTTCCCTTGGCAAAGATACCAAGGATCGAATCCCGTGAGACTCCGAGGGTCGACAAAAAGGTGTCAATAGCGCCAGAAACTTTTGCTTGACAGGACCTGCACACAGATACAAATAACTTTGCACCCAACGAGTACAGAGAGGTTGTCAATACCTCCGGCCTTGTCGTTTACAAAGGATCAAACGCAAGAGATAATAGTGATAGGTATGACTGCAACTAGGAAATAAGAACAGGAAGTAAATAGTGGGTGTGATCAGTGATGGTAATATGGACCGGAGTTCCATGATGTTCACTAGTGATGTCTCTCTCCCAAAAGACGATAAAACAGCTAAGCGAGGTAAACAAATCAAAGCTGGGCAATTGACAGGATTATGTGCGCAAACCAATGCTAACTATGTTGTAAAGAAAGGTAGAGGCTCAAAAGCATGGGCGGTACACCAAGGCAAGTAGACCAAAATCCATCTGCATCTACTACTAATCATCCACCTTGAGATATCTATCCAGAACATCTCTCTGGTATTAAGTTGCGAGTCCCACCCAAAATGTAAACTCAAAGCAACAGACAACTACATTAAAAGAACTTTGCATATAGTAAACAATCCTTGCACCCGCAAGTACAAGCACCGTTGTTTTCCCCCTTGTGGCAACAGCACATCCCCTAGACTCATGTTTCTGTCACTCAAACTAGTCATCGAGGGGCATGAACCCACAATCAAGCATAACGTTCCCTCTTGGAGTTACTACCTACTACTCGGCCAAAGCAATAAATAGCAACGGAGAACATGCAAGAATTACTCAAGAACATAAATATAAAAGAGGTGAATCAAATATATTACTCACACACAATCTGAACATAATCTCATAATCCATCGGATCCCAGCAAACTCAACATAGCAACAGCATCAAGATTACATATGTGCCTCGATCATGTAGGGCAGCTCACGAGGTCTAATCGATGAAGAACAAAGAGGGGAGGAGAACATCACATAGCTACTGGTCATGGACCCATGGTCCAAGGGAGACTACTCACAACTCATCTGGGAAGCATCCATGGTGGTGGAGAAGCTCCCGGTGGTGATCCTCCCCTCCGGCAGGGTGCCGGGAAGAGTTCTCCTGGTGCTCCCGATCTTGGAAGCGCGGCGGCGGCGGAACAGAGATGAGATCACGAAAACGGGTTCCGTCATCGAGGGTTTCGGGACGCGTGCAATATATATGCAAAAGGGGGTCACCAGAAGCGGAGGTGGGGCCCCAGGCGCCCCCTTGCGCGTCCAGGGGTGGGGCCGCGCCGGGTGGCCGCCTGGGCCACCCCAGGCTCCCCTCTGGCCCTGCCTTGGTTTTTCTGGAAGCTCCCGATACGCTGATTTTTCCTGTATTTTTCCCGGAATTTTTAGGGCACTTTTAATATGGGGGAAACCTGAAATAGAAAAACAGCAGAAAACAGGAACTGGCACTGTGGTGCACTGAGTTAATAGGTTAGTCCAAATATGATCAAAAGTGTATGGAAGTGCATAAATATCATAGCAATATCACACAAAAGAGGCATGGAGCAAGCAGAAATTATAGATACGTTTTGGACGTATCAGCCGCAGGTTCTTGCCGTAGAAGCGGACGTTCCCGCAGCAGCAGATGTGCCTTTAGTCCTTGTTGTCGAGCCGCAAGCTCCAGCATGGGCGCAGCAGATTGTCCGTTTCCTCCAGACAGGAGAACTTCCTGAAGATCAAGAAGAAGCAGAAAGAGTAGCCCGGCAGTCAAGCATGTACCAGTTTGTCGACAGCACACTGTACAGAAGAAGACTCAACGGTGTGAAATTGAAGTGTATTCCTCGGGAAGATGGACAGAAGCTGTTGGCAGAGATACATGGAGGCATATGTGGCCATCACATTGGCGCAAGAGCACTTTCCGGCAAGGCGTTCCGGCAAGGTTTCTTTTGGCCAGAAGCCCTCCAGGGTGCAACTGCACAAGTAACCAAGTGTGAAGCGTGCCAGTTCCGTTCCAAACAGATACACCAGCTAGCTCAAGCTCTCCAGACGATCCCTTTATCCTGGACATTTTTGGTCTGCGGGCTTGACATCCTCGGCCCCTTTCCCCGCGCAGCCGGGGCCTTTGAGTACTTGTACGTTGCAATCGACAAGTTCACAAAGTGGCTGGAAGTGGAGCCAGTGAGAAAGGTGACCGCGCAGTCAGCAGTCAAGTTCTTCAGGTCGATTGTTGATACGACCAAAATGTATCTATAATTTCTGCTTGCTCCATGCCTCTTTTGTCTGATATTGCTATGATATTTATACACTTCCATACACTTTTGATCATATTTGGACTAACCTATTAACTCAGTGCACCCCAGTGCCAGTTTCTGTTTTCTGCTGTTTTTGTATTTCAGGTTTTCCCATTACGTAAACTGCCAGAAATATCCCGGAAAATTATATAAAAAATCAGCGTTCCGGAAGCTTCCATGTGGCCAAAGTAGGGCCGGAGGGGGGCCACAGGGGCTCCAGACGCCCTGCCCAGGCGGCCCCACCCCTGGCCGCCTGGCCAGGCCACCTGGGCCCCCCTTAGCTCCCCTGGCGACCCCCTTTGGCATATATTTAACACCCGTCGAGGAAACCCTGATCCCGGACCCCTTTTCTCCAGACGCAATTCCGATCTCCGCCGCCATCGCCATCAAGCTTCGGGGGACCAGAATTCCTGTGCCGGCACCCTGCCGGGACGGGGAAATGCCCTCGGATTCATCTCCATCGACGTTGCTTCCTCCCTCCATGATGCGGGAGTAGTTCCTCCTCGGGGCTGAGGTTTCTACCAGTAGCTATGTGGTCAATTCTCTCTCCCATGATGTGATCTTCGTTGTGATCATAGGCTATGTTAATCTAGGGTGATCCCATGATATTTCCCCTTCCTCTATGTATTGGATTGATGTACTCACTTGTCTTTATCTAGTATAATCCCCGAGACCAAGGTGACAGCGGTCTATTGGACATGGATTAGAAAAATATTTTCATGAGTGATTTCCTCTCTTGTGTGTTGATTGAAGATTGAGAGTCTCTTGGTGCTTGTCTTTGACTATCCTTTAGATATGTTGTGGTTATTGTGGGACTCTCTTCGGATGGCCGCGGTGACATTGGGAAATCCTTAGATTGAGAACTACGAACTTTGAGGTGTGCTTTTGTAGCCATACATAATTCTCGTCCTCTCTTGACCACGAAGGAATGACCTCCGGGTGCATCTCCATTGCATGTTTTATGGGAAATATCATGTGATTCGATTATGTTAATGTTGTTGGGAGTTGCCACTAGTGAAAGTATGAAGCCTAGGCCTTGTTTCCACCATTGCAATACCATTTGTGCTCACGTTTACCACTTGTTTGCTTGCTGCACTTTTTATTACAGATTTATATTACTTTGCTTTGCCACTCCTATCATCCATATCACTTGCCATTTAACATCTCTTCGCCGAACTAGTGCACCTATACAACTCCTAGTTGTATTAGGTGTGTTGGGGACACAAGAGACTTCTTGTATCTTAGTTGCGGGGTTGCTTGAGAGAGACCATCTTCAACCTCTACTTCCCTGAGTTCGATAAACCTTAGGTCATCCACTTGAGGGAAATTGCTGCTATCCTACAAACCTCTGCACTTGGAGGCCCAACATAGTCTACAAGAGTAGAAGCGTGTGTAGACATCAAGCTATTTCTGGCGCTGTTGCCGGGGAGGTGAGTGCTTGAAGGTATATCTTTAGATCTTGCAATTAAATCTTTTCGTTTCTTGTTTTTAGTTTCACTAGTTATGTTTATGGAAAACCGTGCTATTGGATCGTTGCTTGCGGGAAGACGCCCCACACCTGTGGTGGTTGCTCCTCCTCCTACTGAAATTGTGCCCTATAAAATACCAGCTGGTATTATCGATTATGTTTTGGCTAATCGTTATGCAGGAGACAGACATCCCGGTGAACACTTGCTATATCTGTCACAACTATGTTCATTATTTAAGCTTGCACGTGTATCAAGGGAGTTTGTCATGAGGAAATTGTTCGCCGTATCACTTATAGATAAAGCTTCAGATTGGTATAAGCTTCTCGATAACTCGCACTTGCTTGATTGGGAAGAGATCCAGTCTCTCTTTTACTCCAAGTTTTATCCTCTTCATGAAGTCCATCAGAATAGGAATTATGTTTATAATTTCTATCCTCATGACGGAGAGAGCATAGCTCAAGCTTGGGGGAGACTGAAAACGTTAATGCTAAAATGTCCTAACCATGGGCTCCCCGAAGATATGATTATTACTAATTTCTATGCGAGGCTCTCTCGACAGGATAAAGATTTGCTCGATGCTTCCTCTATGGGTTCTTTCACAAACGAAAAGATTGATGCTAAATGGGAACTCCTTGAAAGAATTCAACGCAACACTGAAGATTGGGAGATCGACAAAGGTAAAGAGTCAGGTATAGTTTATGAGTATGATTGCATTAAGTCCTTTGTTGAAACTACAAGTTTTAATAAGTTTAGTGCTAAATTTGGGCTTGATTCTCAACTCCTTGTTGATTTCCTCAAATCTTTTGCTTCACATCTTAATATGCCTAAGGAGGATTGGAACAAGCATCATGAACCTTTTAAAGAGATTTGCAAAGAAAATGAAATTGTTCATAATGATTGCAACATGCATGATCCAATTCCTAAAAATGAAGTTTTATATAAGCATGTTAATTTTTGTGGAGTGGATAGACCTTGTGAAAGGCCTATGATTGAAGAAGAGAAGTATTGTAAGCAACATAAGCATGAAAGAACAATCACTTGGGTTAGAGATTTAAATGAAATTGCTAGAGAATTGTGTGACCTTTATCCTTTTACTTGTGAACTTTGCTGTATAGAAGGTCACTTTAATTTTCAATGCATGAACTTTCAAAACATAATTGTTAACCAGTTGTGTGATAACATGATCACCTCTGATCTTTATGGTGAGCTTATGTTATTTTTGATGTGTGAGGAGTTATCAGAAAAGACTTCTTGGCTAGATGTTAATGCCATAGGAATAAAAAACACTTTGCAAAATTGCCATCTCTATTGTGTTGTTAATTGCCATGAAAATGATTACATAAGTAAGATTAGAAAGGAGGGAACTTTACCAAAGTATAAAAATGTCTCTTATATTTCTGCTAATAAAAAGGAGAGTTCTCCCAAGTTTCCCCTATTGTTTCTAATGATAAACCAGGATATGTGGAGAAGCTTCATCTCCAACCACCCCCTCCTAAGGTGAAGAAGAAGAAAAAGAAGAGGAGGAGGAAGAGGAGCAAAAAGGAAGAAGAATGGGTATCAACCTGGCCTGAGCATATTCCTCCCATCAACTTTTATCCTAACGGTTGTAAGTTTAAAGAAGAAGGTGAAGTCCATTGCATTAATTATCATCTTGATGATACGTCCGTAGGTACTATTGAAGATGATTTTGATTATGATATGCATGTTACGTATTGTGATTGGGAAAATGATGATAATGTTGCTTATGACCTTGAAAATCTTTTTGGTACCAACTCTGAAAGTGATGATATGGAAAGCTCTAAGCTTGGGGATGATAGGATTGCAAATCCTTTACCCACTAGTGATGTGATAATTGATAACTCTTTTGCTAGTAAGAATAAAGACAACATGTTTACAAGTATAGTTGCTAGCAATGATAATGCTCTTCTCTACTATGATGATGTTATAACTCCAATCTATAGTGATTATAAAGGTACCTATGACATAAGGAGAAATTATCCTTATGAAACTTTTCATAATCATGGAGGGAATTACTCCCTTGTTGAACACCATCTTCCTAATACACAATTAATCTATAGTGTTCAAGTTGTTTATGATAGTCCTACTCCCACTATTACCGATGAGAAAGATTATGCTTATGTGGAGAGTAAGAGTACCCTTTTGCATGTGGATCATGGTAATAATGCTTTATGTGATGCTTATATTGTTGAGTTTATCCGTGATCCTGCTGAAAATTATTATGAGAAGGGAACATATGCTTATAGATATTTCAATAATATCAAGTTCCCTCTCTTTATGTTGAAGGTTTTTAAGCTGCACTTGTTTTGTCTTCCTATGCTTATTGCTTTGTGCTTCAATGAATTATTCTATTGCAATATTCCTATGCATAGGAAGCATGTTAGGCTTAAATGTGTTTGGTATTTGCATCTTGATGCTCTCTTTTGTTCTTCAACTCTTATTCCTACGAGAGCATCATTAAAGTCTTATGCCTAGCTTAAAGGCATAAAAGAAAGCGCTTTTGGGAGGCAGCCCACAATGAATAAAATTTTATTTTGCTTTTGTTGTGTCTTTATGTTGTTACTACAGTAGCATCATCATTGTATCTTTACTTTTTAGCTTTGTGTCAAGTGTAGCCTCTGATTGCAAGAAAGTTCAAAAGTTGTGACGTGCTGTCCAGGAAACAGATTCTGTCCTTGGACAGAAAAATTCGTATAAAATCACCAGATCATCTTTTTGGTCTGAATTTGTTCGACAGCGTGCTCTATACAATTGGCTTTCGGGCGTCTGTTCTGAGTTTTTTGATTTGAGTTGCAGAAGTGCCCCGAAAAAATCATTTACTACCTGCTGGTCTGTTTTTCACAGATTCTGCCCTGTTTTGCCTTTTCTTCGTTTTGCAAACCTTGAGCTTGCTTTTTCTTTGCAAAAACCTTTTGGCAATCTTGAGAAACAGTAGACCTTCAAGAATATCCTTATTTCCAGCAAGGAAAAATTATTTTATTATGGGTACTAACCTCGCTAATCAGATTATGATGAGTTATGTATGAAGGGGGTTTTCAAGTGTGCGAGGGAAGATGATAAAAAGATTCAGGAGTGTCAAACGCTCAAGCTTGGGGGTGCCCCCGTGCACCCCCGAGAAATATTCAAGAAGACTCAAGCGTCTAAGCTTGGGGATGCCCCCGTGCATCCCCTTCTCCATCAACAATTATCAGTTTGTCTTTCGTTCCACTATATTTTTATCACTTCATGTGTTATGTGCTATGCTTGGAGCGTCTTGCTTTTAGTTTCCTTTTTAGTTTTCTTTAGCTTTGCTTGCTGTTCATAACGAGTTGGAACTCAGCTTTCTTTAGGTGGGAGAGAAACACGCTCCACTTCAACCTAGAACATAACATAGAATTTTCATGCCTATCCTTGCTGTGTGTGTTCTTTGTCTTTCAATAGCTACTGTCATGTTCAGCTCTTAGTTTTCATGCTTTACTTTTTAAAGAACTTTTGATTAGTTGGTTGCTGGAACTCTCTTTAGTTATCATGCTTATCTTGTTAAGAGAGTTGGCTTCTGTTGCACTGGTTGATATGTCTATGATAAAAATGCTATGTGCATAATGGTGCTTAGTAGTTCATGTTTTCTTATGGTTAGTCTCAAATAGCTGGGGGGTTCTTAATGTGTTATTGAAGTACCAACATGATTTGTTTGCCTATGATGTGGTATGGTTTAGTGGTATCTTCCTCCAGGAATTTATTTGATTGACTTGGCGTATGCTCACGCATATTCAAGACTATAAAGAAAGTCTATCAAGCCTTGATGATCTTTAATTTCTGAGTAGCGATATAACTTCCATGCCCGATTCAATGTTGCTTTGTCACTCAGCATGATTATGACCGTCATTGCTCTTTTAGTTGGTCGCTCCCAGTCTTTTGCTAACCTTTGCCTGTACTAAGCGGACTGACTGCTTGTGCATCCAAAATCCTTTAAACCAGTTATGCCATATGTGTCCACCATACCTTTCTATACATGGTATTTACCTGCCATTCCTAATGAAGACTTTCATGTACCATCTCAAAATTATTCAAAAAAAGCATTTCTCTTTTGTGCCTCTGTTTTAGCTCATAAGGAAGTAGTAGTTAATTCATGATCTTTTTAAGTTGGACAAGCTTCACCCCGGGATTGCATGTCTAATGTGCAAACCCATAATACGAGAAGGAACTGGCATAGAGTGCGCCCGGGTCATTAAACAATTATACAACAAACAAACCCTCCTTCACGCTTTGTTCATGAGAAATCAGAAAAATTTGACAGTGATAAACAAAGGAGATTAAGAGGATGTGATCGTCCTCATGCGGGAGCCGTTCCTCGAAACTTGTCTAGCTCAATAAGTGATTGAGTTATCTGCTAGCATTCGTTGACGAAATATGCACATTCCAAAAAAATAATTATTACCTCCGTTTTTAAAACCAAGAGCTCTGGTACATGTTTAGTTTTTGTTTCCGACCACGAGTTTTCAACCTTGCCAACAAAAGCCACGGTTCGAGAGTCTCCACCTTCTTTAAAGCACCAACTATTGAGAGCATGATTGTCATTCTGAGTGTAATGTGCATTGTCCCAAAGTACCATTGTCTTTTGCATGATTTTGATATCGTTTATTCTGAAATCATTGTATCTAGTCGTCACTTAAACCTTGGAGGTGCCCCTGCATTTATGTTTTGCTTCACTAAAGGGGGCAAGCGAGGTACTACTTTATCATATTTGCACACCATGCTCACTACAAATCTATTTGATGTTTCAGTATCATATTGTAAAACTTTCAGTTCTTTGTGATTTTCTCATGAGGCAACTTAACTACTACAGATTCATTGTCTCAGTAAGCACTTGTCATGTGACTGTAAAAAGTCCTTATATGGTTAATAGCATGTCACCACACAAATTATGCTTGTTATCATTTACCTACTCGAGGACGAGCAGGAATTAAGCTTGGGGATGTTGATACGTCCAAAACGTATCTATAATTTCTGCTTGCTCCATGCCTCTTTTGTGTGATATTGCTATGATATTTATACACTTCCATACACTTTTGATCATATTTGGACTAACCTATTAACTCAGTGCACCCCAGTGCCAGTTTCTGTTTTCTGCTGTTTTTGTATTTCAGGTTTTCCCATTACGTAAACTGCCAGAAAAATCCCGGAAAACTTATATAAAAAATCAGCGTTCCGGAAGCTTCCATGCGGCCAAAGTAGGGCCGGAGGGGGCCACAGGGGCTCCAGGCGCCCTGCCCAGGCGGCCCCACCCCTGGCCGCCTGGCCAGGCCGCTTGGGCCCCCCTTAGCTCCCCTGGCGACCCCCTTTGGCATATATTTAACACCCGTCGAGGAAACCCTGATCCCGGACCCCTTTTCTCCAGACGCAATTCCGATCTCCGCCGCCATCACCATCAAGCTTCGGGGGACCAGAATTCCTGTGCCGGCACCCTGCCGGGACGGGGAAGTGCCCCCGGATTCATCTCCATCGACGTTGCTTCCTCCCTCCATGATGCGGGAGTAGTTCCTCCTCGGGGATGAGGTTTCTACCAGTAGCTATGTGGTCAATTCTCTCTCCCATGATGTGATGTTCGTTGTGATCATAGGCTATGTTAATCTAGGGTGATCCCATGATATTTCCCCTTCCTCTATGTATTGGATTGATGTACTCACTTGTCTTTATCTAGTATAATCCCCGAGACCAAGGTGACAGCGGTCTATTGGACATGGATTAGAAAAATATTTTCATGAGTGATTTCCTCTCTTGTGTGTTGATTGAAGATTGAGAGTCTCTTGGTGCTTGTCTTTGACTATCCTTTAGATATGTTGTGGTGATTGTGGGAATCTCTTTGGATGGCCGCGGTGACATTGGGAAATCCTTAGATTGAGAACTACGAACTTTGAGGTGTGCTTTTGTAGCCCTACATAATTCTCGTCCTCTCTTGACCACGAAGGAATGACCTCCGGGTGCGTCTCCATTGCATGTTTTATGGGAAATATCATGTGATTCGATTATGTTAATGTTGTTGGGAGTTGCCACTAGTGAAAGTATGAAGCCTAGGCCTTGTTTCCACCATTGCAATACCATTTGTGCTCACGTTTACCACTTGTTTGCTTGCTGCACTTTTTATTACAGATTTATATTACTTTGCTTTGCCACTCCTATCATCCATATCACTTGCCATTTAACATCTCTTCGCCGAACTAGTGCACCTATACAACTCCTAGTTATATTAGGTGTGTTGGGGACACAAGAGACTTCTTGTATCTTAGTTGCGGGGTTGCTTGAGAGAGACCATCTTCAACCTCTACTTCCCTGAGTTCGATAAACCTTAGGTCATCCACTTGAGGGAAATTGCTGCTGTCCTACAAACCTCTGCGCTTGGAGGCCCAACATAGTCTAAAAGAGTAGAAGCGTGTGTAGACATCAATTGTTTGCCGTTTTGGGATCCCTAACAGCATCATCACCGTTAACGGCACACAATTCACAAGTCGCACCTTCATGCAATATGTCCAAGACCTTGGCGCCAAGGTCTGCTTCGCTTCTGTTGCTCACCCAAGGAGCAACGGTCAAGCGGAGAGAGCAAACGCTGAAGTGCTACGCGGACTCAAGACAAGGACTTTCGACAGGCTACGCAAGTGTGGAAGAAACTGGATCGAGGAGCTGCCAGTGGTTCTTTGGTTGATCAGGACGACGCCGAATCGAGCCACTGGACAGACACCCTTTGCTCTAGTCTATGGAGCAGAGGCAGTTCTCCCCACGGAACTCGTATACGGGTCACCTCGAGTGCTCGCTTATGATGAGCTCGAGCAAGAGCAGCTGCGACAAGATGACGCGCTGCTCCTTGAGGAGGACCGTCTTCAGGCTGCTGTGCGAGCCGCTCTCTACCAGCAAGCTTTGCGCCGCTACCATAGCCGCAAAGTTAATACTAGAAGTCTCGAGGAAGGCGACCTTGTTCTTAGGCGTGTTCAGTCCGCCAAGAATTCCAACAAGTTGACGCCGAAGTGGGAAGGCCCTTATCAGGTGAAACGAGTCACTAGGCCCGGTGCTGTCCGCCTAGAGACCGAAGATGGCTATCCGGTGAGCAACTCCTGGAACATCGAGCATCTTCGTAAGTTTTATCCGTAAGGCGCGGTTGCCGTGATCCGCTCCGGCAACCATCTTTTGTACAAATCTTGCCGCTGTTGCATGTAATCCTTTGTACAAAGCCGGGCGCAGACCCCGTGCATCAGTAAAGCTTATGTGCCTCGCACAACTTGTCATTTCATGCTTTTTTATTTTTTTTTCTCGCATGTACTATCTGACACTTTGTGCAGCACCTACCCTAGTAAGCAATAACGAGCCCAAAGGCTCCATATCTGTATTCTCTCTTCTATCTTCTTTCTCAAGCAGAAGAAGGTTCCCTCGCGCACAAGTTTGCCGGGGGGGAGGAAGATAGTGGTATGGACCAAGCGCCGTTCAAGAAAACCTTGCCTTGCCGGGAAGCAGACAATACAAAAGCTTAGTTGCCAAAGTCTGAGCAATCAAATTTTTAAATTTTCTAAGTTATCTTCCTTGAACGACCGTACTTTGTATGGAAAACCCGTGCGCGGAGGAACCAACTCGTGGCTACCCGCGCCCTTACTTTGTTTCGAGCACGCTTAACGACTTAAGTGTGCTGCGACTAGTGTCGCGCCCTTACTTCGTTTTCGAGTTCGCTCAACAACCTAAGTGTGCTGCGACTAGTTGCGACAAGGTTTCTTGTCAGCAACGGCACTGCCAGCGGGCTGCTGAAGTTCCGCACCCAGCGCTCGCGGCAAAGGTGCCTACGCCAGCAAGTTCCCTAAAAGCGTAGGGCAAAAACATACAAAGCAAAGGAAATCAAGTAAAGGAAATAACGTTGCAATGACTACCCAAAATAAAGTTATATTACAAAGCAACTTGTCGCATCTCTAATAAACTGTTTTCATAACATGCTTAACAGCGACAAGGAAAAGAAGAAAGTGGACAAGACTAGTCCGCGCGGTCGCCCTCGACCCTCTTGATGCCACCCACCTTGTCCACAATGGGTGCGACAAGGGCCTTGAGCGCTTCTTGGTCGGCATCCAGCGGCAAACTCCTAAGGACGTTGGTGAGGTTGAGGCCTGGATTGCGGAAGGCCACCTTCACCAACACCTTCTGCAGGGCCCCCGCGCAGAGCCTGCGCGACTCGTCCGCCAGCTGCTTTGGGATCTTCTCCCGGAGTTGCTGGAGCGCCGTCGCCACGCCTCTGAAGAACAGAGTGAGCTTGGCGCTGGGGTGGAGGCTCTCATCGGCGGAGTACCCGAGATATTCCGCCCCCAGCTGCTCCAACTCCTTATCAATATCCGCGGCAGCATTGACAAGACCTTCTGTCCAATGCTCCACGGTTTCCTTGAAGATATTTTGGGTAACGGCAGCGCTCTCCAGCAGCGCCTTCTCGGCCCTGATCTCCTCCTTCAGGGTCGCCTCCCGCTCCTTGGCGCCGTCCAGCGTCTGGGTTAGGGTGGCCAGCTTCAGCTCGAGATCGGCGATGGAGTCCTTGGCGACGGCGAGCTCCTTGCCCTTCTCGGAGAGGCGGACCTTCAGCTCGGAGTGGCTGTGGGCGTCCTTCTCTCGCTCGAGCTTGAGTGCGGCAACCTCCTCGCCGCTCGTCCTGAGGTTGGCCTCTAGCTGCGCCACCCTCGTCTCCAACTCCCTCTTCGCGGTCTCGGCGGTCGCGGCAGCATCCTTCGCTTCTTGGAGAGCTCCGCCAAGAGATTGCTCGCGCGCGGCAAGTTCATCCTCGTGGCTGTCGAGGTCGACCTTCCGCTGCGCCAGCTCGCCTTCTCGCCTGGATAGCTCTTCGGCGACAAGCCGCTGCTGCTCCTCCACTTCTGCCTTCTCAAGGATGAAGGCCTGCTGCACCTCGGCAAGCTGCTCCCGCTCCTTCGCCAAAGACCGGAGAGCCGCTTGGTTGATGGCCCGGAGCTCCTCCGCGTGCTTCTCGATATCAGCTCCCGCCTTGGCGGCCAGAGCCTCTCGAGACTCCAGCTTGGCTCGCCGGGCGCGGTAAAGCGATAGCAACTTGCGCAGCAGCCGCTCCTCCTCGGGCTCGCTGCTGCTGCTTGGCGCGTCAACAAGTTTCAGCCCGGCGGAGGCAAGCACCTCCCCATCGAAGATCTCTCCCTCGACCGGCGCCCTGGACATGGACGCCGAAGGGAGCTGAATGAAGACGTCGTCGCCGGCCTTTATGTAGGCGCCTGGCTCGGGCTCGTCGGAGCTAGGGGCTGCGGCAGCGGCGGAGGGCTCGGCGGCCGGTGTAGCGCCTGGCGCTCCTGAGGCCTCAGGGCCGTCATTACGACCACCGGCCCCTTCGCCAGCTGCTGCGGCGGCAGCCTCGGTGGCCTCTGTGCCAGCGGGATCGTCTGCGCCGACCGTTTCTTCGGCAACGGTGGCATCATCAGCAACGACCTCCGATTCCATCGGCTTAGCTACGGACGGGTCTGACGGAGGAAAAGAAAAGACAAACAGTCAAGCAAATATCCAAAAAGAAGAATTGAAAGAAGAAGAGCCAAGGGAAGCCTGAAGCAAAGGGGTTACCTGCGCGGGCCGGCTCCTCGGTGAGGTTCCTTGCCGGGGAGCTCTCCCTTGGCTGCGTGGTTGTAGCTCCCGCCGGCGGAGGGCCGCTAGTGCCATCCCTCGCCGGAGAGCTCACCCTTGGTGGAGTGTTCGCCCTTGGCGGAGAATCCGTCCTTGGCGGAGGACTCGCCCTTGCCGGAGAGCCTCACCTTGGCGGTGTGGTCGAAGCATTCGGCACGTCGGGGGCGGTCTCTTGGCGCTCCAGATGCTGCTGCTCTGCTTCTACACAAGTCAACAAACAAGATATCAGCAAGGATGGAAGACCCACGCGCGCCCAACCAGCAGAAAGTGAACCACACTTACGCTGGGGGCTGCGCTGGGGGCTGCTCTGAAGAACAGTTGCCGGGTCCGGCAAGCTTGTCTCAGGCGCGCCCCCTGCTGTCGCGGCGGGCTCGTCCTCGATGACAATCACCGGGACCTTGGCCCTCTTCGCCGCCCTCTGGGCCAGAGTTCTAAAAAAAGAACGGGTTCAGAGTTAGGCACAAGAGATACAAGACAAAACAACAGAAAAATCAAAAATAATACAAGAACAGCAAAGACTTACTCTTCTTCCTCCTCGTCGGAGCTGAGCGCGGAGAAGTCAAAATCTGGCTCACGCGTCCCGGCGCGAAGAGGCGGAGGAGTGGGCTACCTTGGCCGCTTGGCGGGAGCAGGGACGGTGGTCTGAGAAGACCCCGCTCCGGTTGCCGCCGAAGCGCGAGGGGAGGTGGGAGCAGAGGCGCCAGTCCGGAAAGATCCCGCTCCAGTTGCCGCGGAAGCACGAGGTGCTCCCGTGGCAGCCCTGCTTGCCGCGGTGGCGCGTGTCGCGTGGTGCTGCGGCTGTTGGCCCGTCTGCCGCTCCGTCATGTCCCCGGCCTTGCGGAGGCGCCTTCGCGGAGCTGGATGCTCTGCTGGTGGCGGCGAGCTGCCTGAGGACGAGGAAGAAGAGTCGCAGATCTCCAGTGAGCCGCTCGTATCCCCAACGGGCCCGCTCGATTTGACGCCCTGCTCGGCGGGCTCACTTGTCTCGGCGACCTTCCCGGCAAGCTTCCCCGCTTTGAGAAACTCTTCCTGCTCGGCAAGGCTTGTCGCCTCCGCTGCCTCCGCCTCCTCCACTGTGTACCCAAACTCGCCCGCGGCCGCGGCTGCCGCTGCCTCTTCCAGTCTGGTGGCAATATATGCCATCTCCTGGTCAGTGGTGTCACGGGTGAGGCCTTTCTTCTCGTCGGAGTCGATTGGATGTTCCACCAAGTTGTCGAAGAACGCATGCACAGCTTCGTCGGAAGGCTCTTGCCAAGTGGGGTCGATCCCGTGGGAATCGCACAGCGGCATCGCTGCACGGATGGCGCTGAGCGACGAGTTGTTGCACAGCGGAATTACGCCCTTCGGCAACGTAAACCACTCGGGATGGTCGGAGTCGTACTTGAACAATGCTTGGAGCATCGCGTTGAGCTCCAGGACAGTGAAGTTATAATTGAGGCCCGGGCGCAGCCTCATGATATCTGCCGTGTTCTCGAACTCCCAGGCGGGCCTCTTCCTCTCCTGCAAGGGGGCGATGCGGCGGTGGAGAAAGTCTGCTCCAACTGCGCCTATAGTGTGCTTGGCGTGCCTGAGGCGAAGGATCCGGGTAGTGGCAATCTTCAGTCTGCTATCTTCCAGGGCCAAGTCGCTCCAGTCGTCGCCGCGTACTACTGGGGTTTGGCGCCGGGCGGTAAAGTGCTGCGGGTTATCCTCTACGATCCAACACTAATTGGCTCTCCACTCATCCCACTTGCTGCGGAGCTCTCCCAATAAGTAAGCTTCCTTCTTATGGGTCCTAGAGATCCAAGAGATTCCGCCAGACAGAGGCTCTCCCCTCTCAACTCTAGGCGTGAAGTAGTGGCGGAAAAGAGCTACCTTGGGGAAGACTCCGACAAAGTTTTCGCACAGATGTGCGAAAACGGCCATGGTGAGAACGGCGTTGGGGGTGAAGTCAAGGAGGTGCAACCCGTAGGTGTTCATGATGTCGCAGAAGAACTCAGAATAGGGCGGGCAGAGCCCGCAGTAGAAGAACAGAGCGAAGAATGCGTAGCCATTCGGGAACATCTTGCAGGCGATGGTCGGGAGTACCTTGGTGCGCGGATACGTCTTCGTCTCCCTCGACCAGAAAAGGTAGAAGGAATCCCTCAGCTCCTCAGCGTCAAGCTTTGGCGGGAAGACCGCCTTCTTCTTCCGCATCGCCGCGAGCCGCAGCACTTCGACCGACTTCTTAGTCTTCCCCTTCTCGCCTTTCAGAGCCATGGCGGAAGCGGTGAAGGAGGTTGACGGTGCTGGTGGTGCTGGTGGCGACGGAGGGTGGAGCGCTGCTCTCTTTCGGCCTTCGGGAATGAGGGGAGCGGCGGAGGTTTCTGAAGATTGATGAAGCAACGGGCAGATGGATGAACTGCCCTTGTTTCCCCTGCTTATAAGGGGGGAAGGGGGCGGACGTTCCCCATTTCCAATTAAAGAAACAGGCCACGATCTCCCCCACGACGCCGCATTAAACGCGTGTCGTTAAGGGAGGGCGCGGTGGATACGGAGTGGGATACGGCGTGCCGCAGGCCGCGCGTGCCCGTGCACTGTTTTGGGCCTGGCCCAACAGCGCTCGGCACCGTGTCTGGCCCAGGCCCGGGGGCTCCTGTTGGTGTACTAAAGTAGGGGTACCTTAGTATCCCGAACTTGTGCACGGGCAGTTGCAGTGTCCCGCGGCAGGGCTTGCCGCGCGACCGCCAAGGTCCTCCGTGGTTTCTTTATAGCCATTCAAGAACAAAGTATCCAAGTCCAGAAGACAAGACCCCGGCAAGAGGAGCTTGCCGGGAAGGCCACTCAAGGCACAAAACCACTCAAGGCACAAGACCCTGGCAAGAGGAGCTTGCCGGGAAGGCCAATCAAAGGCATCTCAAGGAACTTGCCGCGGCGCGCCACGCGTCGTGGCAAGGCCCGGTGAGCGACAAGCTCCCAGAAGTGACAAGATAGCAACCGCGGCAAGGCGCTTGCCGCGGCAAGCTCCCACTCAATACCCCGCTCCAGCTCATCCACCCACGTGTCGCTCTGGGACCATCCCGGGCGCACGTGGCGGAAGGCTGTGCAGCATGGGGTACATGGTGGCAAGCAGCGATGACAAGGCCACCGTCGTGGCGGACGGAGGCGCCCCTGACGGCCACTTTTTGCACTGTTTGGGCGACGGCGACGGGCATTTAATGCCCTTGTCCCCTGCCGTCAGGGTTAGGTATGGAACACTGTTCCAACTACCACCCTTTTTACATTTTTACCCTCATCTGTGTTGCCACCTGTCGGTGACCCCTTTGACCTATAAAAGGAGGCCCATGCGCAACGTAGAGGGGGTTCCGAACATCGATCATTCTCACGCTCGGTCTAGCTAGCGGTTAGAGTGTACTGTACCTCTCCTCGCTCCCGAGCAAGAACACAATACAAACCAAAGCAGGAGTAGGGTTTTACGCATCCGTGCGGCCCGAACCTGGGTAAACTGCTCGTGTGCTCGCCTCGATCCGCTCTTTGTGCATCCTCCGCCCCCTGCCGTACCGAGAAGGGGCTCCGGTCCCATAGGTGTTCGTGGGCGATCAGTTTCCCCGACACTCTCATGGTTCACTTATATCTATTTGAGAGTCTATTAAAACAGCATGGTAATGTATTTAGGCTAAAGAAACTAGTCTTCACATGATAGACATCCAATGCCAATGTAGTAAAAAAATTCACACCAAGTGCATTGAATAGAAAGAGATGTTGGATGCTTGATAATTATTTTGAGACATGAGGATAGTGATATTAGAGTCATGCTAGTGGAGTTATTATGAAACTGAGAAATACTTGTGTTAAGGTTAGTGATTCCCGTATCATGACGTATGGTGAACCGCTATGTGACGAAGTTAGACCATGAGGTATTTGTAGAGTGCCAACCTTTGTGTGGAGGTCGGGGGCGCGCGATGGTTAACTCCTACCAACCTCCCCCCTAGGAGCATGCGTTGATTGCTTTGTTTTGATGACTCGTAGATTTTTGCAATAAGTATATGAGTTCTTATGACTAATGTTGAGTCCATGGATTATACGCACTCTCACCCTTCCACCGTTACTAGCCTCTCTTGTACCACGCAACTTTCGCCGGTACCATAAACCCACTATATATCCTTCCTCAAAACAGCCACCATATTGTTCCTCAAAACAGCCACCATACCTACCTATCATGGCATTTCCATAGCCATTCCGAGAAATATTGCCATGCAACTTTCCACCGTTCCGTTCATATGACACGCATCATATTGTCATATTGCCATGCATGATCAGGTAGTTGACATCGTATTTGTGGCAAGGCCACCATGCATAATTTTTATACATTTCACTCTTGTTTCATTGCACATACCGGTACACCGCCGGAGGCATTCATATAGAGTCATACTTTCTTGTTGTAGTATCGAGTTGTAATTTCGTGTTGTTATGAAAGTGTGATGATCATCATTACTAGAGCATTGTCCCATGGGAGGAAAGGCTAAATCTATAAAGCCCCTCCGCAAAAAAAGAAAAAAAAAGGAAAGGCCCAAAAAAAGAGGAAAAAAAGAAAAAAAGGGACAATTGCTACTATCTTTTTTCCACACTTGTGCTTCAAAGTAGCACCATGTTCTTCATTGTAGAGAGTCTCATGTTTAGTCACTTTCATATACTAGTGGGAATTTTCATTATAGCACTTGGCTTGTATATTCCAACGATGGGCTTCCTCAAATGCCCAAGGTCTTCGTGAGCAAGCAAGTTGGATGCACACCCACTAGTTTCTTTTGTTGAGCTTTCGTTCATATTTAGCTCTAGTGCATCCGTTGCATGGCAATCCCTACTCACTCACTAGATCAAGATACTACCAAATGGATCGAACTAAGTAAAATGGTAAAGATAGGAGTGATGGTGATACGATACCGGGGTCACTCCCCCAAGCTTGGCAGTTGTCAAGGGAAGTGCCCATACCCATATGATTATGTCTCCTTCTTCGGGGGTGGTGATGATGGAGTTGCAAGTAGTGACGGTGGATCCCTACTCACTCACATTGATATTTATTGATGGGCATCTCCATAGCCCGTTGATACACCTAGTCGATGTGAGACTATCTCCCTCCTTTTTGTCTTCTCCACAACCACCTCTATTCCACCCATAGTGCTATATACATGGCTCACGCTCATGTATTTCGTGAAAGTTGAAAGGTTTGAAAAGATAGAGAATGAAAATAAAATCTTGGATGAAATCGGGGTTGTGCATGATATGAATATTTTGTGTGATGAAGAGGGTGCATAGCCAGACTATATGATTTTGTAGGGATAACTTTCTTTAGCCATAGTATTTTGAGAAGACATGATTGCTTTGTTAGTATTGCTTGAAGTATTGTTATTTCTTATGTCATAATAGACTTTTATCTTGAATCTTTCAGATCTGAACATTCATGCCACAATTAAGAGAATTACATTGAAAAACAATATAGGTTAGCATTCCACATCAAAAATTCTTTCTTTATCATTTACCTACTCGAGGACGAGCAGGAATTAAGCTTGGGGATGCTTGATACGTCTCCAACGTATCTATAATTTTTTTATTGTTCCATGCTAATATTTCTGAAGTCTTGGATGTTTAATGGGCTTTATCATTCACTTTTATATCATTTTTGGGACTAACCTACTAACCCAAAGGCCCAATCCAGATTGTTGTTTTTGCCTATTTCAGGGTTTTGCAGAAAAATAATACCAAATGGAGTCCAAACAGAATGAAACCTTCGTGAGAGATATTTTTGGAGAAAATCACGCCCAGGAAGGTTGAGAACCACGTTAGAGGATCGAGGAGCCGCCCTCGAGGGTGGGGGGGCGCCCCCTTCCCAAGGCGTGCCCCCCTGCCTCGAGACCTCCTCGTGTGGCCCCCGGTGCCCTCCTTCTTCCTATATAAGTCCACGTACCCCAGAAACTCCATACGCGGAGAGAAAACCCTAATTCCACCGCCGTAGCTTCTGTTCACGTGGAGATCCCATCTTGGAGCCTGTTCCGGAGCTCCACGGGAGAGGGATCCATCACGGAGGTCTTCACCATCATCATCATCGCCCTCACCATGAGTTGTGAGTAGTTTACCACACACCTTCGGGTCCGTAGCTAGTATCTTGATGGCTTCTTCCCTCTCTCTCGATCTCAATCCAAAGTTCTCCTCGGTCTTCGAGGAGATCTATTCGATGTAATATCTTCTTGCAGTGTGTTTGTCGAGATCCGATGAATTGTGAGTTTATGATCAAGGTTATCTATGAAAGATATTTGGTTCTTCTCTGAACTTTTTATGTGTGCTCATAATATCCTTGCAAGTCTCTTCAAATTATCGGTTTGGTTTGGCCTACTAGATCTATAGTTCTTGCAATGGGAGAAGTGCTTGGCTTTGGGTTCAATCTTGCGGTGTCCTTTCCCAGTGACAGTAGGGGCATCAAGGCACATATTGTATTGTTGCCATCGAGGATAAAAAGATGGGGTTTACATCATATTGCTTGAGTTTATCCCTCTACATCATGTCATCTTGCTTAAGGCGTTACTCTGTTCATATGAACTCAATACACTAGATGCATGCTGGATAGCGGTTGATGTGTGGAGTAATAGTAGTAGATGCAGGCAGGAGTCGGTCTACTTGTCTCGGACGTGATGCCTATATATAATGATAATGCCTAGATAGTCTCATAGTTATTCGCTTTTCTATCAATTGCTCGACAGTAATTTGTTTACTCGCCGTAGAATATCGCTATCATGAGAGAAGCCACTAGAGAAAACTATGGCCTCGGGTCTATTCTTAACTTATCAATCTACATCTACTTTACTTTTACCGCTTGTATTTGTTGTTTTATTAAACCAAAAATACCAAAAATATAAACTATCATCTCTATCAGATCTCACTCTCGTAAGTGACCGTAAAGGGATTGACAACCCCTTATCGCGTTGGCTGCGAAGTTCTTATTTGTTTGTGCAGGTGCAAGGGACTCGCGCGTGGTCTCCTACTGGATTGATACCTTGGTTCTCAAAAACCGAGGGAAATACTTACGCTACTGTGCTGCATCTCCCTTTCCTCTTCGAGGGAATACAACGCAAGCTCAAGAGGTAGCACAGCTCTAAACAAGAACAGAAGATTTTTGCGTGATACATAGGTCAAAACCTTCGGGAGAATATATAATGAATTTTTACCGACCAAAAGGAGTAACCCACAAGAAAACAGAGTCTGGGGGACACACGGGGTGCCCATGAGGCAGGTAGGCGCGCCTTGGGAAGGGGGGCGTGCCGTCCACCCTCGTGGACGCCTCGTGTCCCCTCCGGACTGCTTCTTATTTTTCTATTTTTCTAAATATTCCAAAACGGAGAAAAATTGCCTTTAGAACTGTTTTGGAGTCGGTTTACTTACCGTATCACATACCTCTTCCTTTTCGGAGGCTGAATCATTCTGGAAAGTGTCCCTTATGTATTCCTCTGGGGTTATGATTTTGACATTTATAGGATTACCTGAGATATAGTGTTTAATTCTTTGACCGTTCACCACCTTCAGATTTGTGCCTTCGAAGTTGTTGATTTTTATGGCACCGGAACGATAGACCTCCTTGATAACGTAAGGTCCTTCCCACTTTGAGAGAAGCTTTCTCGCAAAAAATCTTAAACGAGAGTTGAATAGCAAGACATAATCACCTACGTTAAACTCACGCTTTTGTATCCTTTTGTCATGCCATCTTTTAACGTTTTCTTTAAACAGCTTGGCATTCTCATAGGCCTGGGTTCTCCATTCATCGAGACAGCTAATGTCAAATAGCCTCTTCTCACCGGCAAGTTTGAAATCATAATTGAGCTCTTTGATAGCCCAATATGCCTTATGTTCTAGCGCAAGAGGTAAGTGACAAGCTTTTCCATATACCATCTTATACGGAGACATAACCATAGGATTTTTGTATGCAGTTCTATAGGCCCATAATGCATCATCTAGTTTCTTGGACCAATTCTTCCTAGACCTATTAACTGTCTTTTGCAAGATTAGTTTCAACTCCCTATTACTTAATTCTACTTGAACACTAGTCTGTAGGTGATAGGGGGATGTAAATCTATGGTTGACATCATACTTTGCAAACATCTTACGGAAAGCACCATGAATAAAGTGTGAACCACCATCAGTCATTAGATATCTAGGGACTCCAAACCTCGAAATATAACTTCTTTAAGCATCTTAATAGAGGTGTTATGATCAGTGCTACTAGTTGGAATAGCTTCTACCCACTTAGTAACATAAGCAACATCAACTAAAATATGTGTGTACCCATTAGAGGCAGGAAAATGTCCCATATAATCAAAGCCCCAAACATCAAATGGTTCAATAACAAGTGAATAATTCATAGGCATTTCTTGACGTCTACTAATATTACCTATTCTATGACATTCATCACAAGATAAGACAAACTTACGGGCATCCTTGAAGAGAGTAGGCAAATAAAAACCGAATTGCAATACCTTATGTGCAGTTCTATCTCCCACATGGTGTCCTCCATAAGTTTCGGAGTGGCACTTGCGTAGGATATGTTCCTGTTCATGCTCAGGTACACAACGTCTAATGATACCATCTAATCCTTCTTTATAAAGATGTGGATCATCCCAGAAGTAATGTCTCAAATCATAGAAGAACTTTTTCTTTTGCTGGTATGTGAAGCTAGGAGGTATAGAATTAGCAACAATATAGTTAGCATAATCAGCATACCATGGAGCAGTATGAGAAGTATTTATGACAACTAATTCTTCATCAGGAAAGCTATCATCAATAGGTTGTGGGTCATCCAGTATATTCTCTAACCTAGACAAATTATCTGCTATAGGGTTCTCAACTTCCTTTCTATCAATAATATGCAAATCAAATTCTTACAGCAAGAGAACCCATCTAATAAGTCTAGGCTTAGCATCTTTCTTTTCCATGAGGTATTTGATAGCAGCATGATCAGTGTGAATAGTTACTTTAGAATCAACGATATAGTGCCTACACTTATCACAAGCAAATACAACTGCTAAAAATTCTTTCTCAGTGGTAGCATAATTTCTTTGGGCACTATCTAGAGTTTTACTAGCATATTGGATAACATTCAATTTCTTATCAACTCTTTGCCCTAAAACAGCTCCTACAACATAATCACTAGCATCGCACATAATCTCAAAGGGTAAATTCCAGTCAGGAGGCTGGACAATAGGTCCAGAGATCAATGCTTTCTTAAGTATTTCAAATGCTTCTAGACAATCATCATCAAAGACAAAAGGTATATCTTTTTGTAAGAGATTAGTCAGAGGCCTGGAGATTCTGGAGAAGTCCTTTATGAAACTCCTATAAAACCCGGCATGACCAAGGAAACTTTGTATACCTTTGATTTCCTTAGGGCATGGCATCTTTTTAATAGCATCAACTTTAGCTTTGTCAACTTCAATACCTCTTTCAGAAAATTTATGTCCCAAGACGATGCCTTCATTAACCATAAAGTGGCACTTCTCTCAATTCAAGACAAGACTAGTGTATTCACATCTCTGCAAAACTCGATCAAGGTTGCTTAAGCAATCATCAAAAGAAGTTCCGTGAACGGAAAAAATCATCCATGAAAACCTCAACAATCTTTTCACAAAAATCAGAGAATATAGCCATCATGCATCTTTGAAAGGTAGCAGGTGCATTACATAAACCAAAAGGCATACGTCTATAAGCAAAGGTATCGAAAGGACAAGTAAAAGTGGTCTTTTCTTGATCCCCTTTTGACACAGGTATTTGAGAGAAACCAGGATAACCATCTAGAAAGCAGAAATGAGTATGTTTGGATAACCTTTCTAGAATTTGATCAATGAATGGCAAGGGGTAATGATCTTTCTTAGTAGCTTTATTTAACCTACGGAAATCAATTACCATCCTATAACATGTAACTATTCTTTGTGGGATCAATTCATCTTTATCATTAGGAATGACAGTCATACCTCCTTTCTTTGGGACACAATGGACATGACTTACCCACTAGCTATCAGCAACTGGATAGATAATACCTGCCTCTAGAAGCTTCAGTATTTCCTTCCTTACCACTTCTTTCATCTTTGGATTTAACCGTCGCTGATGATCAATAATTAGTATAGCATTTTCTTCCATTTTATCATGTGTTGGCATATAGTTGGACTAATGCCCTTATAAGATCATCCAGAGTATATCCAATAGCAGCACGATGCTTCTTCAGAGTTTTCAATAGTTTTTCTTCTTCCTGGTCTGAAAGGTTAGCACTAATAATAACATGATATATCTTCTTTTCATCAAGATAAACATACTTAAGATTATCAGGTAAAGGTTTAAGTTCAAACACGGGATCACCCTTGGGTGGAGGGGGATCCCCTAGGATTTCAACAGGCAAGTTGTTTTTCCATACGGGTCCCTCTGTAAGGAATATTTCATCTATCTCCCTTCTCTCATTCATATGCATATCATTTTCCTGGTCTAGCAAGTATTGTTCTAAAGGATCATTAGGTGGCACGGCAATAGAAGCAAGACCAATAATTTCATATTTACTGGGTGGTGCCTTTTCAAGGGGTTGTCTACAGAATTTAGCAAAGTTAAAATCATGAGACATATCCCCTAACCCAACAGTAACAATATCTTTCACGCAGTCTATCTTGGCATTAACAGTATTCAAGAAGGGTCTACCAAATATAATGGGACAGAATTCATCTTGTGGGGAACTAAGAATAAGGAAATCAGCAGGGTATTTAACCTTCCCACACAAGACTTCACCATCTCTTAGAATCCCAACTGGTGAAATAGTATCTCTATTAGCAAGCTTAATAGTAACATCAATCCCTTCTAAATCAACATGTGCAATATCATCCATAATTTCGTTATAAAAATCAAAAGGGATAATACTCGCACTAGCACCTACGTCGCATAAACCATGGTAGCAATGATCTCCTATCTTAACGGAGATAACAGGCAAGCCAACAACAGGTTTATGTTTATTCCTAGCATTGGGTTTGGCTATTCTAGCAGACTCTTCTTGGAGGTAAATAACATGTCCATCTAAATCTTCTACCAAGAGATCCTTAACCATAGCAACACTAGGTTCAACTTTAATTTGCTCAGAGGGTGTAGGTGTTCTAGTATTACTCTTATGAACTACCGTTGAAGCCTGAGCATGATCCTTTATCCTAACAGGGAAAGGTCGTTTCTCAATATAAGCGGTAGGAATAACAGGATCAACATTATAAGTGATAGTCTTTTCTTCAACTTTAATAGGTTCAACTACTTTTACTTCAATAGGGGGATGGTACTTAAACCACTTCTCCTTGGGGAGATCAACATGAGTAGCAAAAGATTCAAAGAAAGAAGCTACTATCTCAGAGTCATGTCCATATTTAGTGCTAAACTCATGGAAAATATTGGTATTCATAAAAGCTTTAACACAATCAAACTTAGGGGTCATACCTGACTCCTTTCCTTCATCGAGATACCAATCTTCAGAGTTGCGTTTCATTCTTTCCAATAAATCCCATTTGAAGTCAATAGTCTTCATCATATAAGAGCCAGAACAAGAAGTATCGAGCATGGAGCGATTATTAAGAGAAAGTCGAGCATAAAAATTTTGAATGATCATTTCTCTTGAGAGCTCATGATTGGGGCATGAATATAACATTGACTTAAGCCTCCCCCAAGCTTGAGCGATGCTTTCTCCTTCGCGAGGCTAGAAATTATAAATATAATTACGATCACGATGAACCTGGTGCATAGGGTAGAACTTCTGATGAAATTCCAACTTCAGACGATTATAGTTCCATGATTCCATATCATCGCATAGCCTAAACCATGTCAATGCATCTCCCTTCAAAGATAAAGGGAAGAACTTCTTCTTGATAACATCCTCGGCCATACCTGCAAGCTTAATTAATCCACAAACTTCATCCACATAGATTAGATGTAACTCGGGATGCAGTGTTCCGTCTCCTGTAAAGGGGTTTTCAAGCAGTTTCTCTATCATACCCGAAGTAATCTCAAAGCAAACATTTTTAATAGGTGCAGTAGGTTGAGGAGAAACTCTTCGCTCTTCAGGTCGGGGTGAAGATACCCCGAACAAGCCCCTCAAAGGATTTTGAGCCATAGTAACAAGTGACAATAAATTTCAGCACACTATATAAATTTTTCCTTACCAAAGGCGCTTCACTCCCCGGCAACGGCGCCAGAAAAGAGTCTTGATGGCCCAAAAGTGTAGGGGATCTACCATAGTCCTTTCGATAAGTAAGAGTGTCGAACCCAACGAGGAGCAGAAGGAAATGATAGGCAGTTTTCAGTAAAGTATTTTCTGCAAGCACTGAAATTATAGGTAACAGATAGTTTTGTGATAAGGTAATTGGTAGCTAGTGACAAAAGTTAAAAGTAAATAAGGTGCAGCAAGGTGGCCCAATCCTTTTTGTACCAAAGGACAAGCCTGGACAAACTCTCATATAAAGGAAAGCGCTCCCGAGGACACATGGGAATTATCGTCAAGCTAGTTTTCATCACGATCATCTGATTCGCGTTCGGTACTTTGATAATTTGGTATGTGGGTGGACCGGTGCTTGGGTGCTGACCTTACATGGAAAAACAACCCGCGTATGATTAACCTCTAATGCAAGCATCCGCAACTACAAAAGAAGTATTAAGGTAAACCTAACCATAGCCTGAAACATATGGACCAAATCAGCCCCTTACGAAGCAACGCATAAACTAGGGTTTAAGCTTCTGTCACTCTAGCAACCCATCATCTACTTATTACTTCCCAATGCCTTCCTCTAGTCCCAAATAATGGTGAAGTGTCATGTAGTCGACGTTCACACGACACCACTAGAGGAGAGACAACATACATCTCATCAAAATATCGAACGAATACCAAATTCACATGACTACTAATAGCAAGACTTCTCCCATGTCCTCAGGAACAAAAGTAACTACTCACAAGATATAATATTGTTCATGATCAGAGGGGTATTAATATGCATAATGGATCTGAACATATGATCTTCCACCAAATAAACCAACTAGCATCAACTACAAGGAGTAATCAATACTACTAGCAACCCACAGGTACCAATCTGAGGTTTGGGTACAAAGATTGGATACAAGAGATGAACTAGGGTTTGAGAGGAGATGGTGCTGGTGAAGATGTTGATGAAGATAGCCCTCCCCAATATGGGAGAGTTGTTGGTGATGAAGGCGGTGACTATTTCCCCCTCATGGAGGGAAGTATCCCCGGCAGAACAGCTCTGCCGGAGCCCTAAATTGGTTTCCGCCTCGGTTTCGCCTCCAGACGGCGGTATTTGATCCCGAAATCCTCCTTATGAATTTTTCAAGGTCAAAACACCTCATATAGGAGAAGATGGGCATCGGGGGCCTTCCGGCTGGCCCACGAGGCAGGGGGCGCGCCCTGGGAAGGGGGGCGCGCCTCCCACCGTCGTGGATAGCCGGTGGCCCCCCTCGTGAACTTCTTTCGCCAGATATTTTTTATATTTTCTAAAACGATATTCTGTTGAGTTTCAGGGCTTTGGGAGTTGTGCAGAATATGTTTCCAGAGTTTGCTCCTTTTTCAGCCTAGAATTCCAGCTACCGGCATTCTCCCTCTTCATGTAAACCTTGTAAAATAAGAGAGAAAAGGCATAAGTATTGTGACAAAACATGTAAGAACAGCCCATAATGCTGTAAATATCAACATATAAGCATGATGCAAAATGGACGTATCACTAGGTACTTAAGCATCTACAACTACTTAAGCACCCATTGATGAACCCTAGGAATTTGTCCTAAAAACTACTTAAGCATCTACAACTACTGCCCTAATTAATATCTCGTTTCCAATTATATTTACTTAACTACATTGGGTGCACCACAACTATATAACTACTTAAGCATCTAAAACTAGTAGCTAATTTGATGAACCCTAACTAATTAGATGAACCCTAGGAACCCTAGCTAGGCAGAGGTAGGGGAGGAGGAGGAGGTGGTGTAGGCGTGCTCACCTCGGGTGCCGACAGAGTTAGGGAGCAGGAGGAGGCAGAGCGACCGAGAGAGGGCACGCTGCGTCGAGGTCGAGGTCAGGGCTCGGGCGCGCGATGGAGGGCGGCGATGTAGGGCGACGACGACGGCGGCCATCGGTGGCAGCGGAGGGCGTGCGAAGGGTGGAGGGAGAGCGTGCCGCGACCGACGACGATGTAGGGCGACGACGGCGGCGACAGCAGATCGAGGGGGATTTGAGGGAAGTGGCCAGGGGGAAGAAAAACCGCGCGGGGGGTTAAGTCCAAAATAGCGGTAGCCTTGTCCCAGAAAAGTGCTATAGCTAGCTTAGCTATAGCGCGGGCTGCCAAAACGCTCTACTGTTACATTAGCTATAGCGCTGGCTAAGCAAACATGCTACTGCTACATTAGCTATAGCGCTTGTCCCTCATCACATTTTCTTTCTTTCCTTTCCCCTTTTTCTATTTCTTTCATTTTCATTTACTTTTCTATATGCTTTCATTTTATTTTATTTTCATTAGCAGTAGCGCTTTTCGCCTAAAACACGCTGCTACCACAATCTTAGCAGCAGCGTGCTTTGCGTATGCTCGCTACTATTGTTCCTAGCCTGCCGAGATCAGTGTGGAAATTGTAGCAGTACCGCTTCTTCCCGTAGACGCGCTACTACTATAACCTTAGTTGTAGCACGTTTATTTGCCAGACGCTAGTGGTAAATAGCAGTAGCGCCTCTTTTTGACCAACCCTACTGGTAAGGTTCTATGTATAAGGTTTTCCTTAGTAGTGAACAAGGTTTTTCCATTCAATGTCTTCTAAATTTAGCACAGGAGACTTCACCGGAAATTCGTTTATAAACTTGCCATCAAAGTGTGATTTCCTCCGGTGACACCGATACTGCTGCAATACTTCCTTCAAAAGCGACGCGTCCTTAATTAAGTATGTAAACGGAAAAGTTTGGAAACCTTGTGTATCCGTACGCATTTTGTAAGTACGTGCATATAGCACAAACTTTACTATATATCGCACTACACGTCTCTCTCTATATATGCTTGCAGACTGTGCTACTACTATCACTTATGTACTTGCAAATTCACATTGAACATTACGATGCAGTTTTTGTAAAAGTAGAAAAACAGCACTAGTCAAGCTTGTGAAACGCTTCAATGCAAAAGAAATGCAAAAATGCTCGTTTGATTGTTTAATTTTAGCTTCCTTCTCTGTGGTTATTTCTCTGTCGTACTTTGTACGGAGTATCTCACTGGTCGGGAAGGCATGCAAATTCCCAAACCGCTTCCTACACCCTATATCGAATTTTTTGCCTAACAAGTTGTGCCGTGCAATTGGAATTCCAACTTGAGTACTACTACTAGGAGTACCAGGGGGCAATTCTTTTAGGCTTCTAGATTAGTAATCCCATAACTACTTTGTCCGTCTTAGTTTATTGGTCCCCATTGTAATGTGTGTCAAATTTGGACCATAATTTAACTAATGAAATTTGTATGCATGTCACCCAAAATTATATAACTTTTGTTGACATGAACTAACATTTTATCAGTTAAATATTTGGTCAAAATTTAGCATAAATTACAGTGATGACTAATAAACTAGAACGGATGTGGTAGTTTAGAAGCCGAAATAAATGAGTGAGGCGCCTTATGTTACTCTCCACTGTGACTAAGAGAGGCTAACCTAGCATCTGATACCATATTGGATAAAGAGCAACTGGTATTAACAGAGGGCCAAAGGCCAGTACATATACATATGTGGTAAAGTGCAAGAAACTCCTTGTACAATGGGGATATACAGAAAAGGGGCTACACACATCTAACATTTAGTACCTTCAAGTTTCTGAGCTTTGATGTCTATTACGCAACTTTATTCTTGTAGACTCGTGTTGGGCCTCCAAGCGCAGTGTTTTGTAGGACAGTAGCAATTTTCCCTCAAGTGGACGACCTAAGGTTTATCAATCCGTGGGAGGCGTAGGGTGAAGATGGTCTCTCTCAAACAACCCTGCAACCAAATACAATAAATCTCTTGTGTCCCCAACACACCAAATACAATGGAAAATTGTATAAGTGCACTAGTTCGGCGAAGAGATGATGATAAAAGTGTAATATTGATGGTAGAAGTGTATTTTTATAATCTGAATAAATAAAAACAGCAAGGTAGAAAATAGTACATGGGCACAAAAACAGTATTGCAATGCTTGAAAATGAATCCTAGGGTCCGTACTTTCACTAGTGCAATCTATCAACAATGCTAATATAATTGGATCATATAAGCACCCCTCAGAGTGCGATGAAGAATCACTCCAAAGTTCCTATCTAGTAGAGAACATAAGAAGAAATTATTTGTAGGGTACGAAACCACCTCGAAGCTATTCTTTCCGATCGATCTATCCAAGAGTTCGTACTAAAATAACACCAAGCAATTTCAGATTCATAATACTCAATCCGACACAAAGAACCTCAAAGAGTGCCCCAAGATTTCTATCGGAGAAACAAAAGACGAGAACATGCATCAACCCCTATGCATAGATTACCCCAATGTCACCGCAGGAATCCGGGAGTTGATGCCAAAACAAATATGAAGTGAATCAATATGATACACCAGCGTCACCACGAGTATTCATATGCAAGACATATATAAAGTGCTCTCAAATCCATAAAATAATTCAATCCGATAACAACGAAATCTCAAAGGGAAAACTCAATTCATCACAACAAAATAGAGAGGGGAAAATACCATATGATCCAACTATATTAACAAAGCATGTGATACATCAAGATCGTGACATCTTAAGAACATGATATATATATGTCTATTATCATAACATTATGAGAATAATATTCTCATAACATTTCCGAACTGCTTTGTTTTACTGCATTGGAAAGCTATGCGCACTACACAGATACTGCAACAGAACCTCATGTTTGAAAAAACTGTACGTGTTGTTTTTTGGTACCTTCTTTGATCTAGTTTTTTAACCGTTTATCAGAATTATGCGTGTAATATACCGTTGAAAAGCTATGGAGTAGACGCAACTTCGCCATGTTGAACACTTTTCAAAATTCATCATAGTTTAAGAGCAGTTTCGAAAATCGTGCGGCTCACAACGAATGACAGCGAGCATTTTTTTGCTTTTTTTCTAAACCGCTCGTCGAATGAAACGTATGATACACTGTTCGAAAGGTATCGTCGGCGCGCATCTTTTTCATATCTATTATTTTTTCTAATACGCTACGGTTTAAGAGCAGTTTTGAATTTACTAAATCAAGGAATTGTGTTTTTCGAATTTTTTCAAATTTTCGGTACTGTTCTCACTCCAGTTTTATAACCGTTTGTCGAAACAAGGCGTGTAATATACCGTTGGAAAGCTACGAACGAGGCGCAACTTTCATATGTTGAAATATTTTTGAGATTCCTTACGGTTTTTAGTTAAATTTGAAAATCGTGCGGCTGACTACGAAGGGCAGTGGCCGTTTTTCATGAAATTTTTACAAAACGTTGGTCGAAATGATCCAAATGATACACCGTTGGAAAGATATCGTCGCGACGCTAATTTTTTCATGTAGAACACCCCTTCTAATTCATTACGGTTTAAGATCAGTTTTGAAATTACAAAAACGCGGAAACTCTGTTTTTCGCGACACCCAAATCGACGCGTTTTTTGCGCTTCCGAACTGCATGTTACTGCAACACAGAGACCAGTGAACTGCATGATTGAAAAAACTATACGTGTTGTTTTTTTGGTACCTTTTTTGCTCTAGTGTTTTAAATGTTTATCGGAATTATGCGTGTAATATATCGTTGAAAAGCTATGGAGTAGACGCAACTTCGCCATGTTGAACACTTTTCGATATTACGTAAGGTTTAAGAGCAGTTTTGAGAACGGTGAACTGCATGTTTGAAAAAACTGTACGTGTTGTTTTTCGGTACTTTTTTTGCTTTAGTTTTTTAACCGTTTATCGAAATTATGCGTGTAATATACCGTTGAAAAGCTATGGAGTAGACGCAACTTCGCCATGTTGAACACTTTTCGAGATTCCGCACGGTTTAAGAGCAGTTTTGAAAACGGTGAATTGCATGTTTGAAAAAATTGTACGTGTTGTTTTTTCGGTACCTTTTTTGCTCTAGTTTTTTAACCGTTTATCGGAATTATGCGTGTAATATACCGTTGAAAAGCTATGGAGTAAACGCAACTTTGCCATGTTGAACACTTTTCGAGATTCCGCACGGTTTAAGAGCAGTTTTGAAAACGGTGCGACCGATGAATAATGGCAGCGAGCGTTTTTTTGCGCTTCCAAACTGCACAAGAAAACCGCACTGCATCAGGGTAGGAGCCGGCGCGACGGTGCTGGGGGAAGGAGGCGGGACGGCAGCGCGGGGGTAGGAGGCGGGGCAGTGGTTGCTGTCCTCGGGGCGCTCCACGTTAGAAACCTATTTAAGTGGGGGTGTTATGAGAATAAGGTTTTTGTTATGAGAATAAGGTCTTAAGAGGTGTTATGAGAATATATATAGATAGAGAGAGAGAGAGAGATTAAACACATAGCTACTGGTACAAACCATCAGCCCCGAGGGTTGACTGCTCCCTCCTCATTGTGATGACTGCTGGGATGATGAAGATGACCCGAGGGTCTAGATTGGTTTCTCGTGGCTACAGAGCCTTGCGGCGGCGGAACTTATGATCTAGGATTTACCCCGAGGATTTTTGGAATATTTGGTGATTTATAGGGCAAAGAGGGGGTGCTGGAGGCCATCGAGGTGGGCACAACCCACCTGGGCGCGCCTGGGCCCCCAGGTGCGCCCTGGTGGCTTGTGCCCCTTGGGGAACCCCCATGTGCTGCTCTGGCCCATTGGATGTCTTCTAGTCCATAAAAAATACACAAAAAGTTTCGCGGTGTTTGGACTCCATTTGATATTGATTTCCTGCGATGTAAAAAAATCAAGCAAAAAACAGCAACTAGCACTGGGAACTGGGTCAATAGGTTAGTCCCAAAAATATGATATAAAGTTGCTATAAAATGGTTGTAAAACATCCAAAAATGATAATAAAATAGCATGAATACTTCATAAATTATATATACGTTGGAAACCGGCAAGTGTCCAGTTAATGCATTGTCGGCCTTGTGGATATATTGAAGATTCTGGAAGACACTGCCACTCAATTAGGCATTAACCTGTTTCTTCTATGACACAAAAATTACGCACGCGGGTGCTCATGTTTCATATGTCGTCAACCGTCTCATGTGAGCCGTCGCGTGCCCGAAAAAATTAATTGAGTCATCAAAACGCATTGGTAACGGATGCATGCAAAACGTATTAGTAACGGATGCCATCTAAACTTTCCATGTCTACCTTGGACCGGAATAAACAACGAAATAGGCTAGCTATTATGTTAAATATATACCCGTAACTTTGACCAAATCGTCCCCTAACCGCCACCTCCGCCCACGTGCTCCAGGCGTTTCAGGCCGATGATGCCATTGCCTCCTCCATGTATGCCTCGGGCCTCAATCGCATATCAAAGCAGCGGGCGCGACATCTAGATTGTCATCGAGCTGTTTGAGGTGGCCATTGAGGTGTTCGACATGGGACTACACACCGGTCTCTCTCATCGTGAACACACATGATTACTTGGTGTAACTATGTGAGCATCACGCTGGACTAGATCACCTTACGCGTATGTACACCATGGACCAGGTTCTCCAACCGTGGCACTGGTCTCTGCCACCGCGAATACACTCAGTTATATGATGCCACACTCACACACAACACGGACATGATGCGGTATTGTGCATGCATGTGGCGGGACGACACGTCGGGCAACATGCCAGTCTCGACCTTAGACGTGATAGATGTGCATGGCAGGGCCCATAATCACAATTGTGCTGGTGGTCTTGACTACATACCGATCCTTTGCCCCGACATCTATAATTTAAACATGAATGCTTGCACAACTAGCTATAACTTCTAATCACCGGGTATGTCTTCTCCAATTAGTTTTCTCCTTCTCCACCTTGAGCTCCTTTTCTAATTTTAGCTGAAACTTCTTAATTGAAGACAGTAGATCCTAATGAGATCTCATATAAAAAAATCTATGATATCAATATTTTTCATTTGAGACATTAGGGACAAGCGCAAGTATAAAAAAGCACCTCTAATTGTTTGCACCCAAGTGATGATTGCACCATGAGGTTGGTGATAGACGAGCACATGATATTTTGTTCTCCCGTATGTATAGATGGGGCACCTAGGTGGGTACCATGGTTCACTTTCCAAATTTTCTATGCATGCACTAGCACCTCCACGTCAGTTGATTGCCTTCCAAAAAAGTCACACACTAATTGCTTGTTGTCAATTGATGAAGGAAATATGCCCTAGAGGCAACAGTAAAGTTGTTATTTATATTTCCTTATATCATGATAAATGTTTATTATTCATGCTAGAATTGTATTAACCGGAAACTTAGTACATGTGTGAATACATAGACAAAACAGAGTGTCCCTAGTATGCCTCTACTAGACTAGCTCATTGATCAAAGATGGTTATGTTTCCTAACCATAGACATGAGTTGTCATTTGATCAACGGGATCACATCATTAGGAGAATGATGTGATGGACAAGACCCATCCGTTAGCATAGCACTATGATCGTTTAGTTTTACTGCTATTGCTTTCTTCATGACTTATACATGTTCATATGACTATGAGATTATGCAACTCCCGAATACCGTAGGAACACCTGGTGTGCTATCAAACGTCACAACGTAACTGGGTGATCATAAAGATGCTCTACAGGTGTCTCCGAAAGTATTCGTGGTGTTGGCATAGATCAAGATTAGGATTTGTCACTCCGAGTGTCGGGGAGGTATCTCTGGGCCCTCTCGGTAACACACATCATAATATGCCTTGCAAGCAAAAGACTAATGAGTTAGTCACGAGATAATGTGTTACGGAACGAGTAAAGAGACTTGCCGGTAACGAGATTGAACTAGGTATAGAGATATCGACGATCGAATCTCGGACAAGTAACATACTAATGACAAAAGGAACAACGTATGTTGTTATGCGGTTTGACCGATAATGATCTTCGTAGAATATGTAGGAGCCAATATGAGCATCCAGGTTCCGCTATTGGTTATTGACCGGAGATGAGTCTCGGTCATGTCTACATAGTTCTCGAACCCGTAGGGTCCGCACGCTTAACGTTTGATGACGATCGGTATTATGAGTTTATGAGTTTTGATGTACCGAAGGTAGTATGGAGTCCCGGATGAGATCACGGACATGACGAGGAGTCTCGGAATGTCCGAGACATAAAGATTGATATATTGGACGACTATATTCGGACACCGGAAGTGTTCCGGAAAAGTTTCGGATTTAACTGGATTGCCGGAGGGGGTTACCGGAACCCCCTACGAGGGGGGATGGTCCATAGTGGGCCTTGAGGAAAGGAGAGAGGCAGCCCATAGAGGCTAGCCGGCGCCCCACCTAGGGATCCTAGTTGGACTAGGATTGGGGGGCGCCACCTCTCCCTCTTTTCCTTTCCCTCTCTTCCTTCTTGGTGGACTCCTACTAGGAATAGGATTGCAATCCTATTCCTAGTAGGATTGCCCTAGCCGCACCATAGGAGGCCGGCCGGCCCTCCCCTCTTGCTCCTTTATATACGGGGGCAGGGGGGCACCCAAAGACACACAAGTTGAATTGTTCCAGCCGTGTGCGGTGCCCCCCTCCACAGAAACACACCTCGGTCATACCGTGCTTAGGCGAAGCCCTGCGCCGGTAAATACATCATATCCGTCACCACGCCGTCGTGCTGACGAAACTCTCCCGTGAAGCTCAACTGGATCAAGAGCTCGTGGGACGTCATCAAGCTGAACGTGTGCTGAACATGGAGGTGCCGTACGTTCGGTGCTTGATCGGTTGAATCGCGAAGAAGTTCGACTACATCAACCGCGTCACTTGACGCTTCCGCTTCCGGTCTACGAGGGTACGTAGACACACTCTTCCTTCTCGTTGCTATGCATCTGGTAGATAGATCTTGTGTGATCGTAGGAAAATTTTAAAAATACTACGTTCCCCAACAGTGGCATCAGAGCCAGGTCTATGCGTAGATGATATGCACGAGTAGAACACAATGAGTTGTGGGCGGTACTAGTCATACTGCTTACCAGCATGTCATACTTTGCTTCGGCGGTATTGTGAGATGAAGCGGCCCGGACCGACATTAAGCGTACGCTTACGCGAGACTGGTTTCACCGTTAAGAGCACTCGTTGCTTAAAGGTGACTGGCGGGTGTCTGTCTCTCTCACTTTAGCTGAATCAAGTGTGGCTACGCCCGGTCCTTGTGAAGGTTAAAACAGCACATACTTGACGAAACATCGTTGTGGTTTTGTATTCGTAGGTAAGAACGGTTCTTGCTAAGCCCGTAGCAGCCACGTAAAACTTGCAACAACAAAGTAGAGGACGTCTAACTTGTTTTTGCAGGGCATGTTGTGATGTGATATGGTCAAGACATGATGAGTTATACGGTTTTGTATGAGATGATCATGTTTTGTAATGTTATCGGCAACTGGCAGGAGCCATATGGTTGTCGCTTTTTTGTATGAAATACAATCGCCATGTAATTGCTTTACTTTATCACTAAGCGGTAGCGATAGTCGTAGAAGCAATAGTTGGCGAGACGACAACGATACTACGATGGAGATCAAGGTGTCGCGCTGGTGACGAAGGTGATCATGACAGTGCTTTGGAGATGGAGATCAAAAGCACAAGATGATGATGGCCATATCATGTCACATATTTTGATTGCATGTGATGTTTATCTTATTATGCTTCTTACTTTGCTTAGAACGACGGTAGCATTATAAGATGATGCCTTACTAAATTTCAAGGTATAAGTGTTCTCCCTGAGTATGCACTGTTGCGAAAGTTCGTCGTGCCGAGACACCACGTGATGATCGGGTGTGATAAGCTCTACGTTCAAATACAACGGGTGTAAGCCAGTTTTGCACACGCAGAATACTGGGTTAAACTTGACGAGCCTCGCATATGCAGATATGGCCTCGGAACACTGGAGACCGAAAGGTCGAGCGTGAATCATATAGTAAATATGATCAACATAAGATGTTCACCATTGAAACTACTCCATCTCATGTGATGATCGGACATGGTTTAGTTGATTTGGATCACGTGATCATTTAGATGACTAGAGGGATGTCTATCTAAGTGGGAGTTCTTAAGTAATATGATTAAATTGAACTTTAATTTATCATGAACTTAGTCTTGGTAGTATTAGCATATCTATGTTGTAGATCAATAGCTCGCAATGTTGCTCCCCGTTTATTTTATTTTTATATATGTCCCTAGAGAAAACTAAGTTGATAGATGTTAGTAGCAATGATGCGGAATTGTTCCGTGATCTGAGGATTATCCTCATTGCTGCACAAAGAATTATGTCCTTGATGCACCGCTAGGTGACAAACCTATTGTAGGAGCAGATGCAAACGTTATGAACGTTTTCACAAAAGCTCGGTATGATGACTACTTGATAGTTTAGTGCACCATGCTTTACGGCTTAGAACCGGGACTTCAAAAACGTTTTGAACACCACAGAGCATATAAGATGTTCCAAGAGTTGAAATTAGTATTTCATACTCATGCCCGTGTCGAGAGGTATAAGACCTCTGACAGTACTTTGCCTACAAGATGGAGGAGAACAGCTCAACCAGTGAGCATGTGCTCAGATTGTCTGGGTACTGCAATTGCTTGAATCAAGTGGGAGTTAATCTTCCAGATAAGATAGTAATTGAAAAAGTTCTCTAGTCACTATCACCAAGTTAGTAGAACTTCGTGATGAACTATAATATGCAAGGGATGACGAAAGTAATTCCCGAGCTCTTCGCGATGCTGAAATCGGCGAAGGTAGAAATCAAGAAAGAACATCAAGTGTTGATGGTTAACAAGACCACTTGTTTCAAGTAAAGGGCAAAGGGATAGAAGGGGAAATTCAAGAAGAATGACAAGAAAGTTGTCACTCCCATGAAGAAACCCAAAGCTAAACTCAAGCCTGAAACTAAGTGCTTCTAATGCAAAGGAAATGGTCACTGGAAGTGGAACTGCCCTAGATACTTGGCGGATAAGAAGGATGGCAAAGTGAACAAAGGTATATTTGATATACAGATTATTGATGTGTACTTTACTAGTGGTCATAGCAACCCCTGGGTATTTGATACCGGTTCAGTTGCTAAAATTAGTAACTCGAAACGAGAATTGCAGAATGAACAGAGACTAGTTAAAGGTGAAGTGACGATGTGTGTTGGAAGTGGTTCCAAGATTGATATGATCATCATTGCACACTCCCTATACTTTCGGGATTAGTGTAAAACCTAAATAAATGTTATTTGGCATTTGCGTTGAGCATGAATATGATTTGATCATATTTGTTGCAATACGGTTATTCATTTAAAGTCATAGAATAATTGTTATTCTATTTACATGAATAAAAACCTTCGATGGTCATACACCCAATGAAAATAGTTTGTTGGATCTCGATCATGGTGATACACATATTCATAATATTAAAGCCAAAAGATGCAAGGTTAATAATGATAGTGCAACTTATTTGTGGCACTGGCGTTTAGGTCATAATGGTGTAAAGCGCATGAAGAAACTCCATAGTGATGGACTTTTGGAATCACTTGATTATGAATCACTTGGTGCTTGCGAACCATGCCTCATGGGCAAGATGACTAAAACTCCGTTCTCCGGAACAATGGAGCGAGCAACAGATTTGTTGGATATCATACATACAGATGTAAGTGGACCAATGAGTGTTGAAGCTCGCGGCGGGTATCGTTATTTTCTGACCTTCACTGATGATTTGAGCAGATATGGGTATATCTACTTAATGAAGCACAAGTCTGAAACATTTGAAAAGTTCAAAGAATTTCAGAGTGAAGTGGAGAATCACCGTAACAAGAAAATAAGAGTTTCTACGATATGATCGTAGAGGTAAAATATTTGAGTTTGGCCTTCAGTAAAAACAATGTGAAATAGTTTCACAACTCACGCCACCCGGAACACCACAGCGTAATGGTGTGTCCGAACGTCATAACCGTACTTTATTAGATATGGTGCGATCCATGATGTCTCTTACCGATCTACCACTATCGCTTTTGGGGTTATGCATTAGAGACAACTACATTCACGTTAAATAGGGCACCATCTAAATCCGTGGAGATGACACCGTATGAACTGTGGTTTGACGAGAAACCTAAGCTGTCATTTCTTTAAGTTTGGGACTGCGATGCTTATGTGAAAAAGTTTCAACATGATAAGCTCGAACCCAAATCGGAGAAGTAAATCTTCATAGGATACCCAAAAGAAACTGTTGGGTACACCTTCTATCACAGATCCGAAGGCAAGGTCTTTGTTGCTAAGAGTGGATCCTTTCTAGAGAAGGAGTTTCTCTCGAAAGAATTGAGTGGGAGGAAAGTGGAATTTGATGAGGTAATTGTACCTTCTCCTGAATTGGATAGTAGTACATCACAGAAACTGGTTCCAGTGATTCCTACACCAATTAGTGAGGAAGCTAATGATGATGATCATGAAACTTCGAATCAAGTTACTGCTAAACTTTGTAGATCAACCAGAGTACGTTCCGCACCAGAGTGGTACGGCAACCCGGTTCTGGAAGTCATGTTACTGGACCATGATGAACCTACGAACTATGAGGAAGCGATGATGAGCCCAGATTCCGCAAAATGGCTTGAGGCCATGAAATCTGAGATGGGATCCATGTATGAGAACAAAGTGTGGACTTTGGTTGACTTACCCGATGATCGGCAGGCCATTGAAAATAAATGGATCTTTAAGAGGAAGACTGACGCCGATGGTAATGTTACTGTCTACAAAGCTCGACTTGTTGCAAAAGGTTTTCGACAAGTTCAAGGTGTTGACTACGATGAGATTTTCTCACCCGTAGCGATGCTTAAGTCTGTCCGAATCATGTTAGCAATTGCCACATTTTATGAAATCTGGCAAATGGATAACAAAACTGCGTTCTTTAATGGATTTATTAAAGAAGAATTGTATATGATGCAACCAGAAGGTTTTGTCAATCCTAAAAGTGCTAACAAAATGTGCAAGCTCCAGCGATCCTTCTATGGACTGGTGCAAGCATATCGGAGTTGGAATATACACTTTGATAAGTTGATCAAAGCATATAGATTTATACAGACTTGCGGTGAAGCCTGTATTTACAAGAAGTGAGTGGGAGCACTACAACCTTTCTGATAAGTATATGTGAATGACATATTATCGATCAGAAATGATGTAGAATTTTCTGGAAAGCATAAAGGAGTGTTTGAAAGGAGTTTTTCAAAGAAAGACCTTGGTGAAGCTGCTTACATATTGGGCATCAAGATCTATAGAGATAGATCAAGACGCTTGATAAGACTTTCGATGAGTACATACCTTGATAAGATTTTGAAGTAGTTCAAAATGGATCAGTCAAAGAAGGAGTTCTTGCCTGACTTGTAAGGTGTGAAGTTGAGTAAGACTCAAAGCCAGACCACGGCAGAAAAATATAGAGACAATGAAAGTCATTCCCTATGCCTCAGCCATAGGTTCTATAAAGTATGCCATGCTGTGTACAAAACACGTTGTGTACCTTGCCATGAGTTTGACAGGGAGGTACAATAGTGATCCAGGAGTAGATCACTGTACAACGGTCAAAATTATCCTTAGTAATTGGATGACTAAGGAAATATTTCTCGATTATGGAGGTGATAAAGAGTTCGTCGTAAAGGGTTACGCCGATGCAAGCTTTGACACTAAATCCAGATGACTCTAAGTATCAATCTGGATGCGTATTGAAAGTGGGAGCAATTAGCTAGAGTAGCTCCATGCAGAGCATTGTAGACATAGAAATTTGTGAAATACATACGGATCTGAATGTGACAGACCCGTTGACTAAACTTCTCTCACAAGCAAAACATGATCACACCTTATTACTCTTGGGTATTAATCACATAGCGATGTGAACTAGATTATTGACTCTAGTAAACCCTTTGGGTGTTGGTCACATGGTGATGTGAACTATGGGTGTTATTCACATAACGATGTGAACTATCGGTATTAAATCACATGGCGATGTGAGCTAGATTATTGACTCTAGTGCAAGTGGGAGACTGAAGGAAATATGCCCTAGAGGCAATAGTAAAGTTGTTATTTATATTTCCTTATATCATGATAAATGTTTATTATTCATGCTAGAATTGTATTAACCGGAAACTTAGTACATGTGTGAATACATAGACAAAACAGAGTGTCCCTAGTATGCCTCTACTAGACTAGCTCATTGATCAAAGATGGTTATATTTCCTAACCATAGACATGAGTTGTCATTTGATCAACGGGATCACATCATTAGGAGAATGATGTGATGGACAAGACCCATCCGTTAGCATAGCACTATGATCGTTTAGTTTTACTGTTATTGCTTTCTTCATGACTTATACATGTTCCTATGACTACGAGATTATGCAACTCCCGAATACCGTAGGAACACCTTGTGTGCTATCAAACGTCACAACGTAACTGGGTGATCATAAAGATGCTCTACAGGTGTCTCCAAAAGTATTCGTGGTGTTGGCATAGATCAAGATTAGGATTTGTCACTTCGAGTGTCGGGGAGGTATCTCTGGGCCCTCTCGGTAACACACATCATAATAAGCCTTGCAAGCAAAAGACTAATGAGTTAGTCACGAGATGATGTGTTACGGAACGAGTAAAGAGACTTGCCGGTAACGAGATTGAACTAGGTATAGAGATACCGACGATCGAATCTCGGACATGTAACATACCGATGACAAAAGGAACAACGTATGTTGTTATGCGGTTTGACCGATAAAGATCTTCGTAGAATATGTAGGAGCCAATATGAGAATCCAGGTTCCGCTATTGGTTATTGACCGGAGATGAGTCTCGGTCATGTCTACATAGTTCTCGAACCCGTAGGGTCCGCACGCTTAACGTTTGATGACGATCGGTATTATGAGTTTATGAGTTTTGATGTACCGAAGGTAGTTAGGAGTCCCGGATGAGATCACGGACATGAAGAGGAGTCTCGGAATGTCCGAGACATAAAGATTGATATATTGGACGACTATATTCGGACACCGGAAGTGTTCCGGAAAAGTTTCGGATTTAACTAGATTGCCGGAGGGGGTTACCGGAACCCCCTACGAGGGGGGATGGTCCATAGTGGGCCTTGAGGAAAGGAGAGAGGCAGCCCATAGAGGCTAGCCGGCGCCCCACCTAGGGATCCTAGTTGGACTAGGATTGGGGGGCGCCACCTCTCCCTCTTTTCCTTTCCCTCTCTTCCTTCTTGGTGGACTCCTACTAGGAATAGGATTGCAATCCTATTCCTAGTAGGATTGCCCTAGCCGCACCATAGGAGGCCGGCCGGCCCTCCCCTCTTGCTCCTTTATATACGGGGGCAGGGGGGCACCCAAAGACACACAAGTTGAATTGTTCCAGCCGTGTGCGGTGCCCCCTCCACAGAAACACACCTCGGTCATACCGTTGCAGTGCTTAGGCGAAGCCCTGCGCCGGTAAATACATCATATCCGTCACCACGCCGTCGTGCTGACGAAACTCTCCCGTGAAGCTCAACTGGATCAAGAGCTCGTGGGACGTCATCAAGCTGAACGTGTGCTGAACACGGAGGTGCCGTACGTTCGGTGCTTGATCGGTTGAATCGTGAAGAAGTTCGACTACATCAACCGCGTCACTTGACGCTTCCGCTTCCGGTCTACGAGGGTACGTAGACACACTTTTCCCTCTCGTTGCTATGCATCTGGTAGATAGATCTTGTGTGATCGTAGGAAAATTTTAAAAATACTACGTTCCCCAACAATTGATTCATTTCCTAAAAAGACGTATATTACATATTCCATGTAGGCATTCTTGTATATGCTAATTTGAATCTTGTCCCGGCCAGCATATGGACATGGGCATTATTATACGTACGACATATATTTGTATCTATAAATATAGTATGTATATACCTAAAATTATTTTAAATATGCACAAAATGTTTGTATATTGTACTTGTGAGTATGTGTATTTGTTAGTACCCAAGATATTCTCGGGTATGCCTACTGAATATACTAGTAGAATGCCCGTGCGCTGCTATGGGCCTTTTATTTTTTTTCTGATTGCATATATATATACTTCTTTATATATATTTGTATTGTTGTGTAAGACTTTGTGACTTTGTTACCCTTTCCAACAACGTCGCCTCGGGACCCTTCTTTATGGATTCATTATGAACGTCGACATGATTCATCTCCATCGCTGTCATAATCTACAAAAGGGAATATATATAAAGAAATACACCTTTTGTATTATCGTGTGTAGTTTATATACAAAGAAGAACCGTAATTTGTATGCATCTATTCTGATTTTGTAAAGTCTGATGAGTTTTCAGTCTGGTTCAACATAGTTATGTCAGTGACTTTGTCGATCAACATTAGCATCATCTACATCCATCGGCTTTTATCTCTGATCTACAAAAGTGAACATATACATATCTTTCATAAGCTCATATATAATATATATATATATATATATATATATATATATATATATATATATATATATATATATATATATATATATATATTCATTTGGTCAGCTGCTAGATGCAATCAGGTGACCCCTTTTAGTCACAGTGATTGGCATCGTGCTTATTAGTAGGGTGAGTCGTCGCATCCCATGTTTAATAACATGTAGGCTCTTTTAATAATATGTCGGCTCATCTGTAAATCACTTGTTAGTAATTATTCTTCAAAAATAACTTGTTAGGGTTTGTGATACTTTGTACTATATAAAGAAGTATGCGACATTTCCCTCATAGCAAACCATCTTTTTCTCCTAAAATAAAAAAGCAAACAACCACTCCTTTAATTCTTATCTTAAAACTGCAATTCATCATCTTACTCTCTCACCACATGACAT
>LR738712.1:23786200-23808103 GCA_902687465.1 Secale cereale
CATTGCCCACCCCCTTCTTTCTCCCTCCACGGCGTCCCAAGACGATTCCTGATACCAAGGAGTGCACACCATCACAGTCGAGGGCAACCACCATGACCATACAACCTGCTGCTCACCGTAGCTCCACATTCTTGGAGTACATCGGCAAGAATTAAGTCCCAAGCTTATGTATCCATCCTTTTATCCAGAGTATATTAGCACTGTTGAAATCATAATTCAGGATATGGTACACACTTCAGTATCAATACATCTACAGTCCATATGATAAACAATCGTGGCCCTAGCTTATACCCATTCAATATCCATGTTTTACAGGTTCAATACACTTTCTTATTCCCTCCTTGATACAAACGAGAACAAAAATATGATAGGCAAAGTACAAAGACACAATCATATTTAAAATATGCATAAGAAAGGGGATACAATGCATCACTTCTCACCCTCCAAGAGTGTTACCTCAATGGTTCCAACAAATTGATATGCAGACTACTTTCATGAGAAGCTTACTTCTTGTAGACACTTGAAGCAGGCACGATGCAAACAAAAAACTGAATATAATGCTCCACAATTCCCTCATTTGTTATGACATGTTGACTCCATCATGCAACATGGGTTCAAGGCCTCGATTCTTCCAAATAATTTCTAAATTTCAGCTCCTATCACCTGTTATAGGACATACAATGTGTTATCTCATTCCAACACATAGACATAGTCTGTGCGTAATCACACACATGTGTTGAACACTAATGTAGTATTAAGTTGAGTACATATAACAATGTGCTGATATAGAAACGGATAAAAAAGAAGTTTTCGAAACAGGCTTTCGCCTCGCTTTATAAATAAAGCAACAGTCACTAGTGCAGAACCGGGCAATAGCATCGGTTCGTAAGGCCCTTTAGTGCCGGTTCCATAACCGGCACTAAAGTGTGGTCACCAAAGCCCCCCCCCCCCCCTTAGTACCGGTTCAGCACGAACCGGTGCTAAAGAGCAACCACGTGGCACGAGCCAGCTCCGGGGGCCGGGAGCCCTTTAGTACCGGTTGGTAAAACCAACCGGTACTACAAGGTTTGGAGGTTTTTGGTTTTATGATTTCTTTTTCATTTAATTTTGTGTTTTCCATTTAATTCTTTTTCGTTTGCTGGTATTTTACGATACTACACATTGTATGTTTTATATATATATATATATATAGGAAAATGGGTTAGTACTCTCAGGAGTATGTACTCCCGTGCCATGTGTCGCTCTTTGATTCAGTGCCAATTTAAATTAATTTATCATTTAATTAAAGAGATAACAACCAGATAATAACCACACAGACGCAATGTTTTCAAATGTTGGCCCGTCCATGTTAATAGGGACTCTGGTAGTCTGATAGCTTACAGATCGCGTGCATAGTAGACGCCCTCAACAACTGACTCCATTTGACATCACGTCCTTGTGTGACAAACAAACGAAGACGACACCGGCCGTGGCAACCGTGACGGCACCATTAACGTTGGCACCAGCGACAACAATGGCGACTGATGATGGCTGGGGACAGCACCGGCTACCATGCAGCAACACAGCAGACGGCGTTGTCGAAGCCGCCCACACCGGAGACGGAGACAACACCGGTGATGGGAACAACCATGGTAAGGGCAACCGCAACGAGATGCGGCTACGTACCATCCCTTGCCTGACCGGCGGCGGCGACGGCAACGACATCGTCGACGACGACATCACCAACAACGACAAAGATATGCAGCTATCTTCCCTCCGCCTGGCCAGCTACCGCGATGGGGATCATGACGGCATCGCTGACGGGCGACATCGCCGGCGATGGCAACAGATGCGGCTACCTTCGCTTGGCCTGACCGACAACGACTACGATAATGACAATTCTTCGTCATCTCATCATCGACGCATGGATAGTCTTGTATTCATCTTAACTAAATCTCTCATAGCTAGTGCAATGAAACAGTATAATCCATCCATGCATGCCATGGCGACCAAGATGGAGGCATGGACTTTGCTAGCTTTTCCGTCATCAACACACACGGGCGGTCACACGCGTTGCAATACACAGCCATGGTTCTTGCTGATGTCCAGAATACACATGCATGCGTGCATACCTTACATGCATACTAACATATTGTTTTTTTACATGATACTTAACATGTTGTTGGTTGTGACTTGTAAAGCTCGGAGAAGCCAAACCATATTGCTCTTGATCGGTAGCAAAGCTATACGTAATGGAAGTATATATCCTCTGCTGATGAGTAGTAGTTATACGAAACGGTAGTATATTAATTCACACATGTAGTTTATGTTTAGAAAATGTAGTATATACTTCGTGTAAAAGATGAAGTATAAACTTCCTCGTGAAAGATGTCACGTATACTCTCCCATAAAATATGTAGTATATACTTCCTAAAAAATGTTGTTGTACATACTCTTTGGCAAAATAAAGTATATACTTCCAAGAAAACAAGTCGTATAAACACTCTCATAAAGGGTGAAGTATATACTTCCTCAAAAAAATTGTTGTATATACTCTCTATCAAAAATGAAGTACATACTTCAAAAACTAGTTGTACATACACTCTCATAAAAGATGAAGTATATACTTTCTAAAAATTGTTGCATATGTACTCACCCGAAATATAGAGTATATACTTCCTCACAAAATATGTAGTAGATCCACCAAAAAAATAAAAATAAAAAACGTATCATACACCTGCTCATAAGGAGATAATATATAATACAACCGGACGCTAACAACCTTATCTGCAATTTATGAGCAACCACACGCTCCTTTATTTTAGGGAGTAGCTACGCATGCAAACAAACTAGCTATTTTTTGTTTTGCTAATTAGCACGGTTGTTATTTGCTGCTATCGGGGATATACCCGTTTTACCCATTAAACCTCATCCATTAGGAGTGGGAGTATGTACTCTTGGGAGTACAAAAGAGGAGTCCTATATATATATATATATATATATATATATATATATATATATATATATATATATATATATATATATATATATATATATATATATAGAATTACCACTGTTTAATCATCATAGTCATTACCGCTATCTAATCACCATGCACCAACACTAGCTTAAACAAAAATCATTCACTTGTACCAGAAGCAAGGATATCATCGAGTTCAACATGGTCATGATATTACAAGCGTTCATAACACCACAAAAGCAAATCATCCTTTGAGATTAAGTTCAGGACGAAGAACACGGACATGAGAGGACAAAGTACTAAGAGCATGAACTAGCTAAATCACTCATGTTGCTCTCTTTGAGGTAAAATAGCATAGAACATGTATAGCTCTCCTGATTCATCATACTGGAGCATGCAGATGAACCTGTCTCCTAATCGTGGGCTGCGCTTCTCATTGCTGCCCCCTAGTACTTCTCTGGGATTGTTAACAATTTTGCTTCAATCTTTCACTATTAAGCATTCATCGCTTTTAGAAATCCTAAATGCACTCATGTGCAATGTAGGATATCTTGGCCATAAGCTAACCATTGACATGTGACCTTTAGTCTCGATCCACTGAGGCACAACTGTCATCGGGAGTCCCTGTTGAAGAACATCGTATAGTAATTAATATACTTAACAATGAAATTTAAGAAAAAAAATAATGTATGCAAAAGATACACTGAGGACAAATAGTAAAAATCTTACCATCACTCGTAAATAGATGTAACCGTAGTTCAATACGATCACTATTGGTCGCACGTTTTGAGTACGAACATTTCTAAGTGCAGGAAGATAATTTGTCTTGACAGTATGAAGATCCTCAAGCCATGAAACATAATGACTTATCTCCTCGCAGTTTAGTTCAGCTCCGGGACAGTAGTAGGTCCTGTCTACCAAGCGCCGGACATGTTTGCTTGAATGGAAATAAGCTGTCAATAGAAATTAGTTGCCAACTATTTTTGAATAAACAATATCAAAGACATAAATATGGTTGAGAAACTCACATAGTGGTAGAACTGGAGGCGTCTGCACATCGACCCAGATGTCTCTTTTACCTTCAATATCATCTTCCGGACGGATATCAAAGGTGATAACCATATCAGGCTCAAATGCATAAGCCTTGCATAGTGATTGCCAAGTTTTGCATTCAAAATAGGTGTACATGTCTGCATTGTATAATTTGACGTTGAAAGTATAACCATGCTCGGTCTTCAGGTAAACTCTCTTAACCTCCATAGTTTCCATAACACTGAAACCTATCTTATCCAAGACAAAAATTCTTGCATGGCAGGGGATGCGCTAGTAGAATAGTGAAAATTTAAAATTATAATTTGAAACAAATGAAGCATATATAAGTCATGCTTAATTACGAAAAAATACTTGTCATTGTGACTTATTGTATCCACTTCGAATGTCTCATCCAGCTTGATGCTGAAGCGCCTATCATCAACAAGGAAATTTCTGTCGCACAGGCCGCGCTGGTCTTCACAGTATTCGCACTTAATGAAATCATTTTCATCGTCAGACGACATTTCCTATTAATTAGATCATCAAATCTCAGATATCTAAATGTTCTTACTAAAAATAAACTAGTTCTATTAATTCAACTAAGAATTTACTAAAAATAAACTAGTTATATTAATTTTCTTACTAAAATATATAAAGTAGCTATATATAGTAATATTTTAATTAGATCATCAAATTTCATATACCTAAAAATAAACTAGCTACTTGTACTAATTCAACTAGTTCAACTCCGCATTTACTAAAAATAAACTAGTTATATTAATTCAAATAGTTCAAATAATCTCATATATACATAAATTTTCATACTGAAAATAAAGTTGTTCTATTAATTTTCATACTAAAAATAAACTAGTTATATTAATTCAACTAGTTCAAATCTCATATATACATATACCAAATTAATATCTAGCTAATCCATCTAAAATTGACATTAATATTTAACAGCTTTTCCATATAATTCATCATTAACATTCTAACACATTCGTATATATCTACGTAATTCATCTATTATTAATCTAAACAACAGAAAACAGAAAGTAAGTAAAAAATAATGTGTGTGTGTGTACGAGCGGGGGGCGGCGGCATACGGGCGGCGGCGCGAGACGGCGACGACGGGGACGGCGAGGGCGGACGGGGACGGTGGCGCGAGACGGCGATGACGACGAACGGGACGGCCGACGATGATGGGGGCGACGGCGCGAGACGGCGATGACGGCGACGAAGGGGACGGCGCTGACGAGGGCGGCGGCGCGAGACGGCGACGACGGGCAACGGGGGCAACGGTGCGCGGCGGGGCGGCGAGGGCGGCGCGCGATGGGCGACGGCGCGGCGGCAACGGCGATGTCGCGTTGAGAAGAAGAAGTGGTGGTCGATGGAACTGAATTTTTTGTAAGTGCCATATATATAGGAGGGGCCTTTAGTACCGGTTGGTGGCTCCAACCGGTACTAAAGGCCAATTTTCGCCAGGTGAAGCCGCGGGAAACAGCCCCCTTTAGTACCGGTTGGAGCCACCAACCGGTACTAAAGGGGGGGTCATTAGTACCGGTTGGTGGCTCCAACCGGTACTAATGGGGTTGCGCTGGCAGGCAAGGGGCGCATATGTTTAATCCCACGTCGCTAGTCGAAGAGCGCCAGGACCAGTTTATAAGCCCCAGCGCAGCCATTGCATTGAGCTCCTCTCAAATGCAAGCCTTCTGGGCCTACCTCTGCTACTCAGCCATGTGGGGCCTATTGGGCTGGCGGGCCTGCATCCTGGCCCAACAACAGGTTGGGTTTCTAGTCGTATGCAGGCCGGTGTGGCCCAGTAGGCTGGCTTTTTTTTCTTTTTTTCTTTTCTGCATTATTAATTTTCTTTTATTTATTTTTTAGTTGTTTTTGCTGTATTTAGAGTTTCTTTGTGAATATTTTTGCTTTATGTACAAAAAATATTAACTTCCTGTTAGTGCCGGCAGTTTTCAAATTTGAATAGTTTAAATTTTGAATTATTTAAAATTTGTGTGAATCACTAGTTTGTGAATAACTTAACTTTCAAGATTCATTTTTCAGTGATTATTTTTTATTATGTTTAATATTAATGTGTTTTATCATTATATTCAATTTTGTAATGCTTAGGTTATTTAAAAAATGAAATGCCTTTGTAACAGATGAGTTTTCGTTCGTTACAGTGAAATTATGATACCATGCCAACTTTCAACCTTTTCGGAGTTCATTTGAAGTGTTTTTTAATTTAGTTGAAAAATCAGTAAATGCATGAAAGAATTTGTTTGCACATAAAATTTCTTCGCGTTTCAAATGCCAAAACACATAACTACCCTAACTATTACAGAGATTCCTTTCTGGGTGTGAAACACAGAAGAAAGTGATGATAGTGAAGCCGATCACATCCCAGACCTTTGGGTGTGAAACTTTTTCTTCGCGTGTGTCCCTTTGCGCCGTAACCATGGAAAATCTTCATCATTTAACGGGATGCTCGGGTCAATATTCACTGTGAATGGAGCAATTTCATCAAACTTTTCATAATCTTCTGACTTGTCTGTCTTGTCATCCACTCCCACGATGTTTTTCTTCCCAGAAAGAACTATATGTCGCTTTGGCTCATCGTACAATGCATTCGCTTCCTTATCTTTTCTTTTTCTTGACTTGGTAGACATGTCATTCACATAGAAAACATGTGCCACATCATTGGCTAGAACGAATGGTTTATCTGCATACGCAAGATTGTTGAGATCCACTGTTGTCATTCCGTACTGTGGGTCTTGCGTTACCCCGCCTCGTGTTATATTGACCCATTTGCACCGAAACAAAGGGACCTTCAAACCACGTCGATAGTCAAGTTCCCATATGTCCTGTATATAACCATAATATGTTTCCTTTCCCGTCTTGGTTTCTGCATCAAAGCGGACACCACTGTTTTGGTTGGTGCTCTTCTTATCTTGGGCGATCGTGTAAAATGTATTACCATTTATCTCGTACCCTTTGAAAGTCATTATATTCGAAGATGGTAACTGGGACAGCAAGTACAGGTCATCTTCAATAGAGGTGTCATGCATGGTACGTGTCTGCAACCAGCTGGCGAAACTCCTGGTTTGTTCACGTGTAATCCAGTCATCAGGCCGCTCCGGGTGTTTGTAGCGTAGCAAATTCTTGTGTTCATCCATATACGGAGCCACCAAGGCGGAATTCTGTAGAACTGCGTAGTGTGCTTCAGTGAGAGAATGTCCGTCCATGCATATTATTTGTTTCCCTCCTAGCGTGCCTTTTCCATCCAGTCTGCCCTTATGTCGCGATTCAGGAACACCAATCGGCTTATGGTCAGGAATAAAGTCAATGCAAAACTCAATGACCTCCTCATTCTCATGGCCCTTGGAGATGCTTCCTTCTGGCCTAGCACGGTTATGAACATATTTCTTTAAGACTCCCATGAACCTCTCAAAGGGGAACATATTGTGTAGAAATACAGGACCCAAAACGTTAATCTCTTCGCATAGGTGAACTAGGACGTGCATCATGATGTTGAAGAAGGATGGTGGGAACACCAACTCGAAACTGACAAGACATTTCACCAAATCATTCTCTAACATTGGTATGATTTCTGGATCGATTACCTTCTGAGAGATTGCATTGAGAAATGCACATAGCTTCACAATGACTAATCGGACGTTTTCCGGTAGAAGCCCCCTCAATTCAACCGAAAGTAGTTGCATCATAATCACGTGGCAGTCATGAGACTTAAGGTTCTGGAACTTTTTCTCTGCCATGTTTATTATTCCCTTTATATTCGACGAGAAGCCAGACGGTACCTTAATACTGAGTAGGCATTCAAATAAGATTTCCTTCTCTTCTTTGGTAAGAGCGTAGCTTGCATGACCCTCATGTATGCCGTCTTTTCCGTGCATACGTTGCCGGTCCTCCCGTGCCTCAGGTGTATCTTTTGTCTTCCCATACACGCCCAAGAAGCCAAACAGGGTCACACAAAGATTCTTCGTCACGTGCATCACGTCGATTGCGGAGCGGATCTCTAGGTCTTTCCAATAGGGCAGGTCCCAAAATATGGATTTCTTCTTCCACATGGGTGCGCGTCCGTTAGCGTCATTCAGAACAGGTTGTCCACCAGGACCCTTTCCAAATACCACCTTCAAATCCTTGACCATATCATGTACATCAGCACCAGTAGGGTGGCGAGGCTTCGTCCGGTGATCCGCCTCACCTTTGAAATGCTTGCCTTTCTTTCTTACGGGATGCCTGCTCGGAAGAAATCGACGATGTCCCGGGTACACATTCTTCTTACAATTAGCAAAATATATACTGTCGGTATCGTCCAAACAGTGCGTGCATGCGCAGTATCCCTTGTTTGTCTGTCTTGAAAGGTTACTGAGAGCAGGCCAATCATTGATGGTCAGGAACAGCAATGCCTTTAGGTCAAATTCTTCCCCCATGTGATCATCCCACGCACGTACACCTGTTCCATTCCACAGTTGTAAGAGTTCTTCAACTAATGGCCTTAGGTACACATCAATGTCGTTGCCGGGTTGCTTAGGGCCTTGGATGAGCACTGGCATCATAATGAACTTCCGCTTCATGCACAACCAAGGAGGAAGGTTATACAAACATAGAGCCACAGGACAGGTGCTATGGTTGCTGCTCTGCTCCCCAAAAGGATTAATTCCATCTGCGCTTAGACCAAACCATACGCTCCTTGCGTCATCTGCAAACTCCTTCCTACACTTTCTTTCGATTTTTCTCCACTGCGACCCGTTAGTGGGTACTCTCAACTTTCTGTCTTTCTTACGGTCTTCTCTGTGCCATCACATCGCCTTGGCATGCTCTTTGTTTTGGAACAAACGTTTCAACCGTGGTATTATAGGAGCATACCACATCACCTTGGCAGGAATCTTCTTCCTGGGGCGCTCGCCCTCGACATCACCAGGTTCATCGCGGCTGATCTTATAGTGCAATGCACCGCATACCGGGCAAGCGTTCAAATCCTCGTACTCACCACGGTAGAGGATGCAATCATTAGGGCATGCATGTATCTTCTGCACCTCTAACCCCTAGAGGGCAGACAACCTTCTTTGATTCGTACGTACTCTCGGGCAATTCGTTGTCCTTTGGAAGCATATCCTTTATCATTACCAGCAACTTTCCAAATCCCTTGTCAGATACACCATTCTCTGCCTTCCATTGCAGCAATTCCAGTGTGGTGCCCAGCTTTTTCTTGTCACCTACGCAATTCGGGTACAACAATTTTTTGTGATCCTCTAACATGCGTTGCAACTTCTTCTCCAAATCACTTGCGCAGTTTCTCTTTGCATCGGCAATGGCCCGACCTAGATCATCAACGGGCTCATCTGATGCCTCTTCTTCAGCTTCTTCCCGCATTGGCGGCTCAGCTTCTTCCCGCATTATTGGCTCAGCTTCTTCCCCCATTGTTGTATCATCGTATTCAGGGAACCCATGGCCAGGATAGCTGTTGTCGTCCTCTTCTTCTTCATTGTCTTCCATCATAACCCCTCTTTCTCCGTGCTTGGTCCAAACATTATAGTGGGGCACGAAACCGGACTTAAACAGGTGGACGTGAATGGTTCTTGACTTAGAGTAATTTTGACCATTCTTACAGACAGCGCATGGACAAGGTATAAAACCATCCGCCCGCTTGTTTGCCTCGGCCGCAAGCTGAAAAGTTTGCACGCCATTAATGAACTCGGGAGAGCATCGGTCATCGTACATCCATTGTCGGCTCATCTTCAATACACAGCACCAAAAACACCAACTTAATACAAGTTCATACATAAAGTTCATACAACACTTAAATGCAACAAACAAATAACTCTCTAGCTAAAGCATTTAAATGCAACAACAAATGCGATCAAGATCGCAACTAAGGTAACAATTGATCCAACAGCATAATGATACCAAGCCTCACTATCGATGACATATTTTCTAATCTTTCTAATCTTCAAGCGCATTTTCTCCATCTTGATCTTGTGACCATCGACGACATCGGCAAGATGCAACTCCAATTCCATCTTCTCGTCCTCAATTCTTTTCAATTTTTCTTTCAAGTACTCGTTTTCTCTTTGAACTAAATTTAACCTCTCCTAGATATGCAAACTAAGTGTTATTTTGGACCTCAAATTGCACATAAATCAAATACTAGCACATATATTTCCTCCCAAATTACTAAACTCACAAATTAATCACTATATAAAGCATTGCAAGAGCTAATCAAGCAATGAGAGATGAAAGGACAAAGTTGCTAACCTTTGTGATCATTTGAATGGAAGGGGGCCTTCAAATCTTGACAAATTTTGGGCAAAATGTGTAATGAGCTCGAGAGGAAGAGGGGAAGAACAGAGAGGGAGAGGGGAAAGGGGAAGAATAGAGCGAGCTCGGGGGGACGAAGGGTTTATGTACAACTACCTTTGGCACCGGTTCGTGGCAAGAACCGGTACTAAAGGTGATGGAGGGGCCCCAGACTGACAACATCCTGCCACTACTCTCATTAGTACCGGTTCGTGCCACGAACCGGTGCTAAATGTTCGCCATGAACCGGTACTAATGAGAGCGGCCCGGCTAGCCGTTGGAACCGGCACTAGTGTACACATTAGTGTCGGCTCATATTCAAACCGGCACTAATGTGCTTCACGTTTGACCCTTTTTCTACTAGTGAATACCCAAACACAATACACGGCCGAACGATACAATGTGATTAGGAAGCTCTCATACAATATCCCAGAATAAACGAATAACACAAGGCACACACAACAACGCTATTGAAAGAAAGCACATAAAGAACTAAGTACAATGCCACACAAAGCCCTACAACACCTAAGCTCCACGACAATGCCCCAGCATGAAGAGACGCGCGCCCGAGCTACCCTCTATCTCCCCACTCACCGCCCGCACAACACGGGGGAAAGCCACACCACCATTGACATGGCGCCTACCGAAGAGCCAACCATGCGGAACACCTTCCGAAGCTGCCGCCCGAGCCTCGAAGGTTCGAAACCTCCCGAACCGTCCACTTCAGCACGCACCAACCACGATGGGAGGAGCAGAGACATCCGTCCATCCCTAGCCCGACATCAGCACTGGGTCTGGGTCAGACCCTCCACGGTTGGAAGCACCCAGACCTGCGTCCCCATCCAGTCCCGATGGACCTGGGTGGCACGATAAAGAGACTGTAGACGGACGCCGTGAAGCAAGCCCCGTGGCCTTAGCCGACACCCGCCACCTCGCACCATGTCCGCGAGGAGAGAAATCACTGCCCGGGGAAACCACCCAGACCAAGCCCAACCATCCCTACCTGGAGAAGAGCCCCGACTCGCCTCAGGCCCAGATCTGGTCCGCCCGAGCGCAAGCCCTAGGTCCAAGACATCAATGGTCCTCCACCACCATGTGCCACGCATTGAAACCAAGCCGCTAGATCTGCAACGCTAAGCCTCCAGCAAGTTTGCACCTACGAAGTCACCGTAAGCGCCTTGTCGTCGACGGGAACGTCTCCTCCCACTGAAAGCGCATCGCCGGATATCCTGAAATAAATCCAGGAATAATGCGAGCACCAGGATTTGAACCCTGGTGGGTTGGGGATACCACTGTCCACCTAACCATCTCAACCATAGGTTGATTCGCGAAGTCTGTTCTCTTGATGGCGTAATTAAGACGTGCATGTATATTTGTTTGCTTCGGGTTTGTACGTATTGTGGCTCAGCCCCTGCTGGAGACACATGTGAATCGGATAAAGGCGGCATTTAGCATGCCTAATTTTTTATATCATATTTTTAGGGAACAAATAGCACCGAATTTAATTATTAAAACCATCTCTTGATTTATGCACCATCGAGTTGCCATTCAGGGTTTAATAAACCTAATGCATCGGAGATCTGAGTGTAATATCCTACACTGAACATTAGTATAAACAGAGGCCTTGTTTCCCTACGAAGCCTGAATATTTTCTCCATCACATTCGATTTTGCTGCAACGCATAACCGATTTTGTTACCTTGAAAATTCAGTATTGTACAAGGTACCTGCCACCGGTGAACTCAAAGTGGTTGCTTAAAAAAGGGCTCTGATAAACTCCACATTATAAGAAATATCAGGATGTATATATTGGAAAAAGCATGTGCAGATTTGGAGGTTATATCTTCTATGTGCAAAAGAATAGATAGACAACATAATTAAGCAAACAATTAATTAAGAATTTGAAATATTTTTATGGATAGTTTAAGAAGGTTACCTCCTGCTCAGGTAAACCAAAATATATAGACAAAAGTAATAATCCAAGGAGTAGTGGAGCAAGGAGATCTGAGAACATCCACACAATATTTAATCAATCAATCGATCAACTCAATTTGTCCACACTCATGGAATGATTTCTCTCAGTCAATGGTATATACAGTCCATCGGAAACTTCAAGCAAATGACCATGCTCCATACAACTCAAGGTTTTAACCTTATTGATTTCTCAGGCAACCAGCCAACATATAATTTTTTCCTTCCAAAGTGAATATATATAATGGAACCGCTGAAAAATATGAAAGAATTAGATTGTAACACATTGATGAACGCAACAAAAAATCTATTGTGTATTTATGATTTAGAGGTCAATTTACGAATAATAATAGAGGACAATTCACAAGCTTTTCCTCACAGAATTTTACAAGTTTATAAGACATCCTTAAATATCGGCCATCAGTAAATAGCTTGCTGAATACAGACATGGTATGCACATATTTAACATTTCACTACATCTGGTTCCATATTATGTATAGAAATCAAGTAGACATGGAAGTATACTCATATATCGCTGTATCTTGTAAAACATTTAAAAGGTAATCAGACACATTTTAACAACACTCTCTCGGCTCTTAAATAAGTGATATTTTTACTTGCACAGTTTGCAAGGTACAAATTAAACCATAAATTATAGTAAAAACATAATACGCATGTTTGATAATAACTAATCCATGAGCAGAACTTGTTTAACACATAAATAATCCATGGCTATCAAAGAAGTTCATTGTACTCGGCCACTCGTCTGCTTGCACTTTTTTTCCGTCTTTATTGATCATAGCAAGGTGCTTCCTGATCCAATAGATGAATGATTTAGAAGAGAATGAATGTAAAGTGGTAGGATATTTGGCATGCATCATCGAATTGAGAAAAGGAGAACAGGGAATTCACCTTGATAATTTTGGATAATTAGATTCTGCAGATTCACAAAACGGTCATTTGTGACTGTTAAGTTGTGCATATGTATGCACGCTGTTCATATATAAGTGCATAGATGAAACAAGAATAAAATCAGAGTCCATAACCACTAGTAGAAAACAGGGCATTGGTCCAGCCCATTAGCCCCGGTTCAATCTAGAACCGGGACCAATAGGGGTACTGGACCCGGTTCGTTAGCCCAGGGGGCCGGCCGGGCCACGTGGGCCATTGGTCCCGGTTCGTCTGGACCTATTGGTCCCGGTTGGAGCTAAAAACCGGGACCAATGGCTCTTGCTCCTGGCCCACCACTATTAGTCCCGGTTTGTTTTATGAACCGGGACCAAAGGCACCCCTTTAGCCCCGGTTTGTAGCACCAACCGGGACCAGTGAGTTGCCTATATATACCCCCTCACTCAAGAGCAGAGCTCACTGCTCTGTTTTTTTTCTGGCCGAGGGGGAGAGGGGTTAGTGGTGCTCTAGCTCACCTCCTATGCACACAACATGTTCGGTGGAATGCCCGAGCCACACTAGTTAAGCTTTTCTCCTCTCGAAGCTCTATTTTCTTCGAGATTTGTCTAGGTTTAGCGGTCCATCACGTCCCGTCCCCGTCTTCGCCGCCGTCGATCGCCCCCGCCGATCTCGTCACCGGCACCACCGTGGTGAGCCTCTTGTTATGTCCATGCTTTTCTTACTTTTATTATTGCTTTAGATAGATATTTGTCTAATTTTCTTACGTTTATTATTGCTTGTTATTATATAGTGCGATGGTTTTGATATCCGCCCACGTGGGCCCTCGTCCGGTCTACGATTCGGATGTGGTATATTATCTTTAATTTATAACTATTTGTTTTAGTGCTTATGATAGTTATGCCGACCAACCTGACATGCATAGATGTTTTATTATGTCTAGGAGGTAGTTGAACCGGAAATTCCAACCGACCCTCTTGTGGAGAGGTTAAATTTAGTTGAAGAGGAAAACATTTCGTTAAAGAAAAAATTGGAAAAAATGGAGGACGAGAAGATGGAATTGGAGTTGCATGTTGCGGAAGTTATCGATGATCACAAGATCAAGATGGAACCTATTGTCGAGAGGTTAAATTTAGTTGAAGAAGAAAACAAATTCTTGAAGGAAAAAATAAAAAAAAATTGTGGACGAGAAGATGATATTGGAGTTGCATGTTGCGGATGTCGTCGATGATCACAAGATCAAGATGGATGCAATGCGGTTGAAGATTAAAAAGATTAGAAAATATGCCATTAATACCGAGGCTTGGTATCATTATGCCGTTGGATCAATTGTTACCTTGGTTGCGATTATGATAGCATTTGTTTTCGCGTTGAAATGTTTTACATAGTTTCGATGTGTATGGAGAGCTATATATGTTGTTAGATGAGAACTATATATGTATGTACTTTGGTTTTAATGTGATGATGAACTTTTATCCATTTGGTCACTTACTTATCTATTTATGATGTTCTGTAATGGTTTTTGACACACTTAATTATATATAAATGCACGCAGATGAACCGCCAATGGATGTACGGTGACAGACACACCTCCGAGTACATTAAGGGCGTGCGTGAGTTTCTAAATGTGGCAGAGGCAAACAAGCAGAATGGTTTTATGTGTTGTCCATGCACTCAATGTGTGAATACGATGTCTTACTCTAACCGAAAAATCCTTCACTCCCACCTGCTTTACAAGGGTTTCATGCCACACTATAATGTTTGGACGAGGCACGGTGAAATAGGGGTTATGATGGAAGACGGCGAAGAAGAAGAGTACGATGACAACTATGTGCCCCCTGAATACGGTGATGCTGCAATGGGGGGAGCTGGTGAAGATCAAGAGGAACCAGACGATGTGCCCAATGATGCTGCAACGGGTGAAGCTGCTGAAGATCAAGAGGAACCAAATGATGATCTTCGTCGGGTCATTGTCGATGCAAGGACACAATGCGAAAGTCAAAAGGAGAAGCTGAAGTTCGATTGCATGTTAGAGGATCACAAAAAAGGGTTGTACCCCAATTGCGAAGATGGCAACACAAAGCTCGGTACCGTACTGGAATTGCTGCAGTGGAAGGCAGAGAATGCTGTGGCTGACAAAGGATTTGAGAAGCTACTGAAAATATTGAAGAAGAAGCTTCCGAAGGATAACGAATTGCCCGACAGTACATACGCAGCAAAGAAGGTCGTATGCCCTCTAGGATTGGAGGTGCAGAAGATACATGCATGCCCTAATGACTGCATCCTCTACCGCGGTGCATACAACGATCTGAACGCATGCCCGGTATGTGGTGCGTTGCGGTATAAGATCAGACGAGATGACCCTGGTGATGTTGATGGCGAGCCCGCCAGGAAGAGGGTTCCTGCGAAGGTGATGTGGTATGCTCCTATAATACAACGGTTGAAACGTTTGTTTAGAAACAGAGAGCATGCCAAGTTGATGCGATGGCACAGTGAGGACCGTAAGAAAGACGGGAAGTTGAGAGCACCCGCTGACGGGTCGCAATGGAGAAAAATCGAGAGAAAGTACTGGGAGGAGTTTGCAAAGGACGCAAGGAACGTATGGTTTGCTCTAAGCGCGGATGGCATTAATCCTTTCGGGGAGCAGAGCAGCAATCACAGCACCTGGCCCGTGACTCTATGTATGTATAACCTTCCTCCTTGGATGTGCATGAAGCGGAAGTTCATTATGATGCCAGTTCTCATCCAAGGCCCTAAGCAACCCGGCAACGACATTGATGTGTACCTAAGGCCATTAGTTGAAGAACTTTTACAGCTGTGGAATGGAAACGGTGTACGTGCGTGGGATGAGCACAAACAGGAGGAATTTGACCTAAAGGCGTTGCTGTTCGTGACCATCAACGATTGGCTCGCTCTCAGTAACCTTTCAGGACAGACAAACAAAGGATACCACGCATGCACGCACTGTTTAGATGACACTGAAAGTATATATACCTGGACAAGTGCAGGAAGAATGTGTACCTGGGCCATCGTCGATTTCTTCCGACCAACCATCAATGTCGAAAGAAAGGCAAGCATTTCAAAGGCGAGGCAGATCACCGGAAGAAGCCCGCCATGCGTACCGGTGATCACGTACTTGCTATGGTCAATGATTTACATGTAATCTTCGGAAAGGGCCCCGACGCACTAGCTGTTCCGAATGATGATGAGGGACACGCACCCATGTGGAAGAAGAAATCTATATTTTGGGACCTACCCTACTGGAAAGACCTAGAGGTCCGCTCTTCAATCGACGTGATGCACGTGACGAAGAACCTTTGCGTGAACCTGCTAGGCTTCTTGGGCGTGTATGGAAAGAAAAAAGATACAGCTGAGGCACGGGAGGACCTGCAACGTTTGCACGAAAAAGACGGCATCCCTCCGAAGCAGTATGAAGGTCCTGCCAGCTATGCTCTTACGAAAGAAGAGAAAGAAATCTTCTTTGAATGCCTTTTCAGTATGAAGGTCCCGACTGGCTTCTCGTCGAATATAAAGGGAATAATAAATATGGCAGAGAAAAAGTTCCAGAACCTAAAGTCTCATGACTGCCATGTGATTATGACACAACTGCTTCCGGTTGCATTGAGGGGGCTTCTACCGGAAAACGTCCGATTAGCCATTGTGAAACTATGTGCATTCCTCAATGCAATCTCTCAGAAGGTGATCGATCCAGAAATCGTACCAAGGCTAAGGAGTGATGTGGCGCAATGTCTTGTCAGTTTCGAGCTTGTGTTCCCACCATCCTTCTTCAATATCATGACACACGTCCTAGTTCATCTAGTCGACGAGATTGTCATTCTGGGGCCTGTATTTCTACACAATATGTTCCCCTTTGAGAGGTTCATGGGAGTCCTCAAGAAATATGTCCGTAACCGCGCAAGGCCAGAAGGAAGCATCTCCATGGGCCATCAAACAGAGGATGTCATCGGGTTTTGTGTTGACTTCATTCCTGGCCTTAATAAGATAGGTCTCCCTAAATCGCGGTACGAGGGGAGACTGACTGGAAAAGGCACGCTTGGAAGGGACTCAATAATATGCAGGGACGGTTATTCTTGGTCTCAAGCACACTACACAGTTCTACAGAACTCTACATTGGTGACCCCGTATGTCGATGAACACAAGAACAGTCTGCGCTCCAAACACCCGGAGCAGTGCGACGACTGGATTACACGTGAACACATCAGGACTTTCAGCAGTTGGTTGGAAACACGTCTCAGAGGTGACAACACTGTTTGTGATGAGTTGTACTTGTTGTCCAGGGGACCATCTTCGACTGTATTGATTTACAAAGGATACGAGATAAATGGAAATACATTTTACACGATTATCCAAGATCAAAAGAGCACCAACCAAAACAGCGGTGTCCGCTTTGATGCAACAACCGAGAGGGGAAAGGACACATATTATGGTTACATAGTGGACATATGGGAACTTGACTACGGACATGATTTTAAGGTCCCTTTGTTAAAGTGTAAATGGGTCAATCTGTCAGGAGGCGGGGTACAGGTAGACCCACAGTACGGAATGACAACAGTGGATCTGAAAAATCTTGGATACAATGACGAACCGTTCGTCCTAGCCAATGATGTGGCACAGGTTATCTATGTGAAGGACATGTCTACCAGACCGAGAAAAAGAAAAGATAAGGAAGCGAATACATCATACGATGAGCCAAAGCGCCACATAGTTCTTTCAGGAAAAAGGGACATCCTGGGAGTGGAGGGCAAGACAGACATGTCTGAAGATTATGAAAAGTTTCATGAAATTCCTCCCTTCAAAGTCAAGGCTGACCCAAGCATCCTGATAAACGATGAAGATTATCCATGGTTACGGCGCAATAAGCAAATGACACAAGCGAAGAAAAAGTGAAGAGTTATTTCCGCAACTATTATGATGATACCATGCCAACTTTGTAACAAACGAGTATGATACCATTGTCCGTTCGTACTATTCAAATTTCAATACTACTTGCACTAACAAAACAAAACAAAACAAAACAAAACAAACTTGAAAACTAAATAGCAACAATAAGTATTTTGTTGTAAGTATAAACAAAATAAAATAAATAAAGCAACAAAGAAAATAAATAAAGAAAGTAAAATAAATAAAGCAACTCTAAATACAGCAAAAAACAACTTAGAAATAAACAAAGAAAATAAAATAAATAAAGCAACTCTAAATACAGCAAAAAACAACTTAGAAATAAATAGCAACAATAAGTATTTTGTTGTAATTAAGTATAAACAAAATAAAATAAATAAAGCAACAAAGAAAATAAATAAAGGAAGTAAAATAAATAAAGCAACTCTAAATACAGCAAAAAACAACTTAGAAATAAACAAAGAAAATAAAATAAATAAAGCAACTCTAAATACAGCAAAAAAACAACTTAGAAATAAATAAAGCAAAAAAGGAAAAAAAAATTGGGCGCTGCCCAGTGAGCCTGCAAGGCCTATAGCACAGGATCCACCTGTAATATAAGGCCCAGCAAGCTCACAGGGCAGCGCGCAGAGTTAGGCCCAGAAGCCTGCATTTGAGAGGAGCTCGAGAGGGTGGGAGCAGCAGCCCTTATAAACCACTCTCGAGCTCCCTCAGCTAGCGAGGTGGGACTAAACATCCCACCGCACCCGCGCCAGCTCAGGGCCTTTGGTCCCGGTTGCTGCCACCAACCGGGACTAATGCCCCCCTTTAGTCCCGGTTGCTGCCACCAACCGGGACTAAAGGCCCCTCCTTCCCGTCCTTTGGGCTGCTGAAAAGAAACAAAATAAAATAAATAAAGCAACAAAGAAAACAAATAATTTCAAATTTAAACTATTCAAATTTGAATACTACTTGCACTAACAGAAAGTTCGTAATTGGTTTTACAAAAGAAAATAAATAATGCAGAAAACAAAACAAAAAAACTTGAAAAAAAAAATAGCAACAATAAATATTTTTTTGTAAGTAGAAACAAAATCAAATAAATAAAGAAACAAAGAAAACAAATAAATAAAAATAGCAACAGCAAGTATTTTGTTGAAAGTAGAAACAAAACTAAAAAATAAAGCAACAAAGAAAAAAAGAAAAAATATGCCACCTGCTGGGCCCACACGGCCTGAATACGACTAGAAACCCAACCATGGGCCAGGATTCAGGCCCGTAGAAAGCCCAGCAAGTCCACAGGCAAAGCAGTGTCAGTTTAGGCCCTTAGGCCTGCAGTTTAGAGGAGTTCGAGAGGAGAGAGGCAGCGGGGCTTATAAACTGGTGCTGCTCTCCCTCAACTAGCGAGGTGGGACTAAACTTCCCACCGCACCGCGGCAAGGCCTTTAGTCCCGGTTGCTGCCACCAACCGGGACTAAAGGGTGGCATTAGTCCCGGTTGCTGCCACCAACCGGGACTAAAGGCCCCACCTTCCCGCCCTTTGGGCTGCTGAAAAGGGACCTTTAGTCCCGGTTGGTGGCAGCAACCGGGACTAAAGGGGGCTATTAGCTTCGTACCATCATGCTACTGTTACTTTCGCCTAATGATGAAGTATTGGTTTTGTTGAATCCTTTGACACTAGCTAGACAAAATGTGACATGAGGGGGTCTAGGGTTTGTGGATCGCCGAGCAGTCGGGGGTCGAGGGGTCGAGAGAGGTTGCCTAGCTAGTGTCAAAGTATTGAAAAATTCCATGACTTCATCATTTGCCAGAAGTAACCGAGGCATGTTGGTACGAAGTTATGCAAAGATGTTCTGGAACGGAGTTCCTGATAGGATAATCCGTCTTTTGTTACGGATTATCTTATCTGGGACTTCGTTCCAAAACAACTTTGGAGAGCTTCGTACCATCATGCTACTGTTACTTTCGCCTAATGATGAAGTATTGGTTTTGTTGAATCCTTTGACACTATAGCTAGACAAAATGTGACATGAGGGGGTCTAGGGTTTGTGGATCGCCGAGCAGTCGGGGGTCGAGGGGTCGAGAGAGGTTGCCTAGCTAGTGTCAAAGTATTGAAAAATTCCATGACTTCATCATTTGCCAGAAGTAACCGAGGCATGTTGGTACGAAGTTATGCAAAGATGTTCTGGAACGGAGTCCCTGATAGGATAATCCGTCTTTTGTTACGGATTATCTTATCTGGGACTTCGTTCCAAAACAACTTTGGAGAGCTTCGTACCATCATGCTACTGTTACTTTCGCCTAATGATGAAGTATTGGTTTTGTTGAATCCTTTGACACTATAGCTAGACAAAATGTGACATGAGGGGGTCTAGGGTTTGTGGATCGCCGAGCAGTCGGGGGTCGAGGGGTCGAGAGAGGTTGCCTAGCTAGTGTCAAAGTATTGAAAAATTACATGACTTCATCATTTGCCAGAAGTAACCGGGGCATGTTGGTACGAAGTTATGCAAAGATGTTCTGGAACGGAGTCCCTGATAGGATAATCCGTCTTTTGTTACGGATTATCTTATCTGGGACTTCGTTCCAAAACAACTTTGGAGAGCTTCGTACCATCATGCTACTGTTACTTTCGCCTAATGATGAAGTATTGGTTTTGTTGAATCCTTTGACACTATAGCTAGACAAAATGTGACATGAGGGGGTCTAGGGTTTGTGGATCGCCGAGCAGTCGAGGGTTGAAGCTAGTTCTATATAGTAGCATGTTCCGCGCGCGCATCTCCTATATCTTGATTCAAGCGCTAGCTAGTTTCATCAATACCAATTTGGCATTCTTGCTTATCAGTTTGATTGAGCTCTATTTCTTGTAAAGTGGTTGTGGCAGGAACCCGGGAATGATTATTGTGGATACTACATTTGCGAGTCCATCCGCCACACGACCTGTGAGCGGGGCTACACTGATGAACAATTTAAAGTGCGTAAGCAATCAATAATATTCACAAATTTATAGCATCATTTCATGTATTGACCCCCTACTTCAAATTAGATGTTTCGGATGCGGGATGAACTCCTAACACCAGATCGTCTGCGAGCAATTCAAGAGGAATTGGCGGCATTCTTCCTTGAACACGTGATCGCTGAAGACGGAGAATACTATGTGGACCCTGCATCCATGTGTTAGGAGATTATTTTTGTAAGAGATAATTATTGTATATATGTGCCCGGTAGTGTCGGATCGATAGATATACGAGAACTTGTTGTTCGACCAATCTCTCGGAGAAGGAGAGGTGGTCGATATTATTACTTCTCTCTGTATGCATATATATATATGTTGATTATATATACGAGATCTTCTATTCCTTCGTTTGCTTAGTATAGCTAGCAGCTAGCTAGCTAGCTAGCGTGACTCTAGTCCATATATATACGTATGTGTAGTATGTAGCGTCGACCAAAAGCACGGACATAAGAGAGAACACTTCTCTCTATTAATTAGCTAGCTAACACAATATATCAAACACCTAAATTAACCCCCAAAACCTAAAACCCCCCCTCCCCTTTCAAAAAAAAAAAACAAAAACCACAGCTACAGAAATGCTGACACGTGCATGCCTTTTGGTCCCGGTTGGTACCACCAACCGGGACTAAAGCCCCTCCTGCCTGGACTCGGTGCACAGGCCACGTGGACACCCTTTTGCCCCGGTTCTGGATTGAACCGGGACTAAAGGGTCAGAGCATTAGTACCGACCCTGTTGCCCCGGTTCCAGAACCGGGGCTAAAAGGCCAAATGAACCGGGGCTAAATCCCCTTTATCTACTAGTG
>LR738712.1:23808113-23826301 GCA_902687465.1 Secale cereale
AATTAACCCCCAAAACCTAAAACCCCCCCTCCCCTTTAAAAAAAAAAAAACAAAAACCACAGCTACAGAAATGCTGACACGTGCATGCCTTTTGGTCCCGGTTGGTACCACCAACCGGGACTAAAGCCCCTCCTGCCTGGACTCGGTGCACAGGCCACGTGGACACCCTTTTGCCCCGGTTCTGGATTGAACCGGGACTAAAGGGTCAGAGCATTAGTACCGACCCTGTTGCCCCGGTTCCAGAACCGGGGCTAAAAGGCCAAATGAACCGGGGCTAAATCCCCTTTATCTACTAGAACTAAGGCCCTGTTCGGCAACCATCCACGGAGCGGAGCACGTGGAGATCGGTTCTAATCGCTCCGTAAATTATAGCTCCATGCCAGTCCACTCCGAAGGGGAGTTGCAGAGCGGAGGGATGCCAAACAAGCTGCAAGTTACTAAAAAATAGCATTTGCACACAAATTGATATAAAGAACAAGAAGCGAAGGAAGTCAGATGGGTTACCTATCCAGCGGGAGCAGTAAATAAAATATGTATGCGCACGAGAAAATTAGAAGTGCATCTAAGCATAACATGTGCAGGTCACATACCAATAATAGACATAGTTAGCATCAGGAGAATCCACCAGATCTTTAACCAACAGAAACAAAGCTACCCTCATCCTCTAAACGGTTGTCATCCTATAACCTGCACTCCGTCATGAATATCAATGCTTCTTTTTCATTAGCAGCTGGAAGAAGGCGGCGACGACGAAGGAAGCGAGGCCATGGCGGTGTTGCGACGGGGAAGGGGCAAGCTGCTGGAGCCGGCAACCGCAACTTGCTGGGGGTTGGAGTGTCAGCGGAGATCTGGGGCAAAGAGGCGCGGCTGTTTTTTCTCTTAACAGAAAACGATTTGCTAATCAAGAACTGATGTGTATCTAATCGAACGTCCGCGCGGTGACAAGCCGAATTCCGGCCCGTCGACCGGCGGCTATCATCGGCCTTCTCAAAATGACAAATCCTCCAAAAGTGATAAAAATAAGTAGGTTAATGTTTTCAACTGAAGACTGCCAGGGCTTTACACCGGCATTTTCCGGCATGCTAACTTTTAGTTCTAATAAAAAAGAAAAGAACAAAGGAAATAATAAAAGCGGCAAAAAAGGCATGGCGCATACAACTCCATGGCAAAACATTTTATATTGATATCCAAAGTTGCATCACGGATTGTGTATTCTTTGTGTTGTTCTTTTTGAATCTACACGCTTGCGAGCAAACATAAAAACAAAAATATATCAATTAATACAGGGTCAATTCATATATATCAATAAATACATACCCTGCTAACTAATCTCATACAGAACCTTTACCTCTAGATCTAAATTGGCGAACTTGCAAGGAAATTTTAGCATAGAGGGAAAGGGGGGGAGGAGCACTCGCCTTCCACGTTGCATGACCTTCATCGACCCAGCAGCATTCCAAGCCAAGATATGCCCATGGTGTTCTAAAAATCTGCAGAACATCCCGTAAAACATTAAGTGTGTCCTACATACAGAACATGAGCAAGATCGATGCATGCCTCTAAAATCAAGAACCACTAAATATGATTCAAAAAGAACAATGGAGAGCTTAATATATCGTTCTAGGCCACAGCCAGCACCACCCCTCCACCACGACCTCCTTGTCAGTCCCGCCGCCAACAGCCACATTAACGTGAGGAGACGCAGGGGTGCGGGCCGGCGAACATATACATGCATGTAACAATTGAGGTATAGCAAAATAAAGAGAATCACTCAAGCTGGGAGGGCCAGGACGTTGTTCTGTAGGCGATAATGGATTCGTGAAATCTGTGGACAAGTAAAGAGATTCAGCACAGACGACTTTCATGTTAACTGAAACTACACAATAACTGGCAAGCTTTATAAAAGATGCAAGCATTAGTGTTCACTCAAGATCATAATAAGAATTGTAATTTAAGGTAAAGACGTCTCAGCAAGTTCATGACTTGGCCTCACCTCCGAACATCCCAGCAGAAGCCAGCCCACAGCCGGCGATGTGGCGTTCTGAGTAGCGCTGGGGGGCCGCCATGAGTCAGGATCCAGGCCCGTCGTCGTCGCGGCCGTCCGGCCCCATTGATCAATCGACCGGCAGCGCGCGAGAGCGAGGAGGAGGTAAGCAATACCAGGGTTGCCTCCCGCGGCGTCGATCTAGCGAACGCCTTGAGGCGGTCCAGATGGCTCTCGGAGCCCACCACGACTCCATGGCCAGGCGGCGCCTGCACCACTCCTCCAGCTCCGCGGTTAGGTGGGGATCTGCGAGGGCAGCAGCGTGTGCGGATCCGTGTCGGGGTCGGGGTCGGCGTCGTGCGGTGGGGATCGGCGGCGGCGGCGGCGCTGGGGATTCGAGGTCATGGCACATGAGCTCCACGTCCGACCAGTGGAGATGGGTGATGGCGGCGGCATGCGAGAGGGGTGAATGGCGGTGGCGGTGGCGGCGGCATACGAGCGGATTGGCGGCAGCGGCGCCGACGTGACCTAGATCGAGGGGAGCGTTGTTGCCTGATTATTGTTAGCTACACGCGAGGAGGCTCTTTGCCTGGTCTTTTTTCGTTTCGTGTGGGGGTAGCCTCTTTGTGATGTGGGAAGTGAGAGGGGACGAAAAAAACCTACGAAAAAAACCGGACGAAAGCGGTGAGACGAAAATTAACCGATGAGCGGAGACTACCAACTAAGACATTAGAAGTAAAGACTAGTAGAAGGCCCGTGCGTTGCTACGGGCTACAATGCATATAAATGAATCATTAAGGTTGTCTTAAAGGTAGAAGCTCATTTCTCTCTCCTACATCCGGGCTTGTTTGGCCATCAAACAAATATCTATGCCCCCATTGTGTCAAAATCAAACTAATGCGGTGGTTTTATATTCGTAGATGTATGCCCTCATCTGTTATACAATAGTACAAGATTAGACGATTCAACTTTCAGGGGACGAAAATGGAAGAATCCACTAACCTTTTTTTGGTACAAATCACGACAACTATAAAAAACTCGCACAAAGAAACAACATGCAACTTGGTCCGTAGAGATCCTTCAAATCTTTCTATCCGCCGTGGCGCCGTCGCTGAAATCACTGTCAATGAAGAAGCAGAAAACCATTGCACCTTCACCCGACCGGGCACGCCTATGCGCATTGTAAAAGCTCCACACAAACATTCTCTAGGCTACATGGTACTCCTATAATCAAGAAAAACTTTCCATCCCTGGCGGACCTTCAGCAAGGCTAGATGGGCCATGGCCCGCCCAACTTTGCATCACCTGCTCCTATTACAGTCATGGCACAGGCCAAGGAAAACCCAATTTCTTACAGTTTAGCCTACTGAGCCCACCCAGTAATTTGCAGCAAGCTAAGCCACTGGTTGCCATCACAACCGGAAGAACCAGTATCAAGCACTTGCATGATTAGTTTAACCTTCTAGAATATGTAGGACGAAAATTGTCTTAAGCAAACAATTCAATAAAGACATAGGAATACACTGAGGTTTCCCAAAAATAAAACGCGGAAATAACTCCGTTTGAGTACTTCCAAATATCTCTTTTTTCATGTGCAGCTTAAGTAGATGAACTCAATATCTGCATGACAATTGATAATTGGCTACGAATCTCTTGTTATGGGACACAATATGCGTTACAAATTGTAACGATATTAGGCATGGTTTAGAGTGGACATTTACTGAAATATTTGTACATGATTAAGCAAAATAATTTGAAATTATTACATAAAAATAAAGAGTTCATTTCGAAAAGAAAAACACAAAGAGTCTGCAATAACACCAATAGGCTGGTTGTCGATGCAAGAACATCAAAAAATTTATTGAACAACATGCACAATAGCAACACAAACCTCTGACAACCACTCAATCTATGTTTGTGTTGCTCTTATGAAAAACACCACTTGTCTACACTCACGTATTTAGGCTAAGAAAATTTCTGCAAATCCTGCAAAAAAAATTCGATGATGATGCAAATAATCATAGTTAGCTTCCTAGCTAAGATGCATAAATAAGAATGCAAAGAAAAGAAAAAAAATATAATTGATTATCCACTCCTGGCATAATGAAAGAAAGGAAGAAAGAGCACCTGCCTGTTGGCTCAGGCATGCTGGCTTCCGGCCTATAGCGGTTGCAGTCGCCGTCCCCGCCCGTTTCTGCTATAAAAGTAAATGCATATGTATATATGGTTAAAGATTTTGTATTTCTTTAAACAATTGTGAGAGATGTGAGGTAGACAAACTTGAGCTATTTAAGCCCAACCTGGATTGTCACACGAAGAAAGAACCTGAAGTTTAAATGTCATTTGAGAGAAAAGACAACTATGTTATCATTGGCCCGACATTTCTAGCAAGACGTGGTCGACCATGGTATTTCAATGTACTTCTCTAGATTCTGCTCGTAGGGGACAGGGAGGATAGCACCAGGAAGAAGGCTGGCAACCAAGATAGCACAGGAAGAGGGCCAACAATCTAGGGGTGAGGGCGGTGAGGCGGCTAGGGATTGTGGAAGGGAGGGCGTGCGTAGGGATCTTGTGGTTTTCTCGGGTTTTTTTGTCCACTGGTTTTGTGTGCGGGGATGGAAAGAAATCGGAGTCGAGATGGTGGGAGGCCTTCGATCGATGGGTGGGCTAGCGAGCGAGCTGACGAACGAACGAGACGAAGTATGGACTGCGACTTTAGGAGTACAGATTCATCAACTGAGACATTAGGAGCGAGACAAAAGGGAGTTTATTTACTGCTCCCTCGACGTATTGTTTTCTTTGTTTGGAGATTGATTACCATCCGTGAGTTAAGGTAAGGTTAATGTGATTGAGCGATTTTTCTGAAAATCAATTATTTGTTTTCTAATTAATGTGATTGAGTGATTTAAGGTAAGGTTAATTAATTTAGATTTGCTCTTTAGAGATTGTTCGTGATTGATTCTACATTACTACATAACTTGCACCAGTATGGAAAGTTCTGATCTGTTCAGATTTCTTTCATTGTGTGGGAGGGTGACGCGAAAATAAACCGACGAAGTGGGGGGAGGGGACGAAAAAAATCTACGAAAAAAAACCAGCGAAGGTGGGAGGAGGTACCAAAAAAAACCATGGGAGGTGGGACGAAAAAAACCTGGAAGCGAGACTACCAACTGCTCCATTAGGAGTGGGAGGTGGGGTGGGGATGGGGTGACGAAAAAAAAACGGTTGAAAAAAACCAGACGAAGTGGGAGGTGGGACGAAAAAAAAAATCTGGAACAAAGACTACCAACTGCTCCATTAGGAGTAGAGATTTTTGGGTATGTGCAACTTATTAGTACGTCCATGCAAAAAAAAAAAAAGACTAATTATTGCGTACATGCGACTAGTTTATCTACATATAGCAAACTTAAAATGATTTGCAAACAAATGATTTACTTATTTACCCTTTTAAGTATGTTTATATTTTTTTATAGGAGAAAACCTGAGAATACATAATATATTTTAGGTACCTACATTTTATAATAAGAGGATACATGTATGTATTCAAGATACCTTAGACACCAGAAATGTTACTTTCCTAAAAAATTCCGATATACGACACACCGGAAAATGTGATATCCAAAGTAAACTATGTATACACCCGGCTAAAAATTTGAGATATACAACATACCGGAAAATGTTAGTTTCACATACATGAATAGTATACCCAATGTTTCTGTACATATATATACCTCGCTATATAAATGGTACTAAAGAGTTCTAGTTATCTAGTTGAACTGTATACACAAAGTAAAATATGTATATACCCATCTATGTATATACCTGGCTAAAAATTTGAGATATACGACATACCTCAAATGTTTATGTACTTTTATATATCCGGTTATGTTAATGCTACGGAATTGTTGTAGGTATCGAAGTATATGGACATACATCAAATAATACGTGTACAAAAAATAAAATGTTATACCCAAGTATACGAAGTAATTCTGAGCCATTAATTTCTAGTTTTTCCTCTCTCCTAATTATATACAAGGAAGGATTGAATATATGTCATTTATTTTGCATGCCAGAAATACGTTACCATACATAGCGTGGGCTAATAATATCCATTTATGATTAGCGTTGTAATTGTTTCCAAATATGTATACCCATTAATTTCAATCTCTATTTCTCTATTACTATTAAACAATCGAGCTGTGGCAGAAACATTACATCTCAGTCATACATCTGCATATCTCAATGGACCAGATTGCCTCAATGTTGTAACACATCATTTAACGTAATCAATTAATAACAATCATCATCATCTACGCCATCATAATTACGTAATAATTACCACGATCTCGCTCCAACCTAGGCCTATTTTAATCATATCAATTAGCAAGACTTACCATGTTTCACGCCATCATATTTTCTTTTTAAACGCAGCCTTGAGTGATGCGTACATAGAAAGAAAATATCAATTAGCAATAATTACCATGATTCACGCCATCATGTTTTTTTTAAAAAAACTCAGCCTTGTGTACTGCGTACATATAGAAGGAAAAAATGAAAAAGGTCTAGCCCATGTTCGCATGTAGGCAGAGAATAACGTGGAAACCAAATCGTTCGTTTCCCTGTTTGTTCGGATCATAGTATCGATCAGACCCTGATCTTGATTCCGATGGTTCGTTGACTTCCGTCACTTCCTTCTTTTCGTTCACCCGTTTGAGTGTTCGTCGTCTTCGACGGATCGACTCTTGGTTTGACTCTCTCGGTCTTCTCGTATTCATATAACAATACACATCTAAATGCGATCTAACGGTGGAAAGGTAAGGAGTCTGGGCACCTAGGTGTCCCAAACTGCCGTCCTATATATTAGGGAAAGATTATTGCCATGTGACAGACCACATATAATGACGTGTAGGAAAAACCACCTTCAATAACATCTTAGCGGCTTATTTATATGGTTTTAGATAGTTCAGAAGTAGAATAACGCGGTGGCGCGAACGATATTAGAACCTGGCAGAAAAGATACCTAACAAAAGAACTATCCCAGTCCATTGGCTTGGGTGGGAAGGTCAGAATAGCGCAGTGGCGCGAACGATATTAGAAACTGGCAGAAAACATACCTAACAAAAGAACAATTCCAGTCCAATGGCTTTGGTGGGAAGGTCCTTCCTAGTAGACCAGGGTTCAAGACCCACAACTTGCCAATTTTGGAGATTTTTATTTTTTATTTTTTATTTTATAAGGTGGTAAAATGTTTAAATAATTATTTTATAGTATGGTATTTGTAGTTGTTGGAGATTGCATCTCTACTCCTAACTAGTAGAATGCCCGTGTGTTGCTATGGGCAAATGATTGAAAATAAATTAAGGAGGCACCTATATGTCAGGTACTTGACAAAACTTCACTTCTCTTTTTGGCAATCAAAACAATATCCAACGGTTAGGAACATGCTACCACCTATTCATTTTCTTCTTCCTTTCCCATAATGGTTACTCCACCATGCCCTTCCCAAGCCTAATTTCCTTCCTCCATCCCCGCAACCCTAGGAACATGTTATCACCTATTCATATTCTCCCTCCTTTCCCAAACTACTCCTCCTCCATCGTGCCCTACCCAAGCCTAATTTCCTTCCTCCATCCCCGCAACCCGCGGCTATCACCTCCCCCCTCCCCTCTACCACCCACCACCGCCATGTCGGTTGCCGCCTCGGCTATCCTCGATGAACAACTTTGATGTCACCCCTCCCCCACCCGCACGCCCATGCACCTTCACTGATTACGTTTCAAACTCGCTCCCGCTCGTACATGGCTCGGCCTCGCTGTGGTCGGCTCTCCTCATGTCATTCCCATCTTCGGCCTCGTGCAAAGCAGAAAGTAGTGACACAAGAACAAAAATTCAGACACAATGAGATTTAGCAAAACCGATAAAATCAAAGAAGTGGGCGATACTTGATTCATACACATACTTCACATCACAAATTTATCATACATCAATCATATGTCAACAACTCATTTGAACAATTATTTGGTTAAAAAAATTAAAAATTATTAAGATCGTCTTTAAGGTCAAAACTCATCTCTTCAGCATACGTCCGGGCGTGTTCGGATATCAAAAGGGCGCCCGGCAGGCTCCCAAAATTCAACCGTCTAGATAGTCCATGCTCCCCTAAATCTAGACCATATGTGGAGGACAAATATAGTTGTCCAGAGACTATCTACATTGTCATCTCCAACATGTGGGCCGAACATAAAAATCACCCCCTCCCCCGACGTAACCTTCATTTTTCCTGTCGGACCCTCTCCTTCCTGCTCGATTTCCCGTCGTAGCGGAACATTTCTTGCTAGAAGACTCTCCTTTAGAACTGGATAATGTCCACCTCACATTCACCCCTGGCTCGCTCTCTCCTTCACACCGTACTTTCCCACAAACACCGAGGATCCCTCACCAATCGCCCGCCTCGATCCCCTCCGCATGTGTTCATGTCGATACGCCACCGCAATCCCGTAATTAGAGGGGACAAAGCGTGTGCCGCCCATGATCCCCCCTCCCCCCCAAAAAAGCTAAAAAAAGTAGATATGATATCTCTGAGCCATTGCCACATTGTAAAATATAGTTGAATGTTGTGCATTACCAACAATTGCAGCAAGCACGACTAATGTTGTAGCGACCCACTTCTAATGTCGTTGTCTATGTATGAATATATTGTAAGCAAAAAAAAAGTTGTATACCTTTAAAAACATAAAGGAGATAACCATAGTGTTCTAGCTGAGGGTTGTATAAGAGATCCTGGAGCAGCCCTAGTGCATGTTCCATTTGAAAAAAATACATAACTATCTGATCATACTACTTGCCAGGAAATTAATCATTTGCAAGATGGGAATTAGCGCAGAGAGTAACAGATGTATGGATGCTTTTGTCGAGATTCAACTTAAAAACAAATGAGAAGAAATATCATCAAAACACATACTGATCTTCGTTGTAATTTCACATGTTATTCCATGGATCCTATAAACAAAAGAAGAGGTATGCAAAATAGCCGGAACCACAAAATGCACAACTATATCACATCTCACAGGCGAGCATGTGAAAATCCAATGGGCTGGAACTATCAAGCAACATAGCAGAAAAAGCTTTGACAATCCATGTGCTAAACTAATCAGAAGACATGCTAGCATATTATCTGTAGAAGTGGTTGTGGCACGTTGTATGAACAATCTGATAGCAGATCACCTGTAGTGCAATTAACGAACATTTATAGTTATTCCATTGCTTGATTGGCTCAGCAGCGAAAGCAACAATCTGCTCCCAGATCATACGAGCAAGTTATTTACTATATCATGATAAAAGATCTAATAAAGTTGTGAAATCCTCAACAATCAAGGCTCCTTTCATATGCTACAACAGGACTCACATATATTCAGTATCCACATTAGACAAAGAACTCGAGCACCTATTGATCAAGAAGGAAGAATGCTACATTTATATTAATTTAAGAAATCCAAAAGTTGAATTTCACATGTTATTCTGCTAAAGATCAACTTGCTCCATATAACTTATGAAGTGTAGACAAAGTTTGTAGTAGTGATTAATTCCATACCGTTGCCAATCTTCTGCTCCTCGTGTCACCACAGCGTCGCCAATCTTGTGTACATCGCTGTGGTGATCTCCTTGTACTTTCTAACATTTTTTCCTCTATCAATGCAATGATACGCCATCTAGGCGCATTCGAGAAAAAAGAAGTAGTCCTACATATTACAGAAGAGCCTCATGCTAATGCAACTGTAGTTAGAAAACAAAGTCCTGGAGGCATGACACAATAAAACATAAAGCATAGAAACAAATTACAACACGGTAAAGAGACCAAGAGATTTTCCATTATTTTAAAAAAGTGTTGAGGGGCGACAGATGGCGTCGACTTCGGCAGCCAACAATCCCAAGGTGTAGCATGGTGGAGTAGGCGATGATGTGCAGCCTTGGCCAGCGTAGGGCAGCGGCTGATCGTAGTAGCAGCAGGCGGAGCGCTTGACTTACCCGTAAAAGAAATCGACATCATATTGACATCTAAACTGCACAACACTAATATATGTGAGCCTGTGGAAAATAAGTGTAAGCAGAAGTATCAAGAACTTTGAAGTTTGCTGCAAGAAAATTGATAACACTAAATGGAAGTTCCCCTAGAAGGCTAGAAATGTGTTAAATTTTGGAGTGTTAATATCGAATGTAAAAGGTCCAAGAATATACACAACTGGGCACTGGCACACCAAGAAACATTGTCATTAGCTCAAACCCGAAAAGATAAACATCGTAGGGAAAAGGAGATTTTTAATATCCTAATATTAGAAATATGATGAACATTGATGCATTCCTCCAAAAACTGATTGACACCAAATTTTGAACGGATGCATAACTGACACCTTCATTCCATTATGTTGGCAAAAAAACGGCATAGTGGGAAAAATTGATCAGGCTAAGGCAGAAGGATGCAGAGGCTGCAACGGGATTCAGAAAAAATTATCCTCACTGAGGATCTTGCATAATTTTTCATACATAACTTGATTATCTCTATATACTATTAAAGGCGATAAATTTTTTGTTTCTATGACAACAAATTCAAATCCAGCTTGAGAGGATAGAGCACAAACCAGTGAAAACCAAGATTAAGAACACAAATACTAAGAAAATGAACTAAAGCATGAGTAGGTAGTTGATGCCCTGCTCGGCTTGGTCTATGTATTCATGCAAGAAATTATGAACATAGAAAATAGACCCACAAAGTAAAAAAAAAATTTACTTAGCTTTCAAAAAAATGTTATACTTCCCTAGATCTTAAGCACCCAGTTTTACGACGACCATCTCCTGTAAAATTATGTGCTCCAAGTTCACCATGACATGGTCCAATTAACGCCCCTTATTGTCCTTATTCTGTTTCTTATCTGGCAAACCACCTCATCTCCCAACTGACTAATATCTGCAAACAATAGGCAGCAGAAATTATCACCGCATGACATAGGCAGAAGAAAACACATAACTTGGTCCTAGTCGATGAAGATGCTAGATATTTGCACAAGTGCCCACGTACCTTGGTGTAGAGTGGACATTGTCATACTTGAAGTGTTGCACTGGATGGCATGCTTGCATGGGCCCATGCAGCTCTGGCCACTGCTTGCGCCACGCTCGCCGACGCTGCTCTGCCACTGCCGCAAGCACCAGCCACATGCTCCGCCGCGAGCAGCCAACCAAGATGTTACATCTTTGCACGAGTGCTGCGTTCAGGTGTGCAGTTCATCTTGTAAATTAAACACATATAAATTATCACTCAACAACATATGGTCAAAATACATTAGTTCGTATACTTGCAATGAAGATTCTGAATTTTGAAACTATCTTGCCACTTCACACTCACGGCTGGGGAAAAAGAGAGTACCCATGCAAACTTTTAGTTTCGAAATCATGATAGCAAAGAAACACCATGAAAGATAAAATAGGTTTATTATTTACCAGTTCAGCGCACGGCCATTTGTCTGAACAAAAACAAAATTTGGCTTCAGTCAGAGAGGTAGAACTCTGTGTCAGTAGTTGTCTTGTCACTGAACTTTTAAATGGTCGGCAATAAAGGTTGCTGCCTAATTTTAGAATGCAAAGTGTAAGTTTTCCATGTGTAGGTGTAGCAGCTAACAGCTTTGAACCAAACTGAATAAAAGTGTCAAAATGGAATCCTTTCTGACCTCACAATGCCTATGAATTTCAAGTAGCCATCATTTAAACACCAGACACACTGTCCCTGCAAAAAGAGGTGTAAAAATCAAATCTGAACCGAACTTGACAGAATTCAAAAGTTGTATAGCCGACAATGGACCATCATATACAAGAAGATCTAGTAAGCAATGCAAGAGCACACACGTACAAAGGGGTGAACATGCCTGGTTGGTACTTTAATTTAACACATCGAATCATTGAGTTAGCTAGGTCTAGTTACACATACAGAGTTTAACATCAAGTGGCTGAGTTAGCAATGTCTAGCACAAAGTTAGGCATGTGACTTCATGGGAAGAACTGGACATACCAATTCATTTGCGAGGCCAGGCCAGACCAACCTGCTTCTTTCCCCCTCTGCGCTAGCTCCAAGATGCATGTCTCGTCCTGGTTGATTAACCGCGACCTCGACCACTTCGATCCGCCGATGCTCGGCACCCCTACCAAGACCCACCAATCAGTCCTTGCTTGTGTCCATGGTGAAGACGAAGTTGCAGAATGAAGATCTTGGCCAACCCACCGACCACGCACACATTCCTCGCGCGGTTCCTACACCTGCCAAGGTTAGCAGCGCGTGTCCGCACTTCCTCAGCCTCTGCTTGTTCCTGCGCCTCGCTGTAAACATCATCAGGTGTGTAACCTGCATACAGAAGAAAGATTGATATGTGCATGTAAAACTGAGAACCAGCAAATCTGATTCGAACACAAAAGAACAAGGGCAAGCTTATGCTATCCTGCTGAGCCACGACCGGCACTACCCCTCGCCGTTTCAGGAGGAACGAGAGAGCACGAGCAGACCACCTCGGGACGAAAACCACCTTGTCAGTCGCGCATGGAGTCGAGGAAGGCCGAGCCTAGAATTGCGGGAGGTCGTGACGACGTCAGCAATGTCGCCACACCGAAGATGGGGGTTGCTAGACGAGAGACAAGAGGGAGATAACTGGATCAAGATAGCTTTTAACCTAGTGTTTTCCCCAGAAAAGATACTTCAGTGAAATAAACACAGCTCAAGATAGCACTGTGAGCTGGTTCATGTTAAGATCATGCTAACTTTCACAAGGATACCGAAAATGACCACTCCAGCTAGTAGATTCTCCAAGGAAAAGAAACCCTATTCTACACATAGCAAACCTATATCATTTTTAGTATAAATTAAGGCTTGACATTCCATTTTGGCTGATATTTTGTTCAATCTATATACATGGAAGATACTATTGAATTTATAATCACAACTTGTATCATTATTAGTGACATTGAATCAAAAGATAGATAAGCAAATTCAAGGGTATCATCTCATATGCATGCCTCTGCGACTTAGTACATACCTTGTGACTTAGGCTTGTAAAATGGCAGAATTAACTTCACTCGTCGTGTTCAAGCGTTGTGAAACATCCAATAGTTCCATGTATAGACATAATTATACATCTTCACAAATACAAAGAAATAATCATAGGTGCTACAGTTTTTTCTAATTCCCTGAGAAAGGCTTGCTGTAGAATTACCGAAAATATTAGATACAAATCAAAAGTAACATCACAACATGTTATTAAACAGAATGGTATTGCCAGAAAAAAATCTTTACCTAATAATAAAGCACGGAACGAGTTTGTCGGGTTCACCGTCACAATACGCTTCTTCCCTTGAATTTACGCTTTCAGTTTGAATTTAAACATATAAGCGAGGTGGTACTAATGAAACGTTATTTTTAGCTTCTCGTAGGTTAATTTTCTATCTTCTCACACGTTATTGGGCCATCAGCGCAGCGCACGTTATTTCTAATTGGGTCTCCGTCTTCCCCAGCCCGCACTCACCACCCCTACCGCATCGCCGCCCCCGCCGCCCAAACCGCCCTCGTCCGTCCCCGGGGTTCCCCGGCCGCCATGGCTCTCTCTGATGATGCACCACCGTTCCTACAGGACACTCCCTCCCTGCCGCGCGTAGCCGGATCCTTCTTCAACCCCGGACTCATCTCAGGTTTGACACCATGGAGCACGACGGTGCAGCAACACGGCCTCCCCATCAGCCCCTGTGAACCCGAGCCGCCACACCAATGGCACCCCACCGCCGGCCATCGTGTCGCATCCCCATGACCCCGTGTCATATGTCGTGCCTCCGCTAAGCCCTCGCCTTCCTGTGCTCGAGACCTCTCCACCTTGCCTCACCCCTCTCCAGTCGTCATTGAGTTCGACAGACGAGGCAGGGAGGCCGGGGAATAGCTGCTTGTGCGGGCAGTGGGCATGCTCGGTCCTGGAGGAGAAAGAAGTTGTTGCGGCTACCGTGCGCAATGGAGGCTGGACACGGCGGTCGGCGGATGGGCAGCGTCGGCGGATGGGCATTGGATCCTACTTGTGCGTTGGAGTCAGTTTGCATGCTGACTAGACAGTGCGCTAGCTTGTTCTGTAGTTACTCTGTAGCTACCTGCTACCACTGATCGAAGTTGGAAGCTCAATGTAAGTTGCGCACTTACCTTGTTTACTTGTGATGGTTTTTCCATGCGTGATTCTTTGGGGCATAGGAATTTTACTAAAACAAGCTCGACTTCCACAAGAATCTGAACAATTTCCTGGTCCGGTTTTAAAGATACATGTTTGGGTACATAGGTTTCAGTGATTGAAAATATTGCATGTTATTATTGGTGAGTAAGTTCATGGACAAATAAAACTGGAAGATTAGGGGGGAATTTGCTATCAATTTTTGATTTGATACTCTGACGTATTCTGTTGTCGCCAAAATTATATAGTCAAACGAGGCGTGTAGCACAAGTATTCAGTCTAGAATGATTTTTGGGTGACGATAATCATGAATTCTCTTGGGTTCTTTCCTGATATTTGGAAGTTGTAGAATATCATAACCATTATTTATTTGAAATATGACATCTCCATTGTTACTGTAGAATGTCATATCCATTATTTATTTGAAATATGACATCTCCACTGTTATTACTGGAGCTGAAAAATATATTTCACAACTACCTAAATAAATCTATTTTGTCATCTATTACTGACTTTTTGACTCCCAGGTCCAAAGAAAAAAGGGCTCCAAGTGCAACCTTATGTATGATTGTACAAAACATTTGTAGGTTAACCAATAGAAATGATCAGCAAAAGTATTTCATCATACAAAGTAGCCATGTGACAATATCTAGATATTTCTTCGACACATCATAGCTTCGTCAAACATTGAAGAAAGGTCTTTTTTATTGATTTCACATTCCACGTGGCTGTAAGTGTTTATTAATGCTAGCAAGTAATTAAATCTTTGACTTGCTCTTGCCAACTGGGCGAAGAATCATTATGAGAAACAACCAGATCACTCCACTAGGTTTGAAATTCAAAAATCCAGTAGCTTATGCAGCCTATAATTAGCTTTTCAAGATTGTTAGATGATTTCTGTCAAAATGAATACATGGATACTCCACTATCTACAGTTTTGTAATTTTTGCTCTCTGTTTGATTCAACTCCATGTTGATTGCATCTTCAAACAATCCGAAATATTTTTCGAACAAACTAACTCTTGGAGGTTAACTTTTATTCTTGTTATAATTGCAGAAAATGGATGACAAAGCTAAATTGACCGTCGTAGAGGATTTTGATACCCGACCTTCAAAAGAAAAAGCAAAATGTTCTGAGGCGTACTGCTCTAAATTGTCAAATTGATCAGGTGTCAAAGCACGGAACGAGTTTGTCGGGTTCACCGTCACGTCGCTTTTACAAAAAGGTTCCTACTGTTTTAGGTATTCAACCCGCGCTACAATTTTAAGTGTGTAAACTGAAAAAACGTTTTGCCTGGGCCTGGGCACCATCCACTGTATTGGGCCTATAGCTAGAGGCGATAATTTCAGCCCGTACACCTGCTCTCTCTCTATCTCTCTCAACGAACCAATCGTGTGACGGCGACCACCGCAACAACCAGGTCCGGCGGCCTCAACCGCGGCTCACTGGAGGGGCTGGGGTCTCGAGGAGGAGTGATGCGGAGGGCGAGATATACCGGGGAAGTGAAGGAGTGGCGCTGATGGCCCCGGCCGCCGCGGATCCATCGACCTCGCCGCATGGATACTTCGTGGATCCTGCCACGGCCGTAGGGCGTTCAACGTGCTGCTGCTGTTTGGGCATGTGCGTGGACCTTGCCCGAGCGCGGCTGTGTCGTCTGCTCGCTCTGCGTGGTTTTCCTCCTCATGTTACTTGTGCGCCGTGGCACTCTGCCAGGTTGGGCTATGGCGGCCGCAGAGAGTGCCCCAAACAACGACTTGATCTCCCCGACCAGGTGAAACACACACGCATGTCCACTCTTATCTTCTGGTCATGGACGCCCCCGTCTCTCAGTGCACTTGTTCGTCTCCTTGCACTGCTCCCCTCTTTATGGTGATGTTTCACAATTGTAGGAGTGGATTTCACAATTGTAGTGACTTGCAATCTTCTTTGTCTTTTCCACTCCACGCTGTAATGTTAATCTAATGTTTCAATTGTGGTGAGTGGCAGCACCGAGTTGAGTCACCTTCATGACACGTGGATGCAGCTGCAACTACCCAAGACTCCTGGAGTGTGGATTCGTCATGGATGCTGCCAGTACTGCAAGACAGCAAGAGGATGATGTCTGAACTAGCTACAAGAAGTGAAGCTGCTTCCTGGATGCCCTCGAGTCACTTGACTGAATGTACAAGAGAGAAACTGCAATCGACCACAACGACGACATGTGGGTTAGAACTTGCTTGCCTTCTCTTTGTTCCTATTTTTCTGTGTGTAGATTAATGTGGAGTTCTCTACTTATTAATCATGGTTTGTTCCTCCTGCAAATGCCAAAATAAAATAGTTTCTTAGGTGAAAAGAAAATTTGCATCAGTTTTTCCTCTTGCAGTCGTTGTGTTGATTTTTTTATAATAGAAAGTTAAAACAAAATGTTGTCCTGTAGCCACAACTGATGTTGCGTATAGTTGTATATTGAATTTATTTGAGCAGTTATCATACAATCCAAAATCCTATTTTCTGGATAACTAGGTTGATGAAGGACACAAAATTCTATTCCTGTTTGTAGCTTTGTGCAACTGTGTTGTGGTTAATTAGTGACCAATTGGGAATTTAGGAATTAGAGTTCTGGAAACAATCCATGCAACTGTGCCTTCAAACCGGAATCGGAAAGTACTTTTGTATTTCTGTATTTGGGGATGCACGAGATTGTACAAAACCCAATGGTATCAATATATTTCATATATATATATATATATATATATATATATATATATATATATATATATATATATATATATATATATATTAAATCTACGAGTACCTACATGTTCACTCTTAATCCAAAGTTTCTGCTTCTGCAGTAGTATGATTATACCGTTTAGTTCACATCCTTCAGGCCCCGCAGATTCTAATGCAATTTTAAACTCTTCATGTGATTCATTTTGCGCATTTGCTACCCTCTGGATAAATTATTTGCTCTACCTAAAGCAGGCTCATGTGTTAGTATCCATGGCCAATCTGGCTAATTTATGATGAGTAGATTGTTTGACCTAATTTATTGTTTGCTTACTGTCCTTACTCTACATATAATGTATTACCCGTTGCAACGCACGAGCCTTTTTGCTAGTAATAATAAAACACGGAACGAGTCTGTCGGGTTCACCGTCACAATACGCTTTCTTCTCATGTCATAATACGCTTTTACGATTTATATAGACAAAATCGTAATATAAACGAGGTGGTACTAATTTCGTCGGTCCGTCAAAATTTTGTTATTAGGGAAAGATAGGGAAAGAGGGAAAGATGTCCCTGCCATACCTGCGTACATAAAACACAGATCCCACTAAAAACGTTTCATCCGCTCGTATGCATGCCTCCGTATTGGGCCATGTTGCTTTTTATTACCACAATTTCCTGCTGGCCTTTTCTTATGGGCCACGGATGGGCCTTCTTTTATACTGTATAGAAGAAAAGTCACATAAAAAATATAACTCTTGGTAATAGAACTCGTGACTTCAAGGATTGAGTACCATCAAAAGGTGGCTGCAGCGACCGACTCAACCAGCAATATTTCATGTCATGTAATCCCACCTCGCTCCTTTAAGCAGATTGTAACCAGTTTATATAGGATCACATGTTTTCTGAAATATCAACAACAGGACTAAATGACTACAGCCAAGAATTAATGGCTGTCTTAAGGGAGGGATATTAAATGAAGGATTCCATCCTTAAAAAGGAAATTATGAGGCTGGCTGGATTTATCAAGGATGCATCGCAAATAGTAGTAATCAGGAATTGTGGGCTGTCTCAAGGGAGGTGTATTAAAGGAAGGATTCCATCCTTAAAAAGGAAATTGTGGGGCTGGATTTCCAGATTGTGGACTTGCAAGGATTAATAATTATCAAGGATGGATGCACGTGCGCCCGCCCTACTTGAGGGTTGAGGAGGATGGATTTCACGATTGTGATCCTCAAGGAGGAGGGGGGGGGGG
>LR738712.1:23826415-23900403 GCA_902687465.1 Secale cereale
GGGGGGGGGGGGGTGCTGCTGCCGGTATTCCAACAAAGTAAGGCAGCACCGCTGAAAGAAATAGAAATATGACGGATTAAAAAAAAATTGTAAGGCCAAAACAGGTGAAAAAGATTCCAAATATTTCGGCTTTGCAATTTCTGCATACATATTTTTTTAATGCTACCACCGGATTCCTTTATAATCCTCGACGCATTAGAGTTGCTTTGGTCGAACCCACACACAATCAGAACCGCATCGAGAATTATAAGCCATTCAGATGAAGCAGAGCTTGAATCGTGCTTCCTGAATGATGAATTTTCCCATTCAATCTATACCAACCGTAGCAAGACTATGTCGCGGTCAGTAAAAGATTTTCCAATTACTAGAATAATGTAGATGTTGTCAACTTCCTAGACTTTGTTCTTGGTCCGATTGTTGTCGTTGGACGCATGCACCATGCTCCATACCAGCCACGGATGTGAACCGGATGTTGCATACTATGGCATCGCGTCGACGCGGTCATCGAAATGTCACTTTCATGTAAACTTTTGTGTTATTTTTATAGCCTCGTCCGTATGAGTTTAGATCAGTAAGCCTCAAGTTAGTCCGGTCTACCAAGCTCTATCACCGTCACCATAAACCGAATGCCAATTGTTAACATTACTCCTCCACTACTCCTCTGGCCTCCCTCCCCATAGACAACTAATACACCATCATGGGTGTATTGCATCTATAACAATGAAGGTGAGAATGAAACTCAGAAAGCTGCAAACCAAACTGCATATATTTGCTAGCGGTTTTGCAAAAACGGTATGGCCGAAAGCACAATTCTTCGTCATGTTAGGAATAATTTATGTAGATCATAAATAAATAATGATTTGTATTTTAACCCATGTTAGGGAAGACCATAAAATTTTATTCCGTTGCAACGCACGGGCATTTTTGCTAGTGTAGCTAATAGCAGGAAATACATTCTAAACAAACCTAAAGATCAAGTGAAACAAAAAATAAAATAGAAACTTCTCATCATCAAGTAAAAGTTCGGGAAGTCGTTGGAACATGGAGAGCTGACCAGAAATTCAAATATATGAGGCCCATGTGAAATTGGAGTTTAATATCTTGGCACTATGTAGTTAACTCTTAACTGTATAAGAGTTCATTGATCTAAAAAAAACTGCAGCACTTCATACATTGAAAGCTTTAGAATTGTTGTAAACAATATAGAAGATGTTTGCACTGTAGTTCAACAATACATTTACTAACACTTGGAAACATGTTATCTCTTTTATCTCGACTCTTCATAGTAGAGATAGCACAGTCTGAATGCTCTTCCACATAAAATGTTCTCGTACATAAGCAGGTATATTGACTTCACATTTTCCAGACAAATTTAACATAAGCGAAATTGCAGTTTTGTGTTCAAATGTGAGAAGTATACCTGAGTATCCCGAGAGAATGTATTACTTCGTACCAGCTCAGAGTTATCACTGTTATCATTCTAAAACTTTATCCAGAGAAAAATATTGATTGCATATATGCACGCAGATGCTACACCCAGAATAGAAAAATAGAAAGTCAGGGCAAGTAGCATTATACGGAATAGAAGCACATATAAGACAAATGGAAACATCAGCGAACCACACTAACAAAATCAAAAGAGAGAGGCGAAAAACTGATGTTGAGAACCTTCATGGTAAGCATCCTCGCGGCCACTTGAGCCCAAAGCAGCTTCTCCTTGCATCCCCGTTGCTCGATCATAAATTTCACACACGCCCGAATTAGTATGTCAATTTCAGTACGAATAGCAAATTTACATGAACAACATCTTCAAACCTGATAGGCCATATTGCACCCTCGATTCATTCAGGCCCCTGTAATGTTATGTAATTTTAGCTTCATAATACGTGGTAGATAAATATTGCAAAATGAAGGAATACAAGTTCACGGAAGGAAAATAACATACTTCCAACAAATTATGTTTTTAAGTGTCTTTTCTATATGACCATTCCTCCTCTCTTTTTTCCCTCTAGCTTGCCAAGCTTGTCTTTGCGCTGACCAAGCTTATTTCTAGTAGATAGTGGATACACTGACTTCCTAAATCAAAGATATAAACTGAAAACTGGCTGGACAAGATGTACTATGAATTTTGGAGTACATAAATTTCAAAAATTCAGTACTAATAAGAGTACTATGAAATTTCATAGTAGTATCAGTACTCTACAAGATATATTATGAACTTTAGAGTACAAGACCTGTGGCCCCCAATTTTGTATTAGTACTGCATATATCAGTACTAACCAGGGGATTTGAGCCTAAAAAATAGGGGATGAAAACTAAGACGTTAAGCTGCAAAGAGGGGAAAAAAGGCAGCCAACATCTCATAATTATCTTCAAAAAATGCAGAATATAGATGGTAATTTTGACACCATTCATGTTGAAAATACTAATGCGATAGGCACACAAAAACTCAAAGGAATAAAAAGTTTCAGAGAACATGGTACTACCTTTGATGTGCACAAAAGACTGGCTGGTGAATCGTGTCAGTATAGCATAGTAACTAATGATTTCAGCCCACCCTCCATTCTTATGTTAGATTCACCACTGGCTGATTTACTTCCTGGAATGCACGAACCACCTAATACCAAATTCAGAGAGGAAGACACATGGAGGAGGAAAGAGAATCAATCACGATTCGTAGCAGGGAGAAAGCAACGAGATGGGAGTTTAGATCGATAACAGCCGCCAGAAAGCAACTACATGTTGCCCAGCCCCGAACCCGGTCCAGACCAAGCTCGTCCCGCTCGTCGTCTCCCTGGCGGCCGGCCTCGCCGTGCACTTCCTCGCGCCGCGGGCCCGCCGAGGTGACCCTGCAGGCATGTCAGCTGCTCTCCATCTTCCTCTCCACCATCGCGGGGCTCGTGCTGGGCCCGCTCCCCCTGGGCGCCTGGGCCTTCGTCGGCCTCGCCGCCGCCATGGCCACGCGGACGCTCCCCTTCGAGGCCGCCTTCTCCGCCTTCACCAACGAGGTCATCTGGCTCATCCTCATCGTCATCTCCTTCTTTAGCTCGTCGCTCCTCGCGCCACGGCCACGGTTACAGCCTGCCATAGAGATTAGCGATGGTGGTGGCATCGTCGTTGTCCCACGAGTTAGACCTGGACGTGGGCGAGGCTGGCCGTCGGTGGAGGAGCAAGCAGCCCATGGCGGCGAGCTCCATGACGCGTCCATGAAGGCACCTGCAGAGAGGAACAACACATTGTTCAGAGAAGAAAGAGAGAGAGAGAGAGAGAGAGAGAGAGAGTAAAGAGGAGAAAGGAGAGACGGAGGCACGGCGGTGGGGTCCTGTTGTCTGCTCCCGGCGAGGTCAGGAAGCGCTCGGCGGCGGCGGCGAAGTAGGAGGGGCGGGAGAGGAGGAGGGGCTAGGAACCCTAGCCAGAGTGAGGGAATCGTGGGTCGTTCGAGGGCACTATGGAGGCCTCGTTTGCTCGTGCGTGGGGGTCGTGGATTTTTCTTCGTAGATTTTTTCCGTCCGATTTTTTTCGTCCTTTCTCCTCTCTCCTCTTTCCTCTCTCTCTCTGTAAAACTAGGGTATCGATAGGTTGGGGATCGCACAGCCCATAGGGGTGCGTTGGTTCTCATTATATAGCATAGGTTAAATACATATACATGGTATGTACGATATATGGAAATTACAATCGTATATGACTTGGAGTCTAACACCCTCCCTCAATCTTAACCGGTGTCAAGAAGGTTGAGATTGCGCCGACAAACTTCAAACAAGGGAAGTGGCAACGGCTTAGTGAAAACATCCGCAAGTTGATCTTTAGATGAGATAAACTTGATTTGTAGTAGCTTTTGTGCAACTCGTTCCCTCACAAAATGGAAGTCAACTTCGATATGCTTTGTCTTTGCATGGAAGACAGGGTTGGATGAAAGATATGTGGCTCCAATGTTATCACACCATAGAACTGGAGGTATGTCTTGAGGAATACCCAACTCTCGCAGCAAGGACTGTACCCAAATAAGTTCGGCAGTAGCATTAGCTACAGCTTTGTACTCAGCTTCTGTACTACTCCTAGAAACAGTGGCTTGCTTGCGAGCATTCCAGGCGATCAAGTTTGAACCAAAGAACACAGCATATCCCCCCGTAGATCGCCTATCATCTGGACTCCCCGCCCAGTCCGCATCAGAGAAGGCAGACAACACTCCAGAGGTGGTTGGCCTAACATGCAAACCAAAGGAAGCAGTAAGACGAACATAACGCAAAATGCGTTTGACTGCAGACCAATGTGTGTCACGAGGCTCATGAAGATACTGGCAGACACGGTTAACTGCAAAAGAAAGATCCGGCCAAGTAATGGTAAGATATTGTAGTCCACCAACAATACTGCGATAATCTGTAGCGTCATCCGAAGAGAGAAGCACACCAATATCAGCAGTGAGCTTCTCAGTCACAGCCATGGGTGTGGTGACAGGTTTACACTTCAACATACCCGCACGCCGAAGGAGGTCCAAAGAATATGTCTTCTGAGTGAGAGAGAGACCAGCAGCAGTATGGGTCACTTCTAAACCCAGAAAATAGTGTAGAGGACCAAGATCCTTAACAGCAAAATCATGTCGAAGACTTAGTATGAGCTTGTCGGTGGCAGCAGGCGAAGAACTGATGAGAATAATATCATCAACATAAACCAGAAGATACATCGTGAGCTCCGGGCGCTGCAAAAGGAACAGAGACGTGTCTGCAGTAGAGGGAACAAAGCCATGTGACCGAAGGGCAGAACCAAGACGTGCATGCCAAGCACGGGGGGCTTGTTTGAGACCATAAATAGCTTTGATGAGCCGGCAAAGATGATGTGGTCGATCTGGATCAACAAAACCAGGAGGTTGTCGCATATAAACCTCTTCCTCTAAGACACCATGAAGAAATGCATTCTGGACGTCCAACTGTCGAAGGGACCAACCACGAGTAACTGCCAATGAGAGAAGAAGGCGAATAGTGGTAGGCTTGATGACAGGACTGAAAGTGTCTTCGTAATCAAGACCATATCGTTGCTTAAATCCTTTGGCAACCAGTCGCGCCTTGTAGCGTTCAACAGAGCCATCAGCATGTTTTTTGACCTTAAATATCCATTTAGAATCGATTACATTGACCCCGGAAGGAGGGGGAACAAGTTGCCAAGTCTCATTTTTCTGTAGTGCAAAGAATTCCTGTTCCATGGCAGTCCGCCAATGAGGTATGGTCATTGCTGCCTGAAAATGTCGTGGTTCGGACGTCGGATCAGAAGATGCATGCGCCATGCATGTAGTGAGCCAAGCAACAGTACCATCAGTGCGTTGCTTCGGTTGGAAAATCCCGCTTTGAATGCGCGTGTGCACCCGACGAGTCACAACAGGAGTCGGTGGCTGAACAGGGGACGACGACAGTCCAGAAGACGCGGACGCAGGCGAGGACGCACTGGAATCCTGGTTAATTCCAATCTGACGCATAGTCGCAGGATCAACTGAGACCGGCTCGGCCTCGTCATGAGCCGAGGGGGAATGCGGCTCGATCTCCAGTGTAGGCGAGGCAGCGGACTTCGGAGCTGTGCGCAGGTCGGCTGGCTCCGACTCGACCTGAGGCGCCGATGCATGGGGCTGCATGCGGTTGATGTGAGGCACATGCACGTTCATGCGTCCAACGCCTGATGTAGTGCTTGGGATAGCACGCATGCAATCAGGCTCAGTGCTCTGTGGCGCCTGCATGCAATTAGCATGAGGAGCTTCTGTAGCTTTTGTATCATCCAGTAGCTCAAGCCGCGCACCACGTCCAGTACCTACACCATGATTAGAAAGCAAAAGAGGAGAGTATGCAACATCTACAAATTGGTCAGACAAAGGAAGTGATGGTGAACTAGAATTGGAAGGATTTTGTGATGTGGGGAAATTTGAAAAAAGGATAGAGATTCTCATCAAAGATAACATCACGAGATATATAGACACGATTAGATGGAACATGGAGACACTTATACCCTTTATGAAGAGAACTATACCCAAGAAACACACATTTTTTTGATTGAAACTCGAGTTTGTGATGGTTATATGGTCAAAGGTGTGGCCAACAAGCACATCCAAAAACCTTGAGGAATGTATAGTCAGGTGTCTCTTGGAGTAGACACTCAATGGGGGTTTTCATGTCTAGAACTCGTGTGGCCGCAAAATCGTTTTTATTTTAATACTGCGTTGGCAGGGTCTTGAACCTCAAGACCTCTTGGCTCGGATACCATATTGAATTCATGCTCCAGCCAACTCATTCATAAGTCCGAACTGATGGAGGGAGGCGGGCAATATATTTCAACACTCTCTTTCTTCTCTGAACTATGTCTTGTTCCTCTCTGCAGGTGCCTTCATGGGCGCGTCATGGAGCTCGCCGTTGTCGGCTGCTTGCTCCTCCACCGACAGCCCGCCTCGCCCACGTCCAGTGTTGTTGCCGCTCTCTCTCTCGCGCGCCGGACGAAGGTGGAAGAAGAACACGAGACACAAGGTTTTCCTGGCCGACGCACGAACGCCGCCATGGGCGCACAGACGCCCTAATCTTCTTCCTCTTTGCAATGGCTACATGGCTCACTACTTGCCTCAACGATCAAGTACATGGGGTATTTATACCCGGGCTAAGCCCATGCGCACGCACACACGACTGCCCACCTAGCTCGCAATCCATCCGCCCAGGCCGCTGCGCACAACGTGCTCATACACGCACGACGCGGCCGGCGTCCAACGGCCACGACTACTGCTCCCACTATCTACGCCAACGACTTGACACACACGCGCGCACCCGACGCGTCCCGCGTGCACACACATGCACACCCGACGTAGTCGCCGTGACCATCATGGCTTATTTTCTATCAATCACCTCCTAATCCACGACGTCACCGCACGGCCAGCCGACAGGCGCCATGGACGCCTCTGCTGCGCCTCCGACACGAGCCGCCGCTCGCTGCCACTGCAGCAGCCCGCAGTCCCGTGCGCCGCCACGCCGTGTCTTCGTGCCACGCGCCTCCACGGTTGTCGCGCCGAGCCGTCGCGACCTCTGCGCCACCACGCAGGTCCTTCGCGACCTCCTCGTCTCCGCGACCGCCGTACCCTTCGCGCGCACTCCCCACGTCCCCGCGCTCCCGGCCCGCGCTCCCGCCGCGCACGTACGCGATCTGCGCAACCAGGTCCAGCGCCCCCGACATGGTCCACTCCCGCGGTCCCGACGCGCCTGACGCGTCCAGTGCGCACCCATAATACGCACCGGTGGCGCCCGGCCCGCCGTCGTCGTCGTCGCCATGCGCCGCAGCCGCGCTGCCTCGACCTCCATGTCCGCCGTGCTCGTCGCGGACTCACCGTGCGCCACCTCTGCATCCGCCATGACAACCGCCGCGCCGCGCACCTTCACAGGCCGACACACGGCCCGGAGCTCCGCGCAGCCGCCGACGAACGCCGCCATCGCTGGCACGCCTCCGGCACGGCCCAAGACGACCAAGCTCATGATACCAATTGTTGTTGCCGCTCTCTCTCTCGCGCCGGACGAAGGTGGAAGAAGAAGAACACGAGACACAAGGTTTTCCCGGCCGGCGCACGAACGCCGCCGTGGGCGCACAGACGCCCTAATCTTCTTCCTCTTTGCAATGGCTACATGGCTCACTACTTGCCTCAACGATCAGTACATGGGGTATTTATACCCGGGCTAAGCGCATGCGCACGCACACACGACTGCCCACCTAGCTCGCAATCCATCCGCCCAGGCCGCTGCGCACAACGCGCTCATACACGCACGACGCGGCCGGCGTCCAACGGCCACGACTACTGCTCCCACTATCTACGCCAACGACTTGACACACACACGCGCACCCGACGCGTCTCGCCTGCACACACATGCACACCCGACGTAGTCGCCGTGACCACCGTGGCTTATGTTGGAAAGTAAAACGAGAGAGAGAGTAGACAGGAATGTAAAAATGAAAGGTCGTCTTTATTGATGATTGAGTGCAAGTATATATAGCCCCGAAGGGATACATGCAACAGACGCGATGGTCCGGAGAGACATGAACGAACAGTCGTGTCCCTCGTACATGGCGGTTAGGGATAGTGGAGATTCTCCATAATTAACACATGGGTTAATTAATCTCAACACTCCCCCTAATCTACGCTATCCTTGTAGACATCATCATCTTAAATAAAAGCTCCTCAAAAACCCTGTGGGAAAAATGTGAGGAGTATAGTGTTTAATATGTTGCTAAAACTCCTTCAAACCCAATGGGAAAAATAAGGAGAAAATGGTACAACATATAATGGTCATTGTCTCTTTTAACTCATTACGAGAAAACTCATAGAGTTTAGAGCACAATAAATATGTCATATATACTTTCCCAAAAAACCCGATGGGGAAAACAGAAAGTATGACATATGATCTCATGTTGATATTACCTCATTAAAAACCTTTATGAGAACCTGTAAAGTAAACTCATGAAGGGAAAAAGAGTATAATATGATGCATTGAACAGGAACAATTCAGGAAGATACTCCCCCTGATTCTTGCAAAATTCGAAGTCGTCACCTACCAAAACATAGAAGTTGGTAGAGACCCGCTGAACAAATCAGTCGCATGATTTGACTTGCAAGATATGCAATATAGTGATATTGCTTATTATGTAACCTGTTTGCATCCGGGCAACACAAGAAACATTATCGTTGAGATAATGGTTGGTGAATGTAGCCATGAGATCTTATTTGAAGAATCTTTATGAGAGGGCTACCACACCTAGTAGGAACACTAAACTTGTCTACGATCTGATAGTGGGGATCTGATCGATGTATCCAATGATATTGGTGTTCAGATTTCTCCGAAACTAAAAAACGAGGACAAGATGTTTCATGCCTTGGAGATATCGAAAGATATTCTTGAGTACCAACCAATTGTGTTTGGTGGATCCAATGGCATTATGGAACGTTGAGTCCCAATATCTAATTTCCATCATCTCTTGGTCTAATAGATCTTTCTCTACGTCTAGAGAATGAACTACCATGAGAGTTATGGATAGATAAGATTTGTCCACAATGAATTTCTCCAATATATTTTGGATATAGACAACATAGTATACCATAATGTATGAATGAAGGTGCTCAAGTTGTAGTAACGAGCGGTATTTTGGTTTACCCAAATCCTTCATTTTAAACTCCGTCATTTAGATGATTACATGTGTCGTCATTGCAGACACACAAACATGGATAATCATCATTGTAGGATTAATCCTTGTGAATAAGGAACTCACTACGTCGGTTGTACCAAATGTACCGACAATAATAATAAGTCATATGGTGACTTATTGATTTTACACAATGTATGTTGCGTATTGCATTTCGATTCAGAAGTGAGATTCCATCGGGAATCAACCATATATGTCTGAATCTAGTGATCTACATGGATATGTGATCACTACATCTATCAACTTCAGAGATGGATGATTTTGAACTGCCGATGATATAAGTTATCGGAAAGAGATTCCACCTCTAGAGAATAGTTGGGTATCTGCGTGAACCCTTGTGCTACAATACTTGCTCTTTGTTTCACCACTTCGTTGTCCTCAATTCTGTTACCAGAAGAAAACTGGTCAAGGTATTGCTTATGAATACCTTCCCATTATTGAGCAAGATCATTTCTACCTAGATTATACCCTTTGCTTGAGTTCAGTCCGAGTGTTGTTCACACTTTGCCATGGCCATGGTCTTTGGATCTGAATCATATGAAAGGTTTTTGCAATCTAGTTGAGAAATGTATGTCGACAATTGTAGACTTTCGGTTATATGATTCTCCAGAATCTATATATGTATATATACAGTTGATGGAAATATCGTTACCCATGGTGACTATCCGCGATTTCCCAATGCGGTTGAGTCGGGTATTCCGATGTCCCGGTCATTGTGTGCACTATGACCTGGGTTGGTGGAGGTTTCCCGTCCACTGAGTGTATACTACCCATTAGGTGTCTGTCAACGTGAAGTTGACTTGCATTTACTGATTCACAGGCCTTGATATCCTTGCTTGCGAGAAGCTGAATCCTGGTGTAATTCTGCCATACATCTCCCCATGTTGCTTTGAACGGGGAGTGGAGTGGATTTTGCTGGTACCTCTACTCTTTCAGGCATACTTTTGCAGGATTGTAGGATTGTGTGACACCTTTATAGTCAGTAAATGAATCTGGCAGGTTATTTGCAATGTGTTGCAAATCTTCTGAACGCATGGTTCAGATCTTTGACTATGTGGAATTGAGGCAGAAATGTGTTGAACATTCCACTAATTTCCTGGCATTCTTTATGGTACTTGAATTCTCCCCCTAATGCCTGGAAATGTTCCTCATTGAATCAGCATACTGGCCTTGCATAACTCCCCATACGAGGGGCTTGAGGTATTGACGGAAATACAGTTATTCCTCACATAGATCCCAACTATATGTTGAGGGGCCAATGATATATGCTGGGTGGTGATATCGGTATGCAACCGAATTACCGCAGATAGGAAATACTTGATAGATATCCACATATCAAAGATAGAGGGGAATAATATTATGCAGTTCTGTCATGAGCGTGTAAAACTGCATGACTCCAACGTAAAGTTGGCAAGTTGCAATTCCAAAGTAAAGATAATGCAATGAGCTTAACTCTTTGGATAGGATTCTACCAAACCATTTTGAGTCTAGACCTTCAGACAAATTGCTAAACTCAATCCAGGGGCCATAGAAAAGGCACTCAAGGAGAATTCTGCAATGTTGTTCATTCGATTTGCTTGAAATCGATGTCAGGATAATGAGCCAATGGTTTCGTGTGAATAAAGCACACAGTTAAGACCATCATATAGATGTCTTTTAGAACCATGGGGTACCTGAATAGTCCACTCAATGGTTGGGAAGAGCCACTTACCTCGACTTGATGCATTCAAGGAGTTTGAGTGGTCCAGCTTAAACTTTAAGGTGCGCGAGCCTTAAAATTTGCCTCCCTGTGTCACATGTAGTGCACACAAAATCCAAATACTGTTAGAATTTAGCATCATAATAATCATAAAACATTGGAATCGCGGATAGTTTCGGTTTCAACCCAATGTCAATGATGACCAAAGCTGAAATGCCAAGTTTGTCATGCAAAAGACACTCTGGAAAACTATCTCGTACGCAACATGTGCTACGGGTTTTGTAGTATATGTAGTACAACCATGATGATACAAAGAGAATGTGCTTGCCATATCCGTTGCATATGGTAAAGAGAAGATATTCCTCTTTGTTGCCATCATAAGTTTCACTATGGAAACTATTTTGATGGATACTTCTATAGTTTAGTAGGGCACGAGTTAAACCCGGAAGCAATAAAGCATCCTGACGTTACTCGAGTACCCACAGGGACAGTAAATATGACTCGAGTTGAGCCAACAAATACCTCATCGCGTCTAGCGATTTTAAAATATCTCTTTTCTCTCAACGAGAGTGGAAACATTTCACCTCCCTGAGTATAGAGTTCGTGGTGCATTTGTCCACATTGCACATATCATCTTTCATCAGATTGACCCTTGTAGAAATCTATATATAGACATGAACATTCTCAAGAAAATCATTGTCTGATATATAGAATACATACAAATGAATTTGTACCAAAGAGCTGATACAATATATTGTGATATACAATATATGATGACAACAATAATCATGTTCATATTAGAACATCAGAAATGGACATAAGCAAATTGATCACTAAGGAGATTGAGGGACTAAATGTAGTCTCCAAACATGTCGGTTGATGCATATTCAACCACCATGCTCTCCATGCTCATAGGGTCTTGTGACAGCTTGATGGTGTCAGGTTGAGGGTTTGAAGTGAGTTTCAAACCATTACCCTTGAGGTCTTTTGCGTCCCGGTGGTGTGGCTTGGATTGCACATGCTATCCCATGGGATGCAAGACTGATCTTGATGTCCATGCCCCGCTTAAGTAAGTTGTGGTCATTGAGAGCAAAAGCCTCAAATTGTTAGCCATCGATTACTTACAGGGGCAAGCCAGAGATAATTAACTTACAAGAAGTAAATTAAAAACCATCATGGTTTGGTAATAAGAATGCAAAAATTTGACTCAAGTGTATAACTTGAAAATGCTCAACCTCAATTATGGGAAGATAACACATTGAAGATCATACAGATCTCACAGTAATAGAGATTGTCTGCACATGGGCAGTAGATCCAACTCATTACCTTGTGTTTTCCAAATATAATGAGGGAGATGTTATTGTCAAAATTTTACAACTTTGTTGTGCGGGAGAAATCAATCTCGACCGCTGTGACATGTTCATGAAGAATGGCAATGTGGTAAACACATAGAACATATCATTTCCGGTGAAAAACCAGTAATTTATTTATATTACAGATTGCGTAATATAAATACATCTTAATGTTGCAAAATTAATAGATTTCAAGAAGATGGCTCGAAATCATTAGTGTGAATCTCAAATTGATAAGGATGCCACATGGAATTTTGCATATGTATTTGCAAGAAATTGAAAATCTCAATTGCAAATAGATGTATTAATCTCAACATGTGTTTATCATGGAGATAAATACATCATAAAAATATTCCAGAATACCTTGTACTCAACGGAAATACACCACTATTGTAATAAATAGTAATGATGTTGCAAACTTGATGTTCAAGTGAAAAACTTGAATTGTATATACCTCAAATCAAATGAGATGATGTTGTATCAAGTTGCACGATAATTCATCAAAGTGAATTAATATTTTGTGAGAGAAAATTAATCTCAATCGCAATGAGATTGTTTTGCGAGAGAAGAAAATTCTCAATCGCAAATCAGTACTCTAGAGGCACTGAATTTATCTTTGCAAGATATTCAAAATCTCAATTGCAAATAAGAAATATAAATAATGTCAACCTTTGTAGGCGTGGAAATTATTTATATCTTAAATTTCTGGAGCATTATACTCAACAGAAAAATGTTTGAAACAACGGGTCTGAAACAGGTAAATACTAGTAAATAGTACTTTTATTAGGACCGATTTGACCCCTGTTTTAGCCTATTTTGCCATTTCCTGCATATGTGAGGATCTTAGTGCAAAATGGCGAAGGGATAAGATTTCTTCTCCGGTGCGGTTACTGCAACCGCCATCGCTCCTCGGGCTCGCCGGCCACGGGCACAGCTTGGCGGAGGCCGGACGGCCGGGCGCGGGCGCAGCGCGATGCACGGCCGAGCGGAAGTGACGCGGGGCACGTCGACGGCGCAGAGGCCGTGGTACGACCCGGCGGCTAGGCAGAGCGCAGCCACGGGCACGGCCGGCGCGGCCTTGCCGCGACGGCGGGCGAGCGCGGCGCGGAGGCCGGCAGCCGTGCGTGGGGTGCGGCGCGGAGGCCGGGCAGCCGTGCGTGAGGTGCGGCGCGCGGCCACGGGTGCGGCCAGCCCGAGGCGGTTACAGTCCTGGCGTGGCCCTTGGCCACAGCCGTGGCGCGGTGACGCATCCCAGCGGTGAGGCCCATCGCGCAGATGACGAGGATGGGGTTCCTACCGCCCGGCGCGACGCTCCTTCCTCCAGCCGGCTGGCGCGCGGTGACACGGAGCGAGCGACGGTTACGGCCTCGGCCCGTATCGACGCAGCCTCTGGCTGGTGCGGGAGGCCGCCAGCGTGCAGGGAGGTCGAGGCCGCGTGACCACGCGCAAGCAGGTGGCCTGCGCCGTCGTGCACACGCCGCATGGTCACGAGCGCTGCGGCGCCGCCACTGATGCAGGATCGGGGGCTGCGACAGGCTCGGATGTGCGCGTGGCTGTTGCCGCGGCGGATTCGAGGCGCAACCGGGCCGTCGCTTTCGGCGGACGCCGTTGGCGATGTTGACAAAGGGTAGTGGCAGTTGCCGCTTGATCCAGGGCAGAGCAAATTGAAGAATTCATGGTACCTTTGTCCTTTTGTAAATCGATGGAGATTTCCTTCTCTATCTTTGCTTGTTCTTCCCTTGTCGTCTCTTCTATTACCCGTGAAAAATTTCACTGGAAGAGGGGATCGGGAGACTCGCCCGGCTCTCTCGTTCATCCCCTGTATTCATCCGTGATTGATCGGAAGAAGGTAAAACCAAGTGGACGTTCTCTTGAAGTCCTGAATCCTGATCGATTTTTCTTCTGTATAGATGCATCCATGCCGTGGACAAATGCGATGTTGCTTCGTGCGCCGGTATGGCGCCGATCGTGGCCTCTGCTCGGCAAGGACCAGGCCAAAGACCATGGTTTCTGCCATGCGTCAGGCCAGACGCCGTGGTCCCTCGTCAGGCGCCTCCGGCCTTCTCTCTCAGCGGAGAGATGCGTGCTGAATTGCTGATAACGTGTTGGAAAGTAAAACGAGAGAGAGAGTAGACATGAATGTAAAAATGAAAGGTCGTCTTTATTTTATTGATGATTGAGTGCAAGTATATATAGCCCCGAAGGGATACATGCAACAGACGCGATGGTCCGGAGAGACATGAACGAACAGTCGTGTCCCTCGTACATGGCGGTTAGGGATAGTGGAGATTCTCCATAATTAACACATGGGTTAATTAATCTCAACAGCTTATTTCCTATCATCCAGGTCTAACTCGTGGGACAACGACGATGCCACCACCATCGCGAATCTCTATGGCAGGCTGTGACCGTGGCCGTGGCGCGAGGAGCGACGAGCTAAAGAAGGAGATGACGATGAGCCAGATGACCTCGTTGGTGAAGGCGGAGAAGGCGGCCTCGAAGGGGAGCGTCCGCGTGGCCATGGCGGCGGCGAGGCCGAGGAAGGCCCAGGCGCCCAGGGGAAGCGGGCCCAGCACAAGCCCTGCGATGGTGGAGAGGAAGATGGAGAGCAGCTGCCATGCCTGCAGGGTCACCTCGGCGGGCCCGCGGCGCGATGAAGCGCACGGCGAGGCCAGCCGCCGGGGAGACGACCAGCGGGACGAGCTTGGCGCCGGTGGGCGCAGCGCTGGCCTCCGCGTCGTGGTCGGGACCGGGTTCGGGGCTGGGCAACATGTCGTTGCTTTCTCGCGGCTGTTATCGATCTAACTCCCATCTCGTTGCTTTCTCCCTGCTACCAATCGTGATTGATTCTCTTTCCTCCTCCATGTGTCTTCCTCTCTGAATTTGGTATTAGGTGGTTCGTTCATTCAAGGAAGTAAATCAGCCAGTGGTGAATCTAACATAAGAATGGAGGGTGGGCTGAAATCATTAGTTACTATGCTAAACTGACACGATTTACCAGCCAGTCTTTTGTGCACATCAAAGGTAGTACCATGTTCTCTGAAACTTTTTATTCCTTTGAATTTTTGTGTGCCTATCGCATTAGTATTTTCAACAAGAATGGTGTCAAAATTACCATCGACATTAGCATCTATATTCGGCATTTTTTGAAGATAATTATGAGATGTTGGCTGCCTTTTTTCCCCTCTTTGCAGCTTAACGTCTTAGTTTGCATCCCCTATTTTTTAGGCTCAAATCCTCTGGTTAGTACTGATATATGCAGTACTAATACAAAATTGGGGACCACAGGTATTGTACTCTAAAGTTCATAATATATCTTGTACAATACTGATACTACTATGAGATTTCATAGTACTCTTATTAGTACTGAATTTTTAAAATTTATGTACTCCAAAATTCATAGTACATCTTTAATTTCCAGCCAGTTTTCAGTTTATATCCTTGATTTAGGAAGTCAGTGTATCCACTATCTACTAGAAATAAGGTTGGTCAGAGCAAAGACAAGCTTGGCAAGCTAGAGGGTAAAAAGAGAGGAGGAATGGTCATATAGAAAAGACACTTAAAAACATAATTTGTTGGAAGTATGTTATTTTCCTTCTGTGAACTTGTATTCCTTCATTTAGCAATATTTATTTACCACGTATTATGAAGCTAAAATTACATAACATTACAGGGGCCTGAATGAATCGAGGGTGCAATATGGCCTATCAGGTTTGAAGATGTTGTTCATGTAAATTTGTTATTCGTACTGAAATTGACATACTAATCCTGCATGCACCTGAATATTCTTGCAGAGATATGAAAGAAGTTGAAAATCTAAATCAGCAGGAGCAAGCCTTAGATCAGCGTATAAGCTAGGTTGGTAGCTATTGCAAACAATAATCTTGAAATTATGGGATGCTCTACATACAATATGCTTTATTGCTTTAAAAGCATGATGTAACTTGGAATCTTGTTTTTTTTTTTTTTTTGCAGCGACCTGTGCGGAAAGCTAAACGGGTTAATGGAAGATGAGAACAGTCAAAGGTAATCATATTTCTCAGGTTAGTTATATGATGCTCTTTGGGTGTATTTTTAAAAAATAAAAAAGTTTAATGATGTATATAAGTATTTAAAAATCTGACTTCTATTTGTCTATTTGATGGTTCAATCTATGATAGGAGACCCCATCTTGTCCTTTCTACCCAAATTTTCAATGTGTGTGCTTTATAGTACACTTGTTTGTTTGTTAGTGTTAGAAAGAGTGTCACATAGCTAGGATATTTCTGGACTCATGGGTTGGTACATATGATCTGAGGAACACCACATGACAGCCGTACTTGTCACAAAGTTATTTTAAATTGACATTTAATATGCGTGATGCACTATTAAAAATGAGCAATGCCTAATCTAGGGGTGACAACTAATGCACTAGCTTTGTTTTACTTTTGTGTAAGAGTTATCTCAGCTTTGGGAGTCAGCTATTTACATTCCGCTGATGGCTCTTTCATGTCCTGGAACCTTTGAATGATGTGGGGCGGCTGATGGTACTGATGATATTTTGGAGGGCATGGTTCGTCAGGAACGAAGTGATCCACTCAAAACCGATACCACACTTGGAGGCGTCAGTAAGATTTCTTCAGTGCTATGTTACCTCTCTTATTGGCATCAACATTAACCCAAAGGCAGACCCGGCCAAAGGCAAAACTTGCATACTATATGAGCCGCCAGGGCGTGTTGAGACATCCACACATATTACGGAGGTGAAAAAATGGAGTGCTCCAGCCAAGGACTGGAACAAACTGAACACTGATGGATCCTTTGTTTCATCTGAGGTAGCAGGGGCTGGTATGATCTTGCGAGATTATAGGGGACTCATTATCTTTTCTGCTTGCAGAGCCTTGTTCTCATGTAGGGATGCCCTGGAGTCTGAGCTTTGTGCTTGTATGGAAGGCTTATCTTTGGCGATTCAGCGGAGTGAATTGCCAATTGAATTGGAGATGGACTCGATGGAGGCAGTGAACATGATCTCAGGTAAAGAAGAAGATCGGTCAGTCTACGCCTCAGTGGTGAAGGAGATAAAACACCTGCTATCCCTTAGAGAAACTCGTATTACTCATGTTTTTCGTTCACAGAATAAAGCTAGTGATAGTTTAGCCGTTTTTGCTAGAAATAATGTTAGGACCATGACCTGGTTGGGGGCTGGTCCGGAGGAGACTTTGGTGCTTGTAGCAGACGATTGTAAGGACCTTGTGCATGAGTAATACAAGTTTTTCTCCCGCAAAAAAAAAAAAAAAAAAGCTATTTACATTCCGCAACTTGCAAAAAAAATTCACACTTTAAGATAGTGAAAGACCTTCTCGTTATTTGTGATGTCTTCTGTCCTCAGTATGTGCTTAGCGTGAAATGGAGTTTATTTGTTTACACTCAAATTCGTGCATTTCTTGGTTATTATTCTCTCGGTTCACCAACGATGACAGCAGAGTTGCGGCGATGGTGTCAACCATGGCATTATAGAGAGATACACAAGGTGCGGCATGATGGACTCGGGATCGTCTGCCTCCCTTGCCGCTTGCTTCCTGGAAAACGTGTTTATGCAAGGGTGTTTTGCTTGTTGCTTGTGCTCAGATCGAGAGCTCACTGTGTGTATTCAATTTGCATTACCTTTCAATTAGTTATCTCCATTTTGATGGCTCAATGTGGACACTGGTTCTTTGTGCTTCTCTGCTTGATAATTATATGATCAACTAAATATCAGTACCAACATCTTTGTATATATGTCGAAAACAATATGTGTTGTTGGATCTAATTTTTTTGTTCATTGTTTGAGTCTTGTTGCAAGACAAGGGCACTGTGCAAGAAAGTAGACGAGTAAGATAAACTAGGGAGGAGCTAGAATATTCGATGAATCAGATGGTATGATGAAGAAATTTGTATATCTCAACTGCTTCTTATGGACACATGAGAAATTTGAATTTGAATTTGCTAAAGTTAGTATTAGTTTATTTTTGCAATAATGAATGTGTAGAAATTGATAGTACATATTTTATAACACCGATCTATTTTATTTTATTAATAGTTTTAGAGTTTATTACTTATCATATGTGGAAGCAAATGCTTTCTGGCATTTTTGGAAACTTAACATTATTCAACTCATCTTGTACAGATTCAGTTCCTAAATTCTTCCTCATCTATGCATTGGTGCAGATTCCTATTTGTAGATGTTCATATAACTGTATCAAGAATCTAGAAAGCATGGCACCATTGGCGGTGACCTGATGATTGAAAGAATATAACTATTTGCCTGCTAGGTGTCTCTTCTATCTGAACTCCCTGAGTGCTTCAACAGAGACGCCCTCTCTTTTCCTTAGTCCTATGACATTTTATAGTTGTGATAATAAATTTGATCATGTAATTTTTCTTTACATGTAACCGAAAAATAATTCAGAGTTATGTATTATTTTGTATGCCACTTATTTTTGTTCTGCAATAATTCTTGTGTGATCATCCAAATAGCTTCTTAGTAGGAGTGTAGAAATTCCATATATGTCTGCTACTTTTGCATAATCACAATTATAGATTTGACATGAGAGGGGGGAAGAGAAATTTATACCGGCATAATAAAAAACCCTAAGGAGGGCACTATTAAACTTTGCCACTACAATTGCTAACTGCAGTTTTTGTAATTCAAAGTGCACCTGCCATGTTTCAACAATGTGCATGGTTTCTTAGTCCTCCATTTGAATTCTACTGGAAGGCGGGTTGCTTAAACCTGTGCAATGTTATTTTTATTTAACTACAAGTTTTGGTAAATTTCAAAGCCGAATATGATTTACTAGCTGAATTTAGGTCCGTAATTTGTTTAATACTAATTTAATCTATAAAGAATGCATGTGTGTTATACAACCGCCCCTTGGCAGATAACTATTTATTTGCTGATTATATTTTCTCACATTAATATTTCAGTCATGACTTGTAGTTTTTATTTACTAACCACTTTTCATAATATATTTCTTGATTAAATTTAGCTTTTTAGAAACTTGTAAAGAATAGTTATAATTTTGTGCGCAGTCAATGGAATAATGGTTCTTGGTTTAAGGACCCTTGATGAACGACGCCCATGCAGAGGTGACAATGAACATGCGGAAAAGATCAAGAGCATTAACAATCTCTTGTGATGTTTCTCCTCATCGTTGATGTCGCTGTACAATGACAAACAACTCACGAGACGGCAAGCATTGGAACCTTTTTGAGAAGGCAAATCATGAGAGATCAAGTGAAATCGAGAGAGAGTGAGGGAGAGAGAGATGGGGGGGAGGGATCGAGGGAGGGAGGAAGGGGAGAGCGATCTGCAGGTACACATTGGTAGGACAACCACATTCTAAAATATAAATGGGATTTCGTGGTAAGTCACCATGTTTGTTCTCAATCTGTCAGAAACCATAACTTTCGTGCAGATAGTGTTGTAGAAATGTTTTTGATAAATATATTTCTGCCTCTTGATATTTCAATATGGTTGTAAATTTATTCATTCAAATATTGGTCTGAGAGACGTTTTTAATGGGGGGGAGGGAAAAAGGACATCACTGCAATAGTAAAAAAAGAAATCGCCAAGCGCAACTCATGACGTTCGGCATGGAAGCCAAAACTACAGTCACAAAAAAAAAACTGCAGTCACACACTCACACTATACTAACACAAGCTGTGAAATATACCGCATCTGCACCATTATGGGTTCGAACTTCAAAATGTTTATGTGAGGGACAAAAGTGGTGAGTTTGGACAGGGGAGGGGGAGATTAAGATAGTGGATGGAACAAGAGTGATTTAACAAAAAAAGATCGACAGTACCAGACTATGTGCCCCCGTTGCAATGCACGGCAATTAGTCATAGAAGATAGAAAGTGACATGAATATTGTTTTTGCTCTTGTATAATGGATACATAAATTTGTACCATGAATCAGTCATGTACGCACGAGGGAGGAAAGAGGAGAGAAACATTGACATTTTTTATGCTTTCGACGAGCGTAGCGCCGTCGTGGTAGAGTTCGCGATGAAGGGTGGGTCCAGTATATAATCATGAGGTACTAGCACTAACATAGGAAGGCGGTTGCCGCCCTTGTCCCTGGTCTGCCATGACTGCGTCGATCACTAGCTCATTTAGAACACGATTTACTAAATTTTGTGATAAGAGTGAGGGTTGAGAGTGAGCGGGATAGGGGTTGAAGTTGGTCAGTTCAGTTACGGCTGTTTTGGTGGAATAATGTCCCTACTTTAGAAAATGTGATAAATTGCATTTCATTAAAGATGACGTTAATGCAGATTGCATGAGTGAGCAGTTCATATTTTTCCACCAAGTTGTACAATATTTTGGTTAGGATAGAAGGGTAAATGCGTTGGCTAATTGTTTCAAGTGTTAATAACGGGCACGATGGCGTATCAGTTACACGCAAAACAACTGATATCGTATTTTTGTTTCATAATAATGCACGCCATTCAACTGTATGTTACAACAGGGCAATGCCACACGAGACATCGGATCCGTCTTCTGGGCTCGGGGCACGTCACGGGTGGCGCACGCCTCGTCCCCATTTGAAGGCAGAGGCAGATTGACATGAACAAGGGCGTAGAGTGGGGCGGCTGGCGAGGGACTCCTCCCTGACGGTCGGTGGGGAAGTAGGGTGTGAAAGAGAGTGGGTGCCATTGCAAAGGTGAGGTGGGCGTCATCCGATTTTAAAGAAAAGGGCTACAACGAGAAATGTTTCGCTACAACAAAAAATTGAGCGAGGAAGGGAGGGTCTGACAGAAAAGGGAATGGTGTGTCATGGGGTGTGGTTTTTGTGTTGGGATCGCATGTTGGAGATAACTAGATGATACCCCGCGCGTTGCTGCGGAACTCTTAGTCATATGCACATGATAATACATAAGTCAAATAACTGTGTTTGCCAAATAGATATGATTTTAAGACAAAAACATTTCAATAGAACAATTTTTTTTTTGAAACGGAGGCAAAAGCTTTGCCTTTTCATTAATTAAGAAGAAGATAGTTGCTCGGTTAATTACAGGAAAACCGGGCGAAAACCGATACATCGAGGGTCAAACCCTACACACAGACTCAACAAGCCTACAAGGACACCGCAGATGGCACACCGGAGAGCCATCCTGCGAAACATCATGTGGACTACTCCCAAAATAGAAAGCACCAGAGAGGAAGGCACATACTAATGGCTAACCTCATGCCTTGAGGTCCCCATGCCGGAGGCAACACTTATTTGTTGGTTGACATTCTTGATCTTTGCTGCATTGACAAGGTGGATCAACCCTTGTGTGATCGAAGGAACGGCAATGAGGGCTTTGACCAGCTCGGAGAATACATGTAAAGAGTCTTGACCCTCAGATGTTGAAGCACATCCCTTTGCAACGCCCCACACCTCATTGGAGGCAGAAGTGGCTAGGTTAAGCTCGGTGGCCACCTTGTCGAACAAGGCCATAGGCTTGACTGACGCATGCTGCCCTTCAGACTCCACAGCAGCAACAAACCCTGAAGGCACCAACCCAACCTTGTCGCCAATGTCAGTAACACCTTGGCTCCCATCTTTTGCTTGGGTCGGTCTATGCACGTCGGTGCCAAAGGAACAAGAATTCTGCAAGGAAGTTGGGCTAAACTCATGCTTACCATCGGACACCTCTGCAAGCTCCAAAAGGTTGGTCGCACGTGCCAACCATAGGCACAACGAGTCCTCCAACTTGCGCAGCGGGCGGAGTGCTAACTTCACCAAGTTTTTCAACTCAGCGCCAGATGAGGCAAGCATATCATCACCAGACTTCAGCACAGCATCATGATCAACACAACCGTCACTTGGAGCTTCAGAAATCCTTGGAGACTCATGAGCTTGGACATGTATTGGGCCCGCAACAACCGAAGCCCAAGAGCGCCCGGCTGAGGAAGGGCCAGGTGGGACTGGAGGGGCGCGCACACAACGGCGAACAGCTCCGACGGAGGAGCGACGCATAGGACAGTCCCTCTCACGGTGCCCGGAGTGAAGACAAGTAAGGCATCTAACTGGGTCACGGCAGGAAGCAGCCTTGTGGTCCGGAGCCAAGCAATGAAAGCATCGACCACGAGTTCTCCTCTTGAACGTGTTGGCTTGCACAGACTTTGCATCATGGAAGGCTGAGGACACAGAAGATTTGCTGCGAGGCACATGACAATGGGACCGACGCCTTCGTCCCACATAAATCCAAGGATGTTCCCCTGGTTGTGCAACCACAGTATCCGTCGGAGCACAAAGATAGCAGCGAGCAGACAACACATCATCAGCACTAGAAGAGGAGACATCGACAATAGATGTTGCCGTCTTCGGTGGCGCCAGGTCCCCATTGCAAGAATCACCGTTGCCACGATCCGCATCAGAAACTTGAACACCCATGCCTGCCAGAGAAGACCACGGCCCCGTATGAGCAGCTTCGACCTCATCAGAGCACCGGGGATGCTGCATTGCAGTCGGCGGCGACCTTGGAGCTAGCTCCTCTTCATCGTTGTCGTCGTCGTCCTCACCAGCGGAGCTCCAGAGGGGCGGCGGTGTCACCACCGACAGTACCAGATCGGGAGGATGTGGCACGCGGTGGAGCAGAGCATCGATGGGGACGGGAGCTTGCGTGGCGGGTGACGGGGTTTGCCGGACCAAGGCAACGTCAGCGACGCACCTGGGACCAGCCCGAGCCTCGGCCACCACATCGCCAGGCACAACGCCACGGCCCGACGGAGGCAGCGGGGGCACCGGGATAGCAACTTGTAATGCCCAGGATGGGACTATACCTCCTACGTGTCGAGGCACGACTTAAAGGTATAAGCCCATCCTAGAATGATCTCAAGTTTGGTATCTTTGCACGACTCATGTAAAAGAGGGATTAAAATGCAAAAGAAGATAGTTGGCTTACACTCGCCACTTCACACAATACATTACATAAACAATCATCATTCAGAACATCACACAAAACATCACAACCCGACTACGGGTGAAGAACCAAAAGAAAGATACCAAAACAACATAAAGCCACAGGCCAAGATCGAATCCTAGTAGAAACCACTACTGAACATCGAAACGTTACAAGCAAACGGTCACACTCTGCATCGAGCTCCTGGTGAAGCACTGAACCAGCTTCTGCATCGTACACGGCTGAACCTGCAACTGGTGTGGTGAAGTAACTGTGAGCCACAGAGGACTCAGCAATCCCGTTCCCGGGTAACAAGACTATTTAAGCCTTGGGTGTGGACAAGGCTGAGGAAAGAATAAGAGGTGATGGAACAAACAAGAGTCTGCAGCAGCAACTAGCACTAACTTACGTAATAGAGAGCGAGAAGAGAAGAGCATCGGTCGAAAGATGATCACGAAGTGATCCTAGCTAAAGCCGGTCAAACATAACCCCACCGTGTTCAACTCCCGAATCCCTATTCGGAAATTGACAGTCACGGTACACACGCTGGTAGTGTATTAGAAACATTGTGTCAAGTTATCTACAACCGGAATTAACAAGCTCCCATCTGCCACATAACCGCGGGCACGGCTTTCGAAAGTTCAAACCCTGCAGGGGTGTTCCAACTTGACCCATTACAAGCCCACGATCCGCGGAGTCGCAACTCCATAGTTGGGAAGACCCGAGTATTCTCGGAATCCCGTGCTCAAGTTAAACCGAACTAAAGGTAAGGCTAATCCAGCAAATCCTCCCGGCGTGTCGACACCCTGATAGTAGCCGCGCGTATCTAAGTCTCAGGACACGACCGGATGGGCGATTCTACGGGTGGATACCAAATACCTCGGGTTGCCCCAAGGCGGCCCCGCAGAACCCCCGTTTGGGACCAACACCATCAGCGCTGGCCCCCCCTGCTATGTAGAATTAAGAATCCTCGAGGGAGCGACCCTCTATGCAAATTTAATTATTTAATTAAGTTGTTATTATGAGGCAAACAGTACCAAAGTTGGGATTTGCTGGAAAAGACTTAGCACTTAGCGGTTTATCAAGGGGGTCCCATACACCCCAACCGTGTTAGGAACGCATAATCAAGGAACATAACACCGGTTTATACGGTTCCTAACGGCAAGAGTGGAACAAAACACCAAGCAAAAGGCTTAGCCTTCCACCCTGCCAGTATATAGATGATTTCATTTTTAAGCATTTATATAGTGTGATATAACCCAACCAAACTTCAACATGAAGCAAGCATCTTCAATCTTCACCTGCAACTAACAATGCTATAAGAGGGGCTGAGCGAAGCGTACTTAGCCAAGCAACGGTTTGCATAGGTAGGGTGGTTAGACATGGTAGTGGTTACAAGTAGGAGGCTGACAGGAAAGACATGGGCATCGAGGCAAAACTAAAGATCGAGACTACTAGCAATAGGCAAAGATAGTAATGGTATCCGGGTTCGGTCATCTTGCCTGGGATTCCACAAGGGAGAAGAACGGATCCAAGAAGCAGACGGAGCAACAGTCGAGCGAAACCTCACAACTCCGGAACGAAACCGAAGCTAACAAGAGAAGCAACCGGAAAGAAAGAACAACACAGGGTAAACACACAAGCACCAACATGGCATACGATGCACAAACAAGTATGATGCATGTCCGGTTTAAATAAGCATGGCATGGCAAGTGCACAAACAAATACTACAAGTTAAGTGGAGATCAATATGCAACGGGTTGCATATTGACGAAACACCACATTTAATTATTTAGTTGACTCTCATTATACAAGACAAGATTAAATGTTTTTAACATGGCAAGAGGTGAAGCATAAAGAAACTACACTATTTAGACAATTTAAATGAGGCCGGAAATAACAACAACATCATATCCGGAAAATCCTCATTAGCATGTTTAATAATTATAAGCAAACAACAATTCACACATATTAATGTTGTTAATATGATGCGGATGACATGAACAAGTTTATGCAAGTTTTATTAAAAGGGTTGACATTAAGAGATAAGAAGCATTTGTCACCGTGGTGGAACGAAAGGGTGCCACGGCAACGATCCGAAAATGAAGCAACGGCATCATATCGGTTCCGGTAACTCATTGAGAGACCGGGCAAAAGCAAAGGCGGAGTGAGTCAAACGAGATGAAAGGTGGGCGATCCCGTTGCCGGGTTCCCACGAGTCGGCGACGAGGCAACCGAGGAACAAGACAAAAGGTCGGAACGGCACGATGCACACAAGGGAAGCATTTCATACAACACAACAAGCATGCATCACACGGGTCACGACTCGAGGTTATACCTTTGAAGCGTGCGTTTCGGGGCGGTTCGAGACGTAGTGGAAGTAGCCGTAGTAGTGGAAGTAGTCGTTCTCGCAACTCGTAGTGGAAGTAGTGGTTCACGTCATCGTGTCGTGGTACTTGGCGAATTCCTCGTTTCCGGGCGACGGTAGAGGTACTCGCGCTCATTCTTCCGTAGATGAACGGGTCGTCGTGGTACTTGTCGGGGCCGTCTTGGCAACGTAGTTGTACACGTGGCCGTCGTGGGAAGTAGTGGAACTTGGTCGTTTCGCCGTGTAGGGGTACTTGTCGTGTCGTCGGACGTAGTGGTACTCGTTCACGTAGTCGTACACGGATGTAGAGGTACTTACTCCGTAGCCGTTCACGAGCTCGCCTTCCCGTAGATGTTCGGTCGTCGATTCGTTCGGTCGTTCATGTCGTAGTTGTACACGGGGTCGTAGATGTACACGGAGCTCGTTTTCCGTAGAAGATCGGTTCGTCGAGGTACTTGGTCGTCTCGGTCTCGTACACGGTTCATCTGTCCAAAATTACAGCAAAAACAACACACAAAAGAGAAACAACAGCGGCAACACGGCGAGGCAGGGGCCGCGGGATCTTGCACGCTGGACGGAGGGAGACGGCTGCGGGGCTGCACGGGAAGAAGCGGTGCTGCTGTGCTGGCCGGCGGGCAGAAGGCGCCGGGGCCACGGGCCTCTTGGCCGCGCGACGGGGCTCCGGCCCTGGACGACGGGGCTGCAGACCTTGGGCGCCAACGGAGCAGGACTCCCGCGGCGAGGCACGGAGGAACGGCAGAAGGCGGGGCGGCTGGCTCGGGAGCCGGCGGAGGATGGGGACGAGCACGGGAGGAGATGGAGAGGGGAGCCGCGACGGCTCGGCCGATGCAGAGGTTCCCGCGCCGGGCGAACGAGGCAGGGACGGAGCCGCCCTCGCCGCTCGAAACGCCGGACGACCCGACGGGATCCAGATCCGCCCGATCTGGATCGAGCGGGGGTAGGGGAGGGCGGCGCGTAGATGGTGGAACCTGAGAAGCAGGGACCAACGACGGCGGCAGGCCGGAGGCAGCCGCGGCAAGGGAAGCGGGAGCGGAGGGCTGAAGCACTGAAGTGGCCACCGCCGCTGCCATCTTGGAGGGGAGCGAGCGTGAGGCCGCCCCAAGCCGCAGGCCCCCATTCTCCTTCCTGAACCTACTAGCTGGCGGCGGCAACGAGCGGGGGAGGCCGCGGGACGCCGGGAAGGTGGCCGGCGGGGCCGGGGTGGCCGCCGCCGGTGAGGGCTGGTGGGGGGCGCGGGGTCGGGAGAGCCAGCCGTTACAGCCATCCTTGGTCATAGAACAATTAGACCATATCTGAAAGATTGATGCCGTACCGCGCTCTCCACAGAGCAACAAAAATACCTTGTCAGAAAGATTTTATGGATGTGTTCCTAGAATTTTGCATCTGGTGTAAGAGCATTAGTGATCAAAATTAAGTGCAAAATGGAATGAATGCAAGAGAAAATAGCGCCAATATAACACGTTTTTTCATACTTAACTGAGCTTGGCTAGTCATGAAAGGATGTGTAATTACGGTACAATTTTTTTAAAGGATGTGTAAATTTAGATTCGTTTTACAGTACATCTGGCCATTTTTAGCCCTTCATTTTTGTGGTCCAACGACCTTGATTAGACAATACTACAGCAAAATTTGTGTACGTACTATATTAAACCTCCAGGGGCACTAATGGCAGATTGTTATTATTATAAATCTTACTACAATCATGTGTTCTCAGAAAGCAAGCGGATGAGTATATTATGGGCTCGACAACTCATCTGGCACTGTTCTGCTCCTCCAATGGTTCAGAATGTCCACAACTGCCCGATCATGTAAGCCTCTCGCCATCGATGCAGAAACACACCACACGCCGGAGAAGCCACACCTTCAGGCGTGGTCCTCCACACAGCAAACAGAGACACCACGCGCTGTGAGGCTCCACCAGCCTCGCCAGTCATGGTCCTCCGCGGCTACTATACAGCTCCGTTGCGCTTGGCAAGGCTCGTTGCGTGTTTGAAGGTTGAAGCTCGTACCGATTTTAGGTACAGCAATTGGTTACTTCATGTGGATGTCCATTGCTGTTGTTTGGTCATGTATTGTTCTTCCTGACCGGGTCTGTGGATCCTAGTTGTACTGCTGCATTATGATTTTTCGAGTTTGAGTATGAACCGTGTCTCCCCGCCGGTGACCGAAAACCGGCATATGTCTGCACCACTCCGCAAACACCATATGTTAAGGACGGCAGGCTTACCGACGTGTTTTATTCACCAGTTTCTCATGCAGACAGCGGATTCGGGAGAGGACGCCCTGGCCAGAGTGGTGACGGCAATCGGGCCGGTGGCGCGAACTGCGGACACCAGCGGGAAAGACGCACCGAGAAGTAGACCCGGGGATTACCTGACGGCCAGCCCACATGCGCCTGGTGATTGGCGGCGGCCACAAGAAGTGGCGAGTGAAGATTTCAATTGATCCAATTGATTTAGGGGTGGTTGGAGCAAGGTTTTGGTTATCGGTCGAAATTTCAAGATTTCCCATGGTTACCGCATATTTCCGTGCCCCTCGATAAATCCTCATACCGAGCAAAAAATACCATTTTTTTGAAATTTTCGAATTTAAACGCTCCATTTGAAGTAAAGTGCGTAGGATCTAATTAATGCCATGAGAGTTGATTCTAACATGTTCGTAGCAACCTAGTTCCTGTTTTGACAGGTCTCTGGTTAGAATGTTCGTTCATTCATTTATTTAAATTCAAAATTCAACTATAAAATTCGTTCGAAATATTCTCGGTAATTTCCGGTAACCATGGTAACCATGTTTATCCATCCCCCTCGGTAAAATTGCCTCATTCGGTAACCAAAACCTTGGGTTGGAGAACCACTGCGTCCCTGGCGCCCCTCATCTGTCGTCGACCAAAGCGAGAAATTGCATTGGCTTCCTGATTGCTCACTTGATATGTGGCTGTGCCGCTAGAACCGGGGGCACCGCGATGGCATCTGTAGTCAGCACCACCTAGACATGGTCGCGGACGGGCACCCGGCTGCTCGGTTGCCTACAATCCCGCTTCAGGTAACAAAAGCTGGGCTTCCAGAGATTGGGAGATGTGAGAGGCCGGAGCTGCCAGACATAGGGAGGATGTTCGGATTGGGTCGTCGTACATCGGGTGGGGCAACATAGACTCGCAGCAGCGGCGCACCATTGTTGGCGGCGCGCGAGTTGACCCTCGGCCCCTCGCAGCCTTGAACTCCATCCTCCGGTAAGATAGCGAGGGGGACTTTCGGCAAGGGATCTCGATCGGGACTACAGGGAATTTGTCCCGTGGACGGGCTACTCCTCTTCCCGGCGGAAGCCTAGCGGCACAAGATTTCCATTAAAGAAGACTGGAAGAGACGTACTGGAGAGAGATGGGAAGAGGCCAATTGGAGATGGGATTCCACCATTTCCCCTCTGCTCGGTGTTATTGACGGGTGATGGATGGCTCTTCAACTATCTCGGCTGTTACAGAAGATGGAAGAGGAAGCAGACGAAGAAGTAAATCACAGGAATGAAAATGGTATTTGGAATTGGTGATGTGGCTAGACTGCTGAGGTGGAGTGATGTGGATGGTTGCATGTTGATTAGTGACGTGGATAGGCTGCATGTCAAGAGAAATAGGTTAGTGGGGATGAGCTATTTAGGTATTATAGATATGACAAATAGTCCGTACAGCCATATTTTTCCACCACATATGAGATGGATTTGGGAGAGTTCGGATTATTTAGACAGTTGGACTTTGGGAGTGTACATAATGATTTGGTGCATCGATAATTGATTGCTCGTGCACTAGGCACATATATATAGGTACAAGGGGTGCGACCGGTGTCTTGTCTCCCAAGATTCAAGTAAATACAGAGGGAGAGAGACCCTACAGGTGCGACATACAAAACCCAGAACTACATACATGTACACATGTTCAACACCCCCCCGCAGTCGAAGCATCCCCGGTGACGCAGAGACTGGACCGAAAGCCCTCAAATGTTGGGATGGGTAGTCCCTTCGTCATGACATCGGCGAACTGCTGATCGGTGGGCACATGGAGAACTCAAACACGACCAAGTGTGACATGCTCCCTGACGAAGTGGATGTCGAGCTTAATATGCTTTGTCCTTTGGTGATGGACAGGGTTGGCAGCAAGATAGACCGCGGAGACGTTGTCACAGTAAACAACCATCGCCTTGGTAACCTCGCATAGCAACTCCTGAAGTAGCTCTCGTAGCCAAGAGCACTCCGCGACGGCGTTGGCCACAGCCATGTACTCAGCCTCGGCGCTCGATCGTGAGACCGTGGGTTGTCATTTAGACGACCACGAAATCAGAGAGGGCCCGAGGTAGACGCAGTAGCCGGAAGTGAAGCGTTGAGTGTCGGGACACCCAGCCCAATCGGCGTCGGAGTAGGCGACTAGGCTGGTGTCAGGTGATGCCGTCAGAGTGAGACCCATAGCTGTGGTGCCACATATGTACCAAAGAATACATTTCACCAGAGCCCAATGTGTATCGCGAGGAGCATGCATATGAAGGCACACCTGCTGGACAGCGTACTGAATATCCGAACGCGTCAGTGTGAGGTACTGAAGCGCACTGACGATGGAGCGGTAGAAGGGAGCGTCGGACGCCAGAGAGCCCTCGACGGTGGACACCTTAGCCTTCGTGTCGACAGGCGTAGGAGCAGGCTTGCAGTTAAGCATGTCTGCTCGCTCCATAAGCTCGTAGGCGTACTTCTGCTGATGCAGGAAGAAGCCAGTGGCCCGGCGCACAACCTCGATGCCGAGGAAGTAGTAGAGAGCCCCCAAGTCCTTGAGGGCGAATTCGGTGCCGAGGCGAGTTGTGATCTGCTGAAGGAGCGCTGGCGAGGAGGCAGTCAGGATGATGTCGTCGACGTACAGGAGGAGGTACGCGGTAGTCGGACCCTGGTGATAAACAAACAGGGAGGCATCAGACCGTGTGGACCAGAAACCCTGCTGCTGAAGGAAGGCCGCAATCCGCTGGTACCAGGCCCGAGGTGCCAGCTTCAACCCGTAGAGAGAGCGGGAGAGCAAGCACATGTGGTCCGGATAGTCGGCGTCGACGAAACCAGTAGGCTGCTGACAGAACACCTGCTCATCGAGATGGCCATGCAAGAAAGCATTAGACACATCGAGCTGGTGGACTGGCCAGGCGCGAGAAATAGCAAGCTGGAGAACAGCGCGAATCGTGCCCGGTTTGACAACAAGGGCGAAGGTGTCGGTGAAGTCCACGCCGGCACGCTGGTGAAAGCCACACGCCACCCAACGCGCCTTGTAGCGCTCGAGAGAGCCGTCGGGGCGAGTCTTTTGGCGAAAGACCCACTTGCCAGTGATGACATTGGCACGGGGAGGCCGTGGGACAAGCTGTCACGTACGATTGCGCTACAGGGCGTCGAACTCCTCACGCATCGCAGTGTGCCAGTTCGGATCCCGAAGGGCTGCGCGAGCAGAGGTGGGGAGTGGAGACGGTGCCGAGGTAGATGCAGCACACGCGTACTCATCAGACGTGTAACGCGTGCTAGGACGAAGTGTCCCATTCCGAGCCCGAGTGACCACATCGGTGAGGGGTGCGGCCGCGACGACGGGGGCGGCCAAGGGGACCGCGGCGATGGGGGCCGCCGAGGGGGCTGGGGCCGTAGTGGGGGCCGCGGCGTCAGGGGCGGCCGAGGGGGGACGCAGCGTCAGGGGTGGTCAAGGAGGCCGCGATGACGGGGGCCACAGCAGGGGCCGCGCGCGGCGACAGGGGCCACCGGCGCCGGAAGCGCGGGCATGGCCGAGCCAAGTGCGCGGCTGGACGATTCGCCAGAGGAGGAGGCATGGGCGAACCGTGCCGCGGGAGATGCTGAGGGTGATGATACCTGCTGAAATGGGAACACGAGCTCATCAAAGTACACATGCCGCGAAGTGAAAATGCGGTGGGGCACTGGATCTTAGCACTGGTAACCTTTGGTGTTGAGTGGATAACCAAGCAAGATGCACGTAAGTGACCAGGGAGCGAGTTTGTGAGGAGCAGTGGACATGGTGCTAGGATAACGAGACACCCGAAAATGCGAAGGCCAACATAAGACGGAACCGCACCGAAGAGGAGCTGGTGAGGAGTGTAGTTCCAGCGCGAACGACACAGGCGAATGTTAATAAGGAGGCTGGCGGTCACGAGTGCGTCTGGCCAGAATCGATGAGGCATGTAGGAGTGGAAGAGCAACGTGCGGACACAGTCAGTAAGAGTGCGAATGACGCGCTCGGCGCGGCCATTCTGTTGTGACGTCTAGGGACAAGTGAGGCGAAGAATGGTGCCGTGGGACGCAAGAAGATTGCGGACGGCGACATTGTCTAACTCCTTGCCATTGTTAGTTTGCAAGGCGAGAATAGGACGACCAAACTGTGTGGTGACATATGAATAAAAGGCTGTGAGTGTGGCAGGAGATTCGGACTTGTGACGGAGAGGGAATGTCCACACATAATGAGTAAAATCATCCAATATCACCAAATAGTATAAAAAGCCCGTGTTGCTTGCAACCGGGGACGTCCAAACATCACTATGCAATAACTGAAACGGAAAGATGGAAATGTTTGTAGACTCGCTAAAGGGGAGACGAACGTGCTTGCCAAGACAGCAAGCCTCACAAGTGTCGTCGTCGACCTTATTACACGAGAAAGAAAAACTCTGAAGAATCTGACGCATAACGGTGGAGTTGGGATGACCGAGGCGGGCGTGCCAAAGATTGACACTAGCGGCAAAGGCGGCGGGGCGACGGGTGGTGGTGGCGCCGGAGGGATGCACCAGGTAAAGCTCATCCGGGCTGTAACATTGGTGTAGTACCATCCGTGTACGGGCGTCCTTCACAGAAAAGCCGATATCGTCAAATTCAACAGTGATAGGATTGTCACGAGCAAGGCGACGAACAGAAACTAGATTAGTGACTAAGTTAGGAGACACAAGAACATTAGACATGTTAACGGGAGTAGAAGTAGAAGGAAAAGACATATGACCGACATGTGTAATGGGTAGAGAGGAACCGTTACCAACGGTGATGCGAGTGGGAGTATGAACAGGAGTTGCAGACGTGAGGTTACCGGGATGAGCAGTCATGTGAGCGGTGGTGCCCGAGTCCATGTACCAGTCACCACCGCCACCATAGGAAGTGGGTGATGGGGCGGAGTGCAGGGCAGCGAGGAGGGCCGGGTCCCATGGCGGCGCGCCTGAGGAGGGTAAAACCCGCCGTAGGCCGGCACGGGAGCAGCGCCGAAGGCCGGTGCGGCGGCGGCTCCGTAGGCGGGCATGACCCTGTAAGCGGCGCGTGCGGGGGTGCGACACCATAGCCGCTGTAGGGAGCGGCGTTCTGCGCAGCGAAGAGGGCCTGGTGGCTCGCCGGATGAGGCCCAAGGATGCCCGGAGCGGGAGCCCGTGGGATCGACATCGAGTACGCGTGGACGACGCCAGTCCACGGGTTGGTGCCATATGTCCACGGGGGGGGTGACCTGCTGCTGCTGCTGACGAGGGCCCCCCCGGCGCCTGTTGCTGATTGCGGCCGCCCCTGCGGTGGTTGCCGCAGTGCCCGACACCGGGCTGCTGGGGGGCAGCGGGAGAGGCGGGGGGCGCGGGAGGCAACGGGAAATACCCCGGAGGCGGCTGCTGCTGGCGTGGCGCGGGTGGGGCGGCACGGGAGGGACCGTCGGCGAGGGCGTGATGCTGCACATGCTTCTTGACCTCCTTCATCCGGCGCTCCTCCAACCGCAAGTACGCCACGAACTTGGGTAAGGAGGGCTCCGACATCAAGGCGAGGTTGGAGGCGGCGTTGTCGAAGTCCTCGTTGAGGCCGGCGGTGATCGTGCTGAGGAGGAGGTCATCATCAACCTTGGCGCCAATGTCACAGAGATCATCGGCCAACGTCTTCAGGCGGCGGCAATAGTCATCAATGGACTGTTCATCCTGGTGACAGTCAAAAAATTCCTGCTGCAAAAAAATGCGGCACTAAAGCTTGTTGTCGGTGAAGAGGCCGTTCAGCTTAACCCAAAGGGCGCGAGCGTCGTTGCCAGCGCTCACGACCATGTGGAACAAGTCCTTGGAGATGGTGGTGAAGAACCACCGGATGATGGTGGCGTCGATGGCGATCCACTCGGCGTCGTCCATCATGTCGCGTGAGTTAACGGTGCGGTCCACATGATCCATGAGGCTGTTCTCGCGGAAGAGCAACGTGAAGTACGTCTTTCACGCGAAGTACGTGGAGTTTGAGGCATCGAGGACGACGGGGACGCGTGTGTGGACGTTGATGTCATGGATCTCAGTAGGGTCGACCGTGAAGGGGTTGGAGGAGGCGGACGACATGGCAGTGGGAAGGGGGCGGCGCGGCGGGGAGGAGGGGTGGCGGCGGCGGCAGATCTCGGTGGCGGTAGCGGCGGTGGCTACGAAAGGCGGCGTGGCGTGAGGGCGGCGTGGGGCGGCGGCGGCGGCCCGAGGTGGCGGCGGCTAGGGTTAGCGGAAGCGGGAGAATCGACTTGCGATAGATACCATGTAGAGAATGATTTGGTGCATCGATAATTAATTGATCGTGCACTAGGCACATATATATAGGTACAAGGGGTACGACCGGTGTCTTGCCTCCCAAGATACAAGTAAATACAGAGGGAGAGAGACACTACAGATGCGGCATACAAAACTCAGACCTACGTACATGTACACATGTTCAACAGGGAACATGTTGGCACTCATTTGATGTGTGAACACGTCCAGACATAAGAGGGGGAAATGGATTTCAACCTTAGAGGTGGTCTTAATCAATTGTTCAATTATATGCATTGCACCCCATGGCAACGCACGGGCGGTTTACTAGTTTTTGTAGTATATATATAGCATAATTTTTGTAGTATATATAAGAGTCAATTACATCACTGGTGTTTAAACTTGGTGAGAAAAGTCACATTAGTGCCTAAACTTGTGGTGTACATTGAACTGGTATTACAACTTGGCTCGAGCGTGTAAATACGATGCAAAACTCATTTGAATACGCATGCAATGCTGACCAGGCGTGACAACGTGTCGTGGGGCCATTATCAATGACTGACCGTGTAGACTAGGCGTGTGGTGTGTTTCTCTTTTTGCAAAAACACCTTCCTTTTTTTTATCTTTTTGGCACGCAAAGCTCCTAACAGATGCGGGAACCACCTGTCAGAAAACATAGCAAGTTTAGTATCATAGAATGACAAATTGCACCCTGGATGATTCGAACTTCCTAATTCCATTCGTAAAGCTCACTCGGCTAGCTACCCTACCACGACAGAGTTTTTTTTTATTTTTGCAAGAAAATTTCTAATCTATTCATCTTCAATTATGGCAGTACAACGAACACCAGAAATAAAAATTACATCCAGATCCGTAGGCCACCTGCCGACGACTACACACCTAGTCTCCACCGTCTGGTCACTTACAGCAGGCCCCACACCGCGCTGTCACGCCTCATGAGCATCACATGCGTATACAATCACGTTTTTTACCGTATTTGCACGCCCAAGCCAAGTTGTGGCATCAGTTCAATGTATACCGCAAATTGTCGTACTAAAGTGACTTTCCTCGTCAAGTTTAAGCACCAGTGGTGTAATTGACTCGTAGTAAAATAGACAAGTAACATAGGCATGCTACTTGTCTAAGTTACTCCCCATTATGGCAAGTAACATAGACAAGTAACATAGGTGTTCGTGCTGCCTTTTATTCCGCGTGAACCGTTGTATTAACTGAGTTGCATGTTCCCACTGCTTCAAGATATGTACACTAGATCAAATGGTGGAAAAAAGGGTCGCGTGAGATGACGTTCGCTCCATATACTTAGGGTTAAAAAATGTCATGTTATATATACTACAAAAATGTCATGTTATATATACTTAGGGTTAAAAAATGTCATGTTATCCCCTGCAAAAAAGAGAAACACACCACACGCCTAGTCTACACGGTCAGTCATTGATAATGGCCCCACGACACGTTGTCACGCCTGGTCAGCATTGCATGCGTATTCAAATGAGTTTTGCATCGTATTTGCACGCTCGAGCCAAGTTGTAATACCAGTTCAATGTACACCACAAGTTTAGGCACTAATGTGACTTTTCTCACCAAGTTTAAACACCAGTGATGTAATTGACTCTTTTACTACCTCTATAGTGGGAAGTAACGTATGTGTAGTAACATGCAACACTTTATTTATTAGGCTATAGACTCATCTTGCCTTGATAAAACCGAGTCTAAAGCGAGCTCTCTCAGCGTTTTCAGTTTATAGCCGTCCATTTTTCCGATCAGACCGTTTTCAGCCCGTCCGATCTGATCTCTGCATCACGTTTCACGCACGTCTCCACGCGCCTGGGCTACTCGTGGGCCTACTGTTCTATGGGCTGCTATTCCCGAAACTGTTTTGGAGCCCTCTTGTTCACCTACACAACCTAGCGTCTTTGGTAACCTCCACAAGAAAAAAGATTCATGGCGGCATTCCCTACTCGAATGCGTTGTATCAAGATGCACTTGGGCATTGGTAGACGAAGAACTGAGTTGCACTTTGGTGGCCTCCACAGAAACGAGTGCCAAGAGCTGGCTCTTCAGCTGCTGGATACATTATGGCATGAGAAATTTGTCTTAATGGCGGTGACCCTATGGGCAATATGGACATCTCGACGAAAGGCCATTCATGAGGCTATCTTTCAAACACCACATGCAATACAAATGTTCATCACTCGGTTTATTGCAGACTTTGCAGCTATCTGTACCCCAAATCCTGCACGGGCTGCTACGGTGAGGACATGTACATTGATACGGAGGGCGAGGGCACCTCCAGCAACATATGCCAAAATTCCTGTTGACGCAGGAGTACGCACCCGTAGAGGAGGAGCAGCCGTAGTTGTGTGTAGAGATAGCCAGGGCGTGTTCTTGGGCAGCTCGGCACTTGTCATTCCAGGAATTTGGGATCCAGCTACACTCGAGGCGATGGCATGTCGTGAGGGCATTGCATTGGCAGAAGATCTCAATATTCAACGCTTTGTGTTGTCGTCTGATTGCAAGCTGGTGATTGGGGACATTGCCAAAGGAAACCAAGGTCCCTACGGAGCCATCATCGCAGAAATTATCTCTAGATCGTCACTACTCTCTTGTACCTTTACTTTTGAAAGTAGTAGATGTAATTTCGAAGCTCATAGATTAGCTAAGTTTCCTTTGTCTTTAGCACAGGGGCATCATGTATGGCTTGGCCAGCCGCATGACCAAACTTGTATCCCACTTTCTGTGAATTTTGAATAAAGTGGCTTTACCCCCTCAAAAAAAAAACACAACCTAGCGTCTGATCATGAGCAGACGGCTGTGATACGCGCTGCACATCTGCCCCTGGAAATGGGCTAACCTCAGGCCACCCCTCCCCTCCTGGCTTGCCTCTCACATCCATTTCTCCTACGCAGATGGCAATGGCGGCGGCAGCGACGGTGACGGCTATGTCGTCTCCATCAGGGAGATGAAGATGGCGGCGAACGGAATACGGGCGAGTCCGGCTTCTTCCCATCCGTTTGGCGCTGGCTGCAGGGTTGGCGAGAATCCTGGGGCTTTTGTGCGTTGTGGATCCGGGAGACCGGAGGCCATGGCGGTAGATCTCGCGTTGGGAAGCTTTGCCGGATGTGGTGATGGCGACCGGAGCGGCGACGGAGTTGGGGCTACAGGCCCTGTTTCGGGTTATGGTTGGTGGTGGTTCATCTACCTTTGCGGCTTTGACATCTTGGAGCCATGGTGAAGGTATGGAGCTGTCTGACTGTTCCATGGGGATTGTCCCCGGCCGATATGCCGGAATCCAACCTCGCTTCCTGTCCAATGGGGCAGGACTTGTACGCGGCCTCAAAAACCATTGATGAGGATGCGGGAAAATGGCTTATTTCTTGAAGTCTCGAGCAGACGGCGAGCAGCCGGCCGGTAGGTGGTTAGTGCGATCTTGGAATTTATTGCTGTAAGGATCGTTGTGCTTAGGTTGCAGGGCTTGTGGTATGTTTCCTACTACTACTGCGTATGAGAATACAAATACAAGCATCATTTTCTCTCTTAAAAAGAAGACAATGGCGACGGCGGCGCATCAACTTCCCATGCTCATCGCAGCCTCTTTGCGTGGAGACCCCATTAATTGGGCATGCTGCTGCCTTCCAGTGCGCCATATTCGCGTGGAGCTGCACTGAGCAGCATGCTCGACACGATTCGGGTGGAGACGCAGCGAGCAGCATGGTCCTCCCGGAGTCAGCCACAAGCCCACAACCCACAAGTACGCGAAGCAGCAACGTTGGTGAATCCAATCCGTATATGCTTGTTTCAGGAACTGAGGCTGATATAGACCGAACCTCGATCGCGAGATCCGATCTGTAGTTGTGGCCCGATCTTTCACGACACTCCACCATCAATAGCAGCAACCTCTCTCCCGAGCACGCGATGTACACGAAATAGAGGGTTTGAACCTTGCGGCTCAGCACGAGAAAACCAATTTCGACGACGGTACTCACGCGCAAAACAATTTCCTCACAAAGAAATCGCAACACAGAGGTTTACTAAAGCTTCCTCCAAAACTTAGGAATTTTTAGACAGCTTCCCCCAAAACTCGATACGGGTATTTACCCTAAAAACACATTGTGTCTATTCATAAAAATATAACCTGTCTTTACAATCACCTAACAAGGACTATATAAAAAAAATAGCTATCCACCTCTAGCTAACTTGCCTAATAAGTTGGCCGTACAAAATATTCTCTAGGTCTCTAACCGTCGGCCCAACAACTAAAAAAATCTGAGTACATGCTTTATTTTAGCAGGTATTCATTACAGATTAAATACCAAAATTAAAATTATTAAATATATTTTATTTGGTGGCCCCAATCCGATGTCTCTCAGGGAAAACAGTTTCCACCGATCAAACCTGTTGACGTACGCTCGCTCTGGCGGTCTTGATCGGGAGAAGTAGTAGCTGATTAGGATTCTTTGCTTAGTCTCAATAAAATATATCTCTTGTACACGTACATCTGGGTCTTGTTCTGGACATAACAACATAAAGAAACAATCAAGCTGCTGCACGCCTTCAAACGTGTATATGAGGGCATGTACAATGGTTCTAGCTTAAGGATGCCACGTAAGATAAATGATGAGGTGGAGGAGAGAGAAACCATAAGAGAAGGCTTGTCTTAGCTTATTTAAGCAAAGACAAGAGATGATAGCTTAGCACAATTTGTCTCACCATGTTTTTAGGAATAACTAATTATTGAAGATAAGGCTAAGAGATGACCCATTGTAGACTTGTTTTTTTGTCATCTCTAATTTACATGCAAAACTTAAGATAAGACTATCTTAGCAACCATTGTACATGCCCTGATGGAGTTCTTCCCTTCCTTTATTACCACCATAGCACGCGTCCCATAATTTGGTACAACACCAACTGATGACTCTGGTTCAATCTTAATATTCTCCTCACTAGGATGCATCATATTATCAAGTGGAGCTGCCATAACTTGACCCAGACCAACGTCTTGTACATCATGGCGGTCGTCGATACAAACTACTTTAGCATTGGTCATATCAGAGGCCGGTGGCAAATCCAATCCAGATCTGCTAATTATGCTTTGCCAAGACTGCAAGGTGTGTACTACCTTGCTCTATACACTCTGGAACAATTTACATAAATTAATTTTAACTTTTGGAGGATTTTGCGTGGTTTTGTTTCTCGCGCGTTCCTGTAGGAGTTCTGGAACTGGAGACGACTTGGGCGATGGAGGCCATGCATACAGTGGTGCTTGAGATCATGTTGCAGAGGAGGAGAACTGGATGCCCAGTTGGTACCCGTTCATAGTTGTACTGAGGTGTATGTGACCTTTATTATCTGGAACCTATGATAATTAATTGATGCCAATTTTCTAACCGACAGCAGCAACATAGATTTAATGACCTTATTTTAATCACAGAATATTGTATTACCTCTGTTGTTAAATATAATATGTTTGGTAGGCTAAACTAGGCATACCACGTCCTATATTTTGGGACGGAGGTAGCATATACATGTTATACAGGAGTATTTGATCATTCAACTAATATCCTGAATGCACTTTAGCAGAAGCTAACAAATTATAGGATGTACCTATTCGTTTTATAAACCTCTCAATTATGCATGTTCAACTAGCAAATTATGGACATCTACATATTTATTTACCGAACCTTGCAACTATGAATGGACGAATCAATGGGAAGATAGTTTTGTTGGACCAGCCATATGATTGCTTTAGTAAGCACTTTCAACAAGTAGATAATAGTAATTAAGGTAAAGTTTCATTTATGCTGTGCAAAATATGAAATGGACAAGTCACCTTCTCAACTAGTTTGGGGATGTCCCTTGGAAAATAGTACTTGCATACTCGATTTTGTTTGTAGTTCGAACTTGGACCTTAGAAGGGTGATTTTGCTAAATAGGAGTTGTGTCTCGTTCAGTAGAGGTTAAATATATTTATGTTTTGCGTATAAGTTATATATATTGCTTGATAAAAAAGCAACCTAATTTTATGTGGGACACCTTCATATATTTGGGGTAAATAGAAATAGATATCATCACAAAATATGTTTTGCGATGAACTGACCCGTATGATGAGACAGTACTGGTGGGGAATCGACAAGGGGAAGAGGAAAATGGCATGGCTGAGTTGGGATAAAATGTGTCTTCCCAAATCCATGGGAGGAATGGGCTTTAGGGACATGCGGGCGTTTAACCAGGCACTTCTCGCTAAACAAGCATGGCGCCTGCTGGACTCCCCTGATAGCTTATGTGCTAGGCTCCTCAAAGCAAAGTATTTTCCTAATGGAAATCTTCTGGATTCGGTGTTCTCTAGCAACGGCTCGGCAGTGTGGAAAGGAATCGTTCATGGGCTGGAACTTCTGAAACAGGGAGTTATCTGGAGAGTAGGAGATGGGTCGCTCATTCGTACATGGAGGGACCCCTGGATCCCACGGGCAACATCGTTGAGGCCTATTACCCCCAAGCGCACGTCACGGATGAACCGAGTCTCTGATTTCTTGGATGAGAACGGTGCATGGCGAATGGATCGGTTAGAGCAGAACTTTTGGCCCATGGATATTGATCATATTCTGAAGATACGACCATCTCCAAGGCAACGCTGTGATTTTGTCTCGTGGTTTCCTGAAAAAAGTGGTCAGTTTTCAGTCAGAAGCGCTTACAGACTCGCGACTTACGATCATAACATTGCATTTGCGAGAGGGGCCTCGAGTTCTGCACCAAGTGGGGCGCGATCAAGTTGGAATGCGGTTTGGAAATCTACAGTACCCCAGAAGATGAAAATCACATCTTGGAAGGTAATTGCAGGTGCCCTGCCAACTGCACAATGTAAGAGCTTCAGACATATTGCCACAAGATCGACATGTACCTTGTGTGGAGTGGAGGAGGAGGGATCCTTTCATGCGTTGGTGACCTGTAAAAATGCAAGGCAGGTCTGGGTGGGTATGAGGAACCGTTGGCCTCTGCCTTCGGATGACTCTCTAGTTGACAATGGAAAAGACTGGCTACTGCACTTGCTGGTTAACCGCAGCGAGGACGTCCGGGACATGGTAATCATGCTCGTATGGCGGATATGGCAGCTACGGAACGACCAAACCCATGGTAAGGAAATCCCACCAACGGACACGACGGTGGAATTCCTTGACAGCTACTACAATTCTATCAAATTAGCAGGAAGGTTTGGCACGGAGGAAATTATCAAAGGCAAGATGCCAATGGTGGCTGAGCCTACGGGTGGGCACAAGATGAAAGCTCCGGCCATGCCGTGGCCCGCACCAAAGCCAGGCTACCTTGCTCTTTCTGTCGATGGAGCCTTCAGAGAGGCGGATGGGTCAGCTGCTGCTGGCATGATCCTCCGCGATGACAAAGGCAAGATTATTTTCTCAGCTTACCGCTATATCTTCCACTGCAATGATTCTTTGGAAGCAGAAATACATGCTCTTATGCAGGGAATGGCGTTGGCGTTACAGCATACACCCCTTCCGGTGATCGTTCAGTCAGATTGTGCTGAAGCCATCTCTATCCTGTCTAACGACAATCTGGTGAAATCAGCGTATGGGCAATTGGTTATTGAGATCCGAGAGATGTTGAAGAATAGGGAGTTTTTACCACAGAAAATTCATCGTAGTCAAAATTGTGTTGCAGATCGGTTGGCCACTTATAACCGCTCCGAGAGAACCACAGCAGTGTGGTTAAGGGCTGCTCCGCCTTGTATTGAGGACCTGTGGCCTCTTGATTGTAACACTTTTACCATGCAATAAAAACTCCCTTTACCCCGCAAAAAAAAAAAGTGTTACTAAATTTGAGATGGCCGAGTCTTGTATACAATTACTGCAGGAAGTTAAAGATAGAAAGAAGCAGGAATACATGGTTGACTGAATTTCATTATACTGTGTGTGTATTTCTTTTTTTATCGTCGTTGGTTTCCTTGTATTTGTCATCCTTGCCGGTTACTTTCATTTATCAATACAATAAAGCTGGCCGAGTAACCATATATCCAACAGAGCAAACATTTTTATTCTTGCTCGCTTGTATTTTACAGGCTCGCACACCAAAATTATTATACATTGGTCAACCAGGACTATTACAGGATATACCACACAACATACCAACTAACACCTATAGTCTTAAGATAACCTCTTTATAAACTACATTCCTAGTCTCAGAAGATGGACATCCGTTGTCATCCTCAATTAAGAACTTGAGACCGGCACACGAAGTAACGCGTGACACTGCAACATACAGTTGCCCGTGCGAAAATACGGGCTCGCATAAATACACACACACCTTAGATAGAGTCTGTCCTTGGCTCTTGTTGATTGTCATTGCGTAACACAATCTTACTGAAAATTGACACCTACGCAGAGTGAAAGGCCACTTAGATCCTGATGAATTCAGAACTATACGTGGAATACACACACGCTGTCCTTTATTAGAACCGGTAATAATTTCTCCCTCTAAGACCCTATCACCCAATCGAGTGATAATCAAACGTGTTCCATTGCATAAACCCAATGATTGATTAATATTCCTGAGAAGCATAACAGGAACTCCAAGCTTGAGTGAAATCTTATGATGAGGAAAATTATTCATGGTAATAGAATTCAGTAACTCTGGAGGATAAAAAAATTCTGTTGGAAATATGCCCTAGAGGCAATAATAAAATGGTTATTATATTTCCTTGTTCATGATAATTGTTTGTTATTCATGCTTGAATTGTATTATCCGGAAACAGTGATACATGTGTGAATACATAGACCACAACGTGTCCCTGGTAAAGCCTCTAGTTACTAGCTCGTTGATCAACAGATGGTCACGGTTTCCTGACCATGGACATTGGATGTCATTGATAACGGGATCACATCATTAGGAGAATGATGTGATGGACAAGACCCAATCCTAAGCCTAGCACAAGATCGTGTAGTTCGTAATGCTAAAGCTTTTCCAATGTCAAGTATCTTTTCCTTAGACCATGAGGTTGTGCAACTCCCGGATACCGTAGGAATACTTTGGGTGTGCCAAACGTCACAACGTAACTGGGTGGCTATAAAGGTACGCAACGGGTATCTCCGAAAGTATCTGTTGGGTTGGCACGAACCGAGACTGGGATTTGTCACTCCGTATGATGGAGAGGTATCTCTGGGCCCACTCGGTAAGACATCATCATAATGAGCTCAATGTAACTAAGGAGTTAGTCACGGGATGATGTATTCCGGAACGAGTAAAGAGACTTGCCATGACGAGATTGAACAAGGTATCGATATATCGACGATCGAATCTCGGGCAAGTACTTTACCGATAGACAAAAGGGAATTGCATACGGGATTGAGTGAATCCTTGACATCGTGGTTCATCCGATGAGATCATCGAGGAAAATGTAGGAACCAACATGGGTTTCCAGATCCCGATGTTGGTTATTGACCGGAGAGTCGTCTCGGTCATGTCTATGTGTCTCCCGAACCCGTAGGGTCTATACACTTAAGGTTCGGCGACGCTAGGGTTGTAGAGATATATGCACACGGTAGCCCGAATGGGAGGAGGGAGGGCAGCCGCACCCTTGCTCCTGGCGCCTTCCTCTGCCCCCGTTACACCTCTCCCTCCTCCCGCAGGTGCTTGGCGAAGCCCTGCAGAATTTCCGTTGCATCCACCACCACGCCGTCGTGCTGCTGGATCTCCATCAACCTCTCCTCCCCCCTTGCTGGATCAAGAAGCAGGAGACGTCGCTGCACCGTACGTGTGTTGAACGCGGAGATGCCGTCCGTTCGGCGCTGGGATCATCGGTGATTTGGATCACGACGAGTACGACTCCATCATCCACGTTCTCTTGAACGCTTCCGCTCGCGATCTACAAGGGTATGTAGATGCACTCCTTTATCCCTCGTTGCTAGATGACTCCTTAGATTGATCTTGGTGAAGCGTAGAATTTTTTTGAATTCTGCTACGTTCCCCACCAGTGGCATCTGAGCTAGGTCTTTGCGTAGCATCTTGCACGAGTAGAACACAAAGCAGTTGTGGGCGTAGATTTGTTCAATTCTCTTGCCGCTACTAGTCCAATCTTGATTCGGCGGCATCGTGGGATGAAGCGTCCCGGACCGACCTTACACGTACGCTTACGTGAGACAGGTTCCAACGACTGACATGCACTAGTTGCATAAGGTGGATAGCGGGTGTCTGTCTCTCCTACTTTAATAGGATCGGATTCGATGAAAAAGGTCCTTATGAAGGGTAAATAGAAATTGGCATATCACGTTGTGGTTTTTGGCGTAGGTAAGAAACGTTCTTGCTAGAAACCTATAGCAGCCACCTAAAACTTGCAACAACAATTAGAGGACGTCTAACTTGTTCTTGCAGCATGTGCCGTGTGATGTGATATGGCCAAAAGATGTGATGAATGATATATGTGATGTATGAGATTGATCATGTTCTTGTAATAGGAATCACGACTTGCATGTCGATGAGTATGACAACCGGCAGGAGCCATAGGAGTTGTCTTATTTATTGTATGATCTGCGTGTCACTGAATAACGCCATGTGATTACTTTACTTTATTGCTAAAGGTTAGCCATAGTAGTAGAAGTAATGTTTGGCGAGACGACTTCATGAAGACATGATGATGGAGATCATGATGATGGAGATCACGGTGTCATGCCGGTGACGATGATGACCAAGGAGCCCCGAAGATGAAGATCAAAGGAGCAAAATGATATTGGCCATATCATGTCACTATTTGATTGCATGTGATGTTTATCATGTTTATGCATCTTATTTGCTTAGAACGACGGTAGTAAATAAGATGATCTCTCACTAAAATTTCAAGAATTGTGTTCCCCTTAACTGTGCACCGTTGCTAAGGATCGCTGTTCCGAAGCACCACGTGATGATCGGGTGTGATAGGCTCTAACGTTCGCATACAACGGGTGTAAGCCAGATTTACACACGCAATACACTTAGGGTTCACTTGACGAGCCTAGCATGTACAGACATGGCCTCGGAACACGGAAGACCGAAAGGTCGAACATGAGTCGTCTAGAAGATACGATCAACATGAAGATGTTCACCGTTGATGACTAGTCCGTCTCACGTGATGATCGGACACGGCTTAATCGATTCGGATCATGTTTCAGTTAGATGACTAGAGAGATGTCTATCTGAGTGGGAGTTCATCAAATTTGATTAGATGAACTTAACTGTCATGAACTTAGTATAAATTCTTTACAATATGTCTTGTAGATCAAATGGCCCACGCTCATGTCACCCTCAACTTCAACGCGTTCCTAGAGAAATCCAAGCTGAAAGACAATGGGAGCAACTATACGGATTGGGTCCGTAACCTGAGGATCATCCTCATAGCTGCCAAGAAAACTTATGTCCTAAAAGCACCGCTAGGTGACGCTCCCGCCCCGGGAAACCAAGACGTTATGAACGCTTGTGTCAGGCCCAAGATGCGATTCCATCCCGATCACGTGACGCTTACATGATTGGGGCACAACCTCATTTCGGGCGCTTAGCAAGATGGATATCATTACATCGTACCATTACATACATACATGAGGGATACAACAATACATACAAGTCACATGAATACAACAACATCAATACAAAGCATCCGACTACGGATGCAAACATAAAAAGGCACAACGACATCCATCTGCTATCCTAGGCTGCCGACCCGGAACCTAACCCAAGACTGAAGAAGAAGAAGAAAGAACTCCAAACAACGATCATCGCTCTCACGTCAAGATAACGGAAACCTGCACCTGCAACTGTTGTTGTAGTATCTGTGAGCCACGAGGACTCAGCAATCCCATAACCATGGGTAAAAAGACTATCAAAGCTTAATGGGTAGGAAGAGGTAAAATGGTGAGGTTGCAGCAGCGGCTAAGCAAAAATATATGGTGGCTAACTTACGAGTACAAGAATGAGATGAGCATCTACGCAAACGGTCGCAACTAGTAGTGATCGCTAAAGATCCTGAACTACCTACGAGTCAAACATAACCCCACCGTGTTCTCTTCTCAAAGTGAAAAGAGACAGTCACGGTTACTCACACAGTTGTGTGTTTTATCTCGGATCCTCTGTCAAGTTTTCTAAAACCGGACATTAACAAATTCCAATCTGCCACATAACCGCGAGCACGGCTTTCGAAAGATCATAACCCTGCAGGGGTGTCCCAACTTAGCCCATCACAAGCTCTCACGATCAGCTGAAGTAATAATAATTATTAACCCTTATCTTAGGGAAATCCGATCAGGCTCGGTATCCTGGTGCCCAAGACATTTCGACAATGGTAAAACAAGTCCAGCAAGACCTCCCGGCGTGCCGACACCCTGATAGTAGCCGCTCATATCTCGTGTCAGGGCACAACCGGATAGGTGAGCCTACGGGAGCCAATCCTCGAGTTTCCCCGTGGTGGCCCCGCAGTCTCCCCGTTCGGGACCAACACCATCAGCACTGGCCCCCCTGCTATGTAAAAAAAATACCCGGGGACGCAACCCCCTATGCAAATTTAATTAATTAATTAAGTTGTTATTATGAGGCAAATTAAAAACCAATGTTGGGCCTTGCTGGAGGAGTTTTATTCAAAGACGAAGTGTCAAGGGGTCCCCATATACCCAACCGTGTAAGGAACGCAAAATCAAGGAACATAATGCCGGTTTATCGGCGCCTAAGGTGGCATGAGTGGAACAAAACACCAAGCAAAAGGCCAAGCCTTTCACCCATGCCCAGTATATAGGTGTGTTAATAATTATAATAGATATTGTGATATTCCAACAACAAGTTCCCACCGGAAACGATCTTCATCTACACCTGCAACTAACAACGCTATAAGAGGGGCTGAGCAAGCGGGTAACATAGCCAAACAATGGTTTTGCTAGGAAGGTTTCAAAGGTTAGAGGTTTCATGGCAACAAGGAGAGGAGCTGACAATAAAGATGGGTAGCGCGACATATAACGATAGCATCGAGACACTAAGCATGGCAATGATAGTAAGGGTATCCAAGGGTATGATCATCTTGCCTGAGCTCCCGCAAGGAAGAAGAACGGATTCGTGAAGAAGACGGAGAAGAAGCCTTGAAGAAGAACCACGGGTAGACGAACGAATCCTCACGAACGCAACGGAACAAGCACTAACGAGAAGAAGCAAGCAACACGGTAAACACACCACACGAGACATGACAATATGCTCAACAAAGTATGATGCAAGACAGTTCTATATAGGATGCACTACAAGTCTATACAGGAAGCAAAACATGGCAAGATAGGAAGCACAGAAAAATAACACAAGTCTATATATGATGCAATACATGGAAAGGTATGATGCAAGACAAGTCTATACAGGAAGCAATACATGGCAAGGTAGGAAGCACAGGAAAACAACACAAGACTATATATGATGCAATACATGGCAAGGTATGATGCAAGACAAGTCTATATAGGAAGCAATACATGGCAAGGTAGGAAGCACAGGAAAACAACACAAGAACATGACAATATGCTCAAGCAAGTATGATGCAAGACAAGTCTATATATGATGCAAAACATGACAAGGTAGGAAGCACAGGAAAACAACACAAGAACATGACAATATGCTCAAGCAAGTATGATGCAAGACAAGTCTACATATGACGCACATCAAGTATATATATATGATGCAATACATGGCATGGTAGTAAGCACACAAGAACAACACAAGTCTACATATGATGCAATACATGGCAAGGTATGATGCAAGACAAGACTATACAGGAAGCAATACATGGCAAAGTAGGAAGCACAGGAAACAACACAAGAACATATATGATGCAATACATGGCAAGGTATGATGCAAGACAGTCTATACAGGAAGCAATACATGGCAAGGTAGGAAGCACAGAAAAACAACACAAGTCAACAAGTTTAAATGAGGCCGGAAACTACATATAATAAAACCGGTAAGTCCTCATATGCATAGTTTGAAATTAGTCCAGTTCTGAACAAACCTTAAGTTAAAGTTGTTTAACAGCAAGTTAACATGCACCATGATGATCTACACGAAATTCTAGTCAAGTTTCATATAAAGTTTGTTTAATTCGGAGCTACGGCCTAGAAGATATGAGCAAAACAAGACAAGCATGACAACGGTGCAAGATGCACCCAAACATCAAGCAAACTCACTCCAAACATGAAAACAATATGATATTATGACTCTGCATGCAAAATCACACAAGTTTCATATAAGCACACCCAAAACGGAGCAACGGGCTAAAATATGCACATGAAACAAGAAACAATGCAAAGCTGAAACTAACAGCCACATAGCAACTTTGGAGCAACAAAAATATACTCTACAGCACTCAAACATGGTGACAAGAAGCATGGATATGAAGTAGACATACCCTACAGCAAACAACTCCTTTGGAGCAACTCCATAGGAGGCATGGATCAATAGCAACAAGCTACAAGATTTTGATCATGAAAATAAAAACCTGACAGTAATATTTTATAGCAACTTGGGAGCAAGAATTAAATAAGCTACAACAGGTCATATGAGCAAGTAAGGACATGAATGGATAGACAACGACATGTACAACAAGGAATGATCAATGGCCACCCCAAAACTAACATGGATTTGCCTAGGGCATCAAGCAAACATAGCATCAGGATAAGACAGATTCCAGACTTAGTGAAATTTCACTAAGTGTTAAAACAGTAACATTAGCATGGCATGTTTGCGAGCATGTTTAAGTCAACAGAAGGCATAACATGGCAAATGGTTTGCACCACAGCAAAAAACACATCATGGAGATTCTAAAACATCTAGGCATCTGACATGGGGACAAACACATCAATAGCAACGAGCTCCTCAACTAGGCATCTCATAACAAGTTACAAAACCTAACAGCCACATGCACTTTTGCAACAGAGATAAACATGGCAATAAGAACTCTAGCATGCATGCTATAGCAACCAACATGTAGTACACTTCACAAGGAACATTTTGACATATCATTTGCATCATTTGGATAAACATGCACCAAGTTATCATATCTCAGACATGGCAACAAAATAACAAGTAACATCAGTTTATAACAAGTAGCACTCTTGCAACAGAGATTAGAGCATCTAGATGAAGGCAAACAAGCATGGCACAATGGAACAAAGTGTAGAGCATATCACCACGGTCATTTTGACATATCATACACTTAATTTGGATCAGCACACAAAAAGATATCACCATGCAAACATAGCAACATAATATGCACTTTTAGGGACATAGAAGAAAACTACCTCAAGGGAAACGGACATTGTCCAGAGGCAGCGGACACTTTTGACGAACGGGGCCCACGTGGCAGCTGCACAGGACTAGCGGGTCGGGCAGAGGGTGGATCCGGGCCCTGCCCGATCCAGAGGAGGACGGGAGGCCGGCGGCGGCTCAAATCCGGCCGGAGGACGATGGGGCGGCGCGGGTCCGGCCAGCTCCGCGTCGGATCTGACAAGGGGCGAGGTCGGCGGCGTTCCTCGAGGCGGCAGCGAGCTCGAACTAGCGGCGCGGTGGTGGTGTGAGGATGGGCGGCGGACAACGGCGGGGAAGTTCCTATGACCGGCCGGCGGCGTAGATCGAAACGGAGGCGGGGATGCGCAGATGCTCGGGCGGCCTGGGGCGCAGGCCCGCGGGCGCGGCGGCCGGCCCAGATCGGCCCGGGGCGGGCTGCCTTCGGGCCCCAAAGGGCTGCGCGGCGGCTGGGGAGCCAGGGGGGCGCTGCGGGAGGCTGACGGGTGGCCCCCCGGCTGAGGTGGCGGCGGCGCTGGTGGCGGCTGGGCCTGTGGCTCGCCGCCAAGTGGCGAGGGAGGAGGGGCTCGGCGCGGAATTTGAGGCAGGGGGGCTAGAGGTTAGGGGAGTCCTTTTTTGGCATGGAGGGGCCTTTATATAGGGAAAAGCCTAAGGTTTGGGGGTTTTTGCTCCGTTTCGAGCCGTACGATCTCGATCGTGCGGCTCCGAGCGGAGGGGGAAGGTAGGTGGGCTAGATGGGTTGTGTGAAAGGGGTGTTGGGCCAAAAGAGAAAAGGCTTCCGGCGGGAAACACGGATAACTGTTGGGCTATCAAACGAACTCCGAACGCGACGAAACTTGACATGCGGTCTACCTATGCTATAATAAGACCACACGCCAAGTTTCAACCCATTCCGAGAATGTTTTTCGGCCACTCATAAAATAAATATTCGGAGGCGCTGCGGGCGCGTGCAAGTGTGTCTGGACTCAGAACGGACAACGGAGAGGACGAGGGGACTCGGGCGGATGCAAGTTTTGAAAACATGCTGATGCAACACACATGATGACATGGCAAGATGCAACACGCAAGCAGATGACATGGCAACGAGGACGAATAACTGGTTGACACCTGGCGCACCGGTCTCGGGGTGTCACGGCTTGGCAGTCGCGTTGTGATGATTACTCCCTGGTTCAGTGCGGCATGCTCTACAGCTTAGAATCGGGGCTCCAAAAGTGTTTTGAGCACCACGGAGCATATGAGATGTTCCTAGAGCTGAAAATGGTTTTCCAAGCTCATGCCCGAGTCGGGAGATATGACGTCTCCAACGCATTCTACAGTTGTAAGATGGAGGAGAATAGTTCTGTCAGCGAGCACATACTAAAATTGTATGGGTTGCACAATCACTTGTCTCAGTTGGGAATGAATCTCCTAGACGAAGCGGTCGTTGACAGAATCCTTCAGTCACTCCCACCTAGCTACAAGAGCTTCGTTTTGAACTTCAATATGCAAGGGATGGAGAAGTCCATTCCCGAAGTGTATTCAATGCTGAAATCAGCGGAGGTGGAGATCAAGAAAGAACATCAAGTGTTGATGGTGAATAAAACCACTAAGTTCAAGAAAGGCAAGGGTAAGAAGAACTTCAAGAAGGACGGCAAAGGAGTTGCCGCGCCCGGTAAGCCAGTTCCCGGGAAGAAGCCAAAGAATTGACCCAAGCATGAGACTGAGTGCTTTTATTACAAGGGAATGGGTCACTGGAAGCGGAACTGCCCCAAATACTTAGCAGATAAGAAGGTTGGCAACATCAAAGGTATATATGATATACATGTTATTGATGTGTACCTTACCAGCGCTCGTAGTAGCTCCTGGGTATTTGATACCGGTGCAGTTGCTCACATTTGTAACTCAAAGCAGGAGCTGCGGAATAAGCGGAGACTGGCGAAGGACGAGGTGACGATGCGCGTCGGGAATGGTTCCAAGGTCGATGTGATCGCCGTCGGCACGCTGCCTCTACATCTACCCTCGGGATTAGTTTTAAACCTTAATAATTGTTATTTAGTACCAGCTTTGAGCATGAACATTGTATCTGGATCTCGTTTAATGCGAGATGGCTACTCATTTAAATCCGAGAATAATGGTTGTTCTATTTATATGAGAGATATGTTTTATGCTCATGCCCCGATGGTCAATGGTTTATTCTTGATGAATCTCGAACGTGATGTTACACATATTCATAGTGTGAATGCCAAAAGATGTAAAGTTGATAATGACAGTCCCACATACTTGTGGCATTTCCGCCTTGGTCATATTGGTGTCAAACGTATGAAGAACCTCCATGCAGATGGACTTCTAGAGTCTCTTGATTATGAATCATTTGACACGTGCGAACCAAGCCTTTTGGGCAAGATGACCAAGACTCCGTTCTCCGGAACAATGGAGCGAGCGACCAACTTATTGGAAATCATACATACCGATGTGTGCGGTCCAATGAGCGTTGAAGCTCGCGGAGGCTATCGTTATGTTCTCACCCTCACGGATGACTTGAGTAGATATAGGTATGTCTACTTATGAAACACAAGTCTGAAACCTTTGAAAAGTTCAAGGAATTTCATAATGAGGTTGAGAATCAACGTGACAGAAAAATAAAGTTCTTACGATCGGATCATGGGGTGAATATTTAAGTCACGAATTTGGCACACACCTAAGGAACTGTGGAATTATTTCACAATTGACACCGCCCGGAACACCTCAGCGTAATGGTGTGTCCGAACATCGTAATCGTACTCTGTTGGACATGGTGCGATCTATGATGTCTCTTACCGACTTACCGCTTTCTTTTTGGGGATATGCTTTAGAGACTGCCGCATTCACTTTAAAATAGGGCTCTGTCAAAATCCGTTGAGAAGACACTGTATGAACTTTGGTTTGGCAAAAAACCTAAGCTGTCGTTTCTGAAAATTCGGGGTTGCGATGCTTATGTCAAGAAACTTCAACCTGAAAAGCTCGAACCCAAATCGGAAAAATGCGTCTTCATAGGATACCCAAAGGAAACGATTGGGTACAACTTCTACCTCAGATCCGAAGGCAAGGTCTTCGTTGCCAAGAATGGTTCTTTTCTGGAGAAAGAGTTTCTCTCGAAAGAAGTGAGTGGGAGGAAAATAGAACTTGATGAGGTGACAGTCACTGTTGGGGAACGTAGCATAATTCAAAAAATTTCTACGTCTTCACCAAGATCCATCTATGGAGACATCTAGCAACGAGCAACTGAGAGTGCATCTACATACCGTTATGAAGATTGCGTGCGGAAGCTTTCAACGAAGCAAGGATGAAGTAGTCGTACTCTTCACGTTCTTCGTCACCGATGATCTAGCGCCGAACGGACGGCACCTCCGCGTTCAACACACGTACGGTGCAGCAACGTCACCTCCTTCTTGATCCAGCAAGGGGGGAGGAGAAGTCGTCAGAGATCCGGCAGCACGACGGCGTGATGACGGATGCAGTGGATGTCGCAGCAGGGCTTCGCCGGGCTGCCCTGCAAAGGAGTTGGGAGGTGTGACGGGAGGGGGAGAGGCGCCAGGGCTGAGGTGCGGCTGCCCTCTCCCCCCCCACATATATATATATAGGGGGCCAGGGGGCGCCAGCCCCTTGCAGATCCAATCTGCAAGGGGGCGCGGCGGCCAGGGAGGAGTCCCCCTCCCCCAAGGCAAGTGGTGGCCCCCCCTCCCCTTAGGGTTTATCCCTATGCGCATGGGGAGGTGGGGCCCCCTTGTGGTGCGCCAGCCCAGGGGGCTGCACACATCCCCTTGCGGCATGGGGACCCCACCGGGAGGGGTGGCCCCACCCGATGGACCCCCGGGGCCCCTCCGGTGGTCCCGGGACGCTCCCGGTGACCCCCGGAGATCACCCGTTGGCCGAAACTGGACTTCCCATATATCAATCTTTACCTCCGGACCATTCCGGAACTCCTCGTGACGTCCGGGATCTCATCCGGGACTCCGAACAACTTTCGGGTTTCCACGTGCATTAATCTCTACGACCCTAGCGTTACCGAACCTTAAGTGTGTAGACCCTACGGGTTCGGGAGACACGTAGACATGACCGAGACCACTCTCCGGTCAATAACCAACAGCGGGATCTGGATACCCATGTTGGTTCCCACGTGTTCCTCGATGATCTTCATCGGATGAACCACTGTGTCAAGGATTCACTCAATCCCGTATGTTATTCCCTTTGTCCATCGGTACGGTACTTGCCCGAGATTCGATCGTCGGTATTCCCGATACCTTGTTCAATCTCGTTATGGCAAGTCTCTTTACTCGATCCGTAATCCATCATCCCGTGACTAACTACTTAGTCACATTGAGCTCATTATGATGATGTATTACCGAGTGGGCCCAGAGGTACCTCTCCGTCATACGGAGTGACAACATCCCAGTCTCGGTTCGTACCAACTTAACAGACACTTTCGGAGATACCCGATGCGTACCTTTATAGCCACCCAGTTACGTTGTGACGGTTGGCACACCCAAAGCACTCCTACGGTATCCGGGAGTTGTACAACCTCATGGTCTAAGGAATAAATACTTGACACCGAAAAGCTTATGCATTACGAACTATACGATCTCGTGTTATGCTCAAGTTTGGGTCTTGTCCATCACATCATTCTCCCAATGATGTGATCCCGTTATCACTGACATCCTATGTCCATGGTCAGGAAACCGTGACCATCTGTTGATCAACGAGCTGGCAACTAGAGGCCTACCAGGGACTCAATGTGGTCTGTGTATTCACACATGTATCGCTGTTTCCGTACAATACAATTCAAGCATGAATAACAGACAATTATCATGAACAAGGAGATATAATAATAATACTTTTATTATTGCCTCTAGGGCATATCTCCAACAGTCTCCCACTTGCACTAGAGTCAATAATCTAGTTACATTGTGATGAATCGAACACCCATAGAGTTCTGGTGTTGATCATGTTTTGCTCGTGAAAGAGGTTTAGTCAACGGGTCTGCTACATTCAGATCCGTATGCACTTTACAAATATCTATATCTCCATCCTGAACATAATTCCGGATGGAGTTGAAATGGCGCTTGATGTGCTTGGTCTTCTTGTGAAACCTGGGCTCCTTGGTAATAGCAATAGCACCAGTGTTGTCACAGAAGAGAGTCATCGGGCTTGACGCGCTTGGAATGACTCCGAGGTCAGTGATGAACTCCTTCATCCAGACTCCTTCCTGCGCTGCTTCAGAAGCAGCTATGTACTCCGCTTCACATGTAGATGCTGCCACCACGCTTTGCTTGCAACTGCACCAGCTGACTGCCCCTCCATTCAAAATATACACGTATCCGGTTTGTGACTTAGAGTCATCCAGATCTGTGTCGAAGCTAGCATCGACGTAACCCTTTACGACGAGCTCTTCGTCACCTCCATAAACGAGAAACATATCCTTAGTCCTTTTCAGGTACTTCAGGATGTTCTTGACCGCTGTCCAGTGTTCCGTACCGGGATCACTTTGGTACCTCCCTACCAAACTTATGGCAAGGTTCACATCAGGTCTGGTACACAGCATGGCATACATGATAGAACCTATTGCCGAGGCATAGGGAATGACACTCATCTTTTCTCTATCTTGTGCCGTGGTCGGCGACTGAGTCTTACTCAATCTCATACCTTGCAAAACAGGCAAGAATCCTTTCTTTGACTGATCCATATTGAACTTCTTCAATATCTTGTCAAGGTATGTACTTTGTGAAAGACCAATGAGGCGTCTCGATCTATCTCTATAGATTTTGATGCCTAATATGTAAGCAGCTTCTCCAAGGTCCTTCATTGAAAAACTTTTATTCAAATAGGCCTTTACATTTTCCAAGAATTCTATATCATTTCCCATCAACAATATGTCATCCACATATAATATGAGAAATGCTACAGAGCTCCCACTCACTTTCTTGTAAATACAGGCTTCTCCATAAGTCTGTATAAAGCCAAACGCTTTGATCACCTCATCAAAGCGAATATTCCAACTCCGAGATGCTTGCACCAGCCCGTAAATCGAGCGCTGGATCTTGCATACCTTGTTAGCGTTCTCTGGATCGACAAAACCTTCCGGTTGCATCATATACAACTCTTCCTTGAGGAAGCCATTCAGGAATGCTGTTTTGACGTCCATTTGCCATATCTCATAATCATAGAATGCGGCAATAGCTAACATGATTCTGACTGACTTTAGCATCGCTACGGGAGAGAAAGTCTCATCGTAGTCAATCCCTTGAACTTGTCGATAACCCTTAGCGACAAGCCGAGCTTTATAGATGGTCACATTACCATCCGCGTCTGTCTTCTTCTTAAATATCCATTTATTTTCTATGGCGTGCCTATCATCAGGCAAGTCCACCAAAGTCCATACTTTGTTTTCATACATGGATTCTATCTCGGATTTCATGGCTCCAAGCCATTTATTGGAATCTGGGCCCGCCATCGCTTCTTCATAGTTCGAAGGTTCACCGTTGTCTAACAACATGATTTCCAGTACAGGGTTGCTGTACCACTCTGGTGCGGAACGTACCCTTGTGGACCTTCGAAGTTCAGTAGTAACTTGATCTGTATCTTCATGATCATTATCATTATCTTCCTCCCTTGTCGGTGCAGGCACCTCAGGAACAGTTTCCTGCGCTGCGCTACTTTCCGGTACAGGAGTGGTGACTATCACCTCATCAAGTTCTACTTTCCTCCCACTCACTTCTTTCGACAGAAACTCTTTCTCCAGAAAGCATCCATTCTTGGCAACAAAGACTTTGCCTTTGGATCTATGGTAGAAGGTGTACCCAATTGTTTCCTTTGGGTATCCTATGAAGACGCATTTCTCCGATTTGGGTTCGAGCTTTTCAGGTTGAAGTTTCTTGACATAAGCATCGCAACCCCAAACTTTCAGAAACGACAGCTTCGGTTTCTTGCCAAACCAAAGTTCATATGGAGTCGTCTCAACGGATTTTGACGGAGCCCTATTTAAAGTGAATGCGGCAGTCTCTAAAGCATAACCCCAAAAAGATAGCGGTAAATCGGTGAGGGACATCATAGATCGCACCATGTCCAACAGAGTACGATTTCGACGTTCGGACACACCGTTACGTTGAGGTGTTCCGGGCGGTGTCAATTGTGAAACAATTCCACAGCTTCTAAGGTGTGTGCCAAATTCATGACTTAAATATTCACCCCCACGATCCGATCGCAAGAACTTTATTTTTCTGTCACGTTGATTCTCAACCTCATTCTGAAATTCCTTGAACTTTTCAAAGGTCTCAGACTTGTGTTTCATCAAATAGATATACCCATATCTACTCAAGTCATCCGTGAGGGTGAGAACATAACGGTAGCCTCCGCGAGCCTCAACACTCATTGGACCGCACACATCGGTATGTATGATTTCCAACAAGTTGGTTGCTCGCTCCATTGTTCCGGAGAACGGAGTCTTGGTCATCTTGCCCAAGAGGCATGGTTCGCACGTGTCAAATGATTCATAATCAAGAGACTCTAGAAGTCCATCCGAATGGAGCTTCTTCATACGCTTGACACCAATATGACCAAGACGGCAATGCCACAAGTATGTGGGACTATCATTATCAACTTTACATCTTTTGGCATCTACACTATGAATATGTGTATCACTACGTTCGAGATTCATCAAAAATAAACCATTGACCAGCGGGGCATGACCATAAAACATATCTCTCAAATAAATAGAACAACCATTATTCTCCGATTTGAAAGAATATCCATCTCGCATAAGACGAGATCCAGAAACAATGTTCATGCTCAAAGCTGGTACTAAATAACAATTATTCAGGTTCAAAACTAATCCCGAGGGTAGATGTAGAGGTAGCGTGCCGACGGCGATCACATCGACCTTGGAACCATTCCCGACGCGCATCGTCACCTCATCCTTCGCCAATCTTCCGTTTATTCCGCAGCTCCTGTTTTGAGTTACAAATGTGAGCAACTGCACCGGTATCGAATACCCAGGAGCTACTACGAGTGCTGGTAAGGTACACATCAATAACATGTATATCATATATACCTTTGACGTTGCCGTCCTTCTTGTCTGCTAAGTATTTGGGGCAGTTCCGCTTCCAGTGACCCGTTCCCTTGCAATAAAAGCACTCAGTCTCTGGCTTGGGTCCATACTTTGGCTTCTTCCCGGTAACAGGCTTACCAGGTGCGGCAACTTGCTTGCCGTCCTTCTTGAAGTTCTTCTTACCCTTGCCTTTCTTGAACTTAGTGGTTTTATTGACCATCAACACTTGATGTTCTTTCTTGATGTCAACCTCCGCTGATTTCAGCATCGAATACACCTCGGGAATGGACTTCTCCATCCCCTGCATATTGAAGTTCAGCACGAAGCTCTTGAAGCTTGGTGGGAGCGATTGGAGGATTCTGTCAACGACCGCTTCATCTGGGAGATTCATTCCCAGCTGAGACAAGCGGTTGTGCAATCCTGAAATCTTGAGGATGTGCTCACTGACAGAACTGTTCTCCTCCATCTTACAGCTGTAGAATGCGTCGGAGACATCATATCTCTCGACTCGGGCATGAGCTTGGAAAACCATTTTCAGCTCTTCGAACATCTCATATGCTCCATGGTGCTCAAAATGTTTTTGGAGCCCTGATTCTAAACTGTAAAGCATGCCGCACTGAACCAGGGAGTAATCATCACTACGTGACTGCCAGGCGTTCAAAACGTCTTGGGTCGCCGGGAGAGCGGGTGCATCACCTAGCGGTGCTTCTAGGACATAAGTTCTCTTGGCAGCTATGAGGATAATCCTCAGGTTACGGACCCAATCCGTATAGTTGCTACCATCGTCTTTCAGCTTGGTTTTCTCTAGGAACGCGTTGAAGTTGAGGGAAACTGGAGCGTGGGCCATTTGATCTACAAGAGATATTGTAAAGAATTTAGACTAAGTTCATGATAATTAAGTTCATCTCAATCAAATTTTAATGAACTCCCACTCAGAATGACATCTCTCAAGTCATCCAAGTGATACACGATCCGAATCGAGTAGTCCGTGTCCGATCATCACGTGAGACGGACTAGTCAAAAACGGTGAACATCTTCATGTTGATCGTATCTTCTATACGACTCGTGTTCGACCTTTCGGTCTTCCGTGTTCCGAGGCCATGTCTGTACATGCTAGGCTCGTCAAGTGAACCCTAAGTGTATCGCGTGTGTAAATCTGTCTTACACCCATTGTATGTGAACGTTAGAACCTATCACACCCGATCATCACGTGGTGCTTCGGAACAACGAGCTTTAGCAACGGTGCACAGTTAGGGGAAACACATTACTTGAAATTTTAGTGAGAGATCATCTTATTTACTACCGTCGTTCTAAGTAAACAAGATGCAAAAACACGATAAACATCACATGCAATCAATTATAGTGACATGATATGGCCAATATCATCTTGCTCCTTGGATCTCCATCTTCGGGGCACCATGATCATCTTGTCACCGGCTCGACACCATGATCTTCATCATCATGATCTCCATCATCGTGTCTTGAAGAAGTTGTCACGCCAACTATTACTTCTACTACTATAGCTAACGTTTAGCAACGAAGTAAAGTGATTACATGGCGTTATTCAGTGACACGCAGGTCATACAATAATAAAGACAACTCCTATGGCTCCTGCCGGTTGTCAAGTTCATCGACATGCAAGTCGTGATTCCCTATTACAAAAACATGATCAATCTCATACATCACATATATCATTCATCACATCTTCGTTCTTGGCCATACCACGTCACAAAACACATGCTGCAAAAACAAGTTAGACGTCTCTAATTGTTGTTGCAAGTTTTACGTGGCTTCTATAGCATTTCTAGCAAGAACGTTTCTCACCTACGCCAAAACCACAACGTGATTTGTCAACTTCTATTTACGCTTCATAAGGACCCTTTTCATCGAATCCGATCAGACTAAAGTAGGAGAGACAGACACCCGCCAGCCACCTTATGCATCTAGTGCATGTCTGTCGGTGGAACCAGTCTCACGTAAGCGTACGTGTAAGGTCGGTCCGGGCCGCTTCATCCCACAATAGCGCCGAATCAAGATTGACTAGTAACGGTAAGAAAGTTGAACAAGATCATACGCCCACAACTGCTTTGTGTTCTACTCGTGCCAAGATGCTACGCATAAAACCTAGGCTCAGATGCCACTGTTGGGGAACGTAGCATAATTCAAAAAAATTCTACGTCTTCACCAAGATCCATCTATGGAGACATCTAGCAACGAGCAACTGAGAGTGCATCTACATACCGTTATGAAGATTGCGTGCGGAAGCTTTCAACGAAGCAAGGATGAAGTAGTCGTACTCTTCACGTTCTTCGTCACCGATGATCTAGCGCCGAACGGACGGCACCTCCGCGTTCAACACACGTATGGTGCAGCAACGTCACCTCCTTCTTGATCCAGCAAGGGGGGAGGAGAAGTCGTCAGAGATCCGGCAGCACGAAGGCGTGATGACTGATGCAGTGGATGTCGCAGCAGGGCTTCGCCGGGCTGCCCTGCAAAGGAGTTGGGAGGTGTGACGGGAGGGGGAGAGGCGCCAGGGCTGAGGTGCGGCTGCCCTCTCCCCCCCCACATATATATAGGGGGCCAGGGGGGCGCCAGCCCCTTGCAGATCCAATCTGCAAGGGGGGGCGGCGGCCAGGGAGGAGTCCCCCTCCCCCAAGGCAAGTGGTGGCCCCCCCTCCCCTTAGGGTTTATCCCTATGCGCATGGGGAGGTGGGGCCCCCTTGTGGTGCGCCAGCCCAGGGGGCTGCACACATCCCCTTGCGGCCTGGGGACCCCACCGGGAGGGGTGGCCCCACCCGGTGGACCCCCGGGGCCCCTCCGGTGGTCCCGGGACGCTCCCGGTGACCCCCGGAGATCACCCGTTGGCCGAAACTGGACTTCCCATATATCAATCTTTACCTCCGGACCATTCCGGAACTCCTCGTGACGTCCGGGATCTCATCCGGGACTCCAAACAACTTTCGGGTTTCCACGTGCATTAATCTCTACGACCCTAGCGTTACCGAACCTTAAGTGTGTAGACCCTACGGGTTCGGGAGACACGTAGACATGACCGAGACCACTCTCCGGTCAATAACCAACAGTGGGATCTGGATACCCATGTTGGTTCCCACGTGTTCCTCGATGATCTTCATCGGATGAACCACTGTGTCAAGGATTCACTCAATCCAGTATGTTATTCCCTTTGTCCATCGGTACGGTACTTGCCCGAGATTCGATCGTCGGTATTCCCGATACCTTGTTCAATCTCGTTATGGCAAGTCTCTTTACTCGATCCGTAATCCATCATCCCGTGACTAACTACTTAGTCACATTGAGCTCATTATGATGATGTATTACCGAGTGGGCCCAGAGGTACCTCTCCGTCATACGGAGTGACAACATCCCAGTCTCAGTTCGTACCAACTCAACAGACACTTTCGGAGATACCCGATGTGTACCTTTATAGCCACCCAGTTACGTTGTGATGGTTGGCACACCCAAAGCACTCCTACGGTATCCGGGATTTGTACAACCTCATGGTCTAAGGAATAAATACTTGACACCGAAAAGCTTATGCATTACGAACTATACGATCTCGTGTTATGCTCAAGTTTGGGTCTTGTCCATCACATCATTCTCCCAATGATGTGATCCCGTTATCACTGACATCCTATGTCCATGGTCAGGAAACCGTGACCATCTGTTGATCAACGAGCTGGCAACTAGAGGCCTACCAGGGACTCAATGTGGTTTGTGTATTCACACATGTATCGCTGTTTCCGTACAATACAATTCAAGCATGAATAACAGACAATTATCATGAACAAGGAGATATAATAATAATACTTTTATTATTGCCACTAGGGCATATCTCCAACAGTCACCCCTTCCGAACCGGAAAGTAGCGCAGCGCAGGAAATTGTTCCTGAGGTGCCTGCACCGACTAGGGAGGAAGTTAATGATGATGATCATGAAGATTCAAATCAAGTTACTACTGAACTTCGAAGGTCCACAAGGACACGTTCCACACCAGAGTGGTACGGCAACCCTTTCATGGAAATCATGTTGTTAGACAATGGTGAACCTTCGAACTATGAAGAAGCGATGGCGGGCCCGGATTCCAACAAATGGCTTGAAGCCATGAAATCCGAGATAGGATCCATGTATGAAAACAAAGTATGGACTTTGGAGGACTTGCCCGATGATGGGCACGCCATAGAAAATAAATGGATATTTAAGAAGAAGACTGACGCGGATGGTAATGTGACCATCTATAAGGCTCGGCTTATCGCTAAAGGTTATCACCAAGTTCAAGGGATTGACTATGACGAGACTTTCTCTCCCGTAGCGATGCTGAAGTCCGTCCGAATCATGTTAGCAATTTCCGCATTCTATGATTATGAGATATGGCAAATGGACGTCAAAACTGCATTCCTTAATGGCTTCCTCAAGGAAGAGCTTTATATTATTATTAACACACCTATATATTGGGCATAGGTGCAAGGCTTGGCCTTTTGCTCGGTGTTTTGTTCCACTCATGCCACCTTAGGCGCCGATAAACCGGCATTATGTTCCTTGATTTTGCGTTCCTTACACGGTTGGGTATATGGGGACCCCTTGACACTTCGTCTTTGAATAAAACTCCTCCAGCAAGGCCCAACATTGGTTTTAATTTGCCTCATAATAACAACTTAATTAAATAATTGAAATTGCATAGGGGGTCGCGCCCTTGGGACTCTTTTCTACATAGCAGGGGGGCCAGTGCTGATGGTGTTGGTCCCAAACGGGGAGTATGCGGGGCCACCTTGGGGAAACCCGAGGGCTGGTTTTACTCGTATAATCGCCCATCCGGACGTGGCCTGAGACGAGATACGCGCGGCTACTATCAGGGTATCGGCAAGCCGGGAGGTCTTGCTAGACTTGTTTTACCATTGTCGAAATGTCTTGTGCACCGGGATGCCGAGCCTGATCGGATTTCCCTAAGATAAGGGGTGGTAATATTATATTTATCACTTCAGCTGATCGTGAAAGCTTGTGATGGGCTAAGTTCGGACACCCCTGCAGGGTTATGATCTTTCAAAAGCCGTGCCCGCGGTTATGTGGCAGATTGGAATTTGTTAATGTCAGGTTGTAGAAAACTTGACAGAGGATCCGAAGTAAAACACACAACTGTGTGAGTAACCGTGGCTGTCTCTTTTCTCTTTGAGAAGAGAATACGGTGGGGTTATGTTTGACTCGTAGGTAGTTCAGGATCTTTAGCGATCACTACTAGTTTGCGACAGTTTACGTAGATGCTCATCTTATTCTTGTACTCGTAAGTTAGCCACCATATTATGCTTAGACGCTGCTGCAACCTCACCACTCTACCTCTTCCTACCCATAAAGCTTTGCTAGTCTTGATACCCATGGTTATGGGATTGCTGAGTCCTCGTGGCTCACAGATACTACAACACCAGATGCAGGTTCAGCCGAGATTGACGCAGGAGATGGGTCAGAACTTCTGGGAGTTCCATGAAGAGCGTGGCCGTATGCTTGTGAACTTGTCGACGATCAGTAGTGGTTTCTACTAGGGGCGATTCGGACCTATGGCTTTATGTTTTTGGTATCTTTCTTTTGGATATTCGGCCGTAGTGGGGATGTGATGTTTTGGATGATGATTTGCTTATGTAATGTATTGTGTGACGTGGCGAGTGTAAGCCAACTACCCTTTTGCAATTTCATCCCTATTTTTACATGAGTCGTGCAAAGATACCAAATTTGAGATCATTCCAGAATGGGCTTATACCTTTAAGTCGTGCCTCGACACGTAGGAGGTATAGTCCCATCCTGGGCATTACAAGTTGGTATTCAGAGCCTTCTCCGACCTAGGAGCCCCCACTGATTGATCGAATCGTTGACGGTTGAGTCTAGGCACACACTTAAAATGTTTTGAGTCCTATACATACATATATATATATATATATATATATATATATATATATATATATATATATATATATATATATATATATATATATATATATATATCGGAGAGTAGGATTTCTTTTTGCTTCTCATCCCTTTTCACTCTGGTGAGGACTCCTGACGATTACTTTTCTCTTCTACTCTCAAAAATTCACCAAATTTTTTTAGGATCACGCGGGTATTGTTTGGATTGTTTCGATGTCTTTGTGACGAGAACATTGTTCTCGATGCCTCCTGTCATTTAGGGGTTGTGGCAGTGTCCGGGGGAGTTGAGCTCCGAGGTGTTGTCATCACAAATATATCGCAGCAGTTCTGGAATACTTAAGACGACCGACATCGAAAACTCTCCTATGCGGTTAGTGGCAAGAAAACCCCGACATCACCCAGTATTGGGGAGGTAGTTCGGGAGTACTGTCATAGCTTGTATAGCAGATGCGTTTCGAAGGTCCGAGGTAAACGGTTTCCGGAAATAACTGGTTATGTGTTGAAGGATGGATACAGCTGGATGTAGGATTAGAGTTGAGTGCGCGGTGCTTCCCCTGTATCCCCAACAACTGATTCCATAACTGGAAACTTTATGAAATTAATAGGTGGGTTCATCTAGTAGATCGTAGGCATTCTTCCAACGAATGCATGATATGGAGTTCGGGGTTCTACATTGAGTGAAGTAGTTTTATGGACGTTGTTCCGATCGGGAGTTGCATCTTAAAGGGTCCTTGGCTATGCTAATCCGGGGATTGCAAAACCCTTTTGTAACACATTCCATGAGCTTTCAGCACGAATATGTGGAACGAAACTTCTATCTTGTATTTGTTCTATCTGCTCCTTGTTGATTTTTTTACCTTTTGTTCTCCCAAGTGGCTTCTCGACAAGTGTTGTACCATTAAGCTATGTAACATATCTATCCTTTGTTTTTGTTTTGATTCTGGTATTTGAGTTGCTTCGATGTCAAGTGTTGATTCCATGCCTTTCCTAATCGGTGTTCTCATATTTCTATGGGAGTGCTAATTCTTCTTGACCATCAAGATTGTCATGTTAATCCTTTTCAACCGGTGTGCCATCTCTTCAAGTTATTCCATACGGACGCCATTGAGAAATCTGACGATTTGTCTGTTTCATTCATCCTAAGATGTCTTTGTTTCCCCACCCTCCCACCCTTTTCTTATGGAGCCAGAATTCTTAATCAAGTATCCATTTTATTCATGTGAGGTTTCTTCATTCATTTCCTTCAATGTTCTTATCCGGTGATTTATCGTGAAGATGCTCAAGAGCTTCAAGTTCATCATTCTCCGTTCTCGTTTCTTCTCCGGTGGATTAAATTCAAGCATTGGTGTTGATCATATCCTTCCTCTTGTTTCACATGTTTTCACATGTTGTAATTTCTTATCCGAAGTCTCTCTTGCTTATTCAACTCTCTAATTCTTCTCCGGAGTGCTGAAGATTTCTCAGAAGATCCGCGTTTCCATTCTTAATCCATCCAAACTATTTTGAGGATTGTCATCTTATTCAAGCCATTTAATTCAACCGGTGCAATATCTCTTAAGCAATCTTTTTCAACGGTGATTTCTTTTGAGTGGGCCCTAGCCCACAGGTCATTTCCCAGGATCTTACCTGACCCTTCTAATTTTTCTGGAGTTATACTCAAATTCTTTTCAAAGTGTGACGTAAGAATGATTTCCATCAGTCACATGCCTTCTCCAAGATTGTTTTCAATTATTTCCATCTTTAGCTCCACCTTCCTCTTGTTATTCGTCCGGAGTATCTCGCAATTCTTCATGATATTCTCGTTATTCTTATTAACATGTGAAGACCGGAGAAGTGTTTCTCTTAAATCTTGGCCGTTCTCTTGAAGATTCGTGGTTCTAGATTCTTGCCATCCTCTTTATTGTTCCGATTGTGAGGATTTCTTTTTATATCCATCCGAAGCATTTCATGAATCCTTTCCATTGTGATCCTCCGAAGGCCATCATTTCAGAAGATTCTTCGTTCTCAGTTTTCAACTTTGACCTCCAACTATTCTTCATCGATGTCTCTTCTTTCGTCTCCATATTCTTACGGTGGTTCATTCAAGTTTACTCTTCCTTGTTATCGTACTAATTCACTCGTTCTTTTCATAATCCTAGCGGTGGTTCGTTAAAGATTTACCCAAGCTTGTGCGAGATCTATCTTAATTCTTTCCAACGAGAATAAGTAGTATGCCAAATCCTTTGGTTGTCATCAATTTAAATTGGTGAAGGAGATGCATGACATAATTCTTATTCTTATTCCTTCCAAGTGTTTAATTCCTTCGTCTGGATTTCGTGCACGATGTCAAATTATTGGTTGTTCATCTATTCTTTCCGGAGTTCCAAACTCTCTCAATTATCTTGTCACGAAGCTTCATCTAATCATTACAATGCTTCAATCTTATTCTTTTCATCCTTCTATTACCGGAGTTCCTCATGGTGGTTCATCATGATTTAACTCATCCTCGAAGTCTTCATCAAGATTCTTGTTGGAGCTCAAGCATTCTTCATCATGCATTCCAATTGCAATCCTTTCTACCTTATCTTTTCAGATGGTGTTATGTCATTCTTGACAATTCGTTCATGTTTCATGATTCACGACTTTATCAAGAATGAGATATTTAAAACCATCATTTCTTTTTCTTTAGGAGATCCTTTCAACCCCCCATTTTTTTATTTCTTGGAGTTATCTTGGGTTGTATTTCATCTAAAAGCTTTCCCTAAGGATTGTTGCTAATTATGGCGCTTATAAATGACCCAAGTTCTTCATTTATCCTCCCGGTGAAATAAGTTTTTCGTCTCCTTGTTGATCTCAATCCAATGAAATGTTTTCGTAAGTGGATGGTTGTCACCTCATAATTTTGAGATGTTTTCCATAAGCCAACAACAAGCTTATTCTGTGCTTGTTGATTCTTCCAACAACTCTGTTCAATCCATCTTGGTCAGGATTCTCTTTCAAATTCAATTTTGGGAGAAGTTGTCATATTTTTCTCCGTTCATTTCTTTCATTGATCTATATTCTATTCTTTCATTCCGGAGGCATTGTGATATTGCTCTCTTTGACCATCATCGCGTTTTTATCAAGATAATATTCTTCCCTTGCTTGTCTATTTAACCAGAGTGTTGTGTCCTCCATTCAAGTTCCGTCATCTTATCTAGTTTTCCCTCTGTTTTCAACCGGAGTGCTGTTCGAATCCTTCTTACCCCTTGTGCCATTCTTTCAATTGTTTCAGAGGCAGTGTGTTGTTGATTTCATCAAGTATCATTCTATCTCCTCAAGCTCATGTTAATTCCTTCAATTTACAGTCGGAATACTGTCCAAATTATTCCGTTCTTATTCCTTCTCCATCTTGTTTTAATCGGAGTGATTTTGAAATTTTGTTCGTCATCCTTGAGCTCTTCGTTCATGTCTTTCAACCTACAAGGTTCTCGTAATGATCCTTATTCCTCTTTTCTAATGGAGTGTTTTCTTATTCGTTCATCTCCGTTGTATTCTTATTTCAATTTGGTCAACCTCTCAGGTTCGTGGTTTCACTCGTTTGTCGAAGAAGCAACTTTGTTTTACCTCTTCCTCTTCCGTTTTTATCCGGTGCCATCTCCAGGATCTCGGGTCGAGATCCTCTGTTAGTGTGGGAGAGTTGTGACGCCCGAAGACCGATGTCCTAGAAGATTCCAGATGTTCCGGGTTCTCCCGTGTGTTTCATTTGTGCTTGTGTTATTTATTTTGCATTGCATCATGTCATCATGCCATCATGACTTTAATTCTGTAACTCAAAAAAATAAGTCGTGTGGACCTTCGGTCCATTTAAATCAAGGGAAGGATGACTTCTCTTTATAACATATATATATCCTCCTAATATTTATGGAGCTATTATTAAAATATTCCATTGTTGGAAGCAACCATCACACACTTGCATAATATTCCCCATGTCTGTTTCACTCCAAGTTTTGACTCCCACAACCTTGCTTGATCATCTTCTTCTCCTTCTTCGTTAGTCCATTTAAATTGTGGCATTCTATTTCCTGCACCAATTTAATGTTCATTCTTTTCCTATCAATTCTCAACCATGCCTTCAACATCCTTGCCAATTTTTAGTTCCTTTGGACTTGTTTTGGTTGGGTTCAAAAATGGCTCAAGTTTGAATTTAATTCAAACTTGAATTATTTTTATATCCTTAAAAATGTCCAAACTAGTTTATTAAAATTATGCATAAATCTAGGAGTTCAAGAATATTTTTACTTCCTTCTTATTCTTCCTCTAACACCCTGTCCTTTTCTTTTTCTTCATCGGGGATTTCGAATCTGCATTTTTTTTAACAAAAGGAAAAAGGAGCCAGACGAACTGGGGCCATCTGGGCCTCCAGTCGTAGCCATGGCCAAGGCCCAGCTTCCTCTCGTCGTTCCCCGCGGCCCAGGCCAGCCTCCAGGCCAGGCCCATCGCCTCCTCCGGCACTAACCCTAGCCCGCACCCCGTCGCTCCCTCGACCCTTTTCCCTCGCGCTTGTAATGCCCAGGATGGGACTATACCTCCTACGTGTCGAGGCACGACTTAAAGGTATAAGCCCATCCTAGAATGATCTCAAGTTTGGTATCTTTGCACGACTCATGTAAAAGAGGGATTAAAAATGCAAAAGGAGATAGTTGGCTTACACTCGCCACTTCACACAATACATTACATAAGCAAGACATCATTCAAAACATCACAACCCGACTACGGGTGAAGATCCAAAGAAAGATATAGAAACAACATAAAGCCACAGGCCTAGATCGAATCCTAGTAGAAACCACTACTGATCGTCAAAAACGTCACAAGCAAACGGCCACGCTCTTCATCGAACTCCCGGAAGTTCTGATCCAGCTCCTGCATCAAACTCGGCTGAACCTGCATCTGGTGTGGTGAAGTAACTGTGAGCCACAGAGGACTCATCAATCCCGTTCCCGGGTAACACGACTATTTAAACCTTGGGTATGGAACAAGGCTGAAGAAAGAATAAGAAAGTGGTTGCAGCAGCACTAGCCTAGCTTACGTAAAAGAGAGCGAGAAGAGAAGGTGCCTCGGTCGCGAGATGATCACTAAGTGATCCTAAACTAATCAAGTCAAACATAACCCCACCGTGTTCATCTCCCGAATCCCTTTCGGAAAATGACAGTCACGGTACTCACGCTGGTAGTGTATTGGAACATGGTGTCAAGTTTTCTACAACCGGATATTAACAAGCTCCCATCTGCCACATAACCGCGGGCACGGCTTTCAAAAGTTCAAAACCCTGCAGGGGTGTTCCAACTTGGCCCATGACAAGCCCACGATCCGCGGAGTCGCAACTCCAAGGTGGGAAGACCCGAGTATTCTCGGAATCCCGTGCTCAAGATACTCCGAACTAAGGTAAGGCTAATCCAGCAAATCCTCCCGGCGTGTCGACACCCTGATAGGTAGCCGCACGTATCTAGTCTCAGGACACGACCGGATGGGCGATTCTACAGGTTTTTACCAAACCTCGAGTTTCCTCGTGGTGGCCCCGCAGAACCCCCGTTTCGTATCAACACTCATGTGGAGCACTGGCCCGGGGTTGTTGATTAAAATAAAAGGGATAGCTAGTCCCTATGCAAGTTTTATTAGTTATTAGGCGAATAGTACCAATGTTGGGACTTGCTGGAAAAGACTTAGCACTTAGCGGTTTATCGAGGGGGCCCCATAAACCCCAACCGTGTGAGGAACGCATAATCAAGGAACATAACACCGGTTTATACGGTTCCTAGCGGCATGAGTGGAACAAATCACCAAGCAAAAGGCTTAGCCTTCCACCCATTGCCAATATATAGATGAGTTCATTTAATAATTAATATAGTGTGATATAACCCCACATAACTTCAACATGAAGCAAGCATCTTCAATCTTCACCTGCAACTAGCAATGCTATAAGAGGGGCTGAGCGAAGCCTACGTATAGCCAATCAATGGTTTGCATGGGTAGGGTGGTTAGACAGGGTCATGGTTACAATAGGAGGCTGACAGGAAAACATGGGCATCGAGGCAATATACTACAGAGCGATACTTCTAGCAATAGGCAAAAATAGTAATGGTATCCGGGTTCGGTCATCTTGCCTGGGATTCCACAAGGGAGAAGAACGGATCCATGAAGTAGACGGAGCAACATAGACGAGCGAATCCTCACAACTCCGGAACGAAACCGAAGCTAACAAGAGAAGCAACCGGAAAGAAGCAAACAACACGGTAAACATACAAGCATAAACATGGCATACGATGCACATCCAAGTATGATGCATGTCCGGTTTAAATATGCATGGCATGGCAAAGTGCACAAACAAAACTACAAGTTAAGTGGAGCTCAATATGCAACGAGTTGCATATTGACGAAACACCACATGTTAATTATTTAGTTGACTCTCGTTATTAACAAGACAAGATTAAATGTTTTTAACATAGCAAGAGGTGAAGCATAATAAAACTACACTATTTAGGCATTTTAAATGAGGCCGGAAATAACAACAACAATTTCGGAAAAATCCCCATAAGCATGTTAAGAAATTATTAAAGCAACAACAATTAACATATATAATGTTGTTAACATGATGCGGATGACATGATCAAGTTTTATGCAATATTGTGACGCCCGAGACCGACGTCCCAGAAGATTCCAGAAGATGCCCGAAGATTCCAGATGTTCCGGGTTGCCCGTGTGTTCGTTTGTGATTGTGTTATTTATTTTTTGCATCATGCATCATGCCATCATGTCATTTAATTTTTGCATCTCAACCTAAATAATTCGTGTGGACCTTCGGTCCATTTAAATCGAGGGAAGGTGACTTCTCTTTAAAACATATAAAAGTCTCTCATTATTTTATGGAGCTATATTAATAAATATTCCATTTGCTTCGGAATTACCCGCAACACACGTGCATTTTTTTCCCCCATGTCTTTTCACTTCGAGTTTCCTTCAAAACATTGCCATTAATTCTTTTCCGTTGTTTCGAGGCTCCTCCAAAATTTCCGGACATTTTTGGACACCTCAATAATCTCGTCTTAGTTCAAACCTATTTGAATTAAATTCAAATATGTTTGAATTATTTCCCGTCCTTGCCTTTTGTATTTTTCTCCGGTCGTGCTCATTTTTACGAGCCCGGGAAAAATTACCCTTTGTCCTAATTCTTGCCCTAACTCTATTTTTTTTCTTGCACCTTCTATCTTTTCTTCTTGTTGTTGTTTTTTTTTCTGTTTTAATTCAGAAAAACAGCAAAGAGGGCAGCCTCCTAGGCCACTCCTCTCCTCCTTCCCTCCTAGGCCACTCCGGCCCAGGCCACCTCCCAGGCCCATCCCAGCCTCAGGCCCAGCTAGGACTAACCTAGCCTCCAGCCAGCGACCGACCCCTCCTCTCGCTCGCTCCCTCTCTTTCCGCCGCCACCCCTCGAACCCTCTCCCTCTCCCTCGACTCTCTCTCTGTCCATTTCTCCCTCTCCTCGTCCCCTCGCGCGAGTCCCTCGCCCGCAGCAGCACCAAGCCGCCCCGAGCCTCCATCTCCCTCCTCCCGAGCCCGTCCCCTTCTCCTCTGCCGCCCCTTCGCCTCGCCCTCTGCCTCCATCAGCACCATGGCGACGCGACCCCGACGGCCCTTCCTTCGACGCGCGCTGCTTCCCTCGTCCGCCCGAGGCTGCGGCCTTCTCCTCTGCCAAGGTCGCGCGGGTCGCCCCTCCCTCCAGGGCCAGCAGCCGCCGGCGCCCTGCGGTTCCCTGCGCCAGGAGCGCCGCCCCGAGCGCCATGGCCGTCCAGGCCTCTTCCACGCCCCGAGCCGCGCCCGGACTCCTCCTTCCCCGTCGACCTCGATCTGGTCTGCCTCGAGCCCTCTCCTCCCTTCGCCAAGCCGGCCGCTTCCCTGGCCTCCTCGCCGAGGACGCGGCAGAGCAGCTCCCCGAGAGCCCTCGCTCCTCCCGACGCCGGCCCCGAGCCCCCGATCCTCTCTGCGCTCGGGCCCTCCTCCTCGTCGCACCAGGAGCAGACGCCGGTCTCCTCGTCGCCTTGCGGGATCTCCGTCGTCCCACGAGCTGGCCTCCTCCAGTGCCCGACCTCCCGCGGCCCTGCCTCGCAGTGCTGCTGCCTGCCTTCGTCGCCCCTTGTTGTTTTGTGTTCTGTGTTGTTGTTTGCCATGTACTGCTGCTGTTTTGTTGTTTTTCGTCAAAGTGCACGAGGACCTCAAGCTCGGCAAGTACGACTACACGAGGAATCATCAAGTACCCCTGCGGAGAAGTACCACTACGAACGCCGACACAAGACGATGCGACAAGTACCCCTACGTTCGCGAAGTACCAAGTACCACGACGTCGACGACCTCGAGAACGACTACATGAACGCCCCGTGTACGACTACCGACGCCCGGAAAACGACCAAGTTCCACTACGTCCACGACGACCCGAACGACTACCGATGACCGTGAACGACTACCGCCGTCGTGGAACCGCCAAGAACGAACGGAACGAGTACATCTACCGTCGCCCGAGAACGACTACTTCCCTCTACGGAACGACCTCTTCCTCTTCGGAAACGTGAACGACTCCGTCCCTCTACGATCCTGAACCGCCCCGAAACGCACGCTTCAAAGGTATAACCTCGAGTCGTGACCCGTGAGATGCATGCTTGCTTGTGTTGTATGAAATGTTTCCCGTGTGAGCACCGTGTCCGTTTCGTCCCCTTTGTCATGTTCCTCGGTTGCCTCGTCACCGACTCGTGGGAACCCGGCAACGGGATCGCCCCATCATCTTGTTCTACTCGTTCACTCCACCTTTTGTTTTGCACCGGTCCCTCACCGAGTTACCGGTACCGAATTGTTGCGTTGCATCATTTCGGATCGTTGCCGTGGCACCCTTCTTCCACCACGGTGACAAATGCTTCATATCTTGTTAATTGACCCCTTTTAATATAACTTGCATAAAAACTTGATCATGTCATCCGCATCATGTTAACAACATCATATGTTAATTGTTGTTGCTTATAATTATTAAACATGCTCATGAGGATTTTCCGGATATGTTGTTGTTAATCTCCGGCCTCATTTAAATTGCCTAAATAGTGTAGTTTCTTTATGCTACACCTCTTGCCATGCTAAAAACATTTAACCTTGTGTTGTAAATAACGAGAGTCAACTAAATAATTAATATGTGGTGTTTCGTCAATATGCAACTCGTTGCATATTGATCTCCACTTAACTTGTAGTTTTGTTTGTGCACTTGCCATGTCTTGCATATTTAAACCGGACATGCATCATACTTGTTTGTGCATCGTGCCATGTTTATGTTGTGTGTGTTTACCGTGTTGTTCTTTCTTTCCGGTTGCTTCTCTTGTTAGCTTCGGTTTCGTTCCGGAGTTGTGAGGCTTCTTCTTCGTCTACTTCGTGGACTTGTTCTTCTCCCTTGTGGAATCCCAGGCAAGATGACCGAACCCGGATACCATTACTATTTTTGCCTCTTGCTAGTAGTCTCGATCTATAGTTTTGCCTCGATGCCCATGTTTTCCTGTCAGCCTCCTATTGTAACCATTGTCATGTTTAACCACCCTACCTACGCAAACCGTTGCTTGGCTAAGTACGCTTCGCTCAGCCCTTCTTATAGCATTGTTAGTTGCAGGTGAAGATTGAAGATGCTTGCTTCATGTTGAAGTTTGGTTGGGTTATATCACACTATATAAATGCTTAAAAATGAAATCACCTATATACTGGCAGGGTGGAAGGCTAAGCCTTTTGCTTGGTGTTTTGTTCCACTCATGCCGTTAGGAACCGTATAAACCGGTGTTATGTTCCTTGATTTTGCGTTCCTAACACGGTTGGGGTGTATGGGACCCCCTTGATAAACCGCTAAGTGCTAAGTCTTTTCCAGCAAGTCCCAACATTGGTACTATTTGCTTAATAACAAACTAATAAAACTTGAATGGGACTAGCTACCCCTTTCATCTTAATTCCACCCCCCTGGGCCAGTGCTCGATTTGAGTGTTGGTCCAAACTAGAGTCGTGTGCGGGGCCCCCCTTGGCAACTTGGGTATTTCGGCCACTGTACGCTGTGCTCATCCGGTCGTGGCCTGAGACGAGATACGCGCGGCTACTATCAGGGTGTCGGCACGCCGGGAGGATTTGCTGGATTAGCCTTACCTTAGTTCGGTTTAACTCGAGCACGGGATTCCGAGAATACTCGGGTCTTCCCAACTATGGAGTTGCGACTCCGCGGATCGTGGGCTTGTAATGGGTCAAGTTGGAACACCCCTGCAGGGTTTGAACTTTCGAAAGCCGTGCCCGCGGTTATGTGGCAGATGGGAGCTTGTTAATTCCGGTTGTAGATAACTTGACACAATGTTACTAATACACTACCTGCGTGTGTACCGTGACTGTCAATTTCCGAATAGGGATTCGGGAGTTGAACACGGTGGGGTTATGTTTGACCGGCTTTAGCTAGGATCACTTCGTGATCATCTTTCGACCGATGCTCTTCTCTTCTCGCTCTCTTTTGCGTAAGTTAGTGCTAGTTGCTGCTGCAGACTCTTGTTTGTTCCTTCACCTCATTTCTTTCTTCAGCCTTGTCCTCACC
>LR738712.1:23909018-24002466 GCA_902687465.1 Secale cereale
CCCCCCCCCCGAGAAAGCACGCTCCGAAGGTATACCCCGAGTCGAATGCCGATGTGGTGAATGATGCTTGTTGTGTTGTATGAGATGTATCGAATGTTTGCATCGTGTCCGTTGTGCCCCTCGTTTGCCTCGTCGCCAACCCGTGGGAACCCGGTGACGGGATCACCCCACCTTTCATCTTGCTCGACTCGCTCACGCCACCTTTCTTTTGCACCGGTCTCTCGATGAGTTACCGGTACCGAAATGTTGTTGCGGCACCATTTTCGGATCGTCGCCGTGGCACCCTTTCTTTCCACCACGGTGACAAATACTTCATATCTCTTCATGTTAACTTTCACTAAAAATTGCATAAAACTTGATCATGTCATCCGCATCATGTTAACAACATTAAAATGTTTAATTGTTGTTGCTTTAATAATTGCTAAATTGTGTTGGAAATATGCCCTAGAGGCAATAATAAAAGTGTTATTATTATATTTCCTTGTTCATGATAATTGTCTGTTATTCATGCTTGAATTGTATTATACGGAAACAACGATACATGTGTGAATACATAGACCACAATGAGTCCCTGGTAGGCCTCTAGTTACCAGCTCGTTGATCAACAGATGATCACGGTTTCCTGATCATGGACATGTGATGTCAGTGATAACGGGATCACATCATTAGGAGAATGATGTGATGGACAAGACCCAATCCTGAGCATAGCACGAGATCGTATAGTTCGTAATGCATAAGTTTTTCGGTGTCAACTAATTATTCCTTAGACCATGAGGTTGTACAACTCCCGGATGCCGTAGGAATACTTCGGGTGTGCCAAACGTCACAACGTAACTGGGTGGCTATAAAGGTATGCATCGGGTATCTCCGAAAGTGTCTGTTGAGTTGGTACGAACCGAGATTGGGATGTTGTCACTCCGTATGACGGAGAGGTACCTCTGGGCCCACTCGGTAAGACATCATCATAATGAGCTCAATGTGACTAAGTAGTTAGTCACGGGATGATGGATTACGGATCGAGTAAAGAGACTTGCCATGACGAGATTGAACAAGGTATCGGGAATACCGACGATCGAATCTCGGGCAAGTACCGTACCGATGGACAAAGGGAATAACATACGGGATTAAGTGAATCCTTGACACGGTGGTTCATCCGATGAAGATCACCGAGGAACACGTGGGAACCAACATGGGTATCCATATCCCGTTGTTGGTTATTGACCGGAGAGTGGTCTCGGTCATGTCTACGTGTCTCCCGAACCCGTAGGGTCTACACACTTAAGGTTCGGTAACGCTAGGGTCGTAGAGATAAATGCACGTGGAAACCCGAAAGTTGTTCGGAGTCCCGGATGAGATCCCGGATGTCACGAGGAGTTCCGGAATTGTCCGGAGGTAAAGATTGATATATAGGAAGTCAGGTTTCGGCCATCGGGTGATCTCCGGGGGTCACCGGGAGCGTCCCGGGACCACCGGAGGGGCCCCGGGGGTCCACCGGGTGGGGCGACCCATCCCGGTGGGGCCCCTAGGCCGCAAGGGGGAAGTGTCCGGCCCTAATGGGCTGGCGCACCACTTGGGCCCTGATATGTCCAAAACGTATCTACAATTTCTGCTTGCTCCATGCCACTTTTGGGTGATATTGCTATGATATTCATACACTTCCATACACTTTTAATCATATTTGGACTAACTTACTAATCCAGTGCACCCTAGTGCCAGTTTCTGTTTTCGGCTGTTTTTGTATTTCAGGTTTTCACGTTTCGAGAACTGCCCAGAAAAATACAGAAAAAATATATAAAAAATCAGCGTATCGGGAACGACACTGCTTCCGAAGGGGAGCCTGGGGGGGCACAGGGCCCCAGGCGCCCTGTGGGCGCCCCCCCCCCCCCCTGGGCCGCGCCGGGGGGGCGCCTCGGCACCCCGAGAGCCCCCCGGTGCCCTACTTTGGCAGATATTTAAAGGGTCCCCCGTAACCCTTGAAACAAGACTTCTTTTCGCGATCCCATCTCTGTTCCGCCGCCGCCGCCGCTTCCAAGATCGGGAGCACCAGGAGAACTCTTCCCGGCACCCTGCTGGAGGGGAGGATCACCACCGGGAGCTACTCCACCACCATGGACGCCTCCCGGATGACTCGTGAGTAGTCTCCCTTGGACCATGAGTCCATGACCAGTAGCTATGTGATGTTCTCCTCCCGTTCTTGTGCTTCACTAATTAGTCCTCGTGAGCTGCCCTACATGATCGAGGCACCTATGTAATCCTTGTGTTGTTGCTATGTTGAGTTTGCTGGGATCCGATGGATTATGAGATTATGTTCAGATTGATCTTGAGTAATATATTTGATTCACCTCTTTTATATTTTAGTTCATAAGTAATTCTTGCATGTTCTCCGTTGTTATTTATTGCTTTGGCCAAGTAGTAGGTAGTGACTCCAAGAGGGAAAGTTATGCTCGATTGTGGGTTCATGCCCCTCGATGACTAGCTTGAGTGACAGAAACATGAGTCTAGGGGATGTGCTGTGCCACAAGGGGGAAAACAACGGTGCTTGTGCCCGCGGGTGCAAGGATTGTTTACTTTACGCAAAGTTCTTTTAATGCAGTTGTGTGTTGCATTGAGTTTACACTATGGGTGGAACTCGCAACTTAATACCAGCGAGATGTTCTGGATAGATATCTCAAGGTGGATGATTAGTAGTAGATGCAGATGGATTTCGGTCTACTTACTTTGGCGTACCGCCCATGCTTTGAACCTCAACCTTTCTTGCAATGTAGTCAGCATTGGTTCGCGTTCGTGGTCCTGTCAATTGCCCAGCTGTAATTTGTTACCTCGCATAGCTGTTTTATCGTCTTTTGGGAGAGAGACATCACTAGTGAACATCATGTGACTCCGGTCCATATTACTATCATTGATCACATACACTATTTTACTTTCCGCAATTTTATTTACTATTGCAAAATACTATCTATCACTACTATCATATTGCTTTTAACCATTTGTGAACTACAAGGCCAGAGAGATTGACAACCTCTCTGTACTCGTTGGGAGCAAAGTTATTTGTATCTGTGTGCAGGTCCACGTTGATTGCTAATTGCGCCGTTAGCAGTTGACACCTACCTGTTGAACCTAGGAGTCTCTGGGGATTCGATCCTTGGCATCTTTGCTAGGGGAAAACACTTCTACTTACTGCATCTTACACCTTCCACTTGGGGTAATCCAACGAGGGGTTCGAGGCCCATCAAGGAGTATTTTCTGGCGCCGTTGCCGGGGACTCCACTCTTCAGGATAGGGGAGTTGGATGCTATCTTTTACCTTTGCTTTTTAGTCTTGTTAGTTTACCTTTCATATTTGCTTTAGTTCCTTTTTTATCGAAAATCACAAAAATAGTTATCTTGCTTGCTTGCTACTATGGGTTCCACCGAGAACACCAAGTTGTGTGACTTCACTAGTCACAACAACGATGACTTTATCAGCACACCTATCACTACACCTGCCACTTCAGCACCTTCATATGAAATTAAACCTGCTTTACTGAACTTAGTTATGAAAGAACAATTCTCCGGTGCTGGAGATGATGCTGCTTTACACTTGAACAACTTTGTAGAACTTTGTGATATGCAAAAGTACCAAGAAATAGATGGTAATATTGTTAAGCTTAAGCTTTTTCCTTTCTCTTTGAGAGGAGGAGCTAAAATTTGGTTTCAGTCTTTGCCTAGAAATAGCATAGATTCATGGGACAAGTGCAAAGATGCTTTTATCGGAAAATACTATCCACCTGCTAAAATTATCCAACTTAGAAGTAACATCATGAATTTTAAACAATTGGATAATGAACACGTTGCCCAAGCTTGGGAACGTATGAAGTCTCTTATCAAGAACTGCCCTACTCACGGTTTGACTACTTGGATGGTTATCCAAACTTTTTATGCAGGCTTGAGCTTTACCTCGCGGAACTTGTTAGATTCGGCCGCGGGAGGAACTTTTATGTCAACTACACTTGGTGCTGCCACAAAGCTTCTCGATGAGATGATGACCAACTATTCCCAATGGCACACCGAACGCGCTCCAACAGGTAGGAAGGTAAACTCTGTCGAGGAGATTTCCTCCCTTAATGAAAAGGTTGACTTTATTATGTCTCTACTTTTGAAGCAATCTACTGTTGATCCTCGTGATGTTCCTTTAAATTCTTTGATTGCTCAAGAACAAGTAGATGTTAACTTTATCTCTAGAAACAATTTCAACAACAATGCTTATAGGAGTAACTTTGGTAACAATTCTAGACCGTTCCCCTCTAACTCTTATGGGAACAACAATGCTTATCCTAGCACCAAGGACTCCAATACTGAACTAGAGACCATGCTTAGAGATTTCATCACTACCCAAAAAGCCTTTAATAAGAATGTAGAAGAGAAACTACATAAACTAGATGATCTTTCTTTCAAGGTAGACCACTTAGCCAATGAGTTAAAATTGCTGAAAATTGAAACTTCTTCGCTTAAGGAGAAGGAAGTCATCCCTATTAATGCTACTCAAGTACAAATTAATGAAAACATTAGGATTATGGCTAAGCTTAAAGAAAGATGGGCTAGAGAAAGGGAGGAAGAGAAAAGAATTAAGAGCCTTCCTACCCACCACACTGTTGCTACTATCCAAGTTATTAAGAATGTTCACACTCTTAGCACCCAATGTACTCCTGGTCCCAATGGACCTATTAATGGTGATGCTATAGAAACTACCAAACAGGTGAGCCTTAAGGACACCACTACTACCTTACTTGATGCTCGTGACCTTGATTTTGATAATTGCACTCTTACCGAAGTTATTGATTTCCTTCACAAGATGTCTAGAGATCCCCGCACTAGCACGCTTAACCTTGCCTTCACAGAGCATATCACTAATGCTCTCATCAAAGCTAGGGAGGAGAAACTTAGAGTAGAAGCCTCCATACCTAGAAAGCTAGAGGATGGTTGGGATCCTATGATAAAAACTTATTTGAATGACTTCTCTTGTTATGCATTATGTGATGTTGGTGCTAGTACCTCTGTTATGCCCAAAAGGATATATGATATGCTTAAATTGAAACCTTATGATTCTTGTTCTTTTGGTGTTCGTCTCGTTGATTGTTCCATAAAGAAACCTTTGGGGAGGATCGACGATGTTCTTATTGTTGTCAATGATAATTATGTGCCCGTCGATTTCACTATTATGGATATTGAATGTGATCCTTCTTGTCCAGTTATTTTGGGACGTCCCTTTTTGCGCACCGTTGGTGCTGTCATTGACATGAAAGAGGGTAATATTAAATTTCAGTTTCCTCTCAAGAAAGGGATGGAACACTTCCCTCGTAAGAAGGTCAATTTACCTTTTGAGTCCGTTGTACGGGCTAGTTATTCTTTTACTTTTGATAAAACTTGATCTATGCATTATGCCTAGCTTAAAGGCATAAAAGAAAGCGCTTTTGGGAGGCAGCCCACATGAATAAAATTTTTGCTTTTGTTGTGTCTTGATGTTGTTTACTGCTGTAGCATCATCATTGTATCTTTGCTTTTCATATTTGTTCCAAGTATAGCCTCTGTTTGCTAGAAAGTTCAAAAGTTGTGAGGTGCTGTCCAGGAAACAGATTCTGTCCTTGGATAGAAAAATTCGTATAAAATCACCAGATCATCTTTTTGGTCTGAATTTTTTCGACAGCGTTCTCTATATAATTGCCTTTCGTGCGTCAGTTCTGAGTTTTTTTATTTGAGTTGCAGAAGTATCCCGAACACGTCAATTACTGCCTGCTGTTCTGTTTTTCACAGATTCTGTCCTGTTTTGCCTTACCTTCACTTTGCAAATTAAGAACTTGCTTTTTCTTTGCAAAAACCTTTTGGCAATCTTGAGAAACAGTAGAACTTAAAGAATATCCTTATTTCCAGCAAGGTATAATTATTTTATTAAGGGTACTAACCTCGCTAATCAGATTATGATGAGTTATGTATGAAGGGAGTTTTCAAGTGTGCGAGGGAAGATGATAAAAAGATTCAGGAGTGTCAAGCGCTCAAGCTTGGGGATGCCCCCGTGCACCCCCAAGAAATATTCAAGGAGACTCAAGCGTCTAAGCTTGGGGATGCCCCCGTGCATCCCCTTCTCCATCAACATTATCAGTTCATCTTTCGTTCCGCTATATTTTTATCACTTCATGTGTTATGTGCTATGCTTGGAGCGTCTTGCTTTTAGTTATCTTTTTAGTTTTTCATAACGAGTCGGAACCCAGCATTCCTTTATGTGGGAGAGAAACACGCTCCACCTCTACCTAGAACATAACATAGAACTTTCATGTCTATCTATGTTGTGTGTGTTCTTTGTCTTTTAAATAGCTACTATCGTGCTCTGCTCTTAGTATTCATGCTTATCTTTTCAAGAGCTTTTATTTAGTTGGTTGCTTGAATTCTTTTTAATTATCATGATCACCTTATTAAGAGAGTTTGCTTCCGTTGCATGGGTTAATGTGTCTATGATAAAGATGCTACTTTCATGATGGTGCTTAGTAGTTCAGGTTTTCTTTTGGTTAATCTCGAATAGCTGGGGGGTTCCCAATGTGTCATTGGAATACCAACTTGGTTTGTTTGCCTATGATGTGGTATGGTTTAGTAATATCTTCCTTTGAGGGTTTATTTTGATTGACTTGGCGTATGCTCACGCATATTCAAGACTGTAAAGAAAGTCTGTCAAGCCTTGATGATCTTTTGTTTCTGAGTAGCGATATAACTACCATGCCTGATTCAATATTGCTTTGTTGCTCTGCATGATTATGACCGTCATTGCTCTCTTAGTTGGTTGCTCCCAGTCTTTTGCTAACCTCCACCTGCACTAAGCAAATTAACCTTGCAATACATAGCTCAATGGAAAGTAGCCTAAAAACTATTGTGGTAAAGAATATGTTGCTTATGCATCTTATTTCTTATGAGTTGCTAGCTGAGCGGTAACCATGTTTCTGGGGACGCCATCAACTGTCACACTTTTGTTGAATATCATGTGAGTTGCTAGGCATGTTCGTCTTGTCTGAAGTAAGGGTGATTTACCGTGGGTTGAATTAATATGCATATTGTTAGAGAAGAACATTGGGCCGCCAACCAAAGCCATGCATCATGGTGGAAGTTTTAGCTTGGACCTTAATCCTCAATCTCTTATGAGAATATGCTTATGCATTTAAGAGGATTCCATCATCTATTTTCTATGTTGTCCCGGTATGGATGTCCTCAAGTTGAGATTTATCAAAAACGAGAAATCAAATGTGTTCTATCTCCTTGGACCTTTGTACAGGTGGCATAGAGGTACCCCTTTGTGACACTTGGTTAAAACATATGCAATGCAATGATAACCCATGGGGATCCGAGCTAATTAGGACAAGGAGCGAGCACTATTAGTATTCGATGCATGAGGCTTGCAACTTATAAGATGTTTTATGCATGACACATATGAAGTACTACTACCGTTGACACAATTGCTTCCATGTTTCAAAATAAAAAGCTCTAGCACTTCAAGCATCAACTACTGAGAGCATGATTGTCATTCTGAGTGTAATGTGCATTGTCCCAAAGTAGCATTGTCTTTTGCATGATTGTGATATCGTTTATTTTGAAATGATCGTATCTAGTCATCACTTAAACCTCGAAGGTGCCCCTGCACTTATGTTTTGCATCACTAAAGGGGGCAAGCTAGATATCACTTGATCATATTTGCACATCATGTTCATTGCAAATCTTTTTGATGTTTCAGTTTCATGTTGTAAAACTTTCAGTCTTTGTGATTTTCTCTTGAGACAACTTAATTACTTTAGAATCATTGTCTCAGTAAGCATTTGTCATATGACTATGAGAAAGCCTTATATGATTAATAGCATGTCACCACAGAAATTATTCTTGTTATCATTTACCTACTCGAGGACGAGCAGGAATTAAGCTTGGGGATGTTGATACGTCCAAAACGTATCTATAATTTCTGCTTGCTCCATGCCACTTTTGGGTGATATTGCTATGATATTCATACACTTCCATACACTTTTGATCATATTTGGACTAACTTACTAATCCAGTGCACCCCAGTGCCAGTTTCTGTTTTCGGCTGTTTTTGTATTTCAGGTTTTCACGTTTCGAGAACTGCCCAGAAAAATACAGAAAAAATATATAAAAAATCAGCGTATCGGGAACGACACTACTTCCGAAGGGGAGCCTGGGGGGGCCACAGGGGCCCCAGGCGCCCTGTGGGCGCCCCCCCCCCCTTGGGCCGCGTCGGGGGGGGCGCCTCGGCACCCCGAGAGCCCCCAGTGCCCTACTTTAGCAGATATTTAAAGGGTCCCCCGTAACCCTTGAAACAGGACTTCTTTTCGCGATCCCATCTCTGTTCCGCCGTCGCCGCCGCTTCCAAGATCGGGAGCACCAGGAGAACTCTTCCCGGCACCCTGCTGGAGGGGAGGATCACCACCGGGAGCTTCTCCACCACCATGGACGCCTCCCGGATGACTCGTGAGTAGTCTCCCTTGGACCATGAGTCCATGACCAGTAGCTATGTGATGTTCTCCTCCCGTTCTTGTGCTTCACTAATTAGTCCTCGTGAGCTGCCCTACATGATCGAGGCACCTATGTAATCCTTGTGTTGTTGCTATGTTGAGTTTGCTGGGATCCGATGGATTATGAGATTATGTTCAGATTGATCTTGAGTAATATATTTGATTCACCTCTTTTATATTTTAGTTCATAAGTAATTCTTGCATGTTCTCCATTGTTATTTATTGCTTTGGCCAAGTAGTAGGTAGTGACTCCAAGAGGGATCGTTATGCTCGATTGTGGGTTCATGCCCCTCGATGACTAGCTTGAGTGACAGAAACATGAGTCTAGGGGATGTGCTGTTGCCACAAGGGGGAAAACAACGGTGCTTGTGCCCGCGGGTGCAAGGATTGTTTACTTTACGCAAAGTTCTTTTAATGCAGTTGTCTGTTGCATTGAGTTTACACTATGGGTGGAACTCGCAACTTAATACCAGCGAGATGTTCTGGATAGATATCTCAAGGTGGATGATTAGTAGTAGATGCAGATGGATTTCGGTCTACTTACTTTGGCGTACCGCCCATGCTTTGAACCTCAACCTTTCTTGCAATGTAGGTAGCATTGGTTTGCGTTCGTGGTCCTGTCAATTGCCCAGCTGTAATTTGTTACCTCGCATAGCTGTTTTATCGTCTTTTGGGAGAGAGACATCACTAGTGAACATCATGTGACTCCGGTCCATATTACTATCATTGATCACATACACTATTTTACTTTCCGCAATTTTATTTACTATTGCAAAATACTATCTATCACTACTATCATATTGCTTTTAACCCTTTGTGAACTACAAGGCCGGAGAGATTGACAACCTCTCTGTACTCGTTGGGAGCAAAGTTATTTGTATCTGTGTGCAGGTCCACGTTGATTGCTAATTGCGCCGTTAGCAGTTGACACCTACCTGTTGAACCTAGGAGTCTCTGGGGATTCGATCCTTGGCATCTTTGCTAGGGGAAAACACTTCTACTTACTGCATCTTACACCTTCCACTTGGGGTAATCCAACGAGGGGTTCGAGGCCCATCAGGCCCACCTCCCCATGCGCCTAGGGTTGAAACCCTAGGGGGGAGGGGGCGCCACTTGCCTTGGGGGGCAAGGACTCCCCCCTGGCCGCCGCCCCCACTTGCAGATTGGATCTGCAGGGGGCTGGCGCACCCCCTGGCCCCCTATATATATGTGGGGGAGAGGGCAGCCGCACCCTTGCCCTGGCGCCTCTCCCCCTCCCGTCACAACTCCGTCTCCTCAAACGCAGGGCGCCCGGCGAAGCCCTGCTGCAATCTCCACTGCATCCACCACCAAGCCGTTGTGCTGCTGGATCTCTGACGACTTCTCCTCCCCCCTTGCTGGATCAAGAAGGAGGTGACGTTGCTTTACCGGACGTGTGTTGAACGCGGAGGTGCCGTCCGTTCGACGCTAGATCATCGGTGACGAAGAACGCGAAGAGTACGACTACTTCATTCACGCTTCTTCGAAAACTTCCGCACGCGATCTACATAACGGTATGTAGATGCACTCTTATTTGCTCATTGCTAGATGTCTCCTTAGTTGGATCTTGGTGAAAGTGTAGAAAATTTTTGAATTCTGCTACGTTCCCCAACAGTGGTATCAGAGCTATGTTTAATGCGTAGCATCTTGCACGAGTAGAACACAAAGCAGTTGTGGGCGTTTGAGTTTGTTCAACTTTCTTACCGTTACTAGTCAATCTTGATTCGGCGGTACTGTGGGATGAAGCGGCCCGGACCGACTTTACACGTACGCTTACGTGAGACTGGTTCCACCGACAGACATGCACTAGATGCATAAGGTGGCTGGCGGGTGTCTGTCTCTCCTACTTTAGTCGGATCGGATTCGATGAAAAGGGTCCTTATGAAGGGTAAATAGAAATTGACAAATTACGTTGTGGTTTTGGCATAGGTAAGAAACGTTCTTGCTAGAAATCCTATAGAAGCCACGTAAAACTTGCAACAACAATTAGAGGACGTCTAACTTGTTTTTGTAGCATGTGCTATGTGACGTGGTATGGCCAAAACAAAGATGTGATGAATGATATATGTGATGTATGAGATTGATCATGTTCTTGTAATAGGGAATCACGACTTGCATGTCGATGAACTTGATAACCGGCAGGAGCCATAGGAGTTGTCTTAATTATTGTATGACCTGCGTGTCACTAAATAACGCCATGTAATTACTTTACTTCATTGCTAAACGTTAGCTATAGTAGTAGAAGTAATAGTTGGCGTGACGACTTCTTCAAGACACGATGATGGAGGTCATGATGATGAAGATCATGGTGTCGAGCCGGTGACAAGATGATCATGGTGCCCCGAAGATGGAGATCCAAGGAGCAAGATGATATTGGCCATATCATGTCACTTTAATTGATTGCATGTGATGTTTATCATGTTTATGCATCTTGTTTACTTAGAACGACGGTAGTAAATAAGATGATCTCTCACTAAAAATTTCAAGAATTGTGTTCCCCCTAACTGTGCGCCGTTGCTAAAGTTCGTTGCTCCGAAGCACCACGTGATGATCGGGTGTGATAGGTTCTAACATTCGCATACAACGGGTGTAAGACAGATTTACACACGCAATACACTTAGGGTTCACTTGACGAGCCTAGCATGTACAGACATGGCCTCGGAACACGGAAGACCGAAAGGTCGAACACGAGTCGTATAGAAGATACGATCAACATGAAGATGTTCACCGTTGATGACTAGTCCATCTCACGTGATGATCGGACACGGGCTAGTCGATTCGGATCGTGTATCACTTAGATGACTAGAGAGATATCATTCTGAGTGGGAGTTCATTAAAATTTGATTAAGATGAACTTAATTATCATGAACTTAGTCTAAATTCTTTACAATATCTCTTGTAGATCAAATGGCCCACGCTCCAGTTTCCCTCAACTTCAACGCATTCCTAGAGAAAACCAAGCTGAAAGACGATGGTAGCAACTATACGGATTGGGTACATAACCTGAGGATTATCCTCATAGCTGCCAAGAGATCATATGTCCTAGAAGCACCGCTAGGTGATGTACCTGCTCCCGATGCGGCCCAAGACGTTTTGAACGCCTGGCAGTCGCGTAGTGATGATTACTCCTTGGTTCAGTGTGGCATGCTTTACAGCTTAGAGTCGGGGCTCCAAAAACGTTTTGAGCACCACGGAGCATATGAGATGTTCGAAGAGCTGAAAATGGTTTTCCAAGCTCATGCCCGAGTCGAGAGATATGATGTCTCCGACGCATTCTACAGCTGTAAGATGGAGGAAAACAGTTCTGTCAGTGAGCACATCCTCAAGATTTCTGGATTGCACAACCGCTTGTCTCAGCTGGGAATGAATCTCCCAGATGAAGCGGTCGTTGACAGAATCCTCCAGTCGCTCCCACCAAGCTTCAAGAGCTTCGTGTTAAACTTCAATATGCAGAGGATGGAGAAGTCCATTCCCGAGGTGTATTCGATGCTGAAGTCAGCGGAGGTGGACATCAAGAAAGAACATTAAGTGTTGATGGTCAATAAAACCACTAAGTTCAAGAAAGGCAAGGGTAAGAAGAACTTCAAGAAGGACGGCAAGGGAGTTGCCGCGCCCGGTAAGCCTGTTGCCGGGAAGAAGCCAAAGTATGGACCCAAGCCTGAGACAGAGTGCTTTTATTGCAAGGGAACGGGTCACTGGAAGCGGAACTGCCCCAAATATTTAGCAGAAAAGAAGGCCGGCAACGTCAAAGGTATATATGATATACATGTTATTGATGTATACCTTACCAGCACTCGTAGTAGCTCCTGGGTATTTGATACCGGTGCAGTTGCTCACATTTGTAACTCAAAATAGGAGCTGCGGAATAAACGGAGACTGGCGAAGGATGAGGTGACGATGCGCGTCGGGAATGGTTCCAAGGTCGATGTGATCGCCGTCGGCACGCTGCCTCTACATCTACCCTCGGGATTAGTTTTAAACCTCAATAATTGTTATTTAGTACCAGCTTTGAGCATGAACATTGTTTATGGATCTCGTCTTATGCGAGATGGCTACTCTTTCAAATCGGAGAATAATGGTTGTTCTATTTATTTGAGAGATATGTTTTATGGTCATGCCCCGCTGGTCAATGGTTTATTTTTGATGAATCTCGAACGTGATGATACACATATTCATAGTGTAGATGCCAAAAGATGTAAAGTTGATAATGATAGTCCCACATACTTGTGGCATTGCCGCCTTGGTCATATTGGTGTCAAACGTATGAAGAAGCTCCATTCAGATGGACTTCTAGAGTCTCTTGATTATGAATCATTTGACACGTGCGAACCATGCCTCTTGGGCAAGATGACCAAGACTCCGTTCTCCGGAACAATGGAGCGAGCAACCAACTTGTTGGTAATCATACATACCGATGTGTGCGGTCCAATGAGTGTTGAGGCTCGCGGAGGCTATCGTTATGTTCTCACCCTCACGGATGACTTGAGTAGATACGGGTATATCTATTTGATGAAACACAAGTCTAAGACCTTTGAAAGGTTCAAGGAATTTCAGAATGAGGTTGAGAATCAACGTGACAGAAAAATAAAGTTCTTACGATCAGATCGTGGGGGTGAATATTTAAGTCATGAATTTGGCACACACCTTAGGAGCTGTGGAATTGTTTCACAATTGACACCGCCCGGAACACCTCAACGTAACGGTGTGTCCGAACGTCGAAATCGTACTCTGTTGGACATGGTGCGATCTATGATGTCCCTCACCGATTTACCGCTATCTTTTTGGGGTTATGCTTTAGAGACTGCCGCATTCACTTTAAATAGGGCTCCGTCAAAATCCGTTGAGACGACTCCGTATGAACTTTGGTTTGGCAAGAATACCCAAAGGAAACGATTGGGTACACCTTCTACCACAGATCCGAAGGCAAAGTCTTTGTTGCCAAGAATGGATGCTTTCTGGAGAAAGAGTTTCTCTCGAAAGAAGTGAGTGGGAGGAAAGTAGAACTTGATGAGGTGACAGTCACCCCTCCTGTACCGGAAAGTAGCGTAGCGTAGGAAACTGTCCCTGAGGTTCCTGCACCAACAAGGGAGGATGTTAATGATAATGATCATGAAGAAACAGATCAAGTTACTACTGAACTTTGAAGGTCCACAAGGGCACGTTCCGCACCAGAGTGGTACGGCAACCCTGTCCTGGAAATCATGTTGTTAGACAACGGTGAACCTTCGAACTATGAAGAAGCGATGGCGGGCCCGGATTCCAATAAATGGCTTGGAGCCATGAAATCCGAGATAGAATCCATGTATGAAAACAAAGTATGGACTTTGGTGGACTTGCCTGATGATAGGCACGCCATAGAAAACAAATGGATATTTAAGAAGAAGACAGACGCGGATGGTAATGTGACCATCTATAAGGCTCGGCTTGTCGCTAAGGGTTATCGACAAGTTCAAGGGATTGACTACGACGAGACTTTCTCTCCCGTAGCGATGCTGAAGTCAGTCAGAATCATGTTAGCTATTGCCGCATTCTATGATTATGAGATATGGCAAATGGACGTCAAAACAGCATTCCTTAATGGCTTCCTCAAGGAAGAGTTGTATATGATGCAACCGGAAGGTTTTGTCGATCCAGAGAACGCTAACAAGGTATGCAAGCTCCAGCGCTCGATTTACGGGCTGGTGCAAGCATCTCGGAGTTGGAATATTCGCTTTGATGAAGTGATCAAAGCGTTTGGCTTTATACAGACTTATGGAGAAGCCTGTATTTACAAGAAAGTGAGTGGGAGCTCTATGGCATTTCTCATATTATATGTGGATGACATATTGCTGATGGGAAATGATATAGAATTCTTGGAAAATATAAAGGCCTACTTGAATAAAAGTTTTTCAATGAAGGACCTTGGAGAAGTTGCTTACATATTAGGCATCAAAATCTATAGAGATAGATCGAGACGCCTCATTGGTCTTTCACAAAGTACATACCTTGACAAAATATTGAAGAAGTTCAATATGGATCAGTCAAAGAAAGGATTCTTGCCTGTTTTGCAAGGTATGAGATTGAGCAAGGCTCAGTCATCAACCACGGCAGAAGATAGAGAAAAGATGAGTGTCATTCCCTATGCCTCGGCCATAGGTTCTATCATGTATGCCATGCTGTGTACCAGAACTGATGTGAACCTTGCCATAAGTTTGGTAGGGAGGTACCAAAGTGATCCCGGTACGGAACACTGGACAGCGGTCAAGAACATCCTGAAGTACCTGAAAAGGACTAAGGATATGTTTCTCGTTTATGGAGGTGACGAAGAGCTCGTCGTAAAGGGTTACGTCGATGCTAGCTTCGACACAGATCTGGATGACTCTAAGTCACAAACCGGATACGTGTATATTTTGAATGGTGGGGCAGTCAGCTGGTGCAGTGATACGTCCAAAACGTATCTATAATTTCTGCTTGCTCCATGCCTCTTTTGTGTGATATTGCTATGTTATTTATACACTTCCATACACTTTTGATCATATTTGGACTAACCTATTAACTCAGTGCACCCCAGTGCCAGTTTCTGTTTTCTGCTGTTTTTGTATTTCAGATTTTCCCATCACGTAAACTGCCAGAAAAATCCCGGAAAAATTATATAAAAAATCAGTGTTCTCGAAGCTTCCACACGGCCGAAGTAGGGCCGGAGGGGGGCCACCAGGGCTCCAGGCGCCCTGGTGGCGCGGCCCCCCTCCTGGCCGCGCCGGGGGGCGCCTGGGCCCCCCAGGCCTCCGCTGATGCCCCCCTTTGGCATATATTTAACATGCGTCCCGAAACCCTCGAGGACGGAACCCTTTTTCGCGATCTCATCTCTGTTCCGCCGCCGCCGCGCTTCCAAGATCGGGAGCACCAGGAGAACTCTTCCCGGCACCCTGCCGGAGGGGAGGATCACCACCGGGAGCCTCTCCACCACCATGGACGCCTCCCGGATGAGTTGTGAGTAGTCTCCCTTGGACCATGGGTCCATGACCAGTAGCTATGTGGTGTTCTCCTCCCCTTCTTGTGCTTCACTAATTAGACCTCGTGAGCTGCCCTACATGATCGAGGCACATATGTAATCCTTATGCTGTTGCTATGTTGAGTTTGCTGGGATCCGATGGATTGTGAGATTATGTTCAGATTGTGTTTGAGTAATATATTTGATTTACCTTTTTTATATTTATGTTCTTAAGTAATTCTTGCATGTTCTCCGTTGCTATTTATTGCTTTGGCCAAGTAGTAGGTAGTGACTCCAAGAGGGAACGCTATGCTCGATTGTGGGTTCATGCCCCTCGATGACTAGTTTGAGTGACAGAAACATGAGTCTAGGGGATGTGCTGTTGCCACAAGGGGGAAAACAACGGTGCTTGTACTCGCGGGTGCAAGGATTGTTTACTTTACGCAAAGTTCTTTTAATGCAGTTGTCTGTTGCTTTGAGTTTACACTATGGGTGGGACTCGCAACTTAATACCAGCGAGATGTTCTGGATAGATATCTCAAGGTGGATGATTAGTAGTAGATGCAGATGGATTTCGGTCTACTTGCATTGGCGTACCGCCCATGCTTTGAACCTCTACCTTTCTTGCAACATAGTTAGCATTGGTTTGCGCACATAATTGTCAATTGCCCAGATGTAATTCGTTTACCTCACATAGCTATTCTATCGTCTTTTGGGAGAGAGACATCACTAGTGAACATCATGGGACCCCGGTCCATATTACCATCACTGATCACATCCGCTATTTACTTTCCGTTTTTACATACTAGTTACAGTTTTACCTATCACTATTATCACTTGCGTTTGATCCTTTGTAAACGACAAGGCCGGAGGGATTGACAACCTCTCTGTACTCGTTGGGAGCAAAGTTATTTGTATCTATGTGCAGGTCCAAGTTGATTGCTAATATCTGGCGCCGTTAGCAGTTGACACCTTCTTGTTGAAACTAGGAGTCTCAGGGGAAATCGATCCTTGGTATCTTTGCCAAGGGAAAACTACCGCTACACTGCATCTCAAACCTTCCACTTGGGGTAACCAACGAGGGGCGAGAAGCCATCAAGCAAAGTTTTATGGCGCCGTCGCCGGGGACTCCACTCTTCAAGATAGGGGAGTTGCACGCTATCTTTTACCTTTGCTTTTTAGTCTTGTTAGTTTACCTTTCAGTTTTTGCTTTAGTATCTTTTATCAAAAATCACAAAAATAGTTATCTTGCTTGCTGCTATGGGTTCCACCGAGAACACCAAGTTGTGTGACTTCACTAGTCACAACAACGATGACTTTATCTGCACGCCTATCACTACACCTGCCACTTCAGCACCTTCGTATGAAATTAAACCTGATTTACTGAACTTGGTTATGAAAGATCAATTCTCCGGTGCTGGAGATGATGCTGCTTTACACTTAAACAATTTTGTTGAACTCTGTGATATGCAAAAGTACACTGAAATAGATAGTGATATTGTTAATCTTAAGCTTTTTCCTTTCTACTTGAGAGGAGGAGCTAAAATTTGGTTTCAATCTTTGCCTAGAAATAGCATAGATTCATGGGACAAGTGCAAAGATGCTTTTATTGGAAAATACTATCCACCTGCTAAAATTATCCAACTAAGAAGTAACATAATGAATTTTAAACAATTGGATAATGAACACGTTGCCCAAGCTTGGGAACGTATGAAATCTCTTGTCAAGAACTGCCCTACTCATGGTTTGACTACTTGGATGGTTATCCAAACTTTTTATGCAGGCTTGAACTTTACCTCGCGGAACTTGTCAGATTCGGCCGCGGGAGGAACCTTTATGTCAACTACACTTGGTGCTGCCACGAAGCTTCTCGATGATATGATGACCAACTATTCCCAATGGCACACCGAACGCGCTTCAACAGGTAGGAAGGTAAACTCTGTCGAGGAGATTTCCTCCCTAAATGAAAAGGTTGACTTGATCATGTCTCTACTTTCGAAGCAATCTTCTATTGATCCTCGTGATGTTCCTTTAAATTCTTTGATTGCTCAAGAACAAGTAGATGTGAACTTTATCTCTAGAAACAATTTCAACAACAATGCTTATAGGAGTAATTTTGGTAGCAATCCTAGACCGTTCCCCTCTAATTCTTATGGGAACAACAATGCTTATCCTAGCACCATGAACTCCACTACTGAACTAGAGATTATGCTTAAAAGCCTTTAATAAGAGTGTAGAAGAAAAACTAGCCAAACTAGATGATCTCTCTTCGAAGGTAGACAATTTAGCCCATGAGGTAGAATTGCTTAAAATTAGAACTTCTCCTCTTGAGGAGAGGAAGGTCACTCCTATGAATGCTATTCAAGTGCAAATTAATGAAAACATTAGGATGTTGGCTAAACTTAAAGAGAGATGGGCTAGAGAAAGGGAGGAAGAAGATAGAATTAAGAACCTTCCTACCCACCACACTATTGCTACTATCCAAGTTGTTGAGGATATCCAAACTCTTAGCACCCAATGCACTCCTGGTCCCATTGGACCTATTAATGGTGATGCTATGACCATAGAAACTACCAAACAAGTGAACCTAAAGGACACCACTACCACCTTACTTGATAGTAGTGACCTTGATTTTGATAATTGCACTCTTACCGAAGTTATTGATTTCCTTCACAAGATGTCTAGAGATCCCCGCACTAGCACGCTTAACCTTGCCTTCACCGAGCATATCACTAATGCTCTCATCAAAGCTAGGGAGGAGAAACTTAGAGTAGAAGCCTCCATACCTAGAAAGCTAGAAGATGGTTCGGATCCTATGATTAAAATTTAGTTGAATAACTTCTCTTGCTATGCTTTATGTGATGTTGGAGCTAGTACCTCCGTTATGCCCAAAAGAATATATGATATGCTTAAACTGAAACCTTTTGATTCTTGTTCTTTTGGTGTTCGTCTCGTTGATTCTTCCATAAAGAAACCTTTGGAGAGGATCGACGATGTTCTTATCATTGTCAATGACAATTACGTTCCCGTTGATTTTACTATTATGGATATTGAATGTGAACCTTCTTGTCCAATTATTTTGGGACGTCCTTTTCTACGCACCGTTGGTGCCATCATTGACATGAAAGAGGGGAATATAAGATTCCAATTTCCTCTCAAGAAAGGGATGGAACACTTCCCTAGAAAGAAGATTAAGTTACCTTTTGAGTCCGTTATACGGGCTAGCTATTCTTTTACTCTTGATAAAACTTGATCTTTTTGCATTATGCCTAGCTTAAAGGCATAAAAGAAAGCGCTTTTGGGAGGCAGCCCACAATGAATAAATTTTATTTTGCTTTTGTTGTGTCTTGATGTTGTTACTACAGTAGCATCATCATTGTATCTTTGCTTTTCAACTTTGTGCCAAGTGTAGCCTCTGATTGCAAGAAAGTTCAAAAGTTGTGACGTGCTGTCCAGGAAACAGATTCTGTCCTTGGATAGAAAAATTCGTATAAAATCACCAGATCATCTTTTTGGTCTGAATTTTTTTGATAGCGTGCTCTATACAATTTTCTTTCGGGCATCTGTTCTGAGTTTTTTATTAGAGTTGCAGAAGTGCCCCGAAAAAATCTTTTACTACCTGCTGTACTGTTTTTCACAGATTATGTCCTGTTTTTCCTTTCCTTCATTTTGCAAACCTTGAGCTTGCTTTTTTCTTTGCAAAAACCTTTTGGCAATCTTGAGAAACAGTAGACCTTCAAGAATATCCTTATTTCCAGCAAAGAAAAATTATATTATTATGGGTACTAACCTCGCTAATCAGATTATGATGAGTTATGTATGAAGGGAGTTTTCAAGTGTGCGAGGGAAGATGATAAAAAGATTCAGGAGTGTCAAACGCTCAAGCTTGGGGATGCCCCCATGCACCCCCAAGAAATATTCAAGGAGACTCAAGCGTCTAAGCTTGGGGATGCCCCCGTCCATCCCCTTCTCCATCAACATTATCAGTTCGTCCTTCGTTCCACTATATTTTTATCACTTCATGTGTTATGTGGTATGCTTGGAGCGTCTTGCTTTTAGTTTTCCTTTTTAGTTTTCTTTAGCTTTTCATAACGAGTTGGAACTCAGCTTTCTTTGTGTGGGAGAGAAACACGCTCCACTTCAACCTAGAACACAACATAGAATTTTCATGTCTATCTTTGCTGTGTATGTTCTCGGTCTTTCAATAGCTACTATCATGTTCAGCTCTTAGTTTTCATGATTATCTTTTTTAAAGAGCTTTTGTTTAGTTGGTCGCTTGAACTCTCTTTATTTATCATGCTTATCTTATTAAGAGAGTTTGCTTCTGTTGCATTGGTCGATATGTCTATGATAAAAATGCTACGTGCATAATGGTGCTTAGTAGTTCATGTTTTCTTATGGTTAGTCTCAAATAGCTGGGGGGTTCCCAATGTGTTATTGGAGTACCAACATGATTTGTTTGCCTATGATGTGGTATGGTTTAGTAATATCTTCCTTCAAGAATTTATTTTGATTGACTTGGCGTATGCTCACGCATATTTAAGACTGTAAAGAAAGTCTGTCAAGCCTTGATGATCTTTAGTTTCTGAGTAGCGATATAACTTCCATGCCTGATTCAATGTTGCTTTGTCGCTCTGCATGATTATGACTGTCATTGCTCTTTTAGTTGGTCGCTCCCAGTCTTTTGCTAACCTCCACCTGTACTAAGCGGACTTACTGCTTGTGCACCCAAAATCCTTTAAACCAGTTATGCCATATGAGTCCACCATACCTTCCTATACATGGTATTTACCTGCCATTCCTAACGAAGACTTTCATGTACCATCTCGAAATTATTCAAAAAAAGCATTTCTATTTTGTGCCTCTGTTTTAGTTCATGAGGAAGTAGTAGTTAATTCATGATCTTTTTAAGTTGGACAAGCTTCACCCCGGGATTGCATGTCTAATGTGCAAACCCATAATACGAGAAGGAACTGGCATTGAGTGCGCCCGGCTCATTAAAAAATAATATAAACAAACAAACCCTCCTTCACGCTTTGTTCATGAGAAATCAGAAAACTTTGGCAGTGATAAACAAAGGATATTAAGAGGATGTGATCGTCCTCATTCGGGAGCCGTTCCTCGAAACTTGTCCATCTCAAGAAGTGATTGAGTTATCTACTAGCATTCGTTGACGAAACATGCATAATCTAAAAAATAATAAATATTACTTCTGTTTTTAAAACCAAGAGCTCTGGTACATGCTTTGTCTTTGTTTCCGACTACGGGTTTTCAACTTTGCCAACAAAAGCCACGGTTCGAGAGTCTCCACCTTCTTTTAAAGCACCAACTACTGAGAGCATGATTGTCATTCTGAGTGCAATGTGCATTGTCCCAAAGTAGCATTGTCTTTTGCATGGTTATGATATCGTTTATTCTGAAATCATTGTATCTAGTCGTCACTTAAATCTTGGAGGTGCCCCTGCATTTATGTTTTGCTTCACTAAAGGGGGCAAGCAAGATATCACTTTATCATATTTGCACACCATGCTCATTACAAATCTATATGATGTTTCAGTATCATATTGTAAAACTTTCAGTTCTTTGTGATTTTCTCATGAGGCAACTTAATTACTACAGATTCATTGTCTCAGTAAGCTTTTGTCATGTGACTATGAAAAAGTCCTTATATGGTTAATAGCATGTCACCACAGAAATTATTCTTGTTATCATTTACCTACTCGAGGACGAGCAGGAATTAAGCTTGGGGATGTTGATACGTCCAAAACATATCTATAATTTCTGCTTGCTCCATGTCTCTTTTGTGTGATATTTCTATGTTATTTATACACTTCCATACACTTTTGATCATATTTGGACTAACCTATTAACTCAGTGCACCCCAGTGCCAGTTTCTGTTTTCTGCTGTTTTTGTATTTCAGGTTTTACCATCACGTAAACTGCCAGAAAAATCCCGGAAAAATTATATAAAAAATCAGCGTTCCGGAACCTTCCACACGGCCGAAGTAGGGTCGGAGGGGGCCACCAGGGCTCCAGGCGCCCTGGTGGCGCGGCCCCCCTCCTGGCCGCGCCGGGGGGCGCCTGGGCCCCCCAGGCCTCCGCTGATGCCCCCCTTTGGCATATATTTAACACGCGTCCCGAAACCCTCGAGAACGGAACCCTTTTTCGCGATCTCATCTCTGTTCCGCCGCCGCCGCGCTTCCAAGATCGGGAGCACCAGGAGAACTCTTCCCGGCACCCTGCCGGAGGGGAGGATCACCACCGGAAGCCTCTCCACCACCATGGACGCCTCCCGGATGAGTTGTGAGTAGTCTCCCTTGGACCATGGGTCCATGACTAGTAGCTATGTGATGTTCTCCTCCCCTTCTTGTGCTTCACTAATTAGACCTCGTGAGCTGCCCTACATGATCGAGGCACATTTGCAATCCTTATGCTGTTGCTATGTTGAGTTTGCTGGGATCCGATGGATTGTGAGATTATGTTCAGATTGTGTTTCAGTAATATATTTGATTTACCTATTTTATATTTATGTTCTTAAGTAATTCTTGCATGTTCTCCGTTGCTATTTATTGCTTTGGCCAAGTAGTAGGTAGTGACTCCAAGAGGGAACGTTATGCTCGATTGTGGGTTCATGCCCCTCGATGACTAGTTTGAGTGACAGAAACATGAGTTTAGGGGATGTGTTGTTGCCACAAGGGGGAAAACAACGGTGCTTGTACTTGCGGGTGCAAGGATTGTTTACTTTACGCAAAGTTCTTTTAATGCAGTTGTCTGTTGCTTTCAGTTTACACTATGGGTGGGACTCGCAACTTAATACCAGCGAGATGTTCTGGATAGATATCTCAAGGTGGATGATTAGTAGTAGATGCAGATGGATTTCGGTCTACTTGCCTTGGCGTACCGCCCATGCTTTGAACCTCTACCTTTCTTGCAACATAGTTAGCATTGGTTTGCGCACATAATTCTGTCAATTGCCTAGCTGTAATTCGTTTACCTCACATAGCTGTTTTATCGTCATTTGGGAGAGAGACATCACTAGTGAACATCATGGGACCCCGGTCCATATTACCATCACTGATCACATCTGCTATTTACTTTCCGTTTTTACATACTAGTTACAGTTTTACCTATCACTATTATCACTTGCGTTTGATCCTTTGTAAACGACAAGGCCGGAGGGATTGACAACCTCTCTATACTCGTTGGGAGCAAAGTTATTTGTATCTGTGTGCAGGTCCAAGTTGATTGCTAATATCTGGCGCCGTTAGCAGTTGACACCTTCTTATTGAAACTAGGAGTCTCAGGGGAAATCGATCCTTGGTATCTTTGCCAAGGGAAAACTACCGCTACACTGCATCTCAAACCTTCCACTTGGGGTAACCAACGAGGGGCGAGAAGCCATCATGCAGTTGCAAGCAAAGCGTCGTGGCAGCATCTACATGTGAAGCGGAGTACATAGCTGCTTCCGAAGCAGCGCAGGAAGGAGTCTGGATGAAGGAGTTCATCACCGACCTAGGAGTCATTCAAAGTGCGTCAAGCCCGATGACTCTCTTCTGTGACAACACTGGTGCTATTGCCACCAAGGAGCCCAGGTTTCACAAGAAGACCAAGCACATCAAGCGCCGTTTCAACTCCATCCGGAATTATGTTCAGGATGGAGAAATAGATATTTGTAAAGTGCATACGGATCTGAATGTAGCAGACCCGTTGACTAAACCTCTTTCACGAGCAAAACATGATCAACACCAGAACTCTATGGGTGTTCGATTCATCACAATGTAACTAGATTATTGACTCTAGTGCAAGTGGGAGACTGTTGGAAATATGCCCTAGAGGCAATAATAAAAGTGTTATTATTATATTTTCTTGTTCATGATAATTGTCTGTTATTCATGCTTGAATTGTATTGTACGGAAACAATGATACATGTGTGAATACATAGACCACAATGAGTCCCTGGTAGGCCTCTAGTTACCAGCTCGTTGATCAACAGATGATCACGGTTTCCTGATCATGGACATGTGATGTCAGTGATAATGGGATCACATCATTAGGAGAATGATGTGATGGACAAGACCCAATCCTGAGCATAGCACGAGATCGTATAGTTCGTAATGCATAATATTTTCGGTGTCAAGTATTTATTCCTTAGACCATGAGGTTGTACAACTCCCGGATGCCGTAGGAATACTTTGGGTGTGCCAAACGTCACAACGTAACTGGGTGGCTATAAAGGTACGCATCGGGTATCTCCGAAAGTGTATGTTGAGTTGGTACGAACCGAGACTGGGATGTTGTCACTCCGTATGACGGAGAGGTACCTCTGGGCCCACTCGGTAAGACATCATCATAATGAGCTCAATGTGACTAAGTAGTTAGTCACGGGATGATGGATTACGGATCGAGTAAAGAGACTTGCCATGACGAGATTGAACAAGGTATCGGGAATACCGACGATCGAATCTCGGGCAAGTACCGTACTGATGGACAAAGGGAATAACATACGGGATTAAGTGAATCCTTGACACGGTGGTTCATCCGATGAAGATCATCGAGGAACACGTGGGAACCAACATGGGTATCCAGATCCCGCTGTTGGTTATTGACCGGAGAGTGGTCTCGGTCATGTCTACGTGTCTCCCGAACCCGTAGGGTCTATACACTTAAGGTTCGGTAACGCTAGGGTCGTAGAGATAAATGCACGTGGAAACCCGAAAGTTGTTCGGAGTCCCGGATGAGATCCCGGACGTCACGAGGAGTTCCGGAATGGTCCGGAGGTAAAGATTGATATATAGGAAGTCAGGTTTCGGCCATCGGGTGATCTCCGGGGGTCACCGGGAGCGTCCCGGGACCACCGGAGGAGCCTCGGGGGTCCACCGGGTGGGGCCACCCATCCCGGTGGGGCCCCTAGGCCGCAAGGGGGAAGTGTCCAGCCCTAATGGGCTGGCGCACCACTTGGGCCCACCTCCCCATGCGCCTAGGGTTGAAACCCTAGGGGGGAGGGGGCGCCACTTGCCTTGGGGGGCAAGGACTCCCCCCTGGCCGCCGCCCCCCCTTGCAGATTGGATCTGCAGGGGGTTGGCGCACCCCTGGCCCCCTATATATATGTGGGGGGGAGAGGGCAGCTGCACCCTTGCCCTGGCGCCTCTCCCCCTCCCGTCACAACTCCGTCTCCTCAAACGCAGGGCGCCCGGCGAAGCCCTGCTGCAATCTCCACTGCATCCACCACCACGCCGTTGTGCTGCTCGATCTCTGACGACTTCTCCTCCCCCCTTGCTGGATCAAGAAGGAGGTGACGTTGCTGTACCGGACGTGTGTTGAACGCGGAGGTGCCGTCCGTTTGGCGCTAGATCATCGGTGACGAAGAACGCGAAGAGTACGACTACTTCATCCACGCTTCTTCGAAAGCTTCCGCACGCGATCTACATAACGGTATGTAGATGCACTCTTATTTGCTCGTTGCTAGATGTCTCCTTAGTTGGATCTTGGTGAAAGCGTAGAAATTTTTTGAATTCTGCTACGTTCCTCAACAAATTGGTCATGGGGTTTTCCGGAATTGTTGTTGTTATTTCCGGCCTCATTTAAAATGCCTAGATAGCTAGTTTACACTTGCTTCACCTTGCCTTGTCTTGCATCATACCTTGCCATGTATTACATCATATAGACTTGTGTTGTTTTTCTGTGCTTCCTACCTGGCCATGTATTGCTTCCTGTATAGACTTGTCATGCATCATACCTTGCCATGTATTGCATCATATAGACTTGTGTTGTTTTTCTGTGCTTCCTACCTTGCCATGTATTGCTTCTTGTATAGACTTGTCAAGCATCATACCTTGCCATGTATTGCATCATATAGACTTGTGTTGTTTTTCTGTGCTTCCTACCTTGCCATGTATTGCTTCCTGTATAGACTTGTCATGCATCACACCTTGCCATGTATTGCATCATATAGACTTGTGTTGTTTTTCTGTGCTTCCTACCTGGCCATGTATTGCTTCCTGTATAGACTTGTCATGCATCTTACCTTGCCATGTATTGCATCATATATAGACTTGTGTTGTTTTTCTGTGCTTCCTACCTTGCCATGTTTTGCTTCCTGTATAGACTTGTAGTGCATCCTATATAGAACTGTCTTGCATCATACTTGGTTAAGTATATTGTCATGTCTCGTGTGGTGTGTTCACCGTGTTGCTTGCTTCTTCTCGTTAGTGCTTGTTCCGTTGCGTTCGTGAGGATTCGTTCGTCTTCCCGTGGTTCTTCTTCAAGGCTTCTTCTCCATCTTCTTCACGGATCCGTTCTTCTTCCTTGCGGAATCCCAGGCAAGACGACCATACCCTTGGATACCTTTACTACCATTGCCTTTGCTTAGTTGTCTCGATGCTATCGTTATATGTCGCGCTACCCATCTTTATTGTCAGCCCTCGCCTTGTTGCCATGAAACCTCTAACCTTTGACACCTTCCTAGCAAACCATTGTTTGGCTATGTTACCGCGCTTGCTCAGCCCCTCTTATAGCATTGTTAGTTGCAGGTGAAGATGAAGATTGATCCATGTCGGATCTTGATGTTTTGGGAATATCACAATATCTATTATTATTTAACACACCTATATACTGGGCATGGGTGGAAGGCTTGGCCTTTTGCTCGGTGTTTTGTTCCACTCATGCCACCTTAGGCGCCGATAAACCGGCATTATGTTCCTTTATTTTGCGTTCCTTACACGGTTGGGTATATGGGGACCCCTTGACACTTCGTCTTTGAATAAAACTCCTCCAGCAAGGCCCAACATTGGTTTTAATTTGCCTCATAATAATAACTTAATTAAATAATTAAAATTGCATAGGGGGTCGCGCCCTCGGGATTCTTTTGTACATAACAAGGGGGCCAGTGCTGATGGTGTTGGTCCCAAACGGGGAGTATGCGGGGCCACCTTGGGGAAACGCGAGGGCTGGTTTTACTCGTATAATCGCCCATCCGGACGTGGCCTGAGACGAGATACGCGCGGCTACTATCAGGGTGTCGGTACGCCGGAAGGTCTTGCTGGACTTGTTTTACCATTGTTGAAATGTCTTGTGCACCGGGATGCCGAGCCTAATCGGATTTCCCTAAGATAAGGGGTGGTAATATTATATTTATCACTTCAGCTGATCGTGAAAGCTTGTGATGGGCTAAGTTGGGACACCCCTGCAGGGTTATGATCTTTCGAAAACCGTGCCCGTGGTTATGTGGCAGATTGGAATTTGTTAATGTCCGGTTGTAGAAAACTTGACAGAGGGTCCGAAGTAAAACACACAACTGTGTGAGTAACCGTGACTGTCTCTTTTCGCTTTGAGAAGAGAACACGGTGGGCTTATGTTTGACTCGTAGGTAGTTCAGGATCTTTAGCGATCACTGCTAGTTTGTGACCGTTTGCGTAGATGATCATCTTATTCTTGTACTCGTAAGTTAGCCACCATATTATGCTTAGCCGCTGCTGCAACCTCACCACTTTACCTCTTCCTACCCATAAAGCTTTGCTAGTCTTGATACCCATGGTTATGGGATTGCTGAGTGCTCGTGGCTCACAGATACTACAACACCAGATGCAGGTTCAGCCGAGATTGACGCAGGAGATGGGTCAGAACTTCTGGGAGTTCCATGAAGAGCGTGGCCGTATGCTTGTGACGTTTTCGACGATCAGTAGTGGTTTCTACTAGGGGCGATTCGGACCTGTGGCTTTATGTTTTTGTATCTTTCTTTTGGATCTTCGCCCGCAGTCGGGATGTGATGTTGATGATTTGCTTATGTAATGTATTGTGTGACGTGGCGAGTGTAAGCCAACTACCCTTTTGCAATTTCATCCCTATTTTTACATGAGTCGTGCAAAGATACCAAACTTGAGATCATTCCAGAATGGGCTTATACCTTTAAGTCGTGGCTCGACACGTAGGAGGTATAGTCCCATCCTGGGCATTACATTCATGTCCAATGGAATTTTAAATCTTGAATGACCAGTTCGCCCTCCAGGTAGCAACAAAGATGCAACACCAGAAGAAGCCACCGCAAGTACAACAAGGCGCTTAGACCTAAGAGTAGCAACGATAGAATTCCATAAAAATGTCTTACCAGATCCTCGACATCCAGAAACAAAATAAAAACCACCCTTATCTCCAGATACTGCAGATACTATTTCATGATGTATACTCCTTTGTTCACCATTTAACTTGCAATATAGCGTGTCAGCCTCAACTATCAATCAAGCAGTATCATAGCTTAATTCCTCGGCAATCAATCTATTGAAACATTTGTCATCAGTTGGAATCGTACGTGAGGTCAAATTAAATGAAACGAGACATGATCCATTTTTTGTGAACATGGAAGCCAACTCGCGAAGAAGACATTCCTGCAAGTAATCCGATGGCACATCATATCTCTGATTACCAAGTGCAGCTGAAAGTCTGTATGATATATCTTCGGCCATACTTGGCCAGAATCGTTCAAAAAGAGCACGGCCATTGCCAACTTCACAATGCAAAAGAACAATCATAAAGAGATGTCTTAGCTGGAATGGGCTTGCCCACACGATAGCTTCATCAAAGAGTTTAAACCACTCATTGTCATCCCCTGCTAAACCTCTTGACTGACATGCCTCCTTACATGTATCATAGAGTCGACCATTATGCCTTCTCAAATCATTAAAACAGGTCGCACCAGGAACAACCATAAGCAACATCCGAAGAAAATACAATTCGCCAGTTCCTGGATGCACATGGAAAATACGTCTGATCTTACTGCCAAGCTTTTTGTTGTGTTTCCTTTTCGTCCAAACTTTATCACTTTTATTCCAAACCCATTCACTTGGAAAATCTAAATATGTCAACGATCTAGCTGAGCTATATTTTTTATTTGTAACGAACCACTCCGTTAACATAGTTTTTGTAGCAGACGGGCTATCTACTACATTCCCCAAATCATCTGTTTCATAAAATATAACCCGGTTCATATTAGGAAGATGCACAATTAGTCTCTCGACAGAAGGTTCACGACCGTGGATACTATATGCAAACATTCTCCAAAAAGCTTCACATGCAGAAAGATACCTGCCAGATATAAAATATAAAATTAATAAAAAAATGACACATACTAACAACGCATACATTTCATGGTGATTTTTTTCAATAAAATGAATTAATTATACATACCTGCACCTAATATAATCATCAATTTCATTTCTGCCAGTAGGAGAAGGAACTGTAAAAATACCACATGGCATATTATCAACATCGATAGTCATTCGAACCATGTCATGACCCTTTGTAAGATATTTAAATAAATACTTCAATAAGTTGGTCTTGTTGCACCACTCAACATTTATGTGAGCATCAAACTTCTTCAAAAGCATCATATTATATGGGACGACCCATTGGTTTCCCAAACGAAGAGAATCTTTTTGCCTAAGCACATAACGTCCATTGTCACGCCTTCGATAGACAGGAAATCCAATGTGATCGACCATTGTCTCATCACTGAATGCCTTAGGGAAACGCTTGAAACAACAATTGTTCTTCATGCAACTACACTTATCATTATACACCCCGCATGGCCCATGTACCATGAATTCATCGACAAGAGCATAACCCAAAGGATCAACCAAAGGATCCGGTAACTCTGCACAAATAAGGTTTTCTATAAATGAAGGCGAAGGATCTTTAGTGTCAGCCTTCAACCACACCAATGTGTGTGTATGTGGAAGTCCTCTCTTCTGAAACTCCACAACATATAAATCTGCAAGAAAAAAAGTATAAATTCAAGATCAACTGCATTAAGCAATATGAAAACATTAATTTATGATCAGCATGCGAAGTCACCAAAACGCACATGCTTGAATAGGACCAAAAAAGAACCATCTTTCACCCCTTCTAAAAATTCATCGTACTTCATACTAAACACCCGCGTAGTAATGTCCGGTCGATCAGCAGCACTTTGTCCAGGTTCAGCAGCAAGAGCATCGGCAATCTCCTGCCATTTAGGGTTGCATGTAAACATAACAAACAAATCAGGAGCACCATACTCACGACATATGGCCATTCCATCGTGGTAATTCAACAACATGTAGCACCGACCACCAGTAAAACTACCATGCAATATAAACTGAACACCAATATTCTTTCCCATAGAATTACCTTCGCCCATCTCAGGATCAGGCTCAAGAGAACCATTTTCTTCTCTATCAAATACATTAATTCTACTCCTGACATCATCAGCAGAATCCACCATATAGAACTGCGCAAATTTTGGAGTAGAATCTTCAGCCGGTAAAAGTAAACCAATACGATGATATACTACTCCATTCATTTTGAACACGTAGGGAGCACCACCAGTATTGATACTGTGATCAATCTGAGCACCCAATGATGTAAAACAAAACATAGAATTATACTGCCTGATTAATCGCATGAACCGACTGGAAGCTGCATCTCCATCAAATCGCATTAACCTATCCAATGGAGACGGCCAATCACCAAACTTAGGTAAGGAAACTTTGCCAGCACGGCAGCATCCTGTATAAACAGGCTGCCGAGCATTGGCACCCACATGATGGGTAGATCCTTCACGAAACCAATAAAAAGCTCCACATTTATGGCAGTTGAGCTCTGGTCCACCGTAGTATGAACGACCTCTACATGTTTCTACAACACAGCACAATACGATTTTTTTTAAAAGGGAACAACAGGAAGGAAATAACAAAAAAGGTCAACAAATTGCAAATCACATACAACCGTACCATTAAGCAAAATAATATAATCTTTTGGAATAGGAGGCTCCATTCCACGCACTACATATTAAATAGCACCAATCAATGCATTTATAATAATAACAATAATAACAACAATAGAAATCACATGTGTAGAGAACCACAAAATAAGAAGGAAAAAATTGTGGAAACCGAACCTTTTTTCCTCCCCGAGCGATATCCTCTTATCAATCTTCGCTTTCGTCGGTTCGTAAAATATCAGCACGTTCCGTGATGGGAGTAGCCAACACTAAAAATGACAATCGAACTAAATCAGAGATCTTAATTGAAACAAACATAGATAAAAAAATATAGAAGACCACTAATAGGAAACACAAACTCACCCAAAGGGGTGGAGCGATAAGAAGACCCCACCCTACGTAACGGAACCACCCGTGGTCGATAAACTTCATCAATACCAGACACGAAACCAGCAGAAAGTTCCTCGCTCACACAAGCGACATCATCAACAGAAGACATTTGTACTAAAACATAAAATCGAATCAGTATAACAAAAAATTGTATAATACAAAAAGATACCAAGCAGCACATCACCTGAAGTACCAATACAAAAAGCAGCAGGCCGATCAACTGGACCACCAAATGGAACCAAAGATTCTCCTACAAAAAGAAGAAAAGAGTCATACGTGGTATACAAAATAAAGAAAAAAGAACTGCATGGAGCATGCACGTAGTCACATCGGCAAGGTGTACTATTGCATGGCACATGCACGTAGCCGTGTGGGCATCCCCGGCATGCACCACACAAACACGTGTTGCCGTTTCACATGAAACAAAAATTATTTAAGTTGTACTATCCTATCAAGTGCACCTATGCCAACAATGAAACATGTCAAGCATTTGACATATTTTGTTCGTAACAGTTATTCATAAAAATCAAATTTATAGGGAAGCAATACCAGAGAGCACAACGGAAGAACTGGGTTGGGAAACGGCAGGGTTCGTATCACCCGGAAAACCAAAGCCACACGAAGAATGAGCTGCATTAAGACGAAAATGAAGTAGGTAATTATAAAATAAGTAAATGAAAGACTGGAAAAACTCAACCTCAATAACCAAACAAAGCAAGAACATACGAACTTACCAATAGCAGAATTAACAGGACGCTTTCCTAGTTGGATCTCTTGACGCCGACGACGCAAATCGGCAGCAGAGGAACTCTTACCTTGAACCCCTACATGAAACAACCAGACAAATACCTAATTACGCGGTGGACACACAACAAGGATTAGCAAAAGTTGGATCAAATAGACTGAACCGACCAGTAGATGGGAAGCCAACGGAACGATGGACAGCAGGATGGCTCCGATGACTACCACCAACAGCTTCCGGCGTGGCCGCACCACGACGTCGCAGATCATTGCGCCCAGTAACTACCCCACGAATTCCAGGAGGACGACCCGGACGACGAAGCCGCAGATCAGTATGCTGCCCCGCGAATTCCAAGAGGGTGACCCGGACGACGGAGGCCACTTCGGCAAGAGCTACGACGATCCATCTACGAATAGAAACCACAACATGCGAGAGTGGGAGAAACAATGCGATGGATCACGTTCACGTATTTATAGCCGGAGCACCAGAGACAGACAGGAAGCAAGATAGCAGGAAACAACCAAGACCTTCGAGAAAAGCGGCAACAGCGGCGCTGCCGGAGAATTATGGAAACTGCACACGTGCCAACCTATGAATATCATACTGAACCAATTAACCACGCGCTTGCACCGTAAAACAACACGTACACCATCAAGCCGACACGCATGCAACATTAGGAGATGTCCACAAACTTACTAAACTGAGGACACGTACTGTACTGGAGGCAAATCGAACCACGCATGCAACCCCACAAATCATACAGCCAAATGCAAATTGGGTTCTGAACCGGCAGTTCGTATGTTTGACCAGGAACTGAACCAGAAGAAATGAAGCGCACACCCGAATAGTAGTTTACACACCCAGATCCCAAACTAATCACACGTGTCATCATCTGATTTACCACTTTGGGGCTGTAAAAAAACTTCAAAAATCCTCAAAATTTTGAACGGGTCTAGATATAGTATATTTAGTATTATGTACGTTGTACTCCCTCTGTTTCATAATATAGTGCTTATAGATTTTTACAAAAATCAAACATTACAAACTTTGACCATGTTTATAGATAAAAGTAGGTACATCTAGAATACCAAATGCGCATCATTGGATACATCGTGAGTTATACTTTCAGAATGTACATGTTTCGTATTGTAGATGTAAAGAGTTTTTCTCTATACACTTGGTCAAAGTTAACAAAGTTTGACTTTCATAAAAATCTATAGGCACTACATTGTGGAATGAAGGGAGTATCATGATCGCAGTATACAGGAACCAAGGTGATACTGAGAAGATTTTCACTTCATATGATGAATTGTATGATGTTTTGGTGACATTAACCATCAAGGATCTAGTTGACACTTTAAAAGTGGCCCAATCTTTTCTCTCGGATCGGACGACGGCCACCTGCTGCCGTGCCTCGATATCGCCGAGCGCCTGGCGTCCCGCGGTCACCGCGTGTCCTTCGTCTCCACCCCGCGCAACATCGCGCGCCTCCCGCCGGTCCGGCCCGCCGTGGCGCCGCTCATCGACTTCGTCGCGCTGCTGCTCCCGCACGTGGACGTCCTCCCCGAGGGTGCCAAGTCGACCAACGACGTCCTGCACGACCAGTTCGAGCTCCTCCGGAAGGCCTTCGACGGCCTCGCTGCGCCCTTCTCCGAGTTCCTGCGCGCCGACAAGAGGCCGGACTGGCTGGTCGTAGACACTTTCCACCACTGAGCCGCCGCGGCCGCCATCGAAAATAAGGTTCGAACAAGCTTGCTTTAATTAGATATGAAACTCGATCGATCCATGCCGCCAACATCATACCAGTGTGTACTATTTGCTATAGGGATAAGTACTATATTTCTCGTCCTCGAACTCTCGTCAAAGTGTAGAAATCGTCCCTTAACTTCAAAACCATCAAAACTCAGTCCCTTATAACTATCAAAACCCGATAGTTTTCGTCTTTCGGGCGGTTTTAGTCCGCGGTGAACAGTAACTCGATGAACAGTAAAGTCGAAAAAAAGCACAAAAAATCAAAAAAAATAATTACATCATCGAAGATACTCTGGTGCGCAAGACCAAAGCAAAATTCTGTACTGTTTCTACAATGGAGCAGCTCATGACAAAGAAAACACTATAAATATGTACGTCGATGGACAATAAATCCAAATTTTTTAGAAAAAACAATCAAAAAGCATGAAACTTTTTGGCATCAACAATGCTCAGGTACGCCAGATGTGTGCATGAATTCGTGATCAAATGACATACGAGGAGCTCTAGCCAAAACAAAATAGCGCATTTTTTTCAAAAAAGAAATAAATCTGAGCCAAATTTTGTTTTGTTTGCCACGAGTCCATACAATCCCCAAACACCCCAGAAATTTGCAAGCACGTTACGCAGCCAAGCCTCTGTGATGTCAAAAAAAATTAGATTTTTTTTAATTATTTCGATATTTTTTTTTAATTTACTAGTTCACCGACGTACATATTTACAGTTTTTTCTTTGCCACGAGCTGCTTGAATATCGAAACAACACAAAATTTTGCAAGCGTCTTGCGCACTAGAGTATCTTCGATGTTGTAAAATTTCAGTTCTTTTAATCTTTTTTGCTATTTTTTTCGATTTTACTGTTCATCGAGTTACTATTCACCGCGGACTAAAACCGCCCGAGAGACGAAAACTATCGGTTTAAGCTGACATTTCTGTACGTGTGTGTGTGTGAAGTGACACTGACTTCAGCGTACGTGTAAAGTGAGGGCTGTGACTGAAATCACGTGGGTAGTCCCAGCTGGTCAAATCATGTGGGTGGGGTCCAGCTGGTGAAATACATGAGGTTAAATGAAGATATGTGGGGAATACAAAGATACAACTTTTGAGGTGGCAGGATTCTATTGGTTGCAGAACCACCGGTACATCCCGGGACCGGTAAAAAAAGGTTTGCGGTACAGAACAATGGGAAAGTAGCACCCATCCATTATCAAGAATATAATTGACTGCATGTATTATGGTCACATCGTCCACGCCATCATAGAAAATAATGCAATAGCAGCCGCATGATCAAACAATGACCGAAGGATTAAGAACTAGAACAAGATTGTTAGAGTTGTGTCGAATATTATTGTACAAGGTAGGTTACAGTTGGACTCTAGGTAGTATTGTGTTTAGATAGGATATGGAGTCGTGTCCTAGTAGGACACTTGTATTCTAGACCTCTCTTATATATAGCGAGGGTAGACACACAATGTAACCTATGCCAACATAATATCACAGGCACACGGGGGAGCCGGCGGCGTGTGCCGGTGCCCGGGAAGCCAGGGTGCGGTATTGTGACGGTGTCATGGGGAGGAGCGCCCGTAGGCAAGCCCCGGGGATGTAGCCATGATGGTGAACCTCGTTAACAAATCTCGGTGTCGTGCTCGTGTGATTGCTTTATCCTCGATAGATCGACGGAGCGCCTCGGATTAATTCTAACAATTGGTATCAGAGCCTAGGTGCCCGGAATAAATCTCGGTGAACTCACTGGTGGTCAGTCATGGTTGGTGGGCTGGAAACGCTGGTGTTAGCGGGCCCATGGGTGACCGATGTGTGAGGGGGAGATTGTTGGGTTTAGTCCCACATCGGTTGTGGGAGGAGACATAACATGATTTATAAGGGTGAGGGTGTCCCCTCCTAACAGGCTAGTCTTTTGGGGAGAGAGGGTCCAAGGCCTCTCATAAGTCGGTGTTGCTCTCCGATCGGGTCTGGTGACGCAGGTGGGTCGGAAACGCTGGTGCTAGCGGACCCGGGATTGCGTAACAAGTGGTATCATGAGCTAGGTTGTCTGGAGGTTGCAGATTATTGATCTAGAGGAGGAAGATTATATCGACAAAGTTCTGTGAGGCAAGATCGTTGTCGCGGAGTGGAAGCACTGGGCGAGTCATCGCCGATGAGTTGCAACCTGGAGTGAGCAAGCGATCTAGAAGCAGGTACACTGAGTCGTGGTTATTCTTCAGGAAGAATCAGAGAGATGAGCTGCAAGTTTCAAGATCGGCAGATCGAATCGGTCCGATCCGTAGCAGGGAAGCTGGCGGCGGCGTGTTCTTGGGGACTCGGCGAGATTGGATCGCGTCCAGCAGGTGTAGCGTGCGGCAACGGGAGTCTCGAGCGTGGGCGCATGCAGCCAGGTGCGGTCGGTGCACAGCAGAAGGCTACAGGTCGCGACCCAAGGGAGGCCTGGACGGGGCATAGACGGGTGTGCTTTTGAGGCCCACGGCGGCCAGCCAGGAGTTGTTGTGCGCACGAGTTGGGTTGTTGTGCTGCACGAGCAGGGTTGAAGTCCAGGAGCATGGATGCTATAAGTAAGATTTGTTTGTTGAAAAAAAGACCGGCTAGGGTCACGTGTGTACGTAAGGGGGTAGTTTGACTAGATCCGATTTGGTCCATTGTTCGCGGAGAAGCTAAAAAACAAATAGAGACAAGAAAAATAGTGCAAGTTGCATGAAAGTTTTTTTGGAGTCGATTTGTTGAGAAGACTCGGTACACGTGGACAAGCTGCGGAGGCGCGTGGACAAGCGCGTCATATGGGACCATGCATACACATGGCGTTAAGCAATGCACGAAGATGTGCTGGGCGGACACGACGCGGGGTGGAGCATGATTGCAGTCGAATAATTTCGGCTGGGTCGGACTGGACTGTCTGATGGATCAACGTTGATGTTGGTCAAAAGCAGAAGACGACGGTGATTTCAGCGACGACGACATAGGAGCGTGATGCTGATGGTGGCCAGCTTCTGGGGCGTGGAAACACGTGGTGCGGGCTTGAGGGCTTGTGCGGCTTCGACAGACAATGGCGCAGGGTTGATTCAAGGTAGTGTACACATGAGAGAGCTTGAAGTCGACGGGGCGCGGGGGTGGCATGTACAACCACAATAGAGTTATGTTGAAGGTGGAGATGGAGTCTTATGGACGACTTCACTCTGTGCTGATGGAGGGGCTACGGTGTAAGACGTCAGAGAATCGAAGCCTATTTCAGCGGGATATCGAGAAACACGTGGATCGGACTGGGGCCCAATGGTCTGATGGAGGCGTGATACTCGGCATCGGTCGGTGATGATCGGTGGTTCTTTGCAGTGGGGGTTGAGTGGTGTGGGTTCGCGACCCAGAAGACTCGACTGGGACAGCAGATGCTCGACGCGGTGATAGCGGCGAGGCGTGCGGTAAGCACGGGACACAGCGACAGGCCAAGGCACTGGTGGTCAGACATATGGGCAGACAAATTGTACAAGGGGTGCTGAAGCAGTGTTGACGAGTACCAGATTCAAGTTGGTGACTGGGTCAATCGGTGCTAGTTGATGGACAGGAGTTGACCATGCAGAATCTGAGAAAGTGACGGAGAGTCTGAAATTGTCAACGAGAGAGTACATGGCCGTATATTATGTGGTGTTCAATGCACATGGCAAAGTGCGGATGACAAGTACAGAAGGAGGCGGAGTGCTATAGTTGTGAGACATGTCAGAGACTATTCGGGAAAAGGGTGAGACAACTGTGAATTTGACTTAGGGTGACACAGGGCGATGGTGAAATTCCTTCAAGTTTCAGCCAGGCGGTCGAGAAAGGGCGGTGATGTTGAGTTCAGGTAACTCTTATGTGTGACATCCAATATGTGAGTTGTTCACTTTCACGCAGGTCAGTGATCAGTGTGTGATGGCGTTGAACCGATACTCTGGAAATTGGGAGCACAAACTAGAGTAACAAGGAATTTAATTTTGCTCGAGTGTTGACTGTGGTCAAGAAAAGAAGGGACTACAAGTTGCAGGTGGAGTCACATGGAGTCTTTGGAGTAGCAGCGGTACTCGCGGGATAAGCTCAAGTCCAATGTACATGAAAGTTTGATGCATTGACGAACTCAAGGTGGTGGAGAATATTCGCCAAGGTGAAGTTTGTTAGAGTTGTGTCGAATATTATTGTACAAGGTAGGTTACAGTTGGACTCTAGGTAGTATTGTGTTTAGATAGGATATGAAGTCGTGTCCTAGTAGGACACTTGTATTCTAGACCTCTCTTATATATAGCGAGGATAGACACACAATGTAACCTATGCCAACATAATAGCACAGGCACACGGGGGAGCCGGCGGCGTGTGCCGGTGCCCGGGCAGCCAGGGTGCGGTATTGTGACGGTGTCATGGGGAGGAGCGCCCGTAGTCAAGCCCCGGGATGTAGCCATGATGGTGAACCTCGTTAACAAATCTCGGTGTCGTGCTCGTGTGATTGCTTGATCCTCGATAAATCGACGGAGCGCCTCGGATTAATTCTAACAAAGATGAAGGCGTCTTACAGCTTGTCACAGGGCCAAGAAATTTCCAAATGTGTTCCTCACTAAAAGTTGTGTTGCTCCCTCCCAAACTCTTGCGCGTCCTCTGCTCCTCGGCGCAACAGCAGCCACCCCGACTGCGGTGACGATGCAAAAGAAGCTTCACCTTGTGCGTTAGGCTGCAACACACGCAACGATGGAGTCAAATCACCAGCGAAAGCGCCGATTCAATCATGAAGAAATCACTTGTCATAATTAATTTCTAGGTCGAGGTTTGTTTCAGTCACTCACATGAATGGTGATAGCTTGCATTTTCATGCTTCATCTCCGTTTGGGTTGGTTTGGTGAGTCGGGGGGAGGGAGAGGAGGAAGACGGCGAGCGAGCGAGTGCGGGGGCCGGGGTTGGTTTGGGCTGGCCTCCGCGGCCGCTCGGGTAGGGGTGGGGGTTGGTTGGTTGGTGGATTCTTTTTCATCACCGTTTCAAATTTCATCCCGCCCCCGTCCGACCGCGAAACTTCTCCCACGCCCACCTTTTTGGGGCGACAAACTTCTCCGACGCCAAATTTTTCGAGTTTCCCAGCGCCAAATGTCACAGCAAAAGCGTAGGCACCACAGTCGGGCAGGAGACGAGTAGACCTGATTGGTCAGCCTTGATCTCCCACGGGAAGGCAACAAAGGCATTGATTGGCATCGTCTCAAAAAATATATCATAAAGGAAGGCAACAAAGGCATTGATTTGCATCGTCTCAAAAAACGATGGTCGGGATATAGATACTACCTTCTTTCCGGTTTATAAGACTAGTCATAATGGGGAGTAACTTAGACTAGTAACATACACATATTACTAGACTATGTTACTACCTCCATAGTGGGTAGAAACATAGATGTGGTGTCATGCAAGAGTTCATTTATTAGTCTATAGACTCAATTTGCATTGGTATGTGTGATGTTACAGTAACATAGCTAGTTACCACAAGCACTTTTCTCCTCATTAATTACATGCCACATAAGCAAAACTGTGTTGGGATGTGTGATGTTACTAGCTATGTTACTCCCACTATGGCCAGCCTAAGGCTTGCGCGTATCCCTAGGTCTATAATTTGACCAATATAAAACGGGTTGTATAGTCTAAAAATTACATCATTAGAAAGTAGAAGATCTGAAGTTTCTAATGATATATATTTTGTGACATATAACTTGTATTATGTTGATTTATTTTTTAACCTAGATATACGTGCAAGCCTTATAAACCGGAAAGGAGGTAGTATTAATTAAATCCACACTTTAGTATCTATAATAGTTCCTTTTAATTCATTATGCTTTATTACTTGTAACATTTCCTTTTATTGGTCATGTGTGATGCTTTATTATTTGTTATCCCATGCTTAGGAAAAAAACATAATGCTATTATTTCATCTATATTTTTACTCATATACGTTTTGCGGCAATTTTATGATTAGTCGTTGGTCATGCCTATCATTATTTCATGTGGTACGTCGTCCGCCTCGACATGTTCAATATGGGGAAGTCCTCCGGCGGCGGGTGTGGGAGAGGAGAGGTGTTTAGGGCCTACGAGCGGGTAATGGCCTCAGCCACCACTGCCACCTCCTCGGATTGGTCGGCTGGGACCGGGAGCATGGGCGGAGAGGAGAAGTACACCATGAGCTCGGGAAAAGGGCTTTGGAACCGGAGTACCAATAGGTAGTTGGTAACTATGGAGGAGCTAAAAACGGTGGCTTAGTTAGTACTGGCATTGACATTGGAGTACTGGCACTCACATTGGGGATCAACAAAAATCACATCTATGCTTTTTGTGTTGTGAGTTCAATTGATTTGAAAAGTATTTCATCATCGCCCTTTAGAAAATAACATTTCTAATGGTGTTTATGTTTTTTTAGTCTTCTTCCATATGTAGGGGAAATAGAATTACCATCATCACATATTTACTTTTATCACTATAAATCTCAAATAAATAAAGCTATGTATTCATATTTTTGACCTGCGAAAGTAATGATAACTTTCACGAACAATGACATGACATGAACAACTGCGTGGTAAATGCTCGAATAGGAACTCGTAATGCGAGAAATAAGGCAGGAAAATTTTAGGTGGGAGATGTGGAGCGGCGGACACATGACCTGAGAAATTGTGCGGGGAATTTTTGTATTATAAACACATGGCGCGAGAATTGGGAAGAAAAGCTTTTTTGCTTTCAGGCGGCACATATTGGGCGAGAAACACATGTCCAGAAAAATTGGTTAATATCAACATTTCTCACAAATGAAAAGACACATAGAGTGCTTTTCGATAAAACGATAGTAATTGATTTTGAGCCGCGATACTGAAATAAAAAAAGGAAACATTTTTCTCACCTTGGCCCCCCAAGAGACGATAAAGGGAACCCAGTGCCAACTTTTAGATAGGTTAAAGGTCATTGTATCGCGACGGTGCGTCATTGATGGCGGCGACGACATTGGCGGTGTATTCTAGTCAAACTAAACTTTCGTCTCTCTTTGAGTTAAAGGGTTTATTTTATTATCGCATGTACCGGCATCGACCATGTCATACATAAGTTTCAAGAACAGATTGATATATAAAATGTTTGGTTTGCTTTGAGTTTGTAATGGGATCACGGCTATAAAAATGCCTCCTAGGTTATCTGAGTCATTTGTAGTTAGAGGTTGTTTTTAACAAAAGAGTTGTACCATGGGTGGCATCTTGTTGGTTTAGAACTATAATGCCATGTTGGATGTCGGGTGTCACTACATATACACAATGGAAAATCCAAACACGTTGTTGAATGGGGCGTGTGGGTGTACACGGAGGCAGACATGCGTGGAAGATCATGTGCAACATGTATTGGCTGGACGGAAAGGCAGACGCCAACTACGCAACGGTCATGTGAGTTTGGGCTTGGTGTTTGAGTCTGTAAAGGACCATTGATCTCTCTCTCTCTCTCTCTCTCTCTCTCTCTCTCTCTCTCTCTCTCTCTCTCTCTCTCTTTCTCTCTATCTATCTATCTCTCTTATATAGATGCTACCCGAGTTATTTATATGTGTCCTGTCGAGATAGAGTACGTTTGTAAATAAGAGAACTGTACTCTAGGTGGCATCATGTTGGGTCTGAATTCGTGTTGTGTTGGGTGTCGGTGTAAGACCATGTATATGAAGGAATGAGAGAAGAATGCATGGAAATAGTGCAAATGATTTTGGCACCAAAATCTATTCTCTCTTTGAGTTCTAGGGTTTAGCTTAAATTGGATGCAGTGAGGCCAGCCAAATTGCATGCGATTTTCCAACAACACAAATGATAACGATGTGTAAAATCATGTTGAGCACAATAGAAGGAGACACATCGATGCATGGTATCGATATACATCTAGATCTAGTGCTAGTGTTGTGTGATACTCTACGTGAAGGGTGACGCATCAAGATCGATCATCTCAGTCCTTCTCTCGTTACACATGCATTCACACGACGTAATTGTGCGGGCTCCAACGTTTCAGTCTTGGAGAGGTCGACTGTACGTAGAATGGTGGTGTAGAAGATGCATGCATGGTGTTCTTGTCGAGTGACTTGCGGATCTCCTCCCTAGCCCGGTCCTGGGTGAGCATGCGCATGTGGCAGCTTGCTCGCCTCATCATACATGCATCTTCATCTTCTTGTACACCTCCTTGTCGAGCGAGCTCCCGTGCGCGCCTTGATCCTAGCTCGAGAAGTTTCTCCCCGACCACCTTGACCCGCAACAGCTAGCTGCGGTATCAACGTGATGGCACGAGCGACCGAGGTACGTAAAAGGAACTTGACAATGGTGCACAAGCTGGGACGAGTGCGGCTCAGTTGTAGGTGAAGGAATACATACGGTTATGAACAATCGCTGGGTGAGCTGCAAGAATTGCGGCGGGCGGCTGGGAAAGATGAAAGGAGAAAAGAAGTTTGATCGACATAGATCGTTGGGTGAGGGCACGTACGGCATGCACACGTCAAGTCACGCATGCATGCATTCATCCATGTGCACGAAACCGGTCAAGCTTTTTTGAGGGCGAAACGGACCCGTATAAAAGGATATTCGTGGAATATGCCTTTTTACGGGGCGGCTTTGCGGGGTCTGCTCTTGAGCCGCTCCCGCCGGTCCGCAAATATCAATAACACACCTCAAATACAGCAATCATCCACATTTTCAAATAATTATTCAGAAAAAATATCAATACCACAACAGAATACAACAATCATCCACATTACAAATATTTTTTTAAATCACCGACGCAAACTAAATAATGCGATATAATACTTGTCCCGAATAGTTTGCAAGCAGCGTCTCAACATCGTCGAGCAAAAACTTCTCAAAATACGCCAACCCAACAAGTACCTTCGGAGACACCTGTAGAGTACCTTTATAATCACCCAGTTACGTTGTGACGTTTGGTAGCACACAAAGTGTTCCTCCGGTATTCAGGAGTTGCATAATCTCATAGTCATAGGAACATGTACAAGTCATGAAGAAAGCAATAGCAGTAAAACTGAAACGATCATAGTGCTAAGCTAACAGATGGGCCACCGGAGAATGAGTTGTGTGAAAGGTATAGATACATGAGGAGATGAAGAATGCAGAAGATTCCCAAACACTGCTTATAGAGCTGCCCGCCATTGCTGCTTCGGCTACTTGTTGTCACCTCTTACCTTTCTCATGCGATGAAACAAACGAAGAAGAAGCTCGAACAGGTAATGGACGGCGTGTTCTGCTCTTGTGTCTCCGTCACCGTCCTCTCGCCTCTCCCTCTCCCTCGCCCAAGCCCCAAGTCCAAGTCACGCGCACCCCGCACGCGGATGGATTGCTAGTTCTAGTATATATAGAGATGGGAGTGGTTTTAGAATGATGGTCTGGTCTTGGGAGTTAGAATGGGGAGGGCATGGGCAAAGGGCTGGAGGAAGGCGGTGTCGCGGATCAATGAGGTGGCACCAGTTAGACAGTGTGGATCGGTGAGGTGGCGCAAGGTAAGAAAATTAGTGTTTCTTTTGTTTTAATGACTTGAAAAGAAGTTTACTTGCCTATACATTGGTCTCTCCATTTTTTTTAGCAAACTAATTTTTCCAAGTCAGTCAAGCTATTCTATTTTGCCTTCTTTTAGTATGCCAAAAAACAGTTGTTCTGTTTCAGAGTTTGTAATTTATCTTTCTAAACAATGTTCAAGCCGTCTTTTTCTCTTAGTATTTCACAAGAATAATAAGCATTTGGTAGCTAGAGTTTACAAGCAAAGCAATGCAAATGGATCCGGTCACAGCAGACAATTTCAAAAATATTGTGTTTAGATACTCAAAGAAGTAGACACATTTGTTTTGATTTCAACTTTCAGCGATATATATACCTTTCAGCAACATGGGCCGACTGATATATATACCTTTCAGCAACATGGGCCGGCTGCTGAGACCAAATGGACATTTTTTAGGCAGCATATGCATGCATACAAATGCTACTGAATGTGTCGCATACACAAAAGCTACGCAACATTTTGTGTGCCTAATTTCTTCTAGCTGTCTCTAGTGGCTGGTCACAGGCACTCCCTTCTTATTTCAAACACGAACCAACACCATATAGATATACTAGTAGAATGCCCGTGCGTTGCCACGGGCATTTTAAAAATTAAAAATCTTATTGGCTCATCATGAACATGTTCTATTGATAATAATATCTGAGTTTTATGGATATATGATATTCCTAATTGCAATTAAATGTCACTAATTTCTCGATCCATCAACCGTGGGTAAGTGCAAAAGTAAATGAATATAAGTTGAGCGAAATAAGGAAGAATCAAATGAATGAACAAATGAACCGTGCTCATGCCTTAATCACTTCTTCTCCACCTGAAAATGGAACCCAATACGTTCTGATGCAACATTTGCATTGCTCCACGGTAACCGATCAGCCTTCTCACTCGCACTGAGGAGCCCCATTTGGCCATTCCTTCCGCCGCCGGCCTCAACATCACCCTTGATATATCTCTCCGCCAGCTCCGTCACGAAGCCATGTCCACCATGTTTCACTGCATCTTACATTACTCCTCACATAACATAAGTACTATTGTTCAAGCATGCATACCAATCGTTAGATCGAGCACATCTAAACATTTGCTTTCCATCACTTTTTATTCCACCCCTCTCTCCACGAGACGTCTCCCGTACCGCATCAACAACACTCCCCTCATCACACGTCCAGCATGGGTCGCCGCCCCTCATGGGAATCAACTCAATATTATAAGGGAAAAACTAAAAGCCTGGAAACATAAACCAATGAATCCATCTAGTAAATAAGCTCTACTTGATGACAACCAATGATTAAAAAAAGAATTATCTTGATCACATCCAGCCTAATAGGAGATTATATGGGTTGCAAAATCCACACATAATCGCACAAGGCATTTAAATTTTTAAATACCACAATTATCATAACAATGAAAATAAAGCTAGGGATATTGAAAAATGTAAGACAGTAGCGCTCTATCTCTCCGATATTGTTCAGTGGACAGGGATGCACCCAGGCATTATTGTTATCTTGAAAGAAAATCTGGGTTGAATGACTTCCTTGGTCATAGAAAGCGTCGGAGCTCCTTGAACCTACATACTTAACCCTTTCTGTTAGTCAAGATCGACAAATAGCTAGGCATTGGTAATCAGGAATGTACCTTTTAATCAAGTTATTTGCTCCATTGATGTCTGGGTTGAAGTATTATCCAAGACTGATTAGTCATAAAAGTATTAGCATCTAAAATTCAGTGTGAGAAAGCCTTAAAAGTATTAGCAAACAACATAAAACACAATAGCAGGAAGCCAAAAGCAAAATAGTTAAGTGCATACAATCAAGGGCATGTGGCCTCCAGAAATCCCTAGCAAGAGACACTCGTCTTCTACCCCACATTACATATGTCAAAAGATACTACGCATAATAATAACTCATTTGGTTATCTAGCTGACCAGATCAATTGTAAGGATCACGTGGTTCTTATTTCAGTGAAAAGGAATTTCGTTGAATAGTGAACTTAACTGGTATAAAAGAACTATAATATGGGTTGCTCTTAAACCACAAAAGATTTTTCTAGAAGATCAAAATAAAATACGTGCAATAACTCACTAAGAATCTTCTCTGTTCTTACTATTTAGGGATACCAACTCTTGAGTAACGGAGTAATAATAGGACATTGCGTAGCTCAATTCACGTGAGCTAGATTGACACACTATTGCTGCAGCCAGAGGTGATATCCAAAGCAATGGGTGGGATAAAATTCTCGACAACAACCTGCAATCAGGTAGTGAAGGACCATTTGATGACTATAAACTTGATAGTAAAGACTTCTTTCAACCTTTGTAAAATTAGATACGGATTAAAAAGCCTATGGCCTCATCCCGGCCATTAACATCAAAACCATCATTTTAGATTTCTTAAGTTGCAACATATTTTCTCGTACCATATCAATAGGGCATCATGCAATATAACAGAAGACCGTTCAAGTCTATCATGTGTATTTAGGAAAAAGAGCAAATATTGCAGTAAATTTTTGTGATGAAATAATATAAAAGAGGTTATGGAACATACACCTTGGTTTCTTCTAAGCCTCGGTAGAAGCATGGTTGCTTGCATTTGATATGCAAGGAAGAAAAAATGACATTCAGAAAGGGCACCACATGCGTCAACTGATTAAGAAACTCAGAAGCACCTCAACTAATAATTGAAAAAAGTGTGCTTAAATAGAATCTCACATATAAAGCTATAAGCATAAATAACAAGCAAGTAAAAATCAAAAGAAATAAAAAAATTTGGTGAAGCACATTATACTTTTACATTAGAGCCTACAGATATTGCAAAGACATGAGAAAAGGTCAACATGGCAATATTGTTCAGTGGTCAAATAATCCCAAAATGATACATTGAGATATCTATATTGGCCTTCCAATTTATAGAAGAATGCGAAAGAAAACTTAGTTAGACTTTTACACGATGCTCATTTAACTTGAGACGGAAAAAAATGTGCCATCATAACTCAATGCTAATATATACAACTCCCATGCTGCAGGCAACATTGCTATGGGCTACAATGTCTATAAATTGCCCGTGCGCTGCATCAGGGGCATACATATTCTAATGGGTCAATACCAATGGTGGCTAACATATACCTTTAGGATCCTTTCGCACACCAGGTGGTTGTTGACTTCTTTATCATTAACGCATTGTCGTCGGCGACGATCTCTGCCTTCTTATTCTCACTATTGTGGCCGTCCTTATCATCCTTGTTGATCAGCTCCATCAACAATCCATTGTTCTTCTCCACCATTCTTTAGCACTCTAGCAGTTGTATGGCGAGCTGGTCGTCGTTATTCATGTCGAAGGAGCCAACAAGGTCAAGAGGTTGTTGATGTTCGTGCTCTCCTCCCCATGGTCGTTATCACCGCTGCTTGGGGTGTCATTAATCAATGACAGCCACACTGCAAACTCATTCTTCATGTTCATCTTGTCCTCCTCAGTACACTATAGTCAAGGACGACCACAACTATACGAGTGGCAGGGGATATCGGTTTAACTTCGTGTACTTTTCATCTATCATATTGAAACTTTGAAACTTATATTCCATTTAATTCTATTTGGCATCTAAAACAATACATGAACAAACTACTCGAGTTCAGAGAGTAGCACAGTAAAAATACTACTTGCATCTAAGAGAAAGGCTACATCAAGTAGTAGAATCTGCATGGCATGTGTGCTAACCTGGTCTGGATGATGTGAGTTAACAATATTGAACCCCTCTTATGTGTATGCTGCCCCTCTCAAACCCTCTCAAACACCTGCAACCAAAAATAGATGAGACCCATCTATTAAGACTACAAAAACGAAAGCTGAAACATGTAAGGGCATTTGGGCATCGTGCAGAAACACGCTGACCAGTCGCTTTATTTCAGGATCAAGAACAAAACATGAGAGCTTCTCTCATCAATTACCTCAGCAGAAGCTTCATACATCTCTGATTTGCCAAGCGCCTTCCACATTCATGCGGCTGAAAAACTTCCCGCTTCCTACCGCCATGTCTTGCATTGATTTAGACCCAGGCTGAGCTTTGCCCCGCGGCGCACTCACTTCTGCTCAAGTACGCGAACATCGGAAGGGGGAGATGTTGGAGATTTAGAGGGGATTGAGGGGAATGGATCCTCACATCAGTGAGGCATGCGATGCATGTGCATCTGTGCCGAGTTTGACCTGGCTACAAAAAAGGAGCATAAGCATATGTCAAAGTAAAAGTAAAATGAACATGTACATTATACCTAAATTATTGCCCGTGCGTTGCTACGGGAGTTAAAAAAAATTAAGTTTCAAAGGTATTTTACTGATTTAACCTAATGCATATCACACAGTTTCATGTTGCTATGGGTACAAAATATGTATAGCATGACCATTCGAGCACATGTTGTGGTCATGCTGTCTTCCTCTCCTTAACTATTCCACGTTTTCCTGTTGCTCCGCTCTACTCTGCAGTAGTACATACATTGCTACTGTACTTTGAGAAACATACAAAGCAGGAGAAGACATAATATAATCTCCCTTGTCACTTTGTTGCTCTTCGCTGAACACTATTCACGTGATATATCACATGCACATATCAGAAGCACATGTGTCAGTGAAATACAAACATTACTGCCCATGCATTTCTACAGATACTTAATTCTCGTACCACGATCACCATATGTTGTCGTCGCTCTCTTTGCTCCCTTGGATCTGTTTTGCAAAAAGGTACTACCTCTGTTCACTTTTATAAGTCCTTGAAGACATTTCAGACGGTGTGTAAAACAGTCTATTTTCTTATGTCTGAAACGACTTACAAAAGTGAACGGAGGGAGTAGTACTCGACTTACAATTGATTTCTGTTTTTCTATATTGGAAGCGAAACCACTAAATATTATCCAAGACGAGTAAATCAAGTGCTTTGCAATAATTACCCTGTTACTATCCCTTTCCTTCTTTGTTACTATCCTTGGCGAAGAAGATGACGGCTTTGACACTGACTTCACTGACTACAACGGAGAATCCAAGGGTCCTCACCTTCGGAGTGATTGTTTTAGTAGATTTCTACCTTAACCGTGATAACTCTGAATTTTATCAGATCATAAAGCATGCAGTTTGCTGCATACTTTGTCGGATATATCATAGTGTTACTTTGGAAGAGCTTTCCAGATTAATTGTTATCATGCATAAATAGGTAGTTGTAGCACCGTGATAACCCCTCAAAGAGTTTTGCCAACTCTGATATTTATAGATGTTTCCGCCAAAAATAGACAATGATGTTTCCTATAAAAATATATATCATGTAATCATCTATCCTAAAGGAATTGCTTCAAAATAGAAATAGCTAGCATGAACCCATAATTATAAATGTTAGTACATAATCCTGGACATCATTTCTTTGTCATCCTACGTCTGTACAAAAAATAAATAAAGGATAACATTATTACAGAGCTTAGAGATCAATAAATTGTATGATCAGAATTTACAAAAAAAAAACTATGTGGTCAAACATATTTGCTTACTCAAGAAAAGAATTTGGGGTTCACAAGCTTCTTGTCTGTGCATTGCTCTTGGGGATTCAACGATCATCAAATACAAACAATTTTTGGATAAAGTTGCATTACTATCCATCTGATTGGAGACTACATGAGATGATGGTCGGGAACTTGGAAGTGCGTTCAGATCACATTCTGGAACAAAACTACATAACTTCTTATAAGAAACGTCAGGTACATGGTAATAATAATTGTTCGGCACTGTATGCTGGAACAAAAAGGTTACATATACATAGTAATAATAATTGTTCCCTAAAAAAGTAATAATAATTGTTCGGCACTGTATGCTCATGACCGCTGAACGGATGGTTTCCGAAGGAAAAAAAAATTGAGAAGTTACACAGATAAGACTGCCTAAAATATGGTTCCCCCTATACTGCATAACCTCTTATAGAGAACGACATGTTTAAATCCGTGGGAGAGGGCGAGGCACATGCATACCTTGCTGCCTTGCCCGTGCGCAGTTCACATCCATCCACTACTGCAGGTTCTCGATCTAGAGGGCCCTGACCTGCAACCAACAGACGCTTCCACCGCGGCCGTCGTAGTATGCAGCCTGGAAAATGGCGGCTGCTGGTCCGACATCTGAAGAGTGGGTGGTGCTCGCTGCTGCGGCGGCGACGGATGGTGCCCCAAAGCAGCGGCGCGGGACGATGGTGAGATGAGGGGGAGGGGGAGATGGGGGAAGAAAGGGATCGTGCTCTGGGTGAAAACTGAAAAGAGAGGAGAGGGAAAATCGGCTTGCTTTTTCATCTGTGTGGATAGATGGAAGTAGGGAGGACGTCCGGAGAGATTTTTGGAAGGGAAGCCAGAAATTTCGGCGGCAATAATGGTGATTTCTCGCTGTGCTTGTGCGTGAGTAATGCGGACAAAAGGAAAGTTGATTACTGCCCGATATTGACCGGAATTAATCGCGTATGCATTACCAAATAAAGAGATTGATTGCCAAATTACTCCCAAAGATTGATCGGGAGGAGAGGAAACTCCGTGGAGAGGTGGGAGAGGATGGACGAAGGGGTGAACGTAAGACGGGAGAGGGAACACTACGTTTTTTTAAAGTAGTAGAGATTTGGATGTGATTGAGGGATGAGGTACTTATTAAGGTAAGGTTGATTATTGTGATTAAGGGGTGAGAGGCTTATGGTAAGATTGATTAATTTATATTTGGTCTTTATAGATTGATTAGAGATTAACCGTGATTGATTCTTTTAAATGCCGCATGGAAAGTTATGATCTGCTTAAATAAAATCGGTTTAAATAGATAATGGTAAAATCCGGTTTAAATGTGTTGCTGGGTGTGGGGTTTTTTGGGTGGGTGCGTGGGATGGGATGGGGTGGGGGAGGAGACGAAAAAAAACCAGCGAAAATAAACCATGGATACTATTCACCAACTCAGACATTAGGAGTAGAGATACATCTTCTCCCGGGGAATGAAATAACAAGGCGTGGTTGGCGTGGTCTGAATTCCTCTGGTGTCCATGGCAACAATGGGAAGTCCGATGAAGCCACCGCGCTCGGACGCCAATGTATTGTATGCTGCTCCTGGGCACTGCCTCTCGTATGTATGCTCGCTCTAATCTAATCTGCATGCATGAGAAAAGAAAGTCATGTACCATACAGATCGAATCATGAGGAGATGAACGATGCAGATTCCAATACTGATAAACTGAGGAACCATCAAACAAGATAACCAAGAAATAAACTATGAGGCTGTTAGGTTTGGTGCCCCGGCTTGCCAAGCCAATTTTTGTGGTGTTGACCACATTCCTGGGCGTTGCTTGGACAATCATTTGGCGTGCCCATGCAGCCTTCCACACTCCCGTTCAATTCCTCGCCAACGAGCTGGCCAAGCGGGCGGCGAATACCTTTGCCAATATTTTGGCTCGCCCGCACATTGGCGTGGCCAGCCTGGGCAGAAACCAAACAGGCCCTAAAACTAACAGGAATATCAACCAAAATACCCTATGAGGCTGATTATGCTATCTCTGCTTAGGCCTCAATCAAATACACAGTAGCCAAAACATGTTAATTTTTTTTATCTCATGCTCATTGCAGATTCAGAAAATAGATGGTACGAAATGAGCACTCTAGCATGATATCTCTGTTTTGAAGCAGCAAGGCACACATTAACACGTTTGTTAACTGCAAGCCTATCCTGTCACAATTACCTGAACGACATTGTCTCCGTGTCACGCCTGGAAACAAGTCTGCTAAGCAGCACAGCCATGGTGGTTCCGTACTGCCTGTACGCCAAGCTTCTCAGCCATGTTAATCTGGGCCATACACAATCAAAACACATGAAGAGCACATCAACACCATGGTCCATTACAACGACATATTATGGGAAGCAACATGATTGCATCCAATAGCAATAGGAGAAATTATATTATGAAGACTAAGAGTCCAGATTTATTCATTACTATTGGTCAAGGGAAGAACTAGTGAAACCAAGTCCCTCTCCAAGTTAGACATACAAAGACAAGAAAATTTTAGTCAAAGGAATCTCTCTTTCTCTGAACTAAAGTGATTACCAGCCATTTGTTTGTTGATCTGATCCAAATAAGCTTTGAAATGAGTCTGAGAAGGATCAACTAAAAACACAAGTTAACCATAGTTTATGGATGGCAGACCGGCCGCTCGGGTCTCTTTTCTCTTGGGCCTTGGCTCTTCTAAATAGAGTATATCAATTCAGAAAAATGTCTACAGTAGAGAGCACTACATCATGCAATCACGGATGAAGCAGAACAGTGGTAATGCACCACCAATTAGAAATAACCACCTTAGTTACATCCGGAGCCAAATCTATCTTTCCATACATAAAATAATTCTACACTTGGACCATGAACCCAAACAAAATGTACAAAGATCAAACAGAGAAAGAGCAGAGAGAGGATCCAGTGGCTTACCACATATGTTGGAGTGGAAGAAAATCAAGGCCACCATAGGGGTAGGGCAGTAAGAGTGGAAAAAGAAGTGGCCAACGGATGCGTCGCGCTGGAGTGAGCTGCGGTAGAGGCAGAGCTGCTTCGCTAGCTAATGTTGGACACCGTCGTCTCCGCCCTGTGGTCGCCAAAGGCACAACCGGTATGAACTCTGGTGGTTCCGTATTGCCTATACGCCAAGCTTCTCAAATCTGAGCCATACAAAATCAAAAAACAAGACAAGCATATCAGCACCAGTGTCCATTACAACGACATTTTATGTGAAGCAATATGATTGAATCATACAGCAATAGGACAAAATATGTTACGACCAAGAGTCCAAAAATAGTTCTTACTACTGGTCAAGGGAAGAACTAGCGAAACAAAATATCAACATCCCTCTACAAGTTACTACTGGTTGTGACATGCAGAGCACACAACATAGGCTTCTTTGAGAAACCAAACAGATATACAATACTTGTCCAACAATAAAACAAAGGTTTAGCAGTGTATGATTTATATAGACACCATCTAGCTATTGTTAATGACTCCCTAAAGTCATTTCAGAAAAATCCATTCTAAAATACAGAAAACATAATTGGCAGTATGCATTATGGTCAATGTCATGACATAAATATGCCGTGTTAGGAAAAAAAGTCATCCTTCTACACACACACACACACACAAACACACACACACAAACACATATATACTGAAGATGTACTGCTAGAATATCATTTACCCACTGTTAATGACTCCCTCAAGTTTACTTGAGTGACCAAATCTAGAAACTACTGTTAACATGTACCAATATTGATCAAAAGTGAATCTTGTTGTACAGAACAAGGGGAAAGAAACACCGGTCCATTATAAAGCATAGAAGACATAATTGACACTATGTATTATGGTCTCGTCGTCCACGCCATCTTAGAAAATAATGCAGTAGCAGCCGCATGATCAAACAATGACGGAAGGATGAACTAGAGCAAGTTGAAGGCTCCTTACAGCTTGTCACAGGGTCAAGAAATTTCTGAAGAGACCTCGCTAAGAGTTGCGTTGCTCCCTCCAAACTCTTACGCCTCATGTGTTGTTCGGTAAAACAGCAGCCACCCCGACCGCGGTGACGATGCATGTGAAGCTTCACCTTGTACGTCAGGCTGCAACACACACAATGATGGAGTCAAATCACCAGCGAAAGGGCTGATTTAATCATGAAGAAATCACTTGCATAATTAATTCCTAGCTTGAGTTTTGTTTCAGTCACTCATATAAGTGGTGGTTATTTTCGTTCTCATGCTTCATAACTAGAAAACAGTAGATGGTTCATCCCAGCACAAGCAGAAAGGTTACACAAATCATGTATTGCTTGAACCAACATGAATGTTGCTGCATTCATTCATTCATGCATCCATAGAATGAAATGCTTTTATGTACTTTGGTACTAACAAAGGTTCAGCAGTGTATGGTTTATAGAGACGCCATCTTAGCTACAGTTAACGACTCCCTCAAGTCACTTCAGTGACAAAAACTGAAACCTGCAGTTAACTTGTACTGATATCAAAAGTGAAAATGCTACACAAGAACAAAAGGGGAAAAGAAACATCCATTCTAAAATACAGAAAACATAATTGACAGTATGCATTATGGTCAATGTCATGACATAAAACTGCCTCCTTACGGAATAAGTCATCCTTCTACAATCTTATATACCTACAGCTTAAGATATCCTTCTAGAATGTCATGTACCTACTGTTAATGACTCCCTCAAGTTTACTTGAGTGGCCAAATCTGGAAACATCCATCCTAAAATATAGAAAACATAATTGGCAGTATGCATCATGGTCAATGTCATGACATAAATCTACCTTGTTACGGAAAAAAGTCATCCTTCTACAATCTTATATACCTACAACTGAAGATATCCTTCTAGAATATTATTTACTACAGTTAATGGCTCCCTCAAGTTTACTTGAGTAACCAAATCAGGAAACTGCAGTTAACTAACATGTACCAATACTGATCAGAAGTGAACCTTGTTGTACAGAACAAGGGGAAATCATAGAAGACATAATTGACTGCATGTATTCTGGTCACGATGTCCACGCCATGATAAAAAATAATGCAGCAGCAGCCGTGTGATCAAACAATGACGGAAGGATGAAGAACTATAGCAAGATGAAGGCTTCTTACAGCTTGTCACAGGGCCACGAAATTTCGGAAGGGACCTCTCTAAGAGTTGTGTTGCTCCCTCTCCCGAACTCTTGTGCCTCCTCTGCTACTCGGCGCAACAGCAGCCACCCCGACCATGGTGACGATGCAAACGAAGCTTCACCTTGTGCTCCGGGCTGCAACACATGCAATGATGGAGTCAAATCACCAACAAAAGCACCGATTTAATCACGAAGAAATCACTTGTCATAATCAATTTCTAGCTCGAGTTTTGTTTCAGCCATTCACATAAATAGTGGTTATTTTCAAAATTTTCATGCTTCATGACTAGAAAACATTAGACGGTTCATCCCAGCACAAGCAAAAAGGTTACACAATTCATGTATTGCTTGTACCAAAATGAATGATGCTGCATTCATTCATTCATTCATTCATTCATAGAATGAAATGCTTTTATGTATTTTGGTACTAAAAAAGGTTCAGCAGTGTATGGTTTATAGAGACGCCATCTTAGCTACAGTTAACGACTCCCTCAGGTCACTTCAGTGACAAAAACTGAAACTGCAGTTAACTTGTACTGGTATCAAAAGTGAAAATGCTATAGAAGAACAAAAGGGGAAAAGAAACATCCATTCTAAAATACAGAAAACATAATTGGCATTATGCATTATGCTCAATGTCATGACATAAATCTGCCTTGTTACGGAATAAGTCATCCTTCTACAATCTTATATACCTACAGCTGAAGATATCCTTCTAGAATATCATTTACCTACTGTTAATCACGGTGTTGGTGGTGGTGCTACAAAGAAGAAGATGTCCGAGCCCCACCTCAGGCAGGAACGAGCGTGCTTAATGATCAAGCTAAGCGGACGATTCCAAGCAAAGACGACCTGCTGCACACAAATTGTGGAAATAGTATCATTTTATATTGCTTTCTGAATATTCTAGTGCTGTAATTAATCACACTAGTACAAGAAATCCTAGTTCTCTGCTCAGTCCATGGAGTTGGCTTGCAGCAAAACAATTTGGGCCGGCACAAAGAATTACAAAGGTCATTTGGACGGTCCTATAGGGGAAAAACGATTTTGAGAATCTTCCATTCAGTTTCGATACTCCTCTGTATCAAAATAAAATATTATTAGACATTTTTGCGGTTCAAAATGAACAAAAAAAAGACGTACGTATTACATTTTGGTACAGAGGTGGTATTTGATTGCAAGTTGTAGAAGAAACTTAAGATGATTTTCAGAAGAAGAGAAAAGGGCATATGTTTCCTGTGTTCCATTTTCATCCATGAGTGACCCGGCGACCCAAATGAGCTATCGACGGGAAAATGAAAGCGCTGGGAGAATGGATTGGAGGAAGGTAAGGTCGTCACTTTACCAACGCCGTAGAAGTTGATACTGCAGTTGCCGTCATGGTGGGTGGTGCAGGGGCGTGAGCTCGTCGGAGATGGCTGGTAGCACCGGGTTGTGGTCGTACGGCGTGTTCAGCTGTTGGTCTTCGCTGCATCTGACGGTGTTGGTGCCTTGGTGGTGCTGCTGCTGCGAAGAAGGTCCTGGACCAAGCAGCGGCGGCACGCCTCCTCTGCTGCTCGCCGCAGCTCGTCCTCCGCAGCGGTGGGAGAAGACGAGAGCGACAGGCCGTCGTGGTAGCCGCTCCTGAGAAGAAGGCGGGCGCCAACGCTGGGAGCACGGATCTGGGCCGGTGGGCCCTGGGCTCTTGGAGGTCGAGGAAGTAGTGGAGCACCGGCGTTCGTCCCGACCAGCGGTTGCAGGGTCTCGGATCCGTCAGACTGCTGGCCTCATCGATGGCGCATCCTGCGACGCGAAACCGGTGCTGCATGAGGATCCAGATCTCAGTCGCCATGGCCGCGCCGCGCCGCGGGCTAGGGTTTCAGGCGCGGGGAGGGGAAGCTATGGAGGCTGGACGCGGCGGCTTGGGAAAGAAGGAGATGGTGGGGGCGCCGGCGGTGGGTTAGAGGGCGGAGCGGAGGTCGGCGGCGGCGGCCTGGGGAGAGGAGGTCGGCGGCGGCGGCGGCGGCGGCGGCGAGGAGTGCGGGGTTGGGGTTGGGGTTGGTTTGGGTTGGGCCTCCGCTTCTGCTAGGTTTGGACGGTTGGTGGATTCTTTTTCATCTCCATTTCAAATATCTTCACGGGCTTCCCCGCCCAGTCCGAGCGCCAAACTTTTACCACGCCATACTTTTCGGAGCGACCGCGCCAAAATTTTCGGATTGCTCGTGATCTTGAGCGCCAAACTCCTCCGGCGGCAAAAGTGTTGGCGCCACAGTTTTCGGACGGACGGGGGACGAGTGGATCTCATTGGTCAGGCTTGACCTCCCACGGATCCATACGTCCTTCCAACCGATCCCGGCCGTCCATCCTTTTACCTTTTAGATCCGACGGTGGACACCTCATGTCACGTGGATCACGTGACATGCTCCATATGAAAGGTGATGACTAACTTTGCCCTAATAAGTTTCTCCATGTATATTATTATAAAAAGCATATTCCCCCGCCCCGTTAATATAAGAGCTTTTTTGCGCTACGCTAATGCCAAAAAATATTCTTATATTATGGGACGGAGGAAGTAGAAAACATATTCAATATAAAATATTATATGGGACTAAAAAAATTAAAACGAATTTCTTTTTTAACCGCACTCGCTATATTTGTTTTCACCGTCGTGAAGTAGCCAGCGGCCCGTGAGCAGATCCACAATGTATGTGTGACATCATCGGTTTACCGCTCCTTCATGCCGTAAACCAGGTAACCCAATTGGGGACAATCGACGGCTACCTTATCAATCCTATTGTCTTGATCTCCATGCAAAAATAATTAACCTCTAATTACATGCATTCGTAAAAATTATCACAACAAAATCATAATAATTATAAAAAACTAGAAACCGAATTCAATATAAAATATTATATAAAACTAAAATTATTTAAATGAATTTATTTTTATTAACCGCAACAATTATAATTTTTCACCCTCGTGAAGCAGTCGGCGGCCCCGTGAGCAGATCCATGTCGTCGTTGTGACATGGATTACGGCTTCTTTGGTAAACCGGGTAACCCAATAGGGACAATCAACGGCTACCTTATCGATCATACTGTCTTGATCTCCATGGAAAATAATTAACCTCCAATTACATGTGTTCCTAAAAATCATCACAACAAAATCATAATAATTATAGAAATCTAGAAACAAAACTCAATATAAAATATTATAAAGAACTAAGAATATTTAAATGAAATTCTTTTTTCAACCGTAACCGCTATAATTTTTCCACCCTCGTGACGCATTCAACAGACCCGTGGGCATATCCATGTTGTCGTTGTGACCTGGATTACCGCTTCTTCGGTAAACTGGGTAACGCAAGTGGGACAATCAACGGCTACCTTATCGGTGCTATTGTCTTGATCTACGCTGGAAATAATTAATCTCTAATTACTTGGGTTCCTAAAATAATCACAACAAAATCATCATTATTGTTCAATTCTTCTCATGGTCATTGCAATTATTCTATGGTTCTCCCCGTCATCATTATAATTGCTATAAAATTCTATCTATCGATATCACGAATTGTTTCAATGAAAGAAAGATCTAATAAGTTGAGTCCCTGCGCTATTCACATAAAATGATGAGAAATAGTGTACGGGTACTGATGGAGACTATGTACGAATCACCACACAAAGTTTTTGTTTTTGAACACAGTACAGACGCAAGCGCTTCTATACATACGCGCATACACTCAACCTTATGAAGGTACATCTCCATCCACTGAAAGCATGTCGCCGGAAATCCTGAAATAAATCCAGGATATATGCGAGCACCAGGATTTGAACCCTGGTGGGCTGGGGATACCACTGTCCACCTAACCAACTCAACCACAGGTTGTTTTGCAATCACCACACAAAGTTAATGTGTATATATTGTGCTATAACCTGATTTGTTGCCTCCTGACTCCGTGGTGGGACACGGCTATGACACGAGACTTGGGCCCGAGAGGGATATTGCCAGAACTTGTTTTATCGACACGGAGAAGGTTTTGGGTGGGTTGGAGATCGAGAGCATGATAATTGATAAATGTTATTCAAGTATGATTTCTAAATAATTTAGACTTATACTTTAATTTGATTAAAAAGTTCGACTAGAATATCATACGATGGTTGGGAATAGTCCAACACATTTTACATGATTTTATTGGCCTTTAGAAGCATTATCATTGGCATGCATGGGACTGCCAACCATTATTTTTTATGAACATTGTTGGTTGGTCTCACGCACTTGGGGCAGAAACAACTAGTGTTGTCGGTCGCTACGTGTAACATTTTCTTTTTTTGATTTTGTGTGATGCTTTATTATTTACTATATTATATGCTTAGGAAAAAATATAATGATTATTATTTTGTTTCATATTTCTTTTATGTTTTTACTCAAATACTGTTTTTTTGGCAATTTTCTGATCGCCGGTGGTTGATGCCTATCGTTATTTCATGTGATATTTCATTTGCCTCGACATGTACGGTATGGGGATGTCCTCTGGCGGCGAGAGTAAGACATGAGCGGCATTTAGAGCATCTCCAGCAGACCCTGTATAACACCGACCCTCAAAATATGTTTGAAGTTCGCAGAAAAAGGGATTTGCATGCCGGCGCGGGCGGCCGCAGAGTCAGACCCCGCAAAACGGACCCGTATAAAAGGATATTCGTGGAATATGCCTTTTTACGGGGCGGCTTTGCGGGGTCTGCTCTTGAGCCGCTCCCGCCGGTCCGCAAATATCAATAACACACCTCAAATACAGCAATCATCCACATTTTCAAATAATTATTCAGAAAAAATATCAATACCACAACAGAATACAACAATCATCCACATTACAAATATTTTTTTAAATCACCGACGCAAACTAAATAATGCGATATAATACTTGTCCCGAATAGTTTGCAAGCAGCGTCTCAACATCGTCGAGCAAAAACTTCTCGCGCGGGCACAATTCCATCTACATAAACAAAAATCGCACGCCGCATCAACCAACTATGCATAGCGCTTGGGCACAAAGCAAAAGTGAACACTCGCCGGCTGCTCGGGGCGGGCGATCCCGGGCGGCGACGGCGACCAGGGGCGGCTCGAGGACGGTGGCTCTCCGGCGGTTCGGTGGCGGGCGATCACGGGCGGCGACGGCGACTAGGGGCGTGAGAAACCATGCATGCAGGAAAGCACTGCAAGTTATTGTGGCACCAAAATCTATTGTCTCTTTGACTTGTAGGATTTAGCTTGGCATCGCATGCGGTGCGCCCTGCCAAAATTGCATATGATCTCCAACAACACAAACATGTCGATCGATGTGTAAAAATCATGTTGAGCGCAATAGAAGGGGACACATAGAATAAACACACATCTAGTGCTAGTGTTGTGTGGTACTCTAGCTACGTGAAATATGACGCGGCAAGATCGATCGTCTCATTTCCTGCTCCCATTAGGCATGCATCTACGCGACGTACATAATTGTATATGGGGTCCAATGTACGTCTTGGATAGGTTGACTGCACGTAGAATGGTGGCGTGGAAGATGCATGCATGGTGTTCTTGTCGAGTGACTCACGGCTGGGTGAGCAGAGCATGCGCATGCATGTGGCCGCCTCACCATGCATGCATGCATGCATCTTCATCTTGTTGCACGCCTCATGGTCGTGGTCGAGTGAGCTCCCGCGCCGCGCGCGCCTTCATCGTAGCTCGGGAAGTTGTCCCCAATCACCTTCTTGACCCGCACGCCTTGATTCCTCGGCGCCGGCGTCCACGTAGGTAGGGTTCCTTAATTGGCAGCGGTGACCGCACCGTGCGTCTCGTTCCCCGTTGTCTCCTCTGTTCTCGCCGGTCTCGCTTCATTTGCCACTGTGAGACGGCGATGGGGACTGCACGGCCGTGGTGGCGCATGTTGGCGGGCGGCGTGTTTGGTGGCGCGCGATGGATCGTCTGGAATCGTGGTTGGTTGATGGTCGGGAGAAATCCTTGTCGGCTTGTCCAGCACCGACGCGGTGACGCCTGTGGGCGCCACCGTGCCTTCCTGAAGGGCGCCGGATTTACCCCTTCCTCCGCACTCCTCTGCGTACCGGGGAAAACCCTAGCTATGACTTGTCCGGGCAGCAACATCGTTGGCGTCGCGATCCTTCTTGAAGGTGTTGCTTGGTATGCGATGGTCCGGAGTGCTTGGAGTGTGCTGGAATTCTCCGATGGGCACAGCGGTTGTGGGTCTTCATCGTTTTCGTTGATCCGTCAATGTTCGCATTTGTTTTTTTTTTCTCTTTCGTTTTTTTTTGGCATGAATGTGTTGCTTCCGCCTCAGCATATATCGTTGGCTGTATCGATGATGGTTGCTTTGTAATACAATGTGGGGGGAACTCTTTTTCGTAATTATACTCTGGGTGGCATCATGTTGGGCGGTTATTAGAGCAAGTCTAGTAGAGCCCTCAAACCCTCAAACCCCTAAAAATAACCGTTTTTTTTTTTTACAGTTTTCGCCGAAAAAACACCGTAGACTAGAAACTCTAAACCCTCAAATCCGTAAAAAAAAATTAGAGGTCCAACCATCAAACCAGTTTGCAACCTGTAGAAGTAGGGGTTGAGAGGAAAATCTCCCCCCAACCCGCACTCCTCCTCCTCTTTCGCGCGGGAGGAAACTTCCTCCTCCTCCCGCGCCTCCTGCCACCCTCCCCGAATCCGGCCGTCGCCGGCCTCCGGCCGCCGTACCCTGCCGCCCTCCCGCCGCGCCGCGCCCCGGCGCTCCATCCCCGGCCGCCCCTCCGCCTCCCCGCCCCGGCCGCGCGTACTCCTCCCCGCTCCGGCTGCGCCTCCTCCTCCCTGCCCCGGCGTCCCCTCCCGCCTCCCCTGCACCGTCGCGGCCCGGCCGCCCTCCCGCCTCCCCTCCTGCCCTGACCAGCCGCCCAGGCCGTCCAAGCCGCGCCGCCGCCCTGCCCTCCCGCCAGCCGCACCTCCCGCCCTCTCGCCGTCCAAGCCGCGCCCCGGCCGCCCTCCCGCCGGCCGCCGACGCCGCCTCCTCCGAGGTGAGGTATGTGCTTTTTTTCATTTTGTTTCATTTTCTTTATTGTTTCATTTTTTAGCACTAATTAGTGACTGTCCTTTGCAGATGGAGATGAACAATGAGGAGATTGTCATGGACTCGATGTCCGATTCGTCAAATGTGATGGAATTTGCGATTATTGTTTTATTCGGTGTTGTAATAATAACTAGAATGATTATTGTTTTATGTCAAATGTGATGGAATTTATGATATGTCATATGATAAAATGTGTGATATATTAAATGACAGTTTTAAGGTTGGGGTTGAGGCAAAGACTAGAACCCTCAAATCCAACCCTTAAAGCAATTTAAGGGTTGGGTTTGAGGGTTCTAGTCTTTGCCTCTGTTTTTCAACCCTTAAAAGTGTCAAAAACTGACACTTCTTAACCCTTAAAACTGCTATAAGGGTTTGAGGGTCAGAGGGTTCTACTAGTAATGCTCTTAGTGGTGTGTTGGTTGTCGGTGTAAAGTCCGTATATATAAAATGAATGAGAAGCCATGCATGCAGGAAAGCACTGCAAGTTATTGCGGCACCAAAATCTCTTCTCTCTTTGACTTGTAGGGTTTAGCTTGGCGATGCATGCGGTGCCCCTGCCAAAATTGCATATGATTTCCAACAACACAAACGATGTCGATCGATGTGTAAAAATCATGTTGAGCGCAATAGAAGGGGACACATCGAATCAACACACATCTAGTGCTGGTGTTGTGTGATACTCTAGGTACGCGAAGGATGACGCGTCAAGATCGATCGTTTCATTCCGGCTCTCATTAGGCATGCATCCAGGCGACGTACATAATTGTATATGGAGTCCAATGTCCGTCTTGGAGAGGTTGACTGCACGTAGAATGGTGGCGTGGAAGATGCATGCATGGTATTCTTGTCGAATGACTCGCGGATCTCCTCCTAGCTGGGTGAGCATGTGGCCGCTCGCTCGTCTCACCATGCATGCATGCATGCATCTTCATCTTCATCTTGTTGCACGCCTGGTGGTCGTGGTCGAGCGAGCTCCCCCGCGTGCCTTCATCCTAGCTCGGGAAGTTGTCCTCAATCACCTTCTTGACCCGCGCGCCTTGATTCCGCGTAGCTGGCTAGGGTTCCTTAATTGGCAGCGGTGACCGCACCGCGCGTCTCGTCATGGATCGCCAAGAATCGACATGCAAGAGCAAGATCGTGCTTGTCCTTGATCCTCATGACCCAAGCATGCATGCAGCCGGCATGCTCGCGCGTATAGTGTGTGACTACCCAGCTAGCTGAGCAAATAAGCCGGGGTCTTTGACTTGGCCTCGGCCCGTGCTCGGCTCGGGGGCATAGAACTCATGGTCTCATTCACATGGAAAACATAAAAAAAAATACAAAGAAGTATCAACCCACGTGAGCACACACGCATCTTATAGCATCACATCCAATGGCTATAAAAGTGAATGAGACATAACTAAAACTCAGCTAGACGAGTTCTAGCAAAACCGTTGTTTGTTTCATCTCATTCTCACCGCAGGCAGGAGATCCCGCGCGCCATCTAGAGCCACGCGCGCGTGCAACTGCAAGCAAGCAGTCCGTCCAAGCAAGCAGTCCGTCCGTCAACATGTACCATGTGCTTGAAATGCTTCCATTTCATGCCTTGTACGTGTAGGATCTGAGCTGTTGAATAAACCCGTACGTCGATGCACCTCTCATGGCATGCGCCGTCGGCCACCATCTCCTGCCTCTTCCTGGCGTTGGCCGTGAAGACCCTTCGGCCGTCTTCCTCCACGACGACGGCCCGCACCATGGTCGCGACGTCTTCCCGGCTGAACGATCCGTCGCTCTCGTTTTCTCGGCACGTGTATCCCGACCTTCCTCCCCTCCATGAGCCGGGCGTTGGGCCCTTGGTCGCTGGAGATGGGCAGCATGATCAGCGGGTGCCCGAACAGCAGACCCTCAATGGTCGAGTTCCACCCGCACTCCCGCAGTGCGTCAGGAACGCGGCCACGACGCCAACAGCCCAACACGCTGATATGAGGAACCCACCCGGTGACCACGAGGCCGCGGCCGCGCGTGCGCGCGGTCCTCGAACCCCGGAGGGAGGACGGCCGCGTCCTGCACGCCGGTCGGCTTCCGCAGAGCCCTGAGGAAGCTCGCACCCCGGAGCGGAGAGCTCCAGGCCGAGGGCCAGCTCGTGCACCTTGTGCCGCCGATCGCTCTTGGATCACGGTTGCGGCTCCCAAGAGAAGCATCGCGCATGGAACCTACATATAGCAAATTCTAGTACACGTTGGTAGAAGATGCATGCATGGTGTTCTTGCTTGTCAAGTGTTTCGCGAATCTAGCTTCTCCCAGCTGGGCGAGCATGTGGCCGCCTCACCATGCATGCATGCATCTTCATTTTCATCTTGTTGCACACCTGGTGGTCGTGGTCGAGCGCCTTCATCCTAGCTCGGGAAGTTGTCCCCAATCACCTTCTTGACCCGCGCGCCTTGATTCCACGTAGCTAGGGTTCCTTAATTGGCAGTTTCAACCCCAACATTACCTTTCCGCATGGCGCGCCGCCATGTGCCTCCCCCACCGATTTGCAACGGCATCCCTGATGGAGTGGAGTCAGAGGTTGTGGTGGTTCGGGGTGCGGGGTGGGGTGCCGTCGCGAGATGAAAAACATTGGGGGTGGAGTTTGAGGGATGGCCGCGGTGGCGATAGGTTGGCCAAAGTGACGACTTGATTAGGGTGGGGCGACGAGGCGGGCAGACCCCCCCCCCCACGCTACAGATAGTGTGAGTAGACGGTTCGGCCTGGACCTAGAGGGCGTGCGGAGGAAAAATTATGTCGGCACAGGAAGAAAAAAGAACAATACGAAAGGATGAAGCCAGTTGGATGTCCTTCCAACAACCCAGACGTAACGGAGCGGAAGTTTAAAAAAAAATCAAACAGACGTGGGTGGCCCTAATTCTTTTTTCCTTTTTCCGTTGTTGGGGCCACAATGGACGTTTCATAAATTGCACAGTTTAACTATAGTGCTTCAGTTTCTCGAAAAAAAAAACTGTAGTGCTTGGATGTATATAGAACTAAAATACGTCTAGATACATCCATTTCTCCGACAAGTATTTCCGGACGAAGGGAATAGTATTTTGGTAAAGCATTGACTAGAGCCGGCCAGTCCAGATTGATTCGCTTAGTCCAGTTCCAGATATTGTAACCTATAGTAGCTAGAAAGAGGAGTCCAGAATGATATACGACTTTTAAGTACAGACGTGTAGAATATGTATCAGTGCTGTGCTCCTACTGGTTACTGTCAGGGGACGGGGACTGACCAAATCCAAGCCGTGGGGATGTTGTCAGGTTGACGGCGGTACAGAATTGAAAATGTGGACGTGTGGTTGACGCAGCAGTGTAGTCCTCCTCCCCCACCGCCATGCCAAGCCATGACTTGTGTGATCGCCGAGACTGGACTATGCACTGTGGTTGTGAACGCGCACAACGCAGGAGCCACGAGAGAACAGAGAGAGTACTACGTCCGCAACGCATCTCCAACATCATAAATATTTTCTAACTTGTTCTAAAATTCATCATAACCGTATTTTGATAGAATACACAATAACCGGATATACAACTATTTCGAAAAAAAAACTTAATGAAAGCACGGCAAGTTAATGTGGCACCAAAATCTCTTGTCTCTTTGACTTGTAGGGTTTAGCTTGGCGTCGCATGCGGTGCGCCCTGCCAAAATTGCATATGATCTCCAACAACACAAACGATGTCGACCGATGTGTAAAAATCATGTTGAGCGCAATAGAAGGGGACACATCGAATCAATATCTTTACTACCCCCTCCGTTCGGAATTACTTGTCGCAGAAATGGATGTATCTAAATGTATTTTAGTTCTAGATACATCCATTCCTGAGACAAGTAATTCCGAACGGAGGGAGTACTATATAGTGTATGAGTTTTGAAATTTTGAATCCTAAGCCTGAGAAGCAACTTGAGCCGTTGATGAGGTCGATCCTATGGCTCAGAGTGAAAGGATTCGCGTCTACAGTACCAGTGTATCATCTTGCTTTGTTCCTGAAAATTCTAGACCCTCAGGAGGCATTCACTGTAGGGCACATGGACGACAGTACTTACAAGACCTTGCGTAGGCAGAACGATGGCTCTAGAAGCTGAAATAAGATGAGTATTTAAATGGATGAGCAGGTGATGCCGTCTGCATGTCCAAAGGCTTCACGAGATTTACTAGGCTGGCAGAATTAGCAGCTCATTAGACGTAGCCTTGTGATTAGAGCATACACTAGCTTCAAATGCATCTTTTTCTCAATCTTTTGTGCATAGTAATTAATGATGCAAAGGCCAGGGCCCAACCTTTTCTCTAAAAAAAATACATTAAAAAAATCGGGGAACAAAAAATCATCCCATTAGAGTACTGGTTAATGAAACTATCCCATTATAATAATTATCACAAGAGCTTTACATGCACACAGAAAAAGACGGCTGGTTCCTTAGACTTACTTCCATCCAAACACATAAATTAAAACTTTGCACGTGCTATGCACGTACCATCTTACTAGTACACATCTAGTGTTTGTGTTGTGTGGTACTCTACATACGTCAAGAATGACGCGTCTAAGATCGATCATCTCATTCCCGCTCTCATTAGGCATGCATTCAGGCGGCGTACATAATTGTATATGGGGTCCAATGTCCGTCTTGTAGAGGTCGACCGCACGTAGAATGGCGGTGTAGAAGATGCATGCATGGTGTTCTTGCTTGTCAAGTGTTTCGCGAATCTAGCTTCTCCCAGCTGGGCGAGCATGTGGCCGCCTCACCATGCATGCATGCATCTTCATCTTCATCTTGTTGCACACCCGGTGGTCGTGGTCGAGCGCCTTCATCCTAGCTCGGGAAGTTGTCCCCAATCACCTTCTTGACCCGCGCGCCTTGATTCCAGTAGCTAGGGTTCCTAGGCAGCGGCCACGGCACCGCGCGTCTCGTCATGCATGGATCGCCAAGAAGCGACATGCAAGAGCAAGATCGAGCTTGTCCTTTGATCCATGCATGCATAGGCACGCGCGTATGTATAGTGAGTACCCAGCTGAGGGACGCAAATAAGCCGGGGTCTTTGACTCGGCCTCGGCGCCGTGCTCGCCGCCACGGCAGGGACAAGGACGACGCGCGGCCGCTCATTTTTTTTTCTTTTTTAGGGTAACTAGGGATTTTATTCATTGATCAAAACGTCTGGAATACAAATGATGTTTTGGGTGATTCCTAGCCACAAGTGTCGACCTTCCGGAAGCGACGAAGCTGCCTTTGCCAAAGCATGAGCTTCATAATTCGCTTCCCTAGCCTCAAAACGAAAAGTAACTTTAACAAAGTCTTTAACTCTATCTCTAATCTCATCTAGAATCATGGAATAAGAGGATTGCGCACCCTGGTTGATATCCGTAACAACCTGCATACAGTCTGAAGCTATTATCACATGTGGTATGTTGAGGTCCTTTGCAAGAGCAAGAGCTTCATTGCAAACACAAGCTTCCAAACTTGGCGCATCAATTAGACCCTTAAAGATCATGGACGAGGCTTCCAAAAATTTACCATCCTTGTCTCTGCAAACAGCAGCAGCAGCGCCCATACCTCCATCACGTGAGAGACCTCCATCAACATTGATTTTTGCCGCACCTTCACCCGGGGAGGTCCACGCGCCTGGCCAGACGCGCGGCCGCTCATGGACCGAGGAGGAGAGGAATGGGCCTGTGGGGCTAGCGACCCCGTTCGTCGGCCCAAAGGAAAAGAGGTCACCTTGATCTTGATGTCTGAGCTGACCGCCGGAGCACGCACGCATTCGGAAGCGCCTGATAATGTGCATGCACGCAGCAGACGAGAGAGACAACTGGATTGAATAATAATAAAGAAAAAAGAGAGAGAGAGAGGGGAATTCGATCGAGCTGGATCGCTAAACGCGTTTGTCGTTTTTGGTTGTTTCGTCTCCTTCTCACCGCACGCACCATACGACACCGATGCTGACCGTTTGGCCAGCTACTTTACTTGTCCTTTGCTGGAACAGATGGTCGTGCTACAATGGTTCCTAGAGCCAACAACGACTTGACTAATTGACTCGGTAATTCGTTCGTGTCATCATCACAATACTCACGAGTACTAACGTTTTGTGGACCGTGTCTCCTACGCCCCCGTCATCATCACAATACTCTGAATCCGTTAACCCATCGCACACATCAGACGCGAGTTCACTCGCGCGCACCGGCGACCAGAGAGCACGAGAGCGAGCTGTACGCGCCGATTGGTCTGGCTAGCTAGCTCTAGCTCCATGGCGGCACGTCAACGGCGCCACCGCGCCGGGGCACCGAAGCCATCATGGCTCGTCACGATCAAGGCTACGCCGCCAGCGCCGGCGAGGGGCGACGCTGCTAAGAAGCTCGCCGCGCCCGCCCGCTCGCCGATTCTTCCGTCCCCGTCGGTGTGGCAGAAGGGCATGTCCGTCGGTGACCGCGGCGACACCGGGGTCGCGCCGGCGTCGCCGAGGATCGGCTGCATGGGGCAGGTCAAGGGCGCACGGAGGTGCTCGAGGGCGCGCGGCCCGATCTCCTCGAGGGGACCGGCGGCGTCGGGCCTCCCGTGCGGCAGCCTGGCGGGGCTACTGATGGGGCTGTTCAGGCGGCGGTCGACGGGGCGGAAGTCGCGTGCTTACTCCAAGGTCAGGGACGTGGCGAGTGACTCGTCATCGTCAGGGAGCGCACGGGCATCGTCGTCGTCGGGGAGCGCTCCTGGTGCCCGTGCGCCGCGCCCGCTTGAGCTTGCCCCACCGTTGCCGGTGCCCGCGCCGGTGGTGAGACGGCCCGCCATGTCAGAGAACGCCCCCAGCCTTTGGGAGCGGCGGCGCGGCGGCGCAAAGGTCCTGGAGGGTCTCCAGCTGACGTAGGATCCTGGCACAGCAGCGTTGAATCGCCGTCGCGTCGGCTAGAGCCAAGCAAATTCCTCACACTGCGTTAAGTACAAGATCACTAGACACTACTACTCCGTATCTATTTGTATGTGTAAGTACATGGAAATGTTCCAGCTTGTAGTAGTGACTCACTTTGACTGCCGAGTAATTCCATTTGTCCTGTGAAGGAGAATTGGAGTAATTCCATTTGTCTTGTGAAGGAGAATTGAGTAGATCATACTCTACCGACAATTAAGGGAAAAAAAAAAGAGATAAAGTAACGGCGTTTATCATGTATCAAAATTTTCTCCATGGAAACAACATGAAAATGAACTGTTCGATCAAGAAGCTATGCGTGTACCCCTGAAAAAAAACGAGCTATGTGTGTACCCCTGAAAAAAAAAGAGTTATGCGTATGAAACTTGTATTGAATTGCTTATTGTGCACTGTATTTATCTATGCAAATTCAGGTAGTGTTTGACATTTGATTCTTATTAGAAGTACGGGATTGCAAAATCTCCGTTGAAGAAGACTTAACGAAGTCTCAGTCGATGCTATATTTATGAGATTTTACATTGAGAACCATATTATTATTATTATTATTATTATTATTATTATTATTATTATTATTATTATTATTATTATTATTATTATTATTATTATTATTATTATCTTCCTTATATGTTCTGTCACTTGACTGAGACTCGACCGAGATCACGTCACATCCATTATGATGACTTTCTCACCGTGCATTTCCACTAGAGGACAAAACTAATGCCATCCTAAATTCTCCTTACTTTACAGGTTTATAACTCAAACAGTCGGTTCGATGCATCTATACTCGGGCACCCCAACTCTCCTTTTACGCCCAGACGGATGACAGGGTCACTCACCGGTAAGGAAAACTGACCAAGACGGACCCCACATAACGGACCCAAATGCTCGGGCTGACCTACACCCTTCATATTTTGGAATTTGACGGTCTCCAAAATTTTGAAAATTTTATGCATGGAGCTATCAAGTCTATTCAAATTCCCTTGGATCTTACGATCCAACTCATTCATCTTATTAGTGCTTGGCATCTCTAGCTCTATTTTTTCAAGTTTTTTCATAATGTGAGCTAGGGTGATGTCCTCTCGAATGCTAACAACAGGGAGATTCCCAACAAGATTTTCAATAATACTAAGGGACTCCCAAACTGGGGCCTCTAGGAAATTCCCATTGATAGCAGTATCTAGAATAAACCTATTCCAAGAAGTAATTCCAACATAAAAATTTCTAAGTAAGATAGTAGTAGGTTGCTTCTTGGTGGCTCTTTTTTGTGAATCATTAATTCTGTACCAAGCATCTTTCAAACTTTCCCCACCTCTTTGTTTAAAGGTGAGAAATTCTGCCTCGTCAAAGACAAAAGGACCCGACATAATGACAACTAAAGAATAAGGTAACTATTTTTGTGATTTTCGGTAAAAAGGTACTAAAGCAAAAACTGAAAGGTAAACTAACAAGACTAAAAAGCAAAGGTAAAAGATAGCATGCAACTCCCCTATCCTGAAGAGTGGAGTCCCCGGCAACGGCGCCAGAAAATACTCCTTGATGGGCCTCGAACCCCTCGTTGGTTACCCCAAGTGGAAGGTGTAAGATGCAGTATTGTAGAAGTGTTTTCCCTTAGCAAAGATGCCAAGGATCGAATCCCCAGAGACTCCTAGGTTCAACAAGTAGGTGTCAACTGCTACGGCGCCAGATAGCAATCAACGTGGACCTGCACACAGATACAAATAACTTTGCTCCCAACGAGTACAGAGAGGTTGTCAATCCCTCCGGCCTTGTAGTTCACAAAGGATTAAAAGCAATGATAGTAGTGATAGATAGTGTTTTGCAATAGTAAATAATAACGAAAAGTAAATAGTGGATGTGATCAATGATGGTAATATGGACCGGAGTCTCATGATGTTCACTAGTGATGTCTCTCTCCCAAAAGACGATAAAACAGCTATGTGAGGTAAACAAATTACAGCTGGGCAATTGACAGGACCACGAACGCAAACCAATGCTGACTACATTGCAAGAAAGGTTGAGGTTCAAAGCATGGGCGGTACGCCAAAGTAAGTAGACCGAAATCCATCAATATCTACTACTAATCATCCACCTTGAGATATCTATCCAGAACATCTCGCTGGTATTAAGTTGCGAGTCCCACCCATAGTGTAAACTCAATGCAACAGACAACTGCATTAAAAGAACTTTGCGTAAAGTAAACAATCCTTGCACCCGCGGGCACAAGCACCGTTGTTTTCCCCCTTGTGGCAACAGCACATCCCCTAGACTCATGTTTCTGTCACTCAAGCTAGTCATCGAGGGGCATGAACCCACAATCGAGCATAACGTTCCCTCTTGGAGTCACTACCTATTACTTGGCCAAAGCAATAAATAACAACGAAGAACATGCAAGAATTACTTATGAACAAAAATATAAAAGAGGTAGATCAAATATATTACTTGTTGGGGAACGTAGCATGGGAAACAAAAATTTTCCTACGCTCACCAAGATCAATCTAGGAGATGCACATCTACGAGAGGAGAGTTGGATCCACATACCCTTGTAGATCGCTAAGCGGAAGCGTTACTAGAACGCGGTTGATGGAGTCGTACTCGCCGCGATTCAGATCGCCGAAGATCCTAGCACCGAACGGACGGTGCCTCCGCGTTCTTCACACGTACAGCCCGGTGACGTCTCCCACGCCTTGATCCAGCAAGGAGAGAGGGAGAGGTTGGGAAACCTCCAACCAACAGCAGCACGACGGCATGGTGGTGGTGGAGGAGCGCGGGACTCCAGCAGGGCTTCGCCAAGCGCTGCGGGAGACGAGGAGGAAGAGGGGTAGGGCTGCACCAAGAGGGAGATGTTCTCGTGTCTCTAGCAGCCCCAAAACCCCTCATATATATAGGGGGAAGGGAGGGCTGCGCCCCCCCTTTAGGGTTTCCCTCCCCTAGGGTGCGGCCAGCCCTAGATCCATCTAGGGGGGGCGGCCAAAGGGGGAGAGAGGGGGAGGCGCACCACTATTGGGCCTTAGGGCCCAACTGCATTAGGGTTTGCCCCCCTTTCCCTCTTGGGGCGCCCTGGGACTTGGTGGGGGGGCGCACCAGCCCCCTTGGGGCTGGTCCCCTCCCACACTTAGCCCACGCAGCCACCTGGGGTTGGTGGCCCCACCTGGTGGACCCCCGGGACCCTCCCGGTGGTCCCGGTACATTACCGATATCGCCCGAAACTTTTCCGGTGACCAAAACAGGACTTCCCATATATGAATCTTTACCTCCGGACCATTCCGGAACTCCTCGTGACGTCCGGGATCTCATCCGGGACTCCGAACAACATTCGGTAACCGCGTACATACTTTCCCTATAACCCTAGCGTCATCGAACCTTAAGTGTGTAGACCCTACGGGTTCGGGAACCATGTAGACATGACCGAGACAACTCTCCGGCCAATAACCAACAGCGGGATCTGGATACCCATGTTGGCTCCCACATGTTCCACGATGATCTCATCGGATGAACCACGATGTCAAGGATTCAATCAATCCCGTATACGATTCCCTTTGTCTATCGGTATAGCACTTGCCCGAGATTCGATCGTCGGTATACCGATACCTTGCTCAATCTCGTTACCGGCATGTCTCTTTACTCGTTCCGTAACACATCATCCCGTGATCAACTCCTTGATCACATATTGTGCACATTATGATGATGTCCTACCGAGTGGGCCCAGAGATACCTCTCCGTCACACGGAGTGACAAATCCCAGTCTCGATTCGTGCCAACCCAAAAGACACTTTCGGAGATACCTGTAGTGCACCTTTATAGCCACCCAGTTACGTTGTGACGTTTGGTACACCCAAAGCATTCCTACGGTATCCGGGAGTTGCACAATCTCATGGTCTAAGGAAAAGATACTTGACATATAGAAAAGCTTTAGCATACGAACTACACGATCTGTGCTAGGCTTAGGATTGGGTCTTGTCCATCACATCATTCTCCTAATGATGTGATCCCGTTATCAACGACATCCAATGTCCATGGTCAGGAAACCGTAACCATCTATTGATCAACGAGCTAGTCATCTAGAGGCTTACTAGGGACATGGTGTTTGTCTATGTATCCACACATGTATCTGAGTTTCCTATCAATACAATTCTAGCATGGATAATAAACAATTATCATGAACAAGGAAATATAATAATAACCAATTTATTATTGCCTCTAGGGCATATTTCCAACAAAAACAACGGTGCTTGTGCCCGCGGGTGCAAGGATTGTTTACTTTACGCAAAGTTCTTTTAATGCAGTTGTCTGTTGCATTGAGTTTACACTATGGGTGGGACTCGCAACTTAATACCAGCGAGATGTTCTGGATAGATATCTCAAGGTGGATGATTAGTAGTAGATATTGATGGATTTCGGTCTACTTACTTTGGCGTACCGCCCATGCTTTGAACCTCAACCTTTCTTGCAATGTAGTCAGCATTGGTTTGCGTTCGTGGTCCTGTCAATTGCCCAGCTGTAATTTGTTTACCTCACATAGCTGTTTTATCGTCTTTTGGGAGAGAGACATCACTAGTGAACATCATGAGACTCCGGTCCATATTACCATCATTGATCACATCCACTATTTACTTTCCGTTATTATTTACTATTGCAAAACACTATCTATCACTACTATCATTGCTTTTAATCCTTTGTGAACTACAAGGCCGGAGAGATTGACAACCTCTCTGTACTCGTTGGGAGCAAAGTTATTTGTATCTGTGTGCAGGTCCACGTTGATTGCTACTAATCTGGCGCCGTAGCAATTGACACCTACTTGTTGAACCTAGGAGTCTCTGGGGATTCGATCCTTGGCATCTTTGCTAAGGGAAAACACTTCTACAATACTGCATCTTACACCTTCCACTTGGGGTAACCAACGAGGGGTTCGAGGCCCATCAAGGAGTATTTTCTGGCGCCGTTGCCGGGGACTCCACTCTTCAGGATAGGGGAGTTGCATGCTATCTTTTACCTTTGCTTTTTAGTCTTGTTAGTTTACCTTTCAGTTTTTGCTTTAGTACCTTTTTACCGAAAATCACAAAAATAGTTACCTTATTCTTTAGTTGTCATTATGTCGGGTCCTTTTGTCTTTGACGAGGCAGAATTTCTCACCTTTAAACAAAGAGGTGGGGAAAGTTTGAAAGATGCTTGGTACAGAATTAATGATTCACAAAAAAGAGCCACCAAGAAGCAACCTACTACTATCTTACTTAGAAATTTTTATGTTGGAATTACTTCTTGGAATAGGTTTATTCTAGATACTGCTATCAATGGGAATTTCCTAGAGGCCCCAGTTTGGGAGTCCCTTAGTATTATTGAAAATCTTGTTGGGAATCTCCCTGTTGTTAGCATTCGAGAGGACATCACCCTAGCTCACATTATGAAAAAACTTGAAAAAATAGAGCTAGAGATGCCAAGCACTAATAAGATGAATGAGTTGGATCGTAAGATCCAAGGGAATTTGAATAGACTTGATAGCTCCATGCATAAAATTTTCAAAATTTTGGAGACCGTCAAATTCCAAAATATGAAGGGTGTAGGTCAGCCCGAGCATTTGGGTCCGTTATGTGGGGTCCGTCTTGGTCAGTTTTCCTTACCGGTGAGTGACCCTGTCATCCGTCTGGGCGTAAAAGGAGAGTTGGGGTGCCCGAGTATAGATGCATCGAACCGACTGTTTGAGTTATAAACCTGTAAAGTAAGGAGAATTTAGGATGGCATTAGTTTTGTCCTCTAGTGGAAATGCACGGTGAGAAAGTCATCATAATGGATGTGACGTGATCTCGGTCGAGTCTCAGTCAAGTGACAGAACATATAAGGAAGATAATAATAATAATAATAATAATAATAATAATAATAATAATAATAATAATAATAATAATAATAATAATAATAATAATAATAATAATATGGTTCTCAATGTAAAATCTCATAAATATAGCATCGACTGAGACTTCGTTAAGTCTTCTTCAACGGAGATTTTGCAATCCCGTACTTCTAATAAGAATCAAATGTCAAACACTACCTGAATTTGCATAGATAAATACAGTGCACAATAAGCAATTCAATACAAGTTTCATACGCATAACTCTTTTTTTTTCAGGGGTACACACATAGCTCGTTTTTTTTCAGGGGTACACGCATAGCTTCTTGATCGAACAGTTCATTTTCATGTTGTTTCCATGGAGAAAATTTTGATACATGATAAACGCCGTTACTTTATCTCTTTTTTTTTTCCCTTAATTGTCGGTAGAGTATGATCTACTCAATTCTCCTTCACAAGACAAATGGAATTACTCCAATTCTCCTTCACAGGACAAATGGAATTACTCGGCAGTCAAAGTGAGTCACTACTACAAGCTGGAACATTTCCATGTACTTACACATACAAATAGATACGGAGTAGTAGTGTCTAGTGATCTTGTACTTAACGCAGTGTGAGGAATTTGCTTGGCTCTAGCCGACGCGACGGCGATTCAACGCTGCTGTGCCAGGATCCTACGTCAGCTGGAGACCCTCCAGGACCTTTGCGCCGCCGCGCCGCCGCTCCCAAAGGCTGGGGGCGTTCTCTGACATGGCGGGCCGTCTCACCACCGGCGCGGGCACCGGCAACGGTGGGGCAAGCTCAAGCGGGCGCGGCGCACGGGCACCAGGAGCGCTCCCCGACGACGACGATGCCCGTGCGCTCCCTGACGATGACGAGTCACTCGCCACGTCCCTGACCTTGGAGTAAGCACGCGACTTCCGCCCCGTCGACCGCCGCCTGAACAGCCCCATCAGTAGCCCCGCCAGGCTGCCGCACGGGAGGCCCGACGCCGCCGGTCCCCTCGAGGAGATCGGGCCGCGCGCCCTCGAGCACCTCCGTGCGCCCTTGACCTGCCCCATGCAGCCGATCCTCGGCGACGCCGGCGCGACCCCGGTGTCGCCGCGGTCACCGACGGACATGCCCTTCTGCCACACCGACGGGGACGGAAGAATCGGCGAGCGGGCGGGCGCGGCGAGCTTCTTAGCAGCGTCGCCCCTCGCCGGCGCTGGCGGCGTAGCCTTGATCGTGACGAGCCATGATGGCTTCGGTGCCCCGGCGCGGTGGCGCCGTTGACGTGCCGCCATGGAGCTAGAGCTAGCTAGCCAGACCAATCGGCGCGTACAGCTCGCTCTCGTGCTCTCTGGTCGCCGGTGCGCGCGAGTGAACTCGCGTCTGATGTGTGCGATGGGTTAACGGATTCAGAGTATTGTGATGATGACGGGGGCGTAGGAGACACGGTCCACAAAACGTTAGTACTCGTGAGTATTGTGATGATGACACGAACGAATTACCGAGTCAATTAGTCAAGTCGTTGTTGGCTCTAGGAACCATTGTAGCACGACCATCTGTTCCAGCAAAGGACAAGTAAAGTAGCTGGCCAAACGGTCAGCATCGGTGTCGTATGGTGCGTGCGGTGAGAAGGAGACGAAACAACCAAAAACGACAAACGCGTTTAGCGATCCAGCTCGATCGAATTCCCCTCTCTCTCTCTCTTTTTTCTTTATTATTATTCAATCCAGTTGTCTCTCTCGTCTGCTGCGTGCATGCACATTATCAGGCGCTTCCGAATGCGTGCGTGCTCCGGCGGTCAGCTCAGACATCAAGATCAAGGTGACCTCTTTTCCTTTGGGCCGACGAACGGGGTCGCTAGCCCCACAGGCCCATTCCTCTCCTCCTCGGTCCATGAGCGGCCGCGCGTCTGGCCAGGCGCGTGGACCTCCCCGGGTGAAGGTGCGGCAAAAATCAATGTTGATGGAGGTCTCTCACGTGATGGAGGTATGGGCGCTGCTGCTGCTGTTTGCAGAGACAAGGATGGTAAATTTTTGGAAGCCTCGTCCATGATCTTTAAGGGTCTAATTGATGCGCCAAGTTTGGAAGCTTGTGTTTGCAATGAAGCTCTTGCTCTTGCAAAGGACCTCAACATACCACATGTGATAATAGCTTCAGACTGTATGCAGGTTGTTACGGATATCAACCAGGGTGCGCAATCCTCTTATTCCATGATTCTAGATGAGATTAGAGATAGAGTTAAAGACTTTGTTAAAGTTACTTTTCGTTTTGAGGCTAGGGAAGCGAATTATGAAGCTCATGCTTTGGCAAAGGCAGCTTCGTCGCTTCCGGAAGGTCGACACTTGTGGCTAGGAATCACCCAAAACATCATTTGTATTCCAGACGTTTTGATCAATGAATAAAATCCCTAGTTACCCTAAAAAAGAAAAAAAAATGAGCGGCCGCGCGTCGTCCTTGTCCCTGCCGTGGCGGCGAGCACGGCGCCGAGGCCGAGTCAAAGACCCCGGCTTATTTGCGTCCCTCAGCTGGGTACTCACTATACATACGCGCGTGCCTATGCATGCATGGATCAAAGGACAAGCTCGATCTTGCTCTTGCATGTCGCTTCTTGGCGATCCATGCATGACGAGACGCGCGGTGCCGTGGCCGCTGCCTAGGAACCCTAGCTACTGGAATCAAGGCGCGCGGGTCAAGAAGGTGATTGGGGACAACTTCCCGAGCTAGGATGAAGGCGCTCGACCACGACCACCGGGTGTGCAACAAGATGAAGATGAAGATGCATGCATGCATGGTGAGGCGGCCACATGCTCGCCCAGCTGGGAGAAGCTAGATTCGCGAAACACTTGACAAGCAAGAACACCATGCATGCATCTTCTACACCGCCATTCTACGTGCGGTCGACCTCTACAAGACGGACATTGGACCCCATATACAATTATGTACGCCGCCTGAATGCATGCCTAATGAGAGCGGGAATGAGATGATCGATCTTAGACGCGTCATTCTTGACGTATGTAGAGTACCACACAACACAAACACTAGATGTGTACTAGTAAGATGGTACGTGCATAGCACGTGCAAAGTTTTAATTTATGTGTTTGGATGGAAGTAAGTCTAAGGAACCAGCCGTCTTTTTCTGTGTGCATGTAAAGCTCTTGTGATAATTATTATAATGGGATAGTTTCATTAACCAGTACTCTAATGGGATGATTTTTTGTTCCCCGATTTTTTTAATGTATTTTTTTTAGAGAAAAGGTTGGGCCCTGGCCTTTGCATCATTAATTACTATGCACAAAAGATTGAGAAAAAGATGCATTTGAAGCTAGTGTATGCTCTAATCACAAGGCTACGTCTAATGAGCTGCTAATTCTGCCAGCCTAGTAAATCTCGTGAAGCCTTTGGACATGCAGACGGCATCACCTGCTCATCCATTTAAATACTCATCTTATTTCAGCTTCTAGAGCCATCGTTCTGCCTACGCAAGGTCTTGTAAGTACTGTCGTCCATGTGCCCTACAGTGAATGCCTCCTGAGGGTCTAGAATTTTCAGGAACAAAGCAAGATGATACACTGGTACTGTAGACGCGAATCCTTTCACTCTGAGCCATAGGATCGACCTCATCAACGGCTCAAGTTGCTTCTCAGGCTTAGGATTCAAAATTTCAAAACTCATACACTATATAGTACTCCCTCCGTTCGGAATTACTTGTCTCAGGAATGGATGTATCTAGAACTAAAATACATTTAGATACATCCATTTCTGCGACAAGTAATTCCGAACGGAGGGGGTAGTAAAGATATTGATTCGATGTGTCCCCTTCTATTGCGCTCAACATGATTTTTACACATCGGTCGACATCGTTTGTGTTGTTGGAGATCATATGCAATTTTGGCAGGGCGCACCGCATGCGACGCCAAGCTAAACCCTACAAGTCAAAGAGACAAGAGATTTTGGTGCCACATTAACTTGCCGTGCTTTCATTAAGTTTTTTTTTCGAAATAGTTGTATATCCGGTTATTGTGTATTCTATCAAAATACGGTTATGATGAATTTTAGAACAAGTTAGAAAATATTTATGATGTTGGAGATGCGTTGCGGACGTAGTACTCTCTCTGTTCTCTCGTGGCTCCTGCGTTGTGCGCGTTCACAACCACAGTGCATAGTCCAGTCTCGGCGATCACACAAGTCATGGCTTGGCATGGCGGTGGGGGAGGAGGACTACACTGCTGCGTCAACCACACGTCCACATTTTCAATTCTGTACCGCCGTCAACCTGACAACATCCCCACGGCTTGGATTTGGTCAGTCCCCGTCCCCTGACAGTAACCAGTAGGAGCACAGCACTGATACATATTCTACACGTCTGTACTTAAAAGTCGTATATCATTCTGGACTCCTCTTTCTAGCTACTATAGGTTACAATATCTGGAACTGGACTAAGCGAATCAATCTGGACTGGCCGGCTCTAGTCAATGCTTTACCAAAATACTATTCCCTTCGTCCGGAAATACTTGTCGGAGAAATGGATGTATCTAGACGTATTTTAGTTCTATATACATCCAAGCACTACAGTTTTTTTTTTCGAGAAACTGAAGCACTATAGTTAAACTGTGCAATTTATGAAACGTCCATTGTGGCCCCAACAACGGAAAAAGGAAAAAAGAATTAGGGCCACCCACGTCTGTTTGATTTTTTTTTAAACTTCCGCTCCGTTACGTCTGGGTTGTTGGAAGGACATCCAACTGGCTTCATCCTTTCGTATTGTTCTTTTTTCTTCCTGTGCCGACATAATTTTTCCTCCGCACGCCCTCTAGGTCCAGGCCGAACCGTCTACTCACACTATCTGTAGCGTGGGGGGGGGGGTCTGCCCGCCTCGTCGCCCCACCCTAATCAAGTCGTCACTTTGGCCAACCTATCGCCACCGCGGCCATCCCTCAAACTCCACCCCCAATGTTTTTCATCTCGCGACGGCACCCCACCCCGCACCCCGAACCACCACAACCTCTGACTCCACTCCATCAGGGATGCCGTTGCAAATCGGTGGGGGAGGCACATGGCGGCGCGCCATGCGGAAAGGTAATGTTGGGGTTGAAACTGCCAATTAAGGAACCCTAGCTACGTGGAATCAAGGCGCGCGGGTCAAGAAGGTGATTGGGGACAACTTCCCGAGCTAGGATGAAGGCGCTCGACCACGACCACCAGGTGTGCAACAAGATGAAAATGAAGATGCATGCATGCATGGTGAGGCGGCCACATGCTCGCCCAGCTGGGAGAAGCTAGATTCGCGAAACACTTGACAAGCAAGAACACCATGCATGCATCTTCTACCAACGTGTACTAGAATTTGCTATATGTAGGTTCCATGCGCGATGCTTCTCTTGGGAGCCGCAACCGTGATCCAAGAGCGATCGGCGGCACAAGGTGCACGAGCTGGCCCTCGGCCTGGAGCTCTCCGCTCCGGGGTGCGAGCTTCCTCAGGGCTCTGCGGAAGCCGACCGGCGTGCAGGACGCGGCCGTCCTCCCTCCGGGGTTCGAGGACCGCGCGCACGCGCGGCCGCGGCCTCGTGGTCACCGGGTGGGTTCCTCATATCAGCGTGTTGGGCTGTTGGCGTCGTGGCCGCGTTCCTGACGCACTGCGGGAGTGCGGGTGGAACTCGACCATTGAGGGTCTGCTGTTCGGGCACCCGCTGATCATGCTGCCCATCTCCAGCGACCAAGGGCCCAACGCCCGGCTCATGGAGGGGAGGAAGGTCGGGATACACGTGCCGAGAAAACGAGAGCGACGGATCGTTCAGCCGGGAAGACGTCGCGACCATGGTGCGGGCCGTCGTCGTGGAGGAAGACGGCCGAAGGGTCTTCACGGCCAACGCCAGGAAGAGGCAGGAGATGGTGGCCGACGGCGCATGCCATGAGAGGTGCATCGACGTACGGGTTTATTCAACAGCTCAGATCCTACACGTACAAGGCATGAAATGGAAGCATTTCAAGCACATGGTACATGTTGACGGACGGACTGCTTGCTTGGACGGACTGCTTGCTTGCAGTTGCACGCGCGCGTGGCTCTAGATGGCGCGCGGGATCTCCTGCCTGCGGTGAGAATGAGATGAAACAAACAACGGTTTTGCTAGAACTCGTCTAGCTGAGTTTTAGTTATGTCTCATTCACTTTTATAGCCATTGGATGTGATGCTATAAGATGCGTGTGTGCTCACGTGGGTTGATACTTCTTTGTATTTTTTTTTATGTTTTCCATGTGAATGAGACCATGAGTTCTATGCCCCCGAGCCGAGCACGGGCCGAGGCCAAGTCAAAGACCCCGGCTTATTTGCTCAGCTAGCTGGGTAGTCACACACTATACGCGCGAGCATGCCGGCTGCATGCATGCTTGGGTCATGAGGATCAAGGACAAGCACGATCTTGCTCTTGCATGTCGATTCTTGGCGATCCATGACGAGACGCGCGGTGCGGTCACCGCTGCCAATTAAGGAACCCTAGCCAGCTACGCGGAATCAAGGCGCGCGGGTCAAGAAGGTGATTGAGGACAACTTCCCGAGCTAGGATGAAGGCACGCGGGGGAGCTCGCTCGACCACGACCACCAGGCGTGCAACAAGATGAAGATGAAGATGCATGCATGCATGCATGGTGAGACGAGCGAGCGGCCACATGCTCACCCAGCTAGGAGGAGATCCGCGAGTCATTCGACAAGAATACCATGCATGCATCTTCCACGCCACCATTCTACGTGCAGTCAACCTCTCCAAGACGGACATTGGACTCCATATACAATTATGTACGTCGCCTGGATGCATGCCTAATGAGAGCCGGAATGAAACGATCGATCTTGACGCGTCATCCTTCGCGTACCTAGAGTATCACACAACACCAGCACTAGATGTGTGTTGATTCGATGTGTCCCCTTCTATTGCGCTCAACATGATTTTTACACATCGATCGACATCGTTTGTGTTGTTGGAAATCATATGCAATTTTGGCAGGGGCACCGCATGCATCGCCAAGCTAAACCCTACAAGTCAAAGAGAGAAGAGATTTTGGTGCCGCAATAACTTGCAGTGCTTTCCTGCATGCATGGCTTCTCATTCATTTTATATATACGGACTTTACACCGACAACCAACACACCACTAAGAGCATTACTAGTAGAACCCTCTGACCCTCAAACCCTTATAGCAGTTTTAAGGGTTAAGAAGTGTCAGTTTTTGACACTTTTAAGGGTTGAAAAACAGAGGCAAAGACTAGAACCCTCAAACCCAACCCTTAAATTGCTTTAAGGGTTGGATTTGAGGGTTCTAGTCTTTGCCTCAACCCCAACCTTAAAACTGTCATTTAATATATCACACATTTTATCATATGACATATCATAAATTCCATCACATTTGACATAAAACAATAATCATTCTAGTTATTATTACAACACCGAATAAAACAATAATCGCAAATTCCATCACATTTGACGAATCGGACATCGAGTCCATGACAATCTCCTCATTGTTCATCTCCATCTGCAAAGGACAGTCACTAATTAGTGCTAAAAAATGAAACAATAAAGAAAATGAAACAAAATGAAAAAAAGCACATACCTCACCTCGGAGGAGGCGGCGTCGGCGGCCGGCGGGAGGGCGGCCGGGGCGCGGCTTGGACGGCGAGAGGGCGGGAGGTGCGGCTGGCGGGAGGGCAGGGCGGCGGCGCGGCTTGGACGGCCTGGGCGGCTGGTCAGGGCAGGAGGGGAGGCGGGAGGGCGGCCGGGCCGCGACGGTGCAGGGGAGGCGGGAGGGGACGCCGGGGCAGGGAGGAGGAGGCGCAGCCGGAGCGGGGAGGAGTACGCGCGGCCGGGGCGGGGAGGCGGAGGGGCGGCCGGGGATGGAGCGCCGGGGCGCGGCGCGGCGGGAGGGCGGCAGGGTACGGCGGCCGGAGGCCGGCGACGGCCGGATTCGGGGAGGGTGGCAGGAGGCGCGGGAGGAGGAGGAAGTTTCCTCCCGCGCGAAAGAGGAGGAGGAGTGCGGGTTGGGGGGAGATTTTCCTCTCAACCCCTACTTCTACAGGTTGCAAACTGGTTTGATGGTTGGACCTCTAATTTTTTTTTACGGATTTGAGGGTTTAGAGTTTCTAGTCTACGGTGTTTTTTCGGCGAAAACTGTAAAAAAAAAAAACGGTTATTTTTAGGGGTTTGAGGGTTTGAGGGCTCTACTAGACTTGCTCTAATAACCGCCCAACATGATGCCACCCAGAGTATAATTACGAAAAAGAGTTCCCCCCACATTGTATTACAAAGCAACCATCATCGATACAGCCAACGATATATGCTGAGGCGGAAGCAACACATTCATGCCAAAAAAAAACGAAAGAGAAAAAAAAAACAAATGCGAACATTGACGGATCAACGAAAACGATGAAGACCCACAACCGCTGTGCCCATCGGAGAATTCCAGCACACTCCAAGCACTCCGGACCATCGCATACCAAGCAACACCTTCAAGAAGGATCGCGACGCCAACGATGTTGCTGCCCGGACAAGTCATAGCTAGGGTTTTCCCCGGTACGCAGAGGAGTGCGGAGGAAGGGGTAAATCCGGCGCCCTTCAGGAAGGCACGGTGGCGCCCACAGGCGTCACCGCGTCGGTGCTGGACAAGCCGACAAGGATTTCTCCCGACCATCAACCAACCACGATTCCAGACGATCCATCGCGCGCCACCAAACACGCCGCCCGCCAACATGCGCCACCACGGCCGTGCAGTCCCCATCGCCGTCTCACAGTGGCAAATGAAGCGAGACCGGCGAGAACAGAGGAGACAACGGGGAACGAGACGCACGGTGCGGTCACCGCTGCCAATTAAGGAACCCTACCTACGTGGACGCCGGCGCCGAGGAATCAAGGCGTGCGGGTCAAGAAGGTGATTGGGGACAACTTCCCGAGCTACGATGAAGGCGCGCGCGGCGCGGGAGCTCACTCGACCACGACCATGAGGCGTGCAACAAGATGAAGATGCATGCATGCATGCATGGTGAGGCGGCCACATGCATGCGCATGCTCTGCTCACCCAGCCGTGAGTCACTCGACAAGAACACCATGCATGCATCTTCCACGCCACCATTCTACGTGCAGTCAACCTATCCAAGACGTACATTGGACCCCATATACAATTATGTACGTCGCGTAGATGCATGCCTAATGGGAGCAGGAAATGAGACGATCGATCTTGCCGCGTCATATTTCACGTAGCTAGAGTACCACACAACACTAGCACTAGATGTGTGTTTATTCTATGTGTCCCCTTCTATTGCGCTCAACATGATTTTTACACATCGATCGACATGTTTGTGTTGTTGGAGATCATATGCAATTTTGGCAGGGCGCACCGCATGCGATGCCAAGCTAAATCCTACAAGTCAAAGAGACAATAGATTTTGGTGCCACAATAACTTGCAGTGCTTTCCTGCATGCATGGTTTCTCACGCCCCTAGTCGCCGTCGCCGCCCGTGATCGCCCGCCACCGAACCGCCGGAGAGCCACCGTCCTCGAGCCGCCCCTGGTCGCCGTCGCCGCCCGGGATCGCCCGCCCCGAGCAGCCGGCGAGTGTTCACTTTTGCTTTGTGCCCAAGCGCTATGCATAGTTGGTTGATGCGGCGTGCGATTTTTGTTTATGTAGATGGAATTGTGCCCGCGCGAGAAGTTTTTGCTCGACGATGTTGAGACGCTGCTTGCAAACTATTCGGGACAAGTATTATATCGCATTATTTAGTTTGCGTCGGTGATTTAAAAAAATATTTGTAATGTGGATGATTGTTGTATTCTGTTGTGGTATTGATATTTTTTCTGAATAATTATTTGAAAATGTGGATGATTGCTGTATTTGAGGTGTGTTATTGATATTTGCGGACCGGCGGGAGCGGCTCAAGAGCAGACCCCGCAAAGCCGCCCCGTAAAAAGGCATATTCCACGAATATCCTTTTATACGGGTCCGTTTTGCGGGGTCTGACTCTGCGGCCGCCCGCGCCGGCATGCAAATCCCTTTTTCTGCGAACTTCAAACATATTTTGAGGGTCGGTGTTATACAGGGTCTGCTGGAGATGCTCTAAATGCCGCTCATGTCTTACTCTCGCCGCCAGAGGACATCCCCATACCGTACATGTCGAGGCAAATGAAATATCACATGAAATAACGATAGGCATCAACCACCGGCGATCAGAAAATTGCCAAAAAAACAGTATTTGAGTAAAAACATAAAAGAAATATGAAACAAAATAATAATCATTATATTTTTTCCTAAGCATATAATATAGTAAATAATAAAGCATCACACAAAATCAAAAAAAGAAAATGTTACACGTAGCGACCGACAACACTAGTTGTTTCTGCCCCAAGTGCGTGAGACCAACCAACAATGTTCATAAAAAATAATGGTTGGCAGTCCCATGCATGCCAATGATAATGCTTCTAAAGGCCAATAAAATCATGTAAAATGTGTTGGACTATTCCCAACCATCGTATGATATTCTAGTCGAACTTTTTAATCAAATTAAAGTATAAGTCTAAATTATTTAGAAATCATACTTGAATAACATTTATCAATTATCATGCTCTCGATCTCCAACCCACCCAAAACCTTCTCCGTGTCGATAAAACAAGTTCTGGCAATATCCCTCTCGGGCCCAAGTCTCGTGTCATAGCCGTGTCCCACCACGGAGTCAGGAGGCAACAAATCAGGTTATAGCACAATATATACACATTAACTTTGTGTGGTGATTGCAAAACAACCTGTGGTTGAGTTGGTTAGGTGGACAGTGGTATCCCCAGCCCACCAGGGTTCAAATCCTGGTGCTCGCATATATCCTGGATTTATTTCAGGATTTCCGGCGACATGCTTTCAGTGGATGGAGATGTACCTTCATAAGGTTGAGTGTATGCGCGTATGTATAGAAGCGCTTGCGTCTGTACTGTGTTCAAAAACAAAAACTTTGTGTGGTGATTCGTACATAGTCTCCATCAGTACCCGTACACTATTTCTCATCATTTTATGTGAATAGCGCAGGGACTCAACTTATTAGATCTTTCTTTCATTGAAACAATTCGTGATATCGATAGATAGAATTTTATAGCAATTATAATGATGACGGGGAGAACCATAGAATAATTGCAATGACCATGAGAAGAATTGAACAATAATGATGATTTTGTTGTGATTATTTTAGGAACCCAAGTAATTAGAGATTAATTATTTCCAGCGTAGATCAAGACAATAGCACCGATAAGGTAGCCGTTGATTGTCCCACTTGCGTTACCCAGTTTACCGAAGAAGCGGTAATCCAGGTCACAACGACAACATGGATATGCCCACGGGTCTGTTGAATGCGTCACGAGGGTGGAAAAATTATAGCGGTTACGGTTGAAAAAAGAATTTCATTTAAATATTCTTAGTTCTTTATAATATTTTATATTGAGTTTTGTTTCTAGATTTCTATAATTATTATGATTTTGTTGTGATGATTTTTAGGAACACATGTAATTGGAGGTTAATTATTTTCCATGGAGATCAAGACAGTATGATCGATAAGGTAGCCGTTGATTGTCCCTATTGGGTTACCCGGTTTACCAAAGAAGCCGTAATCCATGTCACAACGACGACATGGATCTGCTCACGGGGCCGCCGACTGCTTCACGAGGGTGAAAAATTATAATTGTTGCGGTTAATAAAAATAAATTCATTTAAATAATTTTAGTTTTATATAATATTTTATATTGAATTCGGTTTCTAGTTTTTTATAATTATTATGATTTTGTTGTGATAATTTTTACGAATGCATGTAATTAGAGGTTAATTATTTTTGCATGGAGATCAAGACAATAGGATTGATAAGGTAGCCGTCGATTGTCCCCAATTGGGTTACCTGGTTTACGGCATGAAGGAGCGGTAAACCGATGATGTCACACATACATTGTGGATCTGCTCACGGGCCGCTGGCTACTTCACGACGGTGAAAACAAATATAGCGAGTGCGGTTAAAAAAGAAATTCGTTTTAATTTTTTTAGTCCCATATAATATTTTATATTGAATATGTTTTCTACTTCCTCCGTCCCATAATATAAGAATATTTTTTGGCATTAGCGTAGCGCAAAAAAGCTCTTATATTAACGGGGCGGGGGAATATGCTTTTTATAATAATATACATGGAGAAACTTATTAGGGCAAAGTTAGTCATCACCTTTCATATGGAGCATGTCACGTGATCCACGTGACATGAGGTGTCCACCGTCGGATCTAAAAGGTAAAAGGATGGACGGCCGGGATCGGTTGGAAGGACGTATGGATCCGTGGGAGGTCAAGCCTGACCAATGAGATCCACTCGTCCCCCGTCCGTCCGAAAACTGTGGCGCCAACACTTTTGCCGCCGGAGGAGTTTGGCGCTCAAGATCACGAGCAATCCGAAAATTTTGGCGCGGTCGCTCCGAAAAGTATGGCGTGGTAAAAGTTTGGCGCTCGGACTGGGCGGGGAAGCCCGTGAAGATATTTGAAATGGAGATGAAAAAGAATCCACCAACCGTCCAAACCTAGCAGAAGCGGAGGCCCAACCCAAACCAACCCCAACCCCAACCCCGCACTCCTCGCCGCCGCCGCCGCCGCCGCCGCCGACCTCCTCTCCCCAGGCCGCCGCCGCCGACCTCCGCTCCGCCCTCTAACCCACCGCCGGCGCCCCCACCATCTCCTTCTTTCCCAAGCCGCCGCGTCCAGCCTCCATAGCTTCCCCTCCCCGCGCCTGAAACCCTAGCCCGCGGCGCGGCGCGGCCATGGCGACTGAGATCTGGATCCTCATGCAGCACCGGTTTCGCGTCGCAGGATGCGCCATCGATGAGGCCAGCAGTCTGACGGATCCGAGACCCTGCAACCGCTGGTCGGGACGAACGCCGGTGCTCCACTACTTCCTCGACCTCCAAGAGCCCAGGGCCCACCGGCCCAGATCCGTGCTCCCAGCGTTGGCGCCCGCCTTCTTCTCAGGAGCGGCTACCACGACGGCCTGTCGCTCTCGTCTTCTCCCACCGCTGCGGAGGACGAGCTGCGGCGAGCAGCAGAGGAGGCGTGCCGCCGCTGCTTGGTCCAGGACCTTCTTCGCAGCAGCAGCACCACCAAGGCACCAACACCGTCAGATGCAGCGAAGACCAACAGCTGAACACGCCGTACGACCACAACCCGGTGCTACCAGCCATCTCCGACGAGCTCACGCCCCTGCACCACCCACCATGACGGCAACTGCAGTATCAACTTCTACGGCGTTGGTAAAGTGACGACCTTACCTTCCTCCAATCCATTCTCCCAGCGCTTTCATTTTCCCGTCGATAGCTCATTTGGGTCGCCGGGTCACTCATGGATGAAAATGGAACACAGGAAACATATGCCCTTTTCTCTTCTTCTGAAAATCATCTTAAGTTTCTTCTACAACTTGCAATCAAATACCACCTCTGTACCAAAATGTAATACGTACGTCTTTTTTTTGTTCATTTTGAACCGCAAAAATGTCTAATAATATTTTATTTTGATACAGAGGAGTATCGAAACTGAATGGAAGATTCTCAAAATCGTTTTTCCCCTATAGGACCGTCCAAATGACCTTTGTAATTCTTTGTGCCGGCCCAAATTGTTTTGCTGCAAGCCAACTCCATGGACTGAGCAGAGAACTAGGATTTCTTGTACTAGTGTGATTAATTACAGCACTAGAATATTCAGAAAGCAATATAAAATGATACTATTTCCACAATTTGTGTGCAGCAGGTCGTCTTTGCTTGGAATCGTCCGCTTAGCTTGATCATTAAGCACGCTCGTTCCTGCCTGAGGTGGGGCTCGGACATCTTCTTCTTTGTAGCACCACCACCAACACCGTGATTAACAGTAGGTAAATGATATTCTAGAAGGATATCTTCAGCTGTAGGTATATAAGATTGTAGAAGGATGACTTATTCCGTAACAAGGCAGATTTATGTCATGACATTGAGCATAATGCATAATGCCAATTATGTTTTCTGTATTTTAGAATGGATGTTTCTTTTCCCCTTTTGTTCTTCTATAGCATTTTCACTTTTGATACCAGTACAAGTTAACTGCAGTTTCAGTTTTTGTCACTGAAGTGACCTGAGGGAGTCGTTAACTGTAGCTAAGATGGCGTCTCTATAAACCATACACTGCTGAACCTTTTTTAGTACCAAAATACATAAAAGCATTTCATTCTATGAATGAATGAATGAATGAATGAATGCAGCATCATTCATTTTGGTACAAGCAATACATGAATTGTGTAACCTTTTTGCTTGTGCTGGGATGAACCGTCTAATGTTTTCTAGTCATGAAGCATGAAAATTTTGAAAATAACCACTATTTATGTGAATGGCTGAAACAAAACTCGAGCTAGAAATTGATTATGACAAGTGATTTCTTCGTGATTAAATCGGTGCTTTTGTTGGTGATTTGACTCCATCATTGCATGTGTTGCAGCCCGGAGCACAAGGTGAAGCTTCGTTTGCATCGTCACCATGGTCGGGGTGGCTGCTGTTGCGCCGAGTAGCAGAGGAGGCACAAGAGTTCGGGAGAGGGAGCAACACAACTCTTAGAGAGGTCCCTTCCGAAATTTCGTGGCCCTGTGACAAGCTGTAAGAAGCCTTCATCTTGCTATAGTTCTTCATCCTTCCGTCATTGTTTGATCACACGGCTGCTGCTGCATTATTTTTTATCATGGCGTGGACATCGTGACCAGAATACATGCAGTCAATTATGTCTTCTATGATTTCCCCTTGTTCTGTACAACAAGGTTCACTTCTGATCAGTATTGGTACATGTTAGTTAACTGCAGTTTCCTGATTTGGTTACTCAAGTAAACTTGAGGGAGCCATTAACTGTAGTAAATAATATTCTAGAAGGATATCTTCAGTTGTAGGTATATAAGATTGTAGAAGGATGACTTTTTTCCGTAACAAGGTAGATTTATGTCATGACATTGACCATGATGCATACTGCCAATTATGTTTTCTATATTTTAGGATGGATGTTTCCAGATTTGGCCACTCAAGTAAACTTGAGGGAGTCATTAACAGTAGGTACATGACATTCTAGAAGGATATCTTAAGCTGTAGGTATATAAGATTGTAGAAGGATGACTTATTCCGTAAGGAGGCAGTTTTATGTCATGACATTGACCATAATGCATACTGTCAATTATGTTTTCTGTATTTTAGAATGGATGTTTCTTTTCCCCTTTTGTTCTTGTGTAGCATTTTCACTTTTGATATCAGTACAAGTTAACTGCAGGTTTCAGTTTTTGTCACTGAAGTGACTTGAGGGAGTCGTTAACTGTAGCTAAGATGGCGTCTCTATAAACCATACACTGCTGAACCTTTGTTAGTACCAAAGTACATAAAAGCATTTCATTCTATGGATGCATGAATGAATGAATGCAGCAACATTCATGTTGGTTCAAGCAATACATGATTTGTGTAACCTTTCTGCTTGTGCTGGGATGAACCATCTACTGTTTTCTAGTTATGAAGCATGAGAACGAAAATAACCACCACTTATATGAGTGACTGAAACAAAACTCAAGCTAGGAATTAATTATGCAAGTGATTTCTTCATGATTAAATCAGCCCTTTCGCTGGTGATTTGACTCCATCATTGTGTGTGTTGCAGCCTGACGTACAAGGTGAAGCTTCACATGCATCGTCACCGCGGTCGGGGTGGCTGCTGTTTTACCGAACAACACATGAGGCGTAAGAGTTTGGAGGGAGCAACGCAACTCTTAGCGAGGTCTCTTCAGAAATTTCTTGACCCTGTGACAAGCTGTAAGGAGCCTTCAACTTGCTCTAGTTCATCCTTCCGTCATTGTTTGATCATGCGGCTGCTACTGCATTATTTTCTAAGATGGCGTGGACGACGAGACCATAATACATAGTGTCAATTATGTCTTCTATGCTTTATAATGGACCGGTGTTTCTTTCCCCTTGTTCTGTACAACAAGATTCACTTTTGATCAATATTGGTACATGTTAACAGTAGTTTCTAGATTTGGTCACTCAAGTAAACTTGAGGGAGTCATTAACAGTGGGTAAATGATATTCTAGCAGTACATCTTCAGTATATATGTGTTTGTGTGTGTGTGTTTGTGTGTGTGTGTGTGTGTAGAAGGATGACTTTTTTTCCTAACACGGCATATTTATGTCATGACATTGACCATAATGCATACTGCCAATTATGTTTTCTGTATTTTAGAATGGATTTTTCTGAAATGACTTTAGGGAGTCATTAACAATAGCTAGATGGTGTCTATATAAATCATACACTGCTAAACCTTTGTTTTATTGTTGGACAAGTATTGTATATCTGTTTGGTTTCTCAAAGAAGCCTATGTTGTGTGCTCTGCATGTCACAACCAGTAGTAACTTGTAGAGGGATGTTGATATTTTGTTTCGCTAGTTCTTCCCTTGACCAGTAGTAAGAACTATTTTTGGACTCTTGGTCGTAACATATTTTGTCCTATTGCTGTATGATTCAATCATATTGCTTCACATAAAATGTCGTTGTAATGGACACTGGTGCTGATATGCTTGTCTTGTTTTTTGATTTTGTATGGCTCAGATTTGAGAAGCTTGGCGTATAGGCAATACGGAACCACCAGAGTTCATACCGGTTGTGCCTTTGGCGACCACAGGGCGGAGACGACGGTGTCCAACATTAGCTAGCGAAGCAGCTCTGCCTCTACCGCAGCTCACTCCAGCGCGACGCATCCGTTGGCCACTTCTTTTTCCACTCTTACTGCCCTACCCCTATGGTGGCCTTGATTTTCTTCCACTCCAACATATGTGGTAAGCCACTGGATCCTCTCTCTGCTCTTTCTCTGTTTGATCTTTGTACATTTTGTTTGGGTTCATGGTCCAAGTGTAGAATTATTTTATGTATGGAAAGATAGATTTGGCTCCGGATGTAACTAAGGTGGTTATTTCTAATTGGTGGTGCATTACCACTGTTCTGCTTCATCCGTGATTGCATGATGTAGTGCTCTCTACTGTAGACATTTTTCTGAATTGATATACTCTATTTAGAAGAGCCAAGGCCCAAGAGAAAAGAGACCCGAGCGGCCGGTCTGCCATCCATAAACTATGGTTAACTTGTGTTTTTAGTTGATCCTTCTCAGACTCATTTCAAAGCTTATTTGGATCAGATCAACAAACAAATGGCTGGTAATCACTTTAGTTCAGAGAAAGAGAGATTCCTTTGACTAAAATTTTCTTGTCTTTGTATGTCTAACTTGGAGAGGGACTTGGTTTCACTAGTTCTTCCCTTGACCAATAGTAATGAATAAATCTGGACTCTTAGTCTTCATAATATAATTTCTCCTATTGCTATTGGATGCAATCATGTTGCTTCCCATAATATGTCGTTGTAATGGACCATGGTGTTGATGTGCTCTTCATGTGTTTTGATTGTGTATGGCCCAGATTAACATGGCTGAGAAGCTTGGCGTACAGGCAGTACGGAACCACCATGGCTGTGCTGCTTAGCAGACTTGTTTCCAGGCGTGACACGGAGACAATGTCGTTCAGGTAATTGTGACAGGATAGGCTTGCAGTTAACAAACGTGTTAATGTGTGCCTTGCTGCTTCAAAACAGAGATATCATGCTAGAGTGCTCATTTCGTACCATCTATTTTCTGAATCTGCAATGAGCATGAGATAAAAAAAATTAACATGTTTTGGCTACTGTGTATTTGATTGAGGCCTAAGCAGAGATAGCATAATCAGCCTCATAGGGTATTTTGGTTGATATTCCTGTTAGTTTTAGGGCCTGTTTGGTTTCTGCCCAGGCTGGCCACGCCAATGTGCGGGCGAGCCAAAATATTGGCAAAGGTATTCGCCGCCCGCTTGGCCAGCTCGTTGGCGAGGAATTGAACGGGAGTGTGGAAGGCTGCATGGGCACGCCAAATGATTGTCCAAGCAACGCCCAGGAATGTGGTCAACACCACAAAAATTGGCTTGGCAAGCCGGGGCACCAAACCTAACAGCCTCATAGTTTATTTCTTGGTTATCTTGTTTGATGGTTCCTCAGTTTATCAGTATTGGAATCTGCATCGTTCATCTCCTCATGATTCGATCTGTATGGTACATGACTTTCTTTTCTCATGCATGCAGATTAGATTAGAGCGAGCATACATACGAGAGGCAGTGCCCAGGAGCAGCATACAATACATTGGCGTCCGAGCGCGGTGGCTTCATCGGACTTCCCATTGTTGCCATGGACACCAGAGGAATTCAGACCACGCCAACCACGCCTTGTTATTTCATTCCCCGGGAGAAGATGTATCTCTACTCCTAATGTCTGAGTTGGTGAATAGTATCCATGGTTTATTTTCGCTGGTTTTTTTTCGTCTCCTCCCCCACCCCATCCCATCCCACGCACCCACCCAAAAAACCCCACACCCAGCAACACATTTAAACCGGATTTTACCATTATCTATTTAAACCGATTTTATTTAAGCAGATCATAACTTTCCATGCGGCATTTAAAAGAATCAATCACGGTTAATCTCTAATCAATCTATAAAGACCAAATATAAATTAATCAATCTTACCATAAGCCTCTCACCCCTTAATCACAATAATCAACCTTACCTTAATAAGTACCTCATCCCTCAATCACATCCAAATCTCTACTACTTTAAAAAAACGTAGTGTTCCCTCTCCCGTCTTACGTTCACCCCTTCGTCCATCCTCTCCCACCTCTCCACGGAGTTTCCTCTCCTCCCGATCAATCTTTGGGAGTAATTTGGCAATCAATCTCTTTATATGGTAATGCATACGCGATTAATTCCGGTCAATATCGGGCAGTAATCAACTTTCCTTTTGTCCGCATTACTCACGCACAAGCACAGCGAGAAATCACCATTATTGCCGCCGAAATTTCTGGCTGCCCTTCCAAAAATCTCTCCGGACGTCCTCCCTACTTCCATCTATCCACACAGATGAAAAAGCAAGCCGATTTTCCCTCTACTCCTAATGTCTGAGTTGGTGAATAGTATCCACGGTTTATTTTCGCTGGTTTTTTTTCGTCCCCTCCCCCACCCCATCCCATCCCACGCACCCACCCAAAAAACCCCACACCCAGCAACACATTTAAACCGGATTTTACCATTATCTATTTAAACCGATTTTATTTAAGCAGATCATAACTTTCCATGCGGCATTTAAAAGAATCAATCACAGTTAATCTCTAATCAATCTATAAAGACCAAATATAAATTAATCAATCTTACCATAAGCCTCTCACCCCTTAACCACAATAATCAACCTTACCTTAATAAGTACCTCATCCCTCAATCACATCCAAATCTCTACTACTTTAAAAAAACGTAGTGTTCCCTCTCCCGTCTTACGTTCACCCCTTCGTCCATCCTCTCCCACCTCTCCACGGAGTTTCCTCTCCTCCCGATCAATCTTTGGGAGTAATTTGGCAATCAATCTCTTTATTTGGTAATGCATACGCGATTAATTCCGGTCAATATCGGGCAGTAATCAACTTTCCTTTTGTCCGCATTACTCACGCACAAGCACAGCGAGAAATCACCATTATTGCCGCCGAAATTTCTGGCTTCCCTTCCAAAAATCTCTCCGGACGTCCTCCCTACTTCCATCTATCCACACAGATGAAAAAGCAAGCCGATTTTCCCTCTACTCCTAATGTCTGAGTTGGTGAATAGTATCCACGGTTTATTTTCGCTGGGTTTTTTTCGTCCCCTCCCCCACCCCATCCCATCCCACGCACCCACCCAAAAAACCCCACACCCAGCAACACATTTAAACCGGATTTTACCATTATCTATTTAAACCGATTTTATTTAAGCAGATCATAACTTTCCATGCGGCATTTAAAAGAATCAATCACGGTTAATCTCTAATCAATCTATAAAGACCAAATATAAATTAATCAATCTTACCATAAGCCTCTCACCCCTTAATCACAATAATCAACCTTACCTTAATAAGTACCTCATCCCTCAATCACATCCAAATCTCTACTACTTTAAAAAAACGTAGTGTTCCCTCTCCCGTCTTACGTTCACCCCTTCGTCCATCCTCTCCCACCTCTCCACGGAGTTTCCTCTCCTCCCGATCAATCTTTGGGAGTAATTTGGCAATCAATCTCTTTAT